>OW796119.1:1832893-2549872 GCA_941860345.1 Chrysodeixis includens | reverse complement strand
AACCGATTTTCTAACCTTTGCTCAGCTCCGATTTTGGAGTGTCACGTGTCAAGACACGCGTCTTGGCGCGGGCTATCCAACAGTATAATAATATCATACACGATACTAACAAAATTTTGGAAAAAACAACAAAAAACCGATTTTCTAACCTTTGCTCAGCTCCGATTTTGGAGTGTCACGTGTCAAGACACGCGTCTTGGCGCGGGCTATCCAACAGTATAATAATATCATACACGATACTAACAAAATTTTGGAAAAAACAACAAAAAACCGATTTTCTAACCTTTGCTCAGCTCCGATTTTGGAGTGTCACGTGTCAAGACACGCGTCTTGGCGCGGGCTATCCAACAGTATAATAATATCATACACGATACTAACAAAATTTTGGAAAAAACAACAAAAAACCGATTTTCTAACCTTTGCTCAGCTCCGATTTTGGAGTGTCACGTGTCAAGACACGCGTCTTGGCGCGGGCTATCCAACAGTATAATAATATCATACACGATACTAACAAAATTTTGGAAAAAACAACAAAAAACCGATTTTCTAACCTTTGCTCAGCTCCGATTTTGGAGTGTCACGTGTCAAGACACGCGTCTTGGCGCGGGCTATCCAACAGTATAATAATATCATACACGATACTAACAAAATTTTGGAAAAAACAACAAAAAACCGATTTTCTAACCTTTGCTCAGCTCCGATTTTGGAGTGTCACGTGTCAAGACACGCGTCTTGGCGCGGGCTATCCAACAGTATAATAATATCATACACGATACTAACAAAATTTTGGAAAAAACAACAAAAAACCGATTTTCTAACCTTTGCTCAGCTCCGATTTTGGAGTGTCACGTGTCAAGACACGCGTCTTGGCGCGGGCTATCCAACAGTATAATAATATCATACACGATACTAACAAAATTTTGGAAAAAACAACAAAAAACCGATTTTCTAACCTTTGCTCAGCTCCGATTTTGGAGTGTCACGTGTCAAGACACGCGTCTTGGCGCGGGCTATCCAACAGTATAATAATATCATACACGATACTAACAAAATTTTGGAAAAAACAACAAAAAACCGATTTTCTAACCTTTGCTCAGCTCCGATTTTGGAGTGTCACGTGTCAAGACACGCGTCTTGGCGCGGGCTATCCAACAGTATAATAATATCATACACGATACTAACAAAATTTTGGAAAAAACAACAAAAAACCGATTTTCTAACCTTTGCTCAGCTCCGATTTTGGAGTGTCACGTGTCAAGACACGCGTCTTGGCGCGGGCTATCCAACAGTATAATAATATCATACACGATACTAACAAAATTTTGGAAAAAACAACAAAAAACCGATTTTCTAACCTTTGCTCAGCTCCGATTTTGGAGTGTCACGTGTCAAGACACGCGTCTTGGCGCGGGCTATCCAACAGTATAATAATATCATACACGATACTAACAAAATTTTGGAAAAAACAACAAAAAACCGATTTTCTAACCTTTGCTCAGCTCCGATTTTGGAGTGTCACGTGTCAAGACACGCGTCTTGGCGCGGGCTATCCAACAGTATAATAATATCATACACGATACTAACAAAATTTTGGAAAAAACAACAAAAAACCGATTTTCTAACCTTTGCTCAGCTCCGATTTTGGAGTGTCACGTGTCAAGACACGCGTCTTGGCGCGGGCTATCCAACAGTATAATAATATCATACACGATACTAACAAAATTTTGGAAAAAACAACAAAAAACCGATTTTCTAACCTTTGCTCAGCTCCGATTTTGGAGTGTCACGTGTCAAGACACGCGTCTTGGCGCGGGCTATCCAACAGTATAATAATATCATACACGATACTAACAAAATTTTGGAAAAAACAACAAAAAACCGATTTTCTAACCTTTGCTCAGCTCCGATTTTGGAGTGTCACGTGTCAAGACACGCGTCTTGGCGCGGGCTATCCAACAGTATAATAATATCATACACGATACTAACAAAATTTTGGAAAAAACAACAAAAAACCGATTTTCTAACCTTTGCTCAGCTCCGATTTTGGAGTGTCACGCGTCAAGACACGCGTCTTGGCGCGGGCTATCCAACAGTATAATAATATCATACACGATACTAACAAAATTTTGGAAAAAACAACAAAAAACCGATTTTCTAACCTTTGCTCAGCTCCGATTTTGGAGTGTCACGTGTCAAGACACGCGTCTTGGCGCGGGCTATCCAACAGTATAATAATATCATACACGATACTAACAAAATTTTGGAAAAAACAACAAAAAACCGATTTTCTAACCTTTGCTCAGCTCCGATTTTGGAGTGTCACGTGTCAAGACACGCGTCTTGGCGCGGGCTATCCAACAGTATAATAATATCATACACGATACTAACAAAATTTTGGAAAAAACAACAAAAAACCGATTTTCTAACCTTTGCTCAGCTCCGATTTTGGAGTGTCACGTGTCAAGACACGCGTCTTGGCGCGGGCTATCCAACAGTATAATAATATCATACACGATACTAACAAAATTTTGGAAAAAACAACAAAAAACCGATTTTCTAACCTTTGCTCAGCTCCGATTTTGGAGTGTCACGTGTCAAGACACGCGTCTTGGCGCGGGCTATCCAACAGTATAATAATATCATACACGATACTAACAAAATTTTGGAAAAAACAACAAAAAACCGATTTTCTAACCTTTGCTCAGCTCCGATTTTGGAGTGTCACGTGTCAAGACACGCGTCTTGGCGCGGGCTATCCAACAGTATAATAATATCATACACGATACTAACAAAATTTTGGAAAAAACAACAAAAAACCGATTTTCTAACCTTTGCTCAGCTCCGATTTTGGAGTGTCACGTGTCAAGACACGCGTCTTGGCGCGGGCTATCCAACAGTATAATAATATCATACACGATACTAACAAAATTTTGGAAAAAACAACAAAAAACCGATTTTCTAACCTTTGCTCAGCTCCGATTTTGGAGTGTCACGTGTCAAGACACGCGTCTTGGCGCGGGCTATCCAACAGTATAATAATATCATACACGATACTAACAAAATTTTGGAAAAAACAACAAAAAACCGATTTTCTAACCTTTGCTCAGCTCCGATTTTGGAGTGTCACGTGTCAAGACACGCGTCTTGGCGCGGGCTATCCAACAGTATAATAATATCATACACGATACTAACAAAATTTTGGAAAAAACAACAAAAAACCGATTTTCTAACCTTTGCTCAGCTCCGATTTTGGAGTGTCACGTGTCAAGACACGCGTCTTGGCGCGGGCTATCCAACAGTATAATAATATCATACACGATACTAACAAAATTTTGGAAAAAACAACAAAAAACCGATTTTCTAACCTTTGCTCAGCTCCGATTTTGGAGTGTCACGTGTCAAGACACGCGTCTTGGCGCGGGCTATCCAACAGTATAATAATATCATACACGATACTAACAAAATTTTGGAAAAAACAACAAAAAACCGATTTTCTAACCTTTGCTCAGCTCCGATTTTGGAGTGTCACGTGTCAAGACACGCGTCTTGGCGCGGGCTATCCAACAGTATAATAATATCATACACGATACTAACAAAATTTTGGAAAAAACAACAAAAAACCGATTTTCTAACCTTTGCTCAGCTCCGATTTTGGAGTGTCACGTGTCAAGACACGCGTCTTGGCGCGGGCTATCCAACAGTATAATAATATCATACACGATACTAACAAAATTTTGGAAAAAACAACAAAAAACCGATTTTCTAACCTTTGCTCAGCTCCGATTTTGGAGTGTCACGTGTCAAGACACGCGTCTTGGCGCGGGCTATCCAACAGTATAATAATATCATACACGATACTAACAAAATTTTGGAAAAAACAACAAAAAACCGATTTTCTAACCTTTGCTCAGCTCCGATTTTGGAGTGTCACGTGTCAAGACACGCGTCTTGGCGCGGGCTATCCAACAGTATAATAATATCATACAAGATACTAACAAAATTTTGGAAAAAACAACAAAAAACCGATTTTCTAACCTTTGCTCAGCTCCGATTTTGGAGTGTCACGTGTCAAGACACGCGTCTTGGCGCGGGCTATCCAACAGTATAATAATATCATACACGATACTAACAAAATTTTGGAAAAAACAACAAAAAACCGATTTTCTAACCTTTGCTCAGCTCCGATTTTGGAGTGTCACGTGTCAAGACACGCGTCTTGGCGCGGGCTATCCAACAGTATAATAATATCATACACGATACTAACAAAATTTTGGAAAAAACAACAAAAAACCGATTTTCTAACCTTTGCTCAGCTCCGATTTTGGAGTGTCACGTGTCAAGACACGCGTCTTGGCGCGGGCTATCCAACAGTATAATAATATCATACACGATACTAACAAAATTTTGGAAAAAACAACAAAAAACCGATTTTCTAACCTTTGCTCAGCTCCGATTTTGGAGTGTCACGTGTCAAGACACGCGTCTTGGCGCGGGCTATCCAACAGTATAATAATATCATACACGATACTAACAAAATTTTGGAAAAAACAACAAAAAACCGATTTTCTAACCTTTGCTCAGCTCCGATTTTGGAGTGTCACGTGTCAAGACACGCGTCTTGGCGCGGGCTATCCAACAGTATAATAATATCATACACGATACTAACAAAATTTTGGAAAAAACAACAAAAAACCGATTTTCTAACCTTTGCTCAGCTCCGATTTTGGAGTGTCACGTGTCAAGACACGCGTCTTGGCGCGGGCTATCCAACAGTATAATAATATCATACACGATACTAACAAAATTTTGGAAAAAACAACAAAAAACCGATTTTCTAACCTTTGCTCAGCTCCGATTTTGGAGTGTCACGTGTCAAGACACGCGTCTTGGCGCGGGCTATCCAACAGTATAATAATATCATACACGATACTAACAAAATTTTGGAAAAAACAACAAAAAACCGATTTTCTAACCTTTGCTCAGCTCCGATTTTGGAGTGTCACGTGTCAAGACACGCGTCTTGGCGCGGGCTATCCAACAGTATAATAATATCATACACGATACTAACAAAATTTTGGAAAAAACAACAAAAAACCGATTTTCTAACCTTTGCTCAGCTCCGATTTTGGAGTGTCACGTGTCAAGACACGCGTCTTGGCGCGGGCTATCCAACAGTATAATAATATCATACACGATACTAACAAAATTTTGGAAAAAACAACAAAAAACCGATTTTCTAACCTTTGCTCAGCTCCGATTTTGGAGTGTCACGTGTCAAGACACGCGTCTTGGCGCGGGCTATCCAACAGTATAATAATATCATACACGATACTAACAAAATTTTGGAAAAAACAACAAAAAACCGATTTTCTAACCTTTGCTCAGCTCCGATTTTGGAGTGTCACGTGTCAAGACACGCGTCTTGGCGCGGGCTATCCAACAGTATAATAATATCATACACGATACTAACAAAATTTTGGAAAAAACAACAAAAAACCGATTTTCTAACCTTTGCTCAGCTCCGATTTTGGAGTGTCACGTGTCAAGACACGCGTCTTGGCGCGGGCTATCCAACAGTATAATAATATCATACACGATACTAACAAAATTTTGGAAAAAACAACAAAAAACCGATTTTCTAACCTTTGCTCAGCTCCGATTTTGGAGTGTCACGTGTCAAGACACGCGTCTTGGCGCGGGCTATCCAACAGTATAATAATATCATACACGATACTAACAAAATTTTGGAAAAAACAACAAAAAACCGATTTTCTAACCTTTGCTCAGCTCCGATTTTGGAGTGTCACGTGTCAAGACACGCGTCTTGGCGCGGGCTATCCAACAGTATAATAATATCATACACGATACTAACAAAATTTTGGAAAAAACAACAAAAAACCGATTTTCTAACCTTTGCTCAGCTCCGATTTTGGAGTGTCACGTGTCAAGACACGCGTCTTGGCGCGGGCTATCCAACAGTATAATAATATCATACACGATACTCCAAAATCGGAGCTGAGCAAAGGTTAGAAAATCGGTTTTTTGTTGTTTTTTCCAAAATTTTGTTAGTATCGTGTATGATATTATTATACTGTTGGATAGCCCGCGCCAAGACGCGTGTCTTGACACGTGACACTCCAAAATCGGAGCTGAGCAAAGGTTAGAAAATCGGTTTTTTTGTTGTTTTTTCCAAAATTTTGTTAGTATCGTGTATGATATTATTATACTGTTGGATAGCCCGCGCCAAGACGCGTGTCTTGACACGTGACACTCCAAAATCGGAGCTGAGCAAAGGTTAGAAAATCGGTTTTTTGTTGTTTTTTCCAAAATTTTGTTAGTATCGTGTATGATATTATTATACTGTTGGATAGCCCGCGCCAAGACGCGTGTCTTGACACGTGACACTCCAAAATCGGAGCTGAGCAAAGGTTAGAAAATCGGTTTTTTGTTGTTTTTTCCAAAATTTTGTTAGTATCGTGTATGATATTATTATACTGTTGGATAGCCCGCGCCAAGACGCGTGTCTTGACACGTGACACTCCAAAATCGGAGCTGAGCAAAGGTTAGAAAATCGGTTTTTTGTTGTTTTTTCCAAAATTTTGTTAGTATCGTGTATGATATTATTATACTGTTGGATAGCCCGCGCCAAGACGCGTGTCTTGACACGTGACACTCCAAAATCGGAGCTGAGCAAAGGTTAGAAAATCGGTTTTTTGTTGTTTTTTCCAAAATTTTGTTAGTATCGTGTATGATATTATTATACTGTTGGATAGCCCGCGCCAAGACGCGTGTCTTGACACGTGACACTCCAAAATCGGAGCTGAGCAAAGGTTAGAAAATCGGTTTTTTGTTGTTTTTTCCAAAATTTTGTTAGTATCGTGTATGATATTATTATACTGTTGGATAGCCCGCGCCAAGACGCGTGTCTTGACACGTGACACTCCAAAATCGGAGCTGAGCAAAGGTTAGAAAATCGGTTTTTTGTTGTTTTTTCCAAAATTTTGTTAGTATCGTGTATGATATTATTATACTGTTGGATAGCCCGCGCCAAGACGCGTGTCTTGACACGTGACACTCCAAAATCGGAGCTGAGCAAAGGTTAGAAAATCGGTTTTTTGTTGTTTTTTCCAAAATTTTGTTAGTATCGTGTATGATATTATTATACTGTTGGATAGCCCGCGCCAAGACGCGTGTCTTGACACGTGACACTCCAAAATCGGAGCTGAGCAAAGGTTAGAAAATCGGTTTTTTGTTGTTTTTTCCAAAATTTTGTTAGTATCGTGTATGATATTATTATACTGTTGGATAGCCCGCGCCAAGACGCGTGTCTTGACACGTGACACTCCAAAATCGGAGCTGAGCAAAGGTTAGAAAATCGGTTTTTTGTTGTTTTTTCCAAAATTTTGTTAGTATCGTGTATGATATTATTATACTGTTGGATAGCCCGCGCCAAGACGCGTGTCTTGACACGTGACACTCCAAAATCGGAGCTGAGCAAAGGTTAGAAAATCGGTTTTTTGTTGTTTTTTCCAAAATTTTGTTAGTATCGTGTATGATATTATTATACTGTTGGATAGCCTGCGCCAAGACGCGTGTCTTGACACGTGACACTCCAAAATCGGAGCTGAGCAAAGGTTAGAAAATCGGTTTTTTGTTGTTTTTTCCAAAATTTTGTTAGTATCGTGTATGATATTATTATACTGTTGGATAGCCCGCGCCAAGACGCGTGTCTTGACACGTGACACTCCAAAATCGGAGCTGAGCAAAGGTTAGAAAATCGGTTTTTTGTTGTTTTTTCCAAAATTTTGTTAGTATCGTGTATGATATTATTATACTGTTGGATAGCCCGCGCCAAGACGCGTGTCTTGACACGTGACACTCCAAAATCGGAGCTGAGCAAAGGTTAGAAAATCGGTTTTTTGTTGTTTTTTCCAAAATTTTGTTAGTATCGTGTATGATATTATTATACTGTTGGATAGCCCGCGCCAAGACGCGTGTCTTGACACGTGACACTCCAAAATCGGAGCTGAGCAAAGGTTAGAAAATCGGTTTTTTGTTGTTTTTTCCAAAATTTTGTTAGTATCGTGTATGATATTATTATACTGTTGGATAGCCCGCGCCAAGACGCGTGTCTTGACACGTGACACTCCAAAATCGGAGCTGAGCAAAGGTTAGAAAATCGGTTTTTTGTTGTTTTTTCCAAAATTTTGTTAGTATCGTGTATGATATTATTATACTGTTGGATAGCCCGCGCCAAGACGCGTGTCTTGACACGTGACACTCCAAAATCGGAGCTGAGCAAAGGTTAGAAAATCGGTTTTTTGTTGTTTTTTCCAAAATTTTGTTAGTATCGTGTATGATATTATTATACTGTTGGATAGCCCGCGCCAAGACGCGTGTCTTGACTTCTTGCACTCTAAAATTGTCAAAATTGGTATCAGTAATCAGGTATGTGTAAATTGTTTTTTCCTGCTGTTCTCTTATTTTTTTCCTTAATTTTCTTTGCTATAAACCTTGCAACTGTTCTCCTGATGCACTGCCAAATACTCCACAGTCGGATGACATTGTAGGACAAGCTATACATATATTGACTCTAAATTATATGTAGTGTTAGCTTAACTTAAGTGTGGGTAGTTTCGATTCCCACCACCTATAAAAGCGAGCGCTCAGTTGCGTCCGGGGCCATTCTACTGCTTGTCGTCGAGTGAAAAGGTGGTTGGCATCGATACTGTAAGACTGTTCTTGTTATTTACCTTTATTATTCTTGTGATTTGTGCTGATTTTGTATTTGAGAATTAACTGTTGTTTTGTGTTGTTTACACTTTTAAATTGTTTTCGGTCAAAGTGATTTAAGATAATTAGCAATAAAAACTAGTTCATTGTGATTTTTTTATGTTTTAACACTTCCGGTTCCTAAAAGTAGATATAAAACGTTTGTATAGAAAAAAAGGCTGTTTTTAGCCTGTAGAATTTATCAAGAAATAATAATGAAGAAGAAAGAATGAAGTATCCAACCGGTGGACTTTCCACAAGTCCTTCCACGATTCACTTGCCAGCGCTGCATTTAACCAGTCCTTGAGTTGTGCGTTTAATTGATCACAAATAAAGAAAATACTTGTTTTTGTTTTTTATATAAAAAACTAGCTGACACGGCAGACTTCGTACTGCCCCAACGATAAATAAAGACCTAAACTTTTGTATAGGAAAAAGAAAATGGCTGGTTTTAGGGATTGGCCGGCAATTATTCGATTTTTTCTCACCTTTTAAACCTTTAATAGGCCTCCACGAACAATTCAAGATCAAGATGAGATAAATCCTTTCAGCCGTTCTCGAGTTTTAGCGAGACTAACGAACAGCAATTGATTTTTACATGTAGGTATAGATAAAGAAAATACTTGGCTTTGTTTTTTATATAAAAAACTAGCTGACACGGCAGACTTCGTACTGCCCCAACGATAAATAAAAGACCTAAACTTTTGTATAGGAAAAAGAAAATGGCTGGTTTTAGGGTTTGGCCGGCAATTATTAGATTTTTTCTCACCTTTTAAACCTCCAATAGGCCTCCACGAACAATTCAAGATCAAGACGAGATAAATCCTCTCAGCCGTTCTCGAGTTTTAGCGAGACTAACGAACAGCAATTGATTTTTACATGTACAGATAAAGAAAATACTTGGGTTTTGTTTTTTATATAAAAAATGTAACTGGGAAAGACTGAATGCGAAAAGCTGTTAAGGGTACTGATGGCGCACATTGGGAGAGGCCTATGTAATAATAAATATCTTGGGACAATATCCACATACGGCCATCCGATCCCAAGCTAAGTAGAGCTTGTGTTATAATAATCAGACAGCTGATGAGTATGTTCATCAGCTGTCTGATTACCATTTCTTATGATTATATATTTCTAAAAAAATACTTATTATAGATAAATCACATCCAGACACAGAACTGATGACCGTGCTCTTCACACAAACATTTGTCCTGGGTGGGAATCGAACCCACGACCTCCGGCTTAGCAGTCAGGGTCACTAACCACTAGACCAATAGGCCTGTCAATGTTTAGTTGTGGACTGCACTAGGCTTATTGATTGAACTTTTTATGTTATGATTAGGGCCGATTCAGTTAATTGGCGTTCGAGTCAATGTTCGGTAGACGAGTACTCCATTAATAATATAGGATTTAGCTAACTAAACATGCAGGTATAAAAAAACAACAAAGTATAAATAGAAAATAATAATTTATTGTCAATAAATAAAGGCATACACACAAACACACAATAAATAACAATCATACTATGGCCACAAATTATTTCATAATGCCTTAATTTTAATTATTCTTAGGTATTATTCTTACTGCTTGCAACACTGACACTTTTTTAGTACTGGCAATACTTGAAAAATATATAAATTAAAAAGAAAAGTAAGCAGAACGCAGTGCGACAGATTATAGAGCCACAAGGATCTTTTGTCACTTGGATGACATTAAGGCTGACCGCACATTGGAGACACGACAGTTTTAAGACAGACTTGCCTCACATAGACAAGTCTGCCTTATACCTGCGTTGATTAGACTGTTTTGTCGTTGATGTGCGCGCCCGCATAAATAAAAAAGAGTAGCCGACAAACGTTAATCAGACGTCTGGTGCGATTTGGACAATTTTGTCTATGAGACGTTTTGTTTGAAGTGTGCGCACCTTCATATGTTTTGTATAGCAATAGTCTGTCTTAAAACAATCTTGACTCCAATGTGCGGTCAGCCTAACAAGAGGGCGTTGGTGTGCATATTCGTAACAGGAATCAACTCAACTGTCTGTCAAAAGTGATGGTTTTTATATGACGCCATTAGTTCTGATTACGGCCACGTGCCAAAAGATCCTTGTAGCACTTTACAGGCTTAGATATCATTTCTTTTACCATGTTTACACAAAGTATTTTTATTAAAAAACTACTTATACAAAATCACTGTTTTAAATAGAAAAATATCCCTGTTTCGAAACTTAAGATCTTAGAATGACATTCTTATTCGTTCAAATACATAATAAAAACTCTATTCAATCTCTTGAAATTTCCTACACTTTTACAAGAATTACAACCACAAGTAGCCAATCTGATCTTCTACCAATATTCTAATAGAAATATCATAAATACTGCCAACCACATAACTCGTAGTCGCGTTTTGTGAATGACATTAAAAAACCACTTTCTAGGCAAGTTTTATTTAATTAGACCACTTTCGTTTTATCTTGAAGACCGCTTGGCTGTGGCCACAAGTCTATAAATCTTAAGTGGTCAAAATGACGCGCGTTTCACCTTTGTACATACACGTCGATTTCTTCTTTTTTTCGGGACGTTGGTATGGTTTTATTAAATTTGATACGCTTAGTATTTAGACACACCAATTGCAGAATCATTGGCGAAGATAAGATAGATACGCCGATTATCCGAATTAATTTGGATTGGAGTCGATAGTCGATTTGGATAATCGAAATTTCGGATATTCGGATATAGACTGGTTATAAAGTAAAATTAACTGTCAGATATAGAATGAACGAAAAATAAAGTCTTTCTTCTAGCTTTCAATAACTGTTGCTTTGACTTAAGAGTATTTTATCTTGTAATAAAACAAAAATGATTTGGTTTCTCCTATTACGCTTCGGACCGAATTCCCGTGTAGCTGGCTGGTGTCATAGTAATACTAGACGTTGGCGTCATAACCAAAAGTGTTCCAGATATTTTATTTTTGTTAGAGATCATTTTCCAACAAAAGTATTTATGTCAAGCGGAAATCGAACCCACTATGAGTCACAAATCCACGAATGCATAAGAGTTCTTACATATAACAGCACACACTTCTTCTTCATAATAATCTTAGCAACCAATTAATAAAAATCTGAACTTCAAAAAGTGTCACAATTGCAAACATGTATTATACTATGACTGGAGCGAAAGAGACAGCTATACTTTACACCCGCGACAGAAAGGGACGGTTATACACCAGTGGGTTTCTCTCCTGAGCCTTGTAAGGTGAAACTTCGCTGGCTTCTGGGTCATTTTCCTAGAAGAAACCGGTGGTTATTATGTTTTTCTAGAGCAATACATCATATATTCAAGAGGTATTAACAACTCTATGCCTAGAATCAAGGGCGTATTATCTACTCTTAAAGTACTATTGGTAATTGTGGAAAAGAGACGGCGTATATACGCCATTGCATATACTGTATGGAACGGCGTCTCTCTCTTACAATTGTGACAGTATTTCTTTAAGGTGTAATAGGTCCCTTAGTTTTTTAAGGGGTTGGCTCTTTACACCTACCCCTTTAGAAATGGAGTCCAGCAGGACTGAGGCTTGCCAGAGTCACACAGAGCATGCACTAGCTATCCCGTGACTGACTTATGTAGCAAAAAGGGCCCGGGGTGTTTTTAGTCGGTGGGAGTCCGACATAATCTCACGCCGTGCCCTCGACGTGGGTTAAAGTCACTAGCTTTCCAACCCTGTGAAACTGTTGGTACTGGAGGTAGTTCTGGTGATATTCACATCGTCGAAGCTGTGATAGCGTAGTGGTAAGACCGTAGGACTGCTAAGTCAAAGGTCTTGAATTCAATCTCCACGGCCCGCACCGACATTTCGAATGTTGTGTGCGTTTTAGAAATAAATATCACAGCTTCCGTGTTTCGGAAGTGCACGCGCTTATGCACTATAATATGTCCCGCGTAGCTGGCTGGTGTCATAGTAACACTAGCCGCCGTGACTGAAGTCGGTCCGGATATATTATTATTATACTTACATCATCGGGCAGTATGCTGCGCGACCAGGGTCCCCAGCCGTGCTCCTCCTCCTCATGGTCGTAATGATGTTGGTGTTGCGCATGCTCGTAGTAAATTATCTGAAAATAAACAATGAAATATGTTTAAATATCAGAAAAATGTTGCTCTTGCGGCACGAGATGCGGGTTCGATCCCCACCACACTGACGAACGGTAAAGAAAAATTTTGTGAGGAATCCTTGATTTTAAATATTGTAATCTGAAATCGCCAATCCGCAATGAGCTAGACAACGGCTTATAATATATACAGTACTACTGCGTATGGCGAAAGCCATTTTATATACAGTATTAAGTCTCCATACAAACGAGCGCAAAGTGAGTTATGCCTACGAGCTACGCTACTCGGATCGTGGCATGACCGTAGCATGATACAGTCGCGAGCGTGTCGCAGTGACGAACGGACGGTGTGTTGTTGATGTAATTAAAATGCTGTAGGTGGGCAGTCGCCTAGCCGTATCGCGGGCGGTTTTACCGACATTTAATTCACATGCACAAAGACACCCAGACTCAGAACAAGCATTTGCGCATCGCACAAATTCTTGTCCTACACGGGGATCGAAACCGTGACACGTCGCGCACAGTGCTAATTGGCGTGGTGACCTGTACCACTCGGCTATCCGTGCAGTCAGATTTATATTAGAACCGACCGTGTTAATCTACTGAATCTATTCATACTGTGTTAAAATCATATCAAGTATCGGATCCTTGCCTATAGCTATAACTTTTCGCGGTAGAAATTATCTAGTCTTTCCTGCGATAAGTAACAAGATAGGTCTAGATTTCTAGACACCTAGATCAAGTACACATCGATTTACATATTTAATTCGCTCCACTACAGCTTAATCAATCGATCTATCTTAATAATAGTCTACGTTTATATCTGCTTCCTTTCAAGTAACAAGTTATTAGAATCAGGATATGTTATTTAGGACTTTGTGTGTGTGACAAGTGATGGCTTTTTTTGTTTACTAGCTGTTGCCCGCGACTTTATCCTTAAAAGGATCTTTTCGCACGTGGCCGAAATTAAAACTAATGCCGTCAGTGTCACATATAATGAGAAAAACCTTTACATTAGACAGACAGTTGAGTTGATTCTTGTTGCGAATATGTACACCAGCGCCCTCATGTTAATGTCATCCGCGTGCTAAGAGATCTAGATATCGTAGCTCTTTATACGCGGGTACACGCAGTAACAATTATCATAAATACATACGTATTAAAATTAAATTACAGATACAGAACATATGATCGTGTTGATCACACAAACATTTGTAATGGGCAGGGATCGAACCTACGACCTCCGGTACACTGGTACCTCCGGCAACTTTGTTTTATACTATGTAGTGATTATCACAACGTATGCAATTGTTAAGACTGGTCCAGCCGTTTTATCGTGTAGAAATACCAAGCGAACGAGTATAAACTTTCGCCTTTCTTACAATAGTGTGATACCCAGTGTCACTAACAGTCGAGACAAATTTAACGGCGTCGAGTAATTTAAAATGCATCAAGCAGTTTGAACTATAGAACGTTACAAAATATAATATATTCTAGCGACTCGCCTCAGCTTCGCACGGGTGTTATAGTAATAATAATTTCCGCACCGATTCCGGCCACGGCGGCTAGTGTTACCATGACATCAGTTAGCTACGTAAGACGAATTATAGTGCACAAGCGTGTGCTAACACAGGTGCACTCTCTAATCCTTTACTCTCATAGCCCGATGAGACGGCAATCCGACACGACTGGAGAGAGATCAGACGCAGGAGCCAAATGTTACGTGCCTTTCGAAACACGGGAGCTAAAATATTTATTTTTAAAACGTACACGACATTCGAAAAGTCGGTGCGCGTCGTGGGGATCGTACTTGAGACCTTTGACTGGGTAGTCCTGCGGTCTTACCGCTAGGCTAGCAGTCGGGAGCTATACTGATGTATTAAATGTTTCCCTTTCGCATACACCGCGAGATTAAACTGACCCTAGAAACAATACTTGATACTGTTTACCCTATTAAATAATAAATAACTATGCCTTAACATTCACACAACGCCATCTAGTCTCAAATTAAGCATACTAAGGTAGCTTGTATTATGAGTACCTACTAGACAACTGATAAACATACTTGTATATTTCTAAAAACATACATATTATTGCTAAATTACACGTAGACACAGAACAAACGACCGTGCCCATCACACAAACATTTGTCCTGGATGAGAATCGAACCCACGACCTGTAGTATAGCAGTCAGGGCCACTAACCACTAGACCAACAGGCCAGTTAATCCCTAGCTGAACTCCCAGTGGGGTCACTTTCACTGTGACACGGATGCAGGCTATAGGTTTCCGGATTCAATACCAGTGTTTGTTTTAACCGTCTTCTAAAAGGAGGTTATTGTTTAAAGGCTTGGTTTATATGTTTATTTTATTGTATCATGATTTCTAAGCTGTGTTTAATCCTATTTAAGTATAATTGACGGCGACTTAATTATGCGTGTATGTAATATAAATATTTCTTTGTCACGTCTTGTATTCTTAATTAAGATTTAAATTTATTACTAGCTGTTACCCATGCCTTTAATCGCGAATATCTACCCACATACGTATATTATAGCGTCGGTTTTAACTACAAAAACTTTAACCTTCTTAAGTGCCGTCAGGTAAAAAGTAGTCTATGCGTTAATATAGAGTGTCAGTTAACAACACACCAAGTTTCATAAAAATTGATTTAGACGTTTGGGCGTGAAAAGGTAACAAACATACACAATACATACATAATTACTTTCACCTTTATAATATTTGTATGAATGGATGGATTGATGTTTATTACTCTTTCAAGCTTAAACGGATGGATCAATTTCGACGAAATTTGGTATGGAGTTAGCTGACACCCTGAATCAACATAATATACGCTTTTTAACCAACTGCATCTGACGGGGATGATATTATTGCAGTTACAACCAACTTTCGCAAGACGAAATCAAAGTTTTAAAGTATTTTTACTTTTTACCCAGTTCAATGACATTTCAGCTAATTAAAGACCTACATTAAGCTACAATTTCTAAAAAGAAACCTCCCTTTAAAGGCCTGTAAACAAGGCAGTACATTGTACAAGTTTAACCCGTTACCGACCCTAGTAAGGTAACCCGTCGCACGCCGGGGGTCACTTTCACTCCGGTCGACCCACCGACGACCTTAATCGTGGTATTTCCCACCCGCGCCCGCGCTTTGCTAAGCATCCATTACAGTGTAGGGTTAACACTTTTTAACCGACTTGAGAAAAGTGGGGGGTCATGTGTTTGTGATATTTTTTTTTGGACGAGCGTTTTTGCAAGTTGTGAGTATTTCAGTTATATAATTAGGTTTATTTAAGAAACTATCTATCTATCGTACTTCATAATTTATACGTACACTAAATGTTAACCGCGACTTCATAAGCGAAAAAAAAATATTAGTGATATAAAATCGATTTTGAAAGAATCTCAGACCATACTAAGTGCATTAACAAAATTTCATAAAAGTCGGTCAAGCCATTTCGGTAGGTAGTGAACGATAACTAACATTGTGACACGAGAATTTTATATATAAGATGATATTCTTATTTCGCACAAATACCAACATTGTTTTTAATAATGCTCTTATAATAGATTACTTTAACAAATAAATAATATATTATACACACTAACATGTTTTTTAAATAACATGACGGTGTAGTCGTGGCGAAATCTGTGATTATGGAAGTATAGTTAATAGTTTAACAACAGAACCTTTCAAGATGCTATTGTAAACAAAAATGTATTCTACAATACAGTCACAATTCTACAATACAGTCTGTTCAAAGCATAAATCATATATTGCCAGCCCTAAGTCACATCTCAATTACTTGATCCACAGTATAAATAAATACAGTAGTAGAACTCGGCAGTTTCTAAGAAATAACTTCAACAGCCGCACTGTACGTAACAGCGATAGGGCTGGCCACCTACAGTATTTTATGCAGTCCACAACACAACGTCCCAACGAAAAAAAGAGGAGTAAGGTGGTAAGGAAGGTGCTGGACATGAATGTGGATGGATATAGGGGAAGAGGACGACCAAAGAAACGATGGATGGATTGTGTGAAAGATGATATAGCTGCAAAGAGTGTTACTTGCGAGATGACGTCTGATAGGAACGTGTGGAAGAAAAAGACATGCTGCGTCGACCCCAAATAATAATTGGGATAAGGGCAAGCGAATGATGAATAATACACCGTCCCTGCGACACGCTCGCGACTGTATCATGCCACGATCCAATAGCGCAGGCATAACTCGCGTTACACCTGTTTATATGGAGACGTCATACTGTATATATTATTATACTGTGCTTGATCATTTGAGAAAGCGACAATGAGACAAGCGGTTGGTAGTCGTTACTTGTAATACATCGCTATTCTGCGGTTTTGCTTGCTAATAGTTGATATTTATCTACTTTCGTTATGGATACAGGTACGGATCAAGTTATGTTGGATGATTGAGACAAAGAAAGAAGGGTGAATAGAAAAACATTATTCCTGTCGGTCTGTCTGTCTCCCTAAATCTGTCTATCGGTCTGGCAAAATCTTCAGAGGCATTCTGGCAAAAACTCTTTAATTGAATACTTAATTTTTGGGTAGTTCACCAACTCGACACAAGAGACTGGACACACGTGTGTCCAGTTGGTGAAATTCAAAATTAGTGCTACTAATTATTTCGTCATGTGGACACGCCACAATTTTTACGCGTGTCCATATGGTGAAACTTAAATTAAATTACTTTTATGTTTTCGTCAACTGGACACACGGCCTTAAAATCTAGAATGTCCAGAATCGGGTATAATACGACCGTGTTGACCGAACTGAATGTCTGTGAAACCCCCGAGATTCAAGGATTAAATTTCTAAGTGCAGGAGTCATTTTTTTCAATAAAAAAAAAATCTAATTAGTTTTTTAGTCAAATATCTAATTATGCTACTCCATACACTTCTAGCCTTAGCACATACATTAACTCCCCTATATTTACACAACGACTGCCTATCTGATCTCCACGACCCAAGCTACTGTTTAACAAACTATCCCATACTGAGACGTCGTCGTCAATATAATGTCGTCAGCAATGTTATGTATTAACGTCTGTCAAAGGTTAACTACTACATGCTTTACGTGCGTTCCGAGATACGCAGAGATTTGTTAGTAAATGGGTACCCATCTATTGAGTTACCGCGGCGAGTGCTGCTTGACTTTTAGGCCTGCTTATTTTGACTGATAACTATCTATTACTCTCTGGCCACCGTTCTCGATGCCGGTTGGTTATTATTTTGTTTTCTCTTAATGAATGATTTTGTTTTTTTTTTATGTATGTTTAAAATTGTAATTGATTTGTAAACTAGTTGTTACCCGCAAATTCGTCCAAGCGAATGTCGGTTACAACTGCAATAAGATGACACTCCTCAGACACAGTCAGTTAAAAAGTAGCCTATTTGTTAATCTAGGGTTTTAGCTAACTTCATACCAAATTTCATAAATATCGCTTCAGCCTTTTGAGCGTGAAAGAGTAACAAAAATCATAACATCCATACTTACAAATTTTTGCGTTTATAATATAAGTAGTTTAACAAGCGAAAGATTAACTCAAGTAAAAATAATCTCAATTACAGCATTCCATACATTTTCACTTGTTAATAAAAAGTGAATGAAATTGATTGACTCATTCATATTTCATACATAACTCACGGCATAGCGTCACGATGGATTGAACGCCTCAATACATTTCATTTAAAATGGATACTTAGATTGTATTCATTGATAGCAAGTTACTAAACAAAAAATACAGAAGTTCGTGTACTGACATCTTTCAAAATGGCTGACTGACAGATGTCAAACTGACATTGAGCTACAAGGATCTCTAGGCACGCGGCCGAAATTGGAATTAATGTCGTCATATTATATGAAAAACATCATTTAAAGACAGTTGAGTTGATTCTTGTGACGAATATGCACACCAGCGCCCTCATGTTAATGTCATCCACGTGCTAAAAGAATATCTTTTGGCACGTGGATGTGCAAACAAAATGAAATGATTATTTTTATAACAATATAATTAAAATTGAGTTCCACTTACGAAAATAACTATCAGATGTACCTAATATTTCTATTCTATTTACTTTTTTCCAAATTATTTTGTTTAATTTTTGCGTATTTTTATTTTTTCTTTGTGTAAATCGACATTATAATATCAACCAGTATGTTAACGTGATTAATTTATTAATTAATGTGTTTCAATTTAATGTAATTTGTGTTGTCACATCTTGTGTATCATACAGACTTAACCTTCTGCCAAACATATTTGTTGCTTGGCATCTTGACAGGTGACAGTACCTGTTTACTGACACACATTGGTGTTCCCGATAGCTCGGTCGCACGTTCGATTCTTGTGACAAATATTAGTATGGAAGATTTCGAAGTTTGATAGTTATTTACATTTTATTATGGATAGTTTCTGTTTGAATTTTATATGTGGGATCGTAGCTACTAAAATAGGGTATAGATTTTGTTTGATTTTACGAAAATTAGTATCGATATGGAAATCGATTTCGATCTATATTCTAAATAGAGTTTTAAGCTACATTTATGTTCATGTGCTGTTCGGAAGCTGTGATATTTATTTCTATAACGCGCACAACATTCGAAAAGTCGGTGCGAACCGTGGGGATCGAACTCGAAACCTTTGACTTGGCAGTCCTATGGTCTTACCACTAGGCTGTCACAGCTTCTAAATTCTTATGTAGGTATATTATAATATCAGAATTTCAGAACCTTATTTTTATCTAGGCCTAGTTCCCAACATCATAAAACTAGATGTAATAACTACTTATTATTCTCGCTTACTGTAGTTTATTTTCTAACTGTTAACAAAACACTTTTACCACCGTGAGAAGTTTCAAGATCGACTTTAAATCAATTTCACATCAATTAGACAATAATTATCTCGCTACGATCTATTAATTTTATCTGTTTTGACTTAATGAGGAAAATGAGATGACTCAGTGTTTCAGTTAGACTAATTTCATTAATTTTAATTAATCACCTCTCTATTGACCGACTACAGTATACAATATGTGTAATTTTACACCTAATTAACTTTTAAGTCCTACGTTAGATTTAAATGTAGGCGTATTTAATTTAGTATAGCTTCATAGTTTATATTACATATTGTAGTATCGGTTAAGTAAAGTTATTGTTTATTTCAATAAATAAATTAATTATTATAAAAGTAGCGCCCTGCTTTAGTTCCGCACTGTATTCTTGAAAAATAAATTATTTCTTTTAAATTTTTAATTGTGTAAATACCAAATTCGAAAAATACCAATCCGGACACCACCGTCCGTGTGGTGTCCGGATATAAAGAATAGCACCACCCCATATCCTCCACTGGGTGTCGTAAAAGGCGACTAATGGACCTTAAGACCCAGTGCACTGTACCAAGCACCTTGGGTCCCCCGAATGGTGGCGGGTAAACAACCAACAATCGCATTCCCAAAGAGGGTTAGTGTCAGGCAGGCGGCCGACTAAAAAACCATAGCAAAAACTTTAAGCAACATGTCTAAAAGACGTGTTGCGCCGACCCCAAGTAAAAATTGGGATAAGGGCAGGGGAATGATATGAAATACCAAGCACTGAGAAACAATAATGTTCCTTTTTAGTGTTTAATAATTGGGTACTTTATTGTTTAGTTTAATATCTAGCGATTTTGATGTGGTTTATTCTGATAGATATAATGTTTCAAGAGAAAGGTTTATATGTTTATAATACATTAGTATTGTATTACTAGCCAGAAAATAAACTTAAACCTACTTTCAAACGAAAAAAGCCCTTTACAAATCAAATTGTATGAAAAGATAAACCTAATTCGTTCAATTCAATGAAAGTACAATTTTCTTTTACACTTAGCTTCATTAAAATTAATGAATAGGATTATGTATGTATGATTGCCGAACATTACCTTTAGTTAGCTATCTGAATGGTGTATTTAAACTCTATAATTTTATAAAGAATTAAGTCTAATTTCGTTATTAAATGGGTTTAAGGTACCTTAATAGAATAAAATGTATTATTCGTTCCTTTTGTAGTTTTTTCATATAATGATCACAATTTATATTTATAGCTTACTTTTTTTTCCTAGCCTATAGTGTCCCACTGCTGAGCAAAGGCCTCCTTTATTATAGCTTGTTACTAAGATATAGGTAATAAAGTTCGTGTAACTAAAGAATAGATGTTTTAAGGTCACTGTGTGACTTACTGTAGGTTCAAATTCCATAATATATTGTGTTAATAGGCTTATTACCAGTTTATGAAAAGCTGACAGTCTACTATCACGTCTTAACGAAATATTAGGTCGGGGAAAAAGTCTCTTCGCATTATAGTATGTATGAACTTGATATAAAATCTTTCTCTCTCTAATAAAATTAGAATTTAGAATTATGTTCTTTAAAATTTTAACTTTCAATTATACCAAAACCAGCCAGATACAAATACTATAGCTAAAAAGATTTTATTACAAGTTCATACATACTATAATGCGAAGAGACTTTTTCCCCGACCTAATATTATGTTAATATGCTTATTAACAGTTTATAAAAGGCTGACAGTCTACTATCACGTATTAAAGTAATATTATTGTAGTTGTGGAAGCGTGACAGCGCACTACACGACGTAGAGCGGCGTCTCTCTTTCACAGCTTTAGTAATATTACTTTAAGCCCTTGTGGTACTTTCCCTGATCAATTTAATATTCTCAAATTGGTTAATTTGGGTCTTGTATGTTTATACATATTAAGTTCAACCTTATGGTTCAACCAGTTTCCCAGGTATATGTGACACATAAATTATTGTTCTAAGTCTAGGTATCTCTGTGCATGTGATTTGAATGTGATATAAAACCACGCGAAATAAGAATTAAATTCCTTAGTGCGGAAATTATCTTGTATATAAAATTCCCGTATCACAATGTTAGTTACCGTACTCCACGGAAACGGCTGGACTGATTTTCTTGAAATTTTGTATATGCATTCAATACGTCTGTGAATCGGTTACTATCTAATTTTCATCCATATATGTTTATTTTTGCGAACGAAGTCGCGAGCAACTGGTAGATTAAAAATAAATTTGTGTACTCACTTTTTGCGGCTGATGGCTGTGTTTATTCTTGATATCTATCCAGAGTCTAGCCAGGTTGATAGCCAGACCAATTACTGCGACAATGAAGAATTTAATCTGGAAACAAAACGAATAAATGTACAGGAAATAGATTTGAACACATACAGGGATGAGTTCAAAATGTCACAGTATCATTTACTCCTTTTTCATTAATATCAATGTACAATTCATCCATCCTTTCTTTGGCCTTACCTTTCCTCTCCATCTATGAACATTCATACTCATCACTCTCTTCAAAATCAAAAGGTTTTTATTTCGAGTAGGCCTTTTTAGGCACTTTCAAACGTTACTGACTCTAGTTGTCACTCTCTTAGTCACATGAGTCTCACCCCTCCTCATCACATGTCCATACCAAGACAGACGATTACCATTCATTGTATTCTGTCACAGGTGCAAGTCTATATAGGATACAAGATCATTCAATCTCAAACTAAGGAGAGCTTGTATTACGATTACTTGACAACTGATAAACATACTTACATTCTTCCAAATACATACATAATATAGATAAATTACAGCCAGACACAGGACAAATGATCGTGTTTATCACACAAACATTTGTCCTGGGTGGGGATCGAACCCACGACTTCTGGTATAACAGTCAGGGTCACTAACCACTAGACCAACAGGCCTGACGATTCCCTTTCATTTTTTCATTCACAGGTGCAAGTCTATAAGATATATACTTACTTGTAGTTTGTAAGTCAGGATCTGCAGTAAAGTTCCAATTTTCGCTTTGAGTACGGCTCCTAAGATCAAAAGCTTGAGGATGGCCTTCTTTTTCTTCTTCTTCTTGCCTCTTTGTTCTAGAAGGGCATAGAAGATAAATTAGAACATTTACAATAGGCGGAAAGCATGCTTGATTTGCTCATGCTTAAATGCTTAAATGTTTGATATATCGGAAATGCTTGTTTAAAAATGTTGCAACATGCGGAATTTCATGTCACTTTAAAAACTCATGCTAAAATGTCCATGCTCGTGCTCAAAACTAATTTGTAAGATAATTATAAGTACTTTAAAAGGAAAAGTTTTCATTCCATGCATTCAAAAATGCAGTTTCATTTAAGATGTTTTTACCAAAATTGTTGACATTTTGGCGTGTCCAGTAAAACCTAAAGATAAAAGCATATTAATTTATTTAATAAATTGTTTGGCAGTAAAAACAATCAATGATATCTTCATTATTTTTTGCTGTATAAGAAGATATCTACCCAGCAAAGGGGCTTCAGAATACTGTTATTATTATTATCAGATTTAATTTGTCTGGACAGATTTCGGCCACGACGGCATATTATAGTGCAAGCGTATGCTAACACAGGCGCACTCTCTGTTCCTTTACTCTCATAGCCCAGTGGGACGGCAATCCGACACGACCGGAGAGAGATCAGGCGCAGGACGCACACGCGAAAAACGGAGTAATAATGAAATTTCACCGACTTCCACATAAATCTTTACTACTTTAGCGCTTGTCCTATTAAAGGAAAAGTGAAATGATGTAGAAAGTTCATCGAAATGTTCAAGTTATGGTGAATTTGCAAATAAAACCGGTTTTGTAGCTTATGGGCCGATGGACAGACATGACGAATCAAATGTGGTTGCCTGTTTTTGTGTTGATTATCGTGAATACAAATTGTAATTCACTTGTATGACAAGTATGTGGAAGTAAAAAGAGCCATTTTTTCGATCTAAATCAAATTACGTCGTTAAATGGTAGTATGTAGTAGTAACGTTAGATATTCCAACTTATTCTATCGTCTCCACTTAATAAATACGCAACAAAAGATAGATACGTGTCCAAAATTTTTTTGGAAATCTATGTGACAAAATAATTATATTTTTATAGTCAAATGCTCTATTCTGCATCATCTCCTAAAAAATCCATCTAAAATTTCAAAACATCAACCAATCTAAAACAAAAAACTAACTACAACCACCACCAACCTTCAACGTCACTCCTATCCCGGATTCCATTCTCCAGGTCCTCATTCTTCACGACCTGTTCAGCCAAGGAATCCAGGGCCTCATGCCCCATCTCCCAAAGATCTGACACCGCGCCTCTTGGGGAACCAGTTCCATTCTTTACTGGCAATGCTCTCTCTCCGATCACCCAAGATTGGACTGCGCCGAAACTACGACCTTTCTCTTCTTTTTGTGCTTTTCTTAGAGGCATGACCACTGGATGGATGAGGTGGATCTTCGCTGGCTTTTGCTTCTTCTTCTTCATCTTCTTTTTGTCGCTCGTTGAGATCGTGATGCTGTCGATGCCGCCGCTGTCGTGTTTTCGCTCTAAGGCTCTGTTGACAAAAAAAATGACAATTGGAGATTGGTTAGGAAGATAAGACATGTGTCTAATAATGTGTCCGGACCAATTTCGGCCACGGCAGCTAGTGTAACTATGACACCAGCCAGCTACGCAGGACATATTATAGTGCACAAGCGTGTGCTAACACAAGTGCACTCTCTGTTCCTTTACTCCATAGCCCAATGGGACGATAATCCGACACGACTGGAGAGAGATCAGGCGCAGGACCCACATTTTTACGTGCCAAAACACGGAAGCTGTGATATTTATTCCTAAAACGCACACAACATTCGAAAAGTCAGTGCGCGCCGTGGGGATCGAACTCGAGACCTTTGGTGGAGTTCTACGGTCTTATCACTAGGCTATCACAGCTTCGAATGTGACTAAGAGAGTGCTGATAAACATATTTATGGATGGAGAGGAAGGGGAAGGCCAGAGAAAAGATGGATGGATTGTGTAAACACGATATGAATGAAAAAGGAGTAAATGATAGTGTGACGTCTGATAGGGGAGGATGGAAGAAATAAAACGTGTTGCAACGACCCCAAGTGAAATGGGATAAGGGCAGGAAGATGATGATAGAGATTGGTAGCTGCAATAGTCCGTCTGTTGACCTTGGTATTAATAACTAGCGTTTTATGAGAGTGAAAACTCAATCTTGTTGTGGAAATAAGTAGAAAGTTTTTGTTTTTCCAATGAAACTGGTATTTGGAATGTAAATAGAAAATAAAATTTATGTTCTTTTGATTAATATGCCTATAAAAAGTTGATTGCGGTCTATTGGTTTAATGATCGAATTTTTAATAAGCTATCATGCAATATTAACCCACGATTGGAATCCATAATAGCCTCGTTTTTAGATTCGTTCTTTCTCTTTGTGTAAAAACGTTTTTGCATGGCAATAATATAAACAACTGATATTGTGTTACAAGCATCTTTTGAAAGGAAATAGGAACTAATGCCGTCATATATGAACCACCATTTTTGTCAGACAGTTGAGTTAATTCTTGTTGCGAATATGTACACCAAGGCCTTTATGTTAAAGTCATCCACGTGCCAAAATATCCTTGCAGCACTATACCATATTTACAGAGTTAAAATATTCTAATATTTTTAGCAAAGTTGAATCTTAAATAAAATTAATTTAAGATGTGATGCATATACCTACGACCTCATTAAAATATTAAACACGGATTCCAGTGTCACCGGATACAACTGAGTAAGTACTATGTTTAATGAGGTACTACGTAAAACCCTCTTAACCCATTAAACTAGGTCAAACCTACATATTTTAGTGAGACACTAGTAAGTTTAAGATCGTATGACAGTCTTGTCTTTAGAGCATAGAATGGTAGAGAATGGCAATTATATTTGAGTAACTGTTGCCCGCGACTGTACTACTGCCAGACAGAGCCTATGTGTTAATCCAGGGTGTCATCTAACTCCATACCAAATTTCATTAAAAGTGCTCCAACCTTTTGAGCGTGAAAGAGTAACAAACATCCATCCATACTAACAAACTTTCGCGTTTACTATATTAGTAGGATGACATCATAACGACATTTTTCTCTTAAAACTGTCAAGAGGAGAAATTTGATTTGCCCTTTTACACATTCATATTCTTCGTGTCAAATAATCATTATAACACATCAGTCAGGCATCCGTCTCCGCCTGTTACACATGCAAACTAAGTAGTTTGACCCGACTTCTCTCGCATGTAATTAGACATTGTTTTTAACCAATGTGTAGCAGTTATCTGGGGCAGTGAAAGTAAGTGGGTTCGACGTCCGGGCCCGCACATGTTAAATTCAGAGTGATTTCAATGATTTCTCTTTATTTATTAGATTTAGATGTTAATGTGATCGTTGCTTAGAAAGAATGGGAAGTGGTCAAGATAATCGCTCCATAGTAAACGTTATTTACCTAAAACAGATATTCTTGTGTATTTCGAAACTTAGTTAATTATAACTAATATAGAATTACAAGGATCTTTTGTCACGTGAATGACATTAACATGAGGGTGCTAGTGTGCATATTCGCAACAAGAATCAACTCAACTGTCTGTCTAAAGTAATGGTTTTTATACAATGACAGGGATGATTTCGTTTTCGTCAAAAATATTCTTCGCACACGTGTTTAGCGTATATCGTAGGAAATGTAAACCTATGCGCAAGCGATCCGCGACTCTGGCTTAGGCAAAAAGTGTCCAGGGTGTTTTTAGTCTATGGGAGTCCGATATATCCCAAATCTATGCCCTCCGCGTGGTTTAAACATATTAGAGTTTTACCCGGACAACAAAAATACAATGTTAACCTGTTCTTTCTTTAGATTTTATCAAAATAATTTCAGAAATTAAGCCGCGAAAGCAATAGACGGAGTAACTTTCGTATTTTTTACACGAGTATTTATTTTCCTTATGAATACAAAAACTAGTTGAATACAAGAGTTTTTGTGTATCATCCTCAATTGTAATAACATTACAGATTTCTCAGACCGACAAATACTGGTTTTGCTAGACAAATCGGTCAAGTGGTACATACAAAAACTTTTTACTGCCACTTGGTTTGAATTTGTCTGACATAGTTAATTATATTTAATTTGTAAAGACTGGTGGGCCAAGATACATCCGACTGGATTCTACAAGACGACGGGTAACTCGACACCGAGTGGCGGGCTCAGAGTCTCTTCAGCTCGGAGTCAGGAAATATACAAGCGTTTTCATTTTCGTAACTCGAAACCATTTTACTAAGAGAGTGATGAGTATGAATGTTGATGGATGGAGAGGAAGGGGAAGGCCAAAGAAAAGATGGATGGATTGTATGAGGAACGATATGAATGAAAAAGGAGGAAATGATAGTGTGATGTCTGATAGGGGAGAATGGAGGAAAAAAACGTGTTGCGCCGACCCCAAGTAAAATGGGATAAGGGCAGAAAGATGATGATGATGAACTCGGAACCATTTTAGAAATACTTTATGACCTTGAATTGTATATGACTTGGCCGTATGCTAAAGTAATTAAGGTTTATATTAAATACTCGTAACTGTCTTCAATTGCTCTCTACTGCGCTTCCAGCGGTGTGCGTTGCGCCTAAAAGGTGGTAGATCTCTGTTTTGCAACGGATTTTATATGCAACATGATGACAACAAATGACGGGCCTGTTGGTCTAGTGGTTAATGACACTGACTGCTAAGCCTAAGCTAAGGGGTCGTGGATTCGATTACCACCCAGGACAAATGTTTGTGTGATAAACACGATCATTAAAATTTGTTCTGTGTCTCGGTGTGTTTTATCTATAATATGTATGTATTTAAAAATATGTAAGTATGATTAACGGTTGTCTAGTACTCATAACACAAGCTACTTAGTATGCTTAACTTGAGACTAGATGGCGTTAGTGTTAATGTAAAAAAAGAACATAATATAGTTACCTGGCCATTCCTCTAGCTAGCACGTTGCTCAGCGTCCCGAGTGACTCCGTAATCTCCCTGCCGAGCTTCGAAGGCATCTCCTCGAATGACCTTCCTGAGGTCCTCACTTCTGCATCAGCTTGAGCTGCAGAAGAAAAAGACGGGGTTATAACATGTGTATGACCAAAAGTCATTAAGTAAATGCCCCACTCCTCTGCCGGGGCTGCGGGATGTTCGTGAGAGTTACCGCGACCCCGGCATTCAAAGGGCTCCAGGAGGAACATAGTGGGTTTTAGTGCCCCATTTCTGACACAGTACGGTAAAAAAACTGACATGAAGGTAAGTCCTGACCAATTTTGGCCATGGCGGCTAGTGTTACTATGACACCAGCCACAAATTAAATGAAATGGTTTATTCTGTAAATAGGATAAATGTTATCTCTTTTACATGTATTTTTTTTTAATATAATCTCGCTGGAATCGCCATTTTCTAACCTGACAAGAAACGTCGAAACAAACCCAAGGGTCATCGCCTCTTTTAAAGTTCAGAAGATAAAGTGTCGGTCAGTGGCACGAAAAAAAAATGCACTACGTGGGAAAGGTCATTACAGTGCACAAGCATGTGCTAACACAGGTGCACTCTCTGTTCCTTTACTCTCATAGCCCGTTGAAACGGCAATCCGACACGACCGGAGAGAGATCAGGGCGCAGACATTTCAATTCGGTTTTTTAAAAGATATAATATCTCTAGAAGAAGTTTTACATGTATAATTTGATAGATCAGTAATGCACCCGTGTGAAGCCGGAGCGTATCACTGGTTGTTAAATAATCTTCTAAACAATAAAACATACAATTATTTAACACTAAGACGAAACAAATAAATCACATTCATTGTTTCTCACTTCCCACGTTACTCAGTGAAAGTTGGTATTTGCACATATAATAACTCTAAAGAAATCATTCGCTTTTCTCACATAGTGTTTTAACTTTCGATACAATAAACGATATTCTTCCTATATACTAGTTAATATTTTAAACGCGAAAGTCTATAAGTATGGATAGAATTTAATTGCTTTTTCAAGCTGAAACGGCTGTAGGATTTTTTAAGAAATTTGGTGTGGAGTTTGCTGACACCCTGGATTACCACATAGGCTTCTTTTTAACCGACTGCGTCACACAAAGGGAAATGTCTTTTCTATGGCTATAATAAGTCAGGCTAAGTGACGGGTATCACCGTATTACTTTCAGAAAAATAATTAATAATCATCGTGTAAACTCTCCGTTACGAACTTATAAATGAATAATTAGGAAATTTATCAACTAGAAATCTTTAAAAATGAAGGAAGGTTTCAGTATATGACTTGTTCAATTCTTGTATATATTGTCTAAAAGAAAGATATAATAATTGCGTTCGATTTCAAAAAAATAGGTAATGTCAGGAAAGGTTAGAATTGGGTAATGTTTTTACGGCTATAACCGACATTCTCGCGGGCGATGTCGCGGGCAACAGCTAGTAGCGTATATTAAAGAACAGGTCAGTTTTATGGTCAGTGGCCCTTTACTTCCACATCTGACATCGTAATAACCTAGTAGCTTACTGACATGATTGTTAACGCGGGGTCACAGGTTCATGACCATCAAAAAGACTTGCATTGTCATGTACTTTCTTTATAACAACTTTTGAGCGCGGTTTCGCCTGCACTTGTGTTGATTTAACACGATATAATTAGTCGAGAGTGATGTAGCTATTTGGTTAAAATATTTTAATGTTTGAGACGGGCTTGTTGGTCTAGTGGTTAGTAGCTCTGACTGCTGTACTGGAGGTCGTGGGTTCGATTCTCAACCAGGATAAATGTTTATGTGATGAGCACTATCATTTGTGCTGTGTCTGTGTGTAATTTATCTATATTTTGTTTGAGTTTAGAAGTATAATTATAAGTAGGTTTATCAGTTGTCCCGTATTCATATCGCTATATGAATACGAAGTTACTGTCGTATACTTAATTTGATACTACATAAACAGCGTTGTGGGAATGTTCAGGAACTAATATCATTGTAGTAGGTGTTATTTGTCTTTTGTCTTTTTTTGAAACGACTCCTGCACTAAGAGACTTAATCCTTGTATCGCAGGGATTTCACACATTCGATTCACATTGCACAGACACCCAGACTCGAGATCTAACCCGCGGCACGTCGCGTACAGTGATAATTGGCCTATACCACTCGACTATCCGTGCAGTCATAAAAAATAAAAAACAGAGACTTATGCAGCGAAACTGTTACATAAAAGCATTTCTTATCTAACTCTAGCTCAAAAAATGTGTAAATTTTTTAAATCTACATTCAAAAATTTTCGAAAAAATTACGCAACTTTAAAAACTAAAGTGAAATGTACAAATTTCGATTTTGGCGTGATTTAGTAAAAGTTGGTCGACAGATGGATTTTTAAAACCAGTTTCAGTTTGGTTGAGAAAGTGTTTTCGAGGTCAATTTTAACTATCTTAAGATAAATACGAAGATAAATACGAAGATATGAATTAAGAATTTTGGTGTAGGATGAATGAATGAATTCTTAAGTTCTTTGAGTATCTTTTCTAATATTATTGAGGTGGAATCGTTTAATTATTTGATGTACATAACCTAATGGTTTCATTGTTGATCAAGTATTTTATTTCGAGGTTTTTTACGGGATTAATTTTGTAGTATGTATTACGAATTTGTTATTGTGAAATATTCTTCAACCAAAATGAAATATTTTAGATGAAGAATAGTTTCATAAGATTAGTTTTAAAAGTAGATATTTTCTGTTCAATAAAATGATGTATTCCAAAGGAGAATATTATTATATTTTTTTACTGTTATAAGTTATAAAACTAAATGTCTACATAAATACAATATTTCTAGTTATAAAATATTATTAACGGTAATCTCACACATTCGTTATCTTCCTGTTATTTAATAAAAACATACTATTATGTCAAACTATTCTTTAAACTTAAAATAGCGCCTAATACCAAAAAAATACCTACACAAAAGAAAGCCCACCCATCCATTATAAGCCTCATAAAACGCAGCCTCCTATATAACAAAATGTACAACATTATAAATATTGTACAGAAGAGAATCGCCTATTAAGGTAGTGGGTTCGATCCCGATTCGTGCTGACACGGAACGACGTCCCATAACCGTGCGGTTTAGAACTACCGTTTAAATTAAACTGATAACTCTTACTTAGGGTTCACATTTATGTTTATTTTTATATATCCATAAAAAAATATCAATAGTTACTAAAAAAGATTAGTAAGTAGTCAAACCTTCTCTATATGGGAAGAGTTCTGAGACTGGCAGTGAGTATTATTTATTATTTTGTTTTTAATTTAAAGTGTGTAAAAAAAATACATTAAGAAACAATAGAAAATGTCAATCAAGTAAAAAAAATTGAGTTTTTATTTTCACTAATATTATAAATACATTAGGGTGTTTGTGTGTGTGTTGCTTTATCACGCTCGAAATCATCAATTTTGATATTTGTTATTTATAAAGATACCTACTACATATATTACATTAAAAATCTAAAATTACGAACGATTTTGTCCAGGTAAGTCCAGTGGTTTAGACATCTAAAAACCAGTATTAACTATTTCTAAAGCATTTTTTCACCATTTAATCTGATATTAAATACTATAAAGATACACATTATGTGTTTAATAACCATATAGCACATAGTCACAGCCCTATCACGTGTAATGCGGGTTAGCAACTGTGACGCGGTCGACGCGCAATTATCGCGCGTAAATCACGGTTATGCCTAGAAAGGTTGAAATGATATTAAAGCTGCCGTTTCCGGAGGTAAGGCGGTATTATAAAGGGGAGATAAGCTTACATACATAAACGTCACGCCTCTTTCCCTTGAGGGTAGGCAGAGATCACATTTTTCCATTTGCTACGATCCTGGCATACCACTTTAGCTTCATCCACACTCATCAATCGCTTCATACACGCTCGTCGGTTCAGGGTACTCCTGACCTGACCCTTAGAGATAAGCTAAAGGAGAGATAAGCTTACAAAGTAACCAGAGATTTGAACTTGAACAGGACTGATTTAGGTTATTAGGAGTGAGTGGTGGGCTCTTTACACCTGCCCCTCGAGAAGAAGTCCTATCGGACAGAAGCTAGCCAGAGTCACGCAGAGCATGCGCGAGCGATCCGGTGACGCTGGCTTAGGTAGTAGAAGGGGGCCGGGGTGTTTTTAGTCGGTGGGAGTCCGATATACACCCATGCTCTGCCCTCGACGTGCGTTGAAGTCATTAGCGTTTTAGGCCGAAAACAAAAAAAGGCCTGATTTAGGAACTTGCCATAAAATTTTGTCCCAGCCAAATGGAGTCGATGCAAAAGTTTTGTTCGAATTTATGGCCATTTATAATTGCCTGTGTGTGTGAAACATTTATGATTGAGTAGGGTACGATATGACTGACATACACTATGCGTAATAGTTCTTTTAAAATATAAGAAAAACAAAATCACAGATTTTTTAAATAGAAACATGTAGTAAGTTTTGTTTAAGCAATCGTTAACTACATGACAAGTCTCGATTTAGTTAATTATTTCAAAATACACGTATAGGCCCGGCTGCGCGCCAATATCAGTTATAGCTTCAAAACATCACTGCACTCTGAAGCAATCGAAAAGCTCTAAAAAGTAGCTTATGTGTTAATCCAAAGTCTCAACTAACGCCATACCAAATGTCATAAAAAATACTCCAGCCGTTTAAGTGTAAAAGAGTAACAAACATCTATCCACACTCACAAACTTTCGCGTTTATACTATTCGTAAGATGACACGTAAATACTATGCCTAGTAGGCCTAAGATTGTATAACAACATGCTAAAAAGCTCTCATTTCACACGACCAGAGAAAGTGTGAATACATAACAACGATATCACATATACATGATAAATATTACTAAATACAAGACGGAAACATGTTTTTACACTTTTCTATTTGCTTTTAAACTTTTTGATGACATAAAACAACTTTCTGAAGGCATAAATGTTAATAGTATATGAAGACTGCCTACTTATAGCATTTTTAATTACATCAATGACGCACTGTTCGTCACTGCGACACGCTCGCGTCTGTATCATGCCACTATCATGCCACGATCCGATAGCTTAGGCATAACTCGCGTTGCATCCATGTTGTTCATCATGTTCATATAAACATGAAGAATAAGTATAATATATATTATTAGCTGTTGCCCGCGACTTTTTCCGCGAAAAAGAAAGATACGAAAAATAGTTAGTAGCTGATTCTCAGACCTACTCAATATGCTCACAAAATTTCAAGAGAATCGGTCAAGCCGTTTCGGAGGAGTACGGTAACTAACATTGTGACATGGAAATTTTATATATAAGACTAGCTGTTGCCCGCGACTTCGTTCGCGAAAAAAAATAATTCGGGCATTAAAATAGATGATGGCCGATTCTCAGACCTGTTTAATATGCTCACAAAATTTCAAGAGAATCGGTCAAACCGTTTCGGAGGAGAACGGGAACCCTGGCCGGGGCTGCGGGATGTTCGTGAGAGTTACCGCTCGCCCGGCACCCAAAGGGCTCCAGGAGGAACATAGTGGGTTTTAGTCAGTAACAGTCTGACACTCCCTCCCGCTGCACCCACAGCGGGCGGGGGCATTTGATGATTTCCCACGAAAAAAAAAGGAGTACGGGAAAGAACATTGTGACACGAGAATATTATGTATGTGTACGAGTAAGTATAAAGATTATACTGTCTTATATTAACCGAAGCAAGAAGGTGTTATATCTCTATAATGGTTTTAATTACACCTTATTGTGGTTTAATTAGTCTGGATCCCATTAATACTGGTCGTTAATTTAGAAATCGCACTTTTACGTACGTATAAAATACTGCACTTTTTATTGCTGCAACTTTTCCTAAGATTGTATGATGATAATTCATCATTTTTACGATTGAAATCGAATCGGCTGCTAAGGTCGTTCACTCGGCTAAACTTTTCAAAAATCATCATATTAATTTAAGTAGGTATGTATATCAAAGATTTACGCTTTTTATTACGTAATTTTCACAAGTTTATTCTTATGTATAATCTCATTTATAAACGATTCTTGACAATATTTGTGTTTTCAGCATTGTTATAATGGATAGATAGAAGGTTGTTTGTTACTCTTTCACGCTCAAACGGCTGGAATAATTTTGATAGAATTTGGTATTGTGTTAACTGACACCCTGGACAAACGTATAGGTTTTTCAACCGACTGCGCCAGATGGGAGTAATGTTTTTTGCAGCTATAACCGACAAGGATCTTTGGACACGTTGATGACATTAACAAGAAGGTGCTAGTGTGCATATACGCATCAAGAATCAACGCAACTGTCTGAAAAACTGATGATTTTTCAAATATGACGGCATTAGTTCTGATTTCGGCAGCGTGCCAAAAGATCCTTGTAGCATTGTGTTGTTAAAGACACCAAAAAAATTACACTTACGTTTTTTGGGCAGTAGAGCAGAATATTCAAACTAATTCATTTTTATTTACGTAAAAAGGTTTTAACACACTAATATAATAATGTCTTAACGCTCTGTTACCAATTAACGGTGAACAGAGTAGGTCAGATAATACTTAAGATTATAAAAAAAGTGAGAATCGTGCAAGACGCGATACATTACTTGTGATAACACATCAATGTTGATATTATACGCTGTTGGCTACGCAATGTATTTTAACTTGCACGATATTCTCACCTTTTCAAGTCTTTATTTGTGTTATATTATTGTTATAGTACGGTATAATTATGTATTTTTTCTATGGCGCTAGTTAGGCACCAGCCCAGTGCCCCCAAGATCGCACGGGTGCAATACTGATGTATTACTATAACCAGTACCCACATGGTATAAAACAAAGTTGCTTAGATCTGTAAAACAACGGAAACGATTTTGATGCGGTTTTTTTTTATACATAGAGTGATTCAAGATAAAGGTTTACTGTTATATTGATGTATAATACATCAGTATTTCACCCGTACTAAGCTAGGGCGGGTCGCTAGTTATTTACATACCTAAACCTTCCTTTTAAAATTAATTCTTTCAAAAAAAAGTCCGCATCATTTCCTTCACGTAGACAGCGGGAAGCGACTTTGTTTTATACTATGTAGCGAAGTTGAGAGTAAGAATTATGAGGCTGTTTGAATTTACCTACTTTCTTATGAGTGCAAAAACTGTTTGTGGACCACACTTGAGTCGTAAAAGTAAAATAGGCTCTTAGCGTTATAATATTACTAGCTTTTGCCCGCGGCTTCGCACGCGTTAAGAAGTATTATTGTTTAGCAAGTTAGTGTAAAAAATTAGGGCCTACAAAACTTCCTTGTACACAATATTCTTAACTAATTTGTCATTTGGCGCTAAACCTATCAAGCTACTGGGAGAACTTACTCGTGAGCAAGCAACATAGAACTGCCCATGAGAGAAGCAATGTTCTCTCAAGTCAATACCCGCAAATTTGAGAGTTTGCCCCTGAGACTTGTTTATAGTCATGGCTAGTCAAAAATCTAAGAAGAATTCTACAAACATCCCCTATTTCATCCCTTATGTGTGGAATTTATCAAAATGTTTCTTAGCGGATGCCTACGTTATAGTACCTACCTATGTGTAAAGTCTCAGCCCGATCGGTTTAATTTTGACAAAGTTTCATAAAAAATTTCATCCCCTATTTTATCCCCTTAGGGGTAGAATTTTTCAAAATCCTTTCTTAGCGGATACCTACGTCATAACATCTACCTGCATGCCAAATTTCAGCCCGATCCGTCCAGTAGTTTGGGCTGTGCGTTGATGCATTAATTTCGATCGAATTTGATTACCATAAAAACGGTTCTAGTGAGTTAATCTTAAAAGATAGACATATACTGTCGCGGACATTTTTTTAGATCATTTCAATAGGAATAATTCTTACATACATATATTGTGTGTATCTTGAACCGTTTTCGCAGCGCCCGCAACGGAAGCCCTCAAGGATGAACAATTTTCCCCGTTTTTTTCACATTTTCCATTATTTCTTCGCTCCTAATAGTTGCAACGTGATATTATATAGTCTAAAGCCTTCCTCGATAAATGGTCTATTCAACACAAAAATAATTTTTCGATTCGAACCAGTAGTTCCTGAGATTAGCGCGTTCAAACAAACAAACAAACAAACAAACTCTCCAGCTTTATAATATTAGTATAGATGTACCTACTAGCTATGCTAGCGACTTCGTCCGCATGGAATTTAACAAAAAAAATAATAATTAGATTATTTTCTAAAATAAATGTTTTACTTTCTACAATATCAGTGTCTATCTGCCGATAAAAGCTTCGTCAAAATCGGTTTAGCTAATTCAGAGATAACTGTGCACAGACAGACCGTCAAAATTGACATTTACTTAAAATAGTGTTCTATTACCAACAATATTAAAAAATAAATCACAAGGTTTAGGTACTACGGAGCTGCGATTTATTTAATTCATTTTAGAAATTACTTTATGAAATAATGTACGTATCATAAAGTTGTTAAAATATCCACTAAAATAAACATTAAAATAATAAACATAAAAAACGCATTATTACCGAATTTTACAACCTTTTAATACAGAATAAAAAGGATAGTTTATGTTTTTCATGTGGTGTGCAATAAAGAATATCCTATCTATCTAGTTTCCACAAAAAATAATAATAATTTCTAATTAATAAATACCTTCCCAACTCCTCTGCTCCTGCGCAACTTCATCGCCCCACGAATCCAACATTTTTCCCGCCTTTTCTCTCGCACAACCCCACGCGTCATCTTGACTCACACATTCAAAAATTGACAGCAAATTTGGCGCCAAACTTTTCCCGAAATTCAAAAAATAATCGTAACCTTTTTCTAGCATAGACGCACCATGGACACTCGAACAGAAAATTAAAAGAAAAACGAAAGAAAATTTGGCGGCCATTTTGAATTATTTTGACATTTGTCTTTCGCGCTCAAGGTTATACGCTATACTAAGATGCGCGTGCGTTGGTGACGGGTTTTATTCAAAGGAGGGACTTTCTTTTGCGGCGTGGTAGGGGCAGGTTAAGCGATGTTGTTCAGGACTGGAATCCGATGGGTGGGTTTACCGGATTTGAAATTGGGGCGTGTTGTTGTTGTTTCTTTAATAGTTTATTTTTATTGGCTTTTAATTATCTGTCTTTTGATGATCTTTCATTTCGAATATGTTTTTTCTCATATTGGTAAATAGTGATTTTACCGGGTTGGACTAAAGACTTGAAATCTATGCCCAGCCGTGGGACTAAAAAGCCTGTGAAAAGTGAAAGTTGAGGATAAAGGTTGGATTTTCGGACCTTTAAAATATTGAGAATGCATTTTTACTATTTTCAGGCTGTTTAAAAAATCACGACACCACTGAGATTTATTCATATTTTTACCCAAACTGACCCATTGTAGGACACAAGATTTAAACATGAGGATAGTCAGACATTCAGATAGACAAACATGCTGCACAGATGAGTGTGGATGCATACAGGGGATGAGGACGGTCAAAGAAACGATGGATGGATTGTGTGAACGCTGAAATAGTGTGACTTGCGAAATGACGTTAGATAGGAACGTGTGGAAGATGAAGACATGCTGCGCCGTCCCCAAATGATACCTAAAAGTAATTGGGATAAGGATAGGGGACTGATGATGATAGTCAGATAGACAGACAGCCTTAATTGACTTAAACGTTAACTTAATTGTTAATTAAAATAGACAGTTTTACATTTAAATACTCAAATTTTAATAAGGAGTCGGGTAGGATAAGAATTTGTGATATCCACAAAGGCTTGTTTTGAGTCTGGGTGCCTCTGTGCATGTGAATTGAATGTATGTGAAACAACCCGCGGAACAAGGATTAAATTAGTTAGTGCGGGAGTCGTTTAAATAAATTAAAAAAAAAGCAAAATACTGTAACAGGTAGGTACCTAAGTATCTGGTTACAAACTTCTTTCACATAAATCTCACTTCTCCACATTAAACAGATCTATATCAGACAGACGGATGTAATTAAATGTTATCACGATAATAAACCATAAAAACGCAACAATTACTTCTTTATACATTGTAATAAAGAATTTTCTAATCGTCGAATAGCACTGAGAATAACGCCATCTAGCGATAATTGTCTGAACTACTTGCATTTTAAGCTACGTAACTTAACTACGCATCTTTCACACGGATTAACAACGGTACAATAATATATTTAGACTGTGACGGTACTACCAACGGCACTAAAAACTTAAAAATAAACATGTATAAATTAATATTTTAGATCCTGATTACGATGTAGTCCTCGTCATTCCAAGTTTTCTTTAAGTTCCCGTCGATTTTCCTAGTCTTCCATCATCAGACATTGATTTCCTTATCATGAGACCACAGAGAAAATATCAATGTCTATGTCTTGGGCCGTCCATGTCTGTTCTTCCATAGAGCAGGGGTGGATGGCCCTTGGTAGGTTCCCCATCACATTTTAGATTACAGTTCTAAAGAGATAGATAGACGGACTAATTAGTTTTTTAAGTCAAGCCGTGAAATACAAAATTGTGAGTATAATTGTATATTACATAACCAGGTGTGTAACAGTTGAAAGGATTTGCCGACCCAGTTACTGCAGGCACCTTCTACGCATGCGTAAGAATTAGATTACAATACACTCTACAATGTTTTATTACCTATATGATGGAAGAAATTTTGTAGAAAACTGTTAAATAAAATCGACTCCCGCACTAAATAATTTAATCCTTGTATCGCGGGGAGTTTTACAAACAGTCAATTCACATGGACAGAGACAACCAGACTCAGAACAGGCATTTGTGAAACGCAAAAATTCTTGTCCTACGCGGGGATCGAATCCGCGACACGTCTCACGTCTCAACACACTTAACTGACAGGTGACGTTACTAGCCCCTACTTCCATACGATTCACCATTTTTTATGTGTTATATTTTCAGCATTCATTCCGATTTCGGCCACGTGCCGAAAGATCCTTATCTACGCCCATTCGCAAATAAAATATCGCCAAATAAAAATAAGTCTATTGATAGGTATACCTGTTCATAAGCATTTAGAATGTTAAATGGGATCCCTTAGATATCTCTTTCACATGCACGCACAAGGATAATTTTTGATTTTTGCAAATTTTCGGAAAAGAAATGGAAAGTGTTAATGACTGCTATTATTTGAGAATTTTGAGCCAATCTTCAATAAATGTTCAGAAGGTCAAGTTGGCATTGAATTTGAGAAACTGTGTTGTACAAGTATGCACATGTATGACTTTAAAATTTGCGTGTATACAATAACGAACGTGTAATTTAGGTTATAGTTTGAGGTCAAGTTGTCCTTTTCACTATGAGGCGAAATGACAAAGACAGCGTTACATTTGATTTCTTTTCTACATTGTAATAATTGGAGCTTTAACGCTTGTGATGATTTTTTCAGGAGTTTTATGGTGAACGTACAGTCACGAGCAAATACATGTATATTCGACCAAACAATTGAAGTTTAAGTTAATCAAATGATTTATGAAATCGTAAATTTTTCTTTCAAATTAAACTATTCATGTTTAGCTCAGTATATCAAGAATATTCCATAAAAGCTTCAGAAATATCGCATAAGAAAGTTTTGCTCGTGACTGTACACTCATCTGTACCTAACGCGTCGAACGATACGAATTTAGGACTGTACTGTCTACTCACTTCAAATTCGAACTATTTAATGCGGAGAAATGGCAAGGTTTCATGAGATTACATTTACAGAATACTAGAAATTTATTTTAATTAACAAAAAAATTAAACCACCATAAAGAACAGCGGCATTAAAAACTTAAAAATAATCTAAATGACAAAAGATATCACCATATACCTAGATTCTGGCATAAGAAATGCCCCTCGATTTCCCTGGCCAATTCAGCAATACTTCTGCCCCTAACTGTATACTAACTTAACCTGCACAGTTCCGTCACAAGTAAACGTATTATCGCAACGAATTGTACAAGAAACGAGTCGGACTGGTACGGAACACGTTAACAGTAATTATAACTTTTGTTTTGCGGTAAATAGGCCTAGGTTTGTGGTGAAATTTGATGTATTACATTCTTTTAATAAACCAGTCGGTACGGGTGTTATTTGTTTTCCAATCTTTATACATAGGTCGGGGAAAAAGTCTTTTCGCATTATAGTATGTATGAACTTGTAATAAAAACTTTCCCTCTCTAACAAAATTAGAATTTGCAATTATATTTTTTAAAATTTTAACTTTCAATTATACCAAACCAGCCAGATACAAATACTATTGCCAAAAAGGTTTTATTACAAGTTCATACATACTACCTATAATGCGAAAAACCTTTTTCCCCGACCTCACATAACATTTTCGTGTCACAATGTTCACTCCTGTGCTCCTCCGAAATGGCTTGACCTATTTGAATTAATTTTTTGTGTATATCGGGTTGGTCTGAGTATCGGAATCAATTTTTTTTTCGCCGATTTTTTTTACGTTTTCGCGGGACTATTAAGTACTAATGCGTACGAAGTCGCGGACAACAGCTAATAAAAAAATATGACAGACTTAGATACTTCAATCGAAGACAGACAGGCAGATAGACTTTTACTCATAACACAAGTTACTCTCGTATATTTAATTCGAGACTAGATGGCGTTGTGAGAATGTTAAGGAACATTATTATTCTATGTATACAATTATTTAATAAATATATACATCTGCATAGCAACTAAATCTCTTTCGCGAAGACACTTACTAATATTCGCTCTTTCATTTTTGCAGGTGACTCCACCGTGTGAGGTCATTGAACTTCATAAGGCGAAGCAAAAGTGCAATGTTACGAAGCCGGTTTGACCTCACCCTTTATAAAAATACCAAACAAAAAATATATAAGTCTGTCTGTAAACAAGTGACTTATTGGTATAAATGTCTCAACTCTCAATTCTTTATTGCTTAGGTACCACTCTTAATTCTTTATTGCGTACCATAATGTATACCTACAGGTTGTTAGTAGGTAGGTATATAGATAATTTATTATTGTTATAAGATCTGCTTATACTTCAAAAAAATATCCTACTAACATTATAAACAAGTTAGTATAGATGGATGGTTGTTTGTTACTCAAACGGCTAGATCAATTTTGATAAAATTTAGTATAGAGATAGCTGACACCCTGGATTAATATGTGTGGGATAGAGGATATTGAAGCCAAAAAAGACACAGGATTCTTGATAAAGAATATAATTTTATTCGTCTTTTTGAGGGTAACGTCTTAATTCGTCTTGCACGTCCTTCCGTCTCCCGTTCCCGTTCCTCTTCATACTCCATCTTTAACATTATACTGCTATCTCTTTCACGCTTAGTCTATCATGCTTACCTAACATCTGTCATTCATCATTTCCACGTTCTATTTTACTCATCTTTTTTTTACGTTCCTACATATTATAAAGGCTGCTTTTTAAACAGCAGTAGCTATAACCAACACTCGCGCAGACGAATTGCGGGCATCGTCTATACTCAATACTCAATTCTTTATTAGCAATATGTTATACATGTAGTACATCTAATTGGTCTATAAACCATTTATACACAAACAGGTTTAATAGATGGAGCGGTTCTGTTGAAGGCACCCTCAGACGTCATTGAACATCTATAATTATAACTAGTTTTACAAGTTAAGTTACAACAGTTAAATAAACAGGGTTCTGTACGTGTCTATTTAGACTTTCAGAATAAATAAGTAGTTCAGAGAAATGCATTTTTTGAAAACAATCGATGGAGATTTTATTGTATTTTTTATGATAAGTATGAATCTATGGAGTATTTGAGAAAATTGATTAATGTGTGAATAGAAGGTAAAAATTTGCAAATATTACCAGAAAACCGGAAGAAGAAGAAGACTATTGAATTAAGTTTGTCTTACACTTAATAGGTACATTTTACAATAAAGCAAAAAAAAAATACTTTGTCCAACTTAACAACATTAATTATAATTAACTTAATTACTAAATAAGCACATTAAATTACACTTCAACATGCCATCAGAAATTCCTAATTAATAAAAACGGGTTTTTAATTTACAAAGAACCCTAATATCACTGCTACACATACCGGTTGATCACATAACATTTTAACATCAAACAGTTCGCACGCGCAAAACAATAAACAGAAACAAATAACAATTTGTCCATTAATTTACAAAAACATTCAATTATTTACGAAAATAATTCAATTATTTACAAAAATTGTTCAATTATTTACAAAAATAATTCAATTTATTTTATAAAAAGAATTCTTTTTTTGAAAAATGAGTGAAGTGAAAATAACAATAGGTGGTGGTTATTCAGTGAATCGTTCGAAAAGGTTTTATGTGAGGTTTTTCATACATTTGGTGTGTTGGGCTGTGTTTACGTCAGTTTTGGCGTTTGGAGGTTATTTGTGGTTTAAGTTAATTCGAGAGGATGTCAAGGCGCAAGCTTTGCTTGATGTCAAGTGGTATACGCCATGCTACTTAACAAACTGGAACTTTGTAAGTATATTAGTCTATTTTTCTTTTTATATCCATAGAGATCTACAGTCATCGGTACATATAAATAAAATTAAAGTGTCTGTAACATTGAAGTTACCGTATTTCACTATAGGACATAGGTATGCATTTAAATATGTATGTATACGTTATTTACACCAAAATAATTACTTAGAGTAACTTAGGCTACGTTTATTTTAGAAAAAAATATATGTAGTTTAGAGTCTAAACTAATTGACTTTTTTGTTTGATTTCACACGGACGAGTCGCGGGAATAGCTAATAGACAATAATAATAAAGTTAAGTGGGATATTTAATATTACCACTTACCACAAAAAAACATTATCTTGCTTTTCATACCTTTAAATACATAAAATAAAGTAGTATGTCCTTTAAACAGGTGTGTCATCCTACTATAATATTATAAACGCGAAAGATTGTGAGTATGGATGGATGTTTGTTACTTTATCACACTCAAACGGCTGGAGCAATTTCGACGAAATTTAGTATTGAGTTAGTGGACACCGTGGATTAACACATAGGCTAGGAATCGATAGCGTTAGAAATGGGAAATATTTTTGCAGCTATAACCGGTATTCGCTCAGGCGTAATGGCAGTCCACAGATCAACAGATAAATTATAATACCAGTAAATAAAAGACTGTAATTTATACCTTTTAAGATATAAAATAAAATAAGTTATCCTTTAAATAGGTTCACAAAACATGCACCCTTAATGTAATACACAAAATTTTAATATTCTATTTAAAAAAAGTCACTTATGGAGTTTCTTGCCGGTTCTTCTTCATAAGAATGACATTTTGGTACCGCGCAACTAGAGTCAGTAACGTTTTGGAAGTGCCTGAGAAGGCCTACTCGAAATAAAAACCTTTTGAATTAGTTTTGCTATGTCATTAGGGGCTGGTTGTAGATTGTTGTTGAAGTCACTAGCTTTAAAAAGATTACCGGATCAAGGATCAATTTTATCTGTTGTCAAATCAACTGATCACGACTATGATTGTTTTAGTACAAGACTTACAACTTATCCAAGCGTTTGACAGGCGGTTAACATTTTTTTGCACTGATCAACATTCGAAGAACTGGTTTGATATCCTACATGGGTATAAAATAAAAAAACGTAAACTTATCCGAGCCAAACGCGTAATGAAACGAATTTTAACATTCTGTATCTTATGTATAAAATTCCCGTGTCACAATGTTAGTTACCGTACTCCTCTGAAACGGCTTTACCGATTCTCTTGAAGTTTTGTAGGTATATGCATTCAGTAAGTTTGAGAACGGGCCAACATCTATTTTTTTTCACGAACGAAGTCGCGGGCAGCAGCTAGTACCAATGTACGTAAAATCCTCTTCAGAGTCTGACCATTCAACGCGGGGAAGTATAAGAGGTTTTCTGTCATGTCATTTACAGAATTCCTAAATTCGTTTCCTTCAAAATCAAAATCAAATGTCATTCATCCAAACTAGACTACAATGTACCACTTTTTGAACGTTATTTATAAATTATAGACAGCACCCCATCGCCCACCCTTCACTGCTTCCTGTGCTCTCGCTGCGGGAGAAGAAACGGCGCAACAAAATCCCCAGGTTCAAAACCATAAAACAGAAATCTGAGTTTATTTTTACTCGACTGTATTAGAAGGGCAATGTTTTTGTTAACACGCTTAATGATAAAATTAGCAAAAACTACCAACGTGATACAATGTAGGTTTGTGAGATTAGATCTTATTCATAACATTTGAAAACGTGACTTTAATAAAATCACAAAATGAGTACATATTATATTATTAAACGTATGTATATAAAGTGAATTAGTTTACTTTGTGAAAAAAAGATTTCTTCGAAAATAAAAGTAGCCCAAGCTGCGAAGAAATTATCGTAAAAATAGTTTCAGCCAATTTAGATTTTAGCGGGATCAAACAGACAGATAGACAGATCAAATACATTTTACGTAATAAGAAATATTTTTATGGCTGTATAATTATACAGACACCAAATATGTAATATTTTATTTTGTATTTTTTTTACTTGAAACCGTTTATTTGAATATAACAAACAGAACAATGTAGACTAGTTTTATCTACTGGCGGCATGCGCGTTTATGTTGTAGAAAATATAATAAAAATTCGATTCAATGAGAAGAATATTTTATTTATAAATATATGGTTTAATACACAATAAAAAAACGAAACAAAAAAGTGCATTACGCTTCAAGGGCATGTAAAAGACACAAAAAAAAAGTCCAAAGTACTAATCAGCGAACAAAAAAATGATCATTAGTTACAAACGTTGATCTTTTGGCAGAAGAAGTGATGGCAAAGCAGTTTAAAAGATGCCTAAAATGAGAAAAATAAAAAGAAACTAGGGATTACACATTCAAGCGAAAATAACGATTCTTTGATAGATTGCAAAAAACAACAGTAACATTGCGTTTTTTTTATAAATAACAACAAATTACTCAAAGCTAAAGTTATTTCAAGATTTTTTATTAACTTCCTAATTACATATATTAACTAAAGTTCCGTATTAAAGTCGTTTTAATGTAATGTTTGGCCTTGTAAGTTTTAACGAGATAAAATTCGGCTTGTAAATAATTATCTTGCTAATATTATAAACGCGAAAGTTTGTAAGTATGAAAGGATGTTTGTTACTCTTTCACGCTCAAAGGGTTGTAGACATTTTGATGAAATTTGGTATGGAGTTAGCTGACACCCTGGTTTAATACATAGGCTACTTTTTAACCGACTCCGTCAGAAAGGGGTTATGTTTTTGTAGCCGATAACCGACTCTTGCGTGGACGTAGTCGAATAAATACACAGTAATAATGTTTGCCAAATTTGTAAGTGCGTAGTGAAAAAAAATACGTATAGAACAAAGATAAAATTAATGATTAAGCAAGTACGAACAAAAAAGCAGCAGTAATGTATTTTTTGTAAAAACATTCATTGTTTTATTAAAATACCTGAACTAAAGTTGCCTTCCTCATTCTTTATTAATTATGAGCGTAACATGCGTACCAAAGAAAACTAGTTTTTTCGTTAAAACTACTCCCGCACTAAGGAATTGGTATGGGTAACTTTTTGGCCAACAACCGGCATTCACGCGGGCGAAGTCGCAGGCAACAGATAGTATTTAGTAACTTATTATTAAATACGAAGAGTAAGAGTAAATTTTTAAATACCCTTCCTGCTCTTGTATTTTAATGGAAAGTTTTTTTATAATGAATGCGTCTGATGTCTGTTGGAAAAACACAATACACGTCATTTTTACGTAGATAGGTATAATACTGCATATTATTATGTATGAAAACCACAACCTTGCAATTAGTATAACATTCCTTAGGACTCGTGTTTCAGTCACGTGATTTTATTTCTTACTAACAAAATAAAACAATAATATTAATAGACCGGGCCTGTTGGTCTAGCGGTCAGATTGATAAAAATACTACACATTTTATTTTTGCGTCATCCGAAATAAGCTATGAACCGACTAATTTGTTTTTAACGAATAATATTGGATATGTATTTCTGAACGCTCCGCCAATACCTATCCCGTCCGTCATCATCATCTTCCAAGAATCCTCTTCAAGGCTCAGCACAGACCACACCCAAGCAATCCAGTTCCACGACTGTCATACTTGACGTTCCACAAAACAATCTCATATTGTCGCTGTCATCGGCGTTACACCACGCAGGTGCGATAAGTATACGACCTCTCCGACATATTTATTCTTTTATCTCGCTATCATAAATGCGACGTCACTTTTTCGTATAAATTTTTCAATTTCGTTACGTCACAAGCCCTCTATCCTAAACTTAAGCAGCTATAGCTTACATTCGCGCGGGCGAAGTCGCGAGCTTACATACAGCTAGTTATAAATATAGTTACATTACACTAACAACTAAGAGACCGTCAATCGAAGGTTTTTTACCGTAATTTTTACCGTAAAACGTGCCATCAGATCCATCTACCAACTAGGCTCTAGAGATTCTCTTAGGGAACAGTTTAAAGAGATAGGCATACTAACTGTAGCATCGCAATTTATTTTGACCAACATATTATTTATAAGACAAAATTTACATTTATATACAAAGAAAAGCGATATCCATGGCATCCATACTCGTAATAAACATAAATTATGTGCCTCTTCACACCGATTACACAGGGTTCACAACTCATTTGTAGGACTCAGTATTCGGTTTTACAATAAACTGCCTCTCAGGTTATTAGAATTACCGTTTAACTCATTTAAGTCTACAATTAAAAATAATCTTTGTAATAAGGCTTATTATACGGTAAACGATTATTTGAACGATAAAAATAGTTGGCCACTATGACATGCACAAGACGGCTCTGGATGGATACTTGACATGTATTATTTGGTTCCTTACTTATTAATTAATTTGATAGGCATACTCTGTGTATGTAACATAGTGTTACCTATTTTGTTTTATTTTTAATACGATTATACGTATTGTTTGACATTATTATCTTGGAATGTATAATTATATTGATTATAAAATTTAATTATGTACCTAACTTGTTTATAATGGTTAGGAATTATGCATTGAATCAGTGTTTGGGTCTAGATTTACTTTGTATTCATTTATTAGGCCGGCAGCAGATTCGTCATGCTCCCTTAGTCGCCATTGCCTGCGGTGGCGTCTTGGGTCGGGTCACCTCCTTCCCTCAAATATGGCGAGGGAGGTGATGGCTGACCCCTGCGTCATACTCGTGAACGGGTGCTGCTTGCGGTGGCTGGTCGGTCTGCTGACCTTGGGCTCAGTAGTTAAGAGTTTTGTTTTTCTTTTTTTTTGTAGTTTTATCGACCTAAAACATTGATTTATCTGGCACGGTTTCTACCTTTCTACAATATTATTATAATGTAAAAGAAAGACAGCGTGCTGCTGGGGAGTTTGTTGCGCCGTTTCTTCTCCCGTAGCGAAAGCACAGGAAGCGGTGAAGGGTGGGCGATGGGGTGCTGTCTATAATGTAATTTTTGACGTTCGAAAAGTGCTACATTGTAGCCTAATTTGAATAAATGACTTTTGATTTTGATTTTGATTTTGAATTGTATACTGCAGTTAATTTTTCCTGTCAGTTAACTACAGGTTATGATAACAAAACAGTTTAATCTGTATGTCATGTGATAAAGATATAAGCATTTTGTAGTAGGTATTAAAGACTTATAAGTAAAGCAGCAGACCGGGCTCTGTGGTGTACCTTGGGAGAGGCCTATGTCCAGCTGTGGACTGCAACGGGCTGATGATGATGATGATGATGATGATGAAGTACACTAGCTGCCTGCCCTCGCTTCGCATCGGTTATTCAAGAATAAAAATCCTACTAATATTATAAATGCGAAAGTTTGTATGTCTGGATGTCGGGAATCCTTTTACGCAAATACCGGAGACTTACAATATTTTCTTTCACCATTTTTAACAAGAGATAATATATTGTAATACGCACATGAATTCGAAAAAATATTTTTGCCGGGATTTGAACCTACAACCTTTAAATTGGCAGTCCGACGGTCCGACGGACATACTACACGGCTACCTTTAATAACCACAACTTCCTAGAACGTTCACTGTCTCAAAACGTCTACTTTGACTTTTAGCCCAGTCATTTGGTAGTTTTACCTGGAAAGTTTTCCGGGAGTTTTGAAAATTGGGTATTTTATAGATTTGGATATGCTCTTTTCGAATTTTAACTTTGCCACCTCGTTCGACCGCCGCTCGCGCCGCCATTTTGAAAAAATGGCGCCCAAAAACGGTTTTTTGGGAATATCTCCTTTCCGACGCATTTTAAGAAAAATATCATTTCTACAAAATTAAACTAGACAAAATTTCCTACACTTTATGTCTTATACACTTTTTCATAAAATCAATAGTTTTGGACTTACGAGCGCCGCAAAGTATTATTCATTTGCACCACTACGAGTGTTTCGTATATTTTTCTAAACTGTTCTATTACTGCCGCCGGTTTTCAAAAAGCAGGTATCAGGGAAATATGCCACCTTGAATTGGGACCTTTCCCTCGACTATGAACGAAACTTCAACGAAATATTTGTCGGTAGAAGCTATATTATGAGAAATATTTAGTTTAGACTGAATCATCAGTGTACGTTTATTGTCGTGCTGTGTTGTTTATGTTCTTAGAGCTATGGCTTCTTATACGGAAAATTGTTTTATTTGTGACAATTCACTGGAAAACCGGCGGCAGTAATAGAACAATTTAGAAAAATATACGAAAAACACTTGGTGGTGCAGATGAATAATTAATACTTTGCGGCGCTCGTACATCCAAAACTATTGATTTTATGAAAAAGTGAATAAGACATAAAGTGTAGGAAATTTTTTGTAGTTTAATTTTGTAGAAATTATTTTTTTCGTAAAATGCCTCAGAAAGGAGATATTCCCAAAAAACCGTTTTTGGGCGCCATTTTTTCAAAATGGCGGCGCGAGCGGCGGTGGTACGAGGTGGCAAAGTTAAAATTCGAAAAGAGCATATCCAAATCTATAAAATACCCAATTTTCAAAACTCCCAGAAAACTTTCCAGGTAACCCCATTATTGTCTACCAAATGACTGGACTATTTGGATAAAATTGTCTTTGTGAGTTTATAATCACGACAAAAACCAGTTTTTGTGAAAATATTTTATTTAATTTTATTATAATGACAAAAACAACTCCAATCTAGGTATCATTAGGAGTACACAAAAAAGTAAGGTTTTATTCATAAAATAAATGTTAAGTTAGGTATGTATCCATTAAAGCAGATACAAAAGGCGTGTAAAAATGTGTGTCCTGCGCCTGATCTCTCTCCGATCGTGTCGGATTGCCGTCCCATCGGGCTATGCAAGTAAAGGCTCAGAGAGTGCACCTGTGTTAGCACACTCTCGTGCGCTATAATATGTCCCGCGTAGCTGGCTGGTGTCATCGTAACACTAGCCGCCGTGGCCCGAAATCAGTGCGGACATTATAATTACTTTAATAAATATGCGCCAGCAATTTAAGATTTAAGGAGCAACGAGCAAACTAAGTAATTTCTTCCTTATTTCATAATATTAAGTTCAACCTATCTTACGCCTTTGATACTATAAACAATTGAAGTATTTGTAAGTAAGGTTAACATTCAAGAGCAACAATAATTGTTCATAATTGTTACTTAGTATAAGATAATTGTTCTAGGAAAGAACTAGAAAAATATCTAAGTAGGTATGTCTTGATTAAATGCTATAAACATGCTAATGTTACTGACGATTCACATAATTAGGTACATAGTAAAGACAAAGATGCTTTCCGCTGTCTGTCTATCCCTATGTGTGCTTTGATCTTTAAAACTTCGCTATGGATTTTGATGCGGTTTTTTAAAGACAAAATATTTCAAGAGGAAGGTTTATCGGTATAAAATTAGTATTGCAATTTGCACCCGTGGCAAGTTAGGGCGATTTAGTAGTAAAATATAATAAGTAGATACAGAAAGACTATAAGTAGAAAATAGTATAAGACAAAACAGCTTGTGCTATCGCTAAAATAATTTATCATACATACAATCCGTCAAACCATAAAAAAAAACAACAAAAATAATTCTTAATTAAATAATACAATAAGTCAAAAACAAAACAAAAAATAAGAGAATAGAACCGGAGATTATTCTCAAACAAAAATTCGAATGACACGGACCTTTGTTAAAATAAAAATGTTAAAATTAACTATAAAAGATGGGGTTAATTTTAACCTCGTGTTAAGAACGGTGTTCCATAGTATAAGTTGTGATATATTTTACTTTGTTGTTGGGTACGGTTTAGCTATAAAAAATAATTTAACTGAGGAACAAGTTACAGATAAAGATTTCAGTGTGATTGCTAATTATTCTCATTGTATTTTAACGAACTGGAACTTGGTAAGTTATAATCTGAAATCAAATTAATATTCCACGACTTTCACAGTGTCAATGTGTCGTTATCTAGTCTCAAACTAAGCAGAGCTTGTATTATGAGTACTAGACAAGTGATAATCATACTTATATACTTCTAAATACATAATAGGTCGGAGAAAAAGTCTTTTCTGAATGTAATAAAATCTTTCTCTCTCTATTACAATTAGAATTTGGAATTATGTTCTTTAAAATTTTTACTTTTAATTTTACCAAAACCAGCCAGATACAAATACTATAGCCAAAAAGATTTTATTACAAGTTCATACATACTATAATGCGAAAAAACTTTTTCCCCGACCTAATTTAATATATGTTATAGATAAAATACACCCAGACACAGAACAAATGATCTTACTCATCACACAAACAGACCTGAGTGGAGATCGAATCCACAACCTTTGGTATAACAGTCAGGGCCACTAGGCTGACAACTAGCCGCTAATACTAATCTTTAGCAATGTATTTATTTTGTCTATATGTTGCTCGCGACTGTATAAATATCGGTTTTAATTGCAAAAACAATACTCACCTTTGACGCAGTCGGTTAAAACGTAACCTATGTGTTAATTCAGAGTGTCAGCTAATTCCATACCAAATTTCATCACAATTGCTCCAGCCGTTTGAGCGTGAAAGAGTAACAAACATGCTTCCATACACCCAAAAAAGAAACGACCTTTGGTCGAATTTATTTTCCTCTTACAACAAAAATCTAAATAATTCCAAGAATTTATTATTAAACCCAAACATGGTTAATAAATCTAATTCAAGATTGATTTAATATTAATAAAGTCAAATATACACCGTGATTTTTAGGTCGTTTTAAAAAAGTCGTCCACACAATGTATCCGTCATAAAATACCTCTAGGCGCGAATATAATTTTTTTATCATTAATTAAAATAATATGCATGAAAAAAATAAATAATACATTGGAAATATGAAACATCCTGTTAAAAATGTTTACGTATCAAACTGTTGAAGATACATGCTACATACTTACTGCGAACATTATGATTGCAATAGTAAGACAGCTGTTTTACGCTAAGGTGAATGACCTGTGATAAGACGCCGCCGCGCCGCTCGCGCGGCCCCTTTGGCACAAGGTTCGGACCGCGCTCACTACAGAGTGTTCGTAAAACTGCCTTGTGTCATAATAATGAATAATATTTTTATTCATTCAAATCTTAAAAAAAACATATTTTTTTATTATAAACGTTTACTAGTCATTGGATACATGAACTGGGCTGCTTTTTTAAAACGACCTAAAAGTCACGGTGTATACAGTTATTAAGGTCATTTTATGACCTTAGACCATACGGCCATGATCTTCAATGTTTTTTGGGTATTCGACCTTATAATTTGCAAATTATTGTCATTTACATAATAACTATTTCTTGTGACGTTATGACGTCATTGGAAATTATCGAGAATATTCTATTTGAGACTAGTTGCTCTGTTTCCGCGACTGAGTTGCATCAAAAATAGCTTAAAAAGTTTATTTTTAAGTTTTTGACGCTTTGTAAATATGTAATTTTATTGGTTGGTTTTAAATGTTGATATTTTTTGTTTGGCTTAGTTTCTGTCACACGTTGTACTGTAAGTATTAGTTTATTATCTGAAAATAAAAGGCTTTTACCAAAATAAAAGAAGCCTTAGTTTCTCTCTATTCCATCAGCTACCTGCCGTTCGATCGTGAAAGAGTAATGCTGGAGTCACACTACCGGGAAATGCCATTAATTATCGCGTTAAAGGGACATTAACCGTAGATGTAGCCACGACTTAACGCAATAATTTGACTCCGGCAATATTGGCATTCACATTGACTTTTCAAGTGTAGCCACTCATCAAATTATCAGCATAAATTAACGCAATAATTATTGCGATAATGGGCATTGACGTTAGCCATTAGTGTGGCCTCAGCATAACAAATATCCAACCATACTTATAAACTACGGTTTATTTGTAGGATAGTTTAGTCGCCGGCAACAGTTAGTACGTTACGCCACAAAGCAGAAACCTGTTCATAATTTTAACTACAAACAATATAATAACAATAACGTAATTTAAGTAACAAAAATAACTATAATCTAATGCAGTTATTTTGATTACACTTTCAGTTAAACCAAGTTATTTAACTTTCTTTATACAATGATTGTATGAAAGTAAAAGTGGTTCTCAAATGTTAGGAATTCGCATTTAAAGTGAACTATGAGATAATTGTCGTATAAAAATAGTTTTTATTCAGTTATAGTATCTTTCTTATTGTTTACTATTTCGTAATTTTCAATTAAGAAAGTATCTTGACTGGCCTGTTGGTCTAGTGGTTAATGACCCTGACTGCTATATTAGAGGTCGTGGGTTCGATTCCCACCCAGGACAAATGTTTGTGTGATATGCACGATTATTTGATCTGTGTCTGGGTGTAATTTATCTGTAGTACGTATGTATTTAGAAATATATAAGTATGTTTATCAGTTGTCTAGTACTCATAACACAAGCTCTGCTTAGTTTGATAGATGGCGTTGTGTGAAAATCGTGAATCATGATGGTGACCGTACGAGGAATTGTTACATTCATTAGGTACCTAGGTACATACATCAGTGCTAAACAACAGCTATAAAGTAGAAATCAATACCTGCTACCATGCTTGAATACCGTGACAATAACCATAAAATAAAAAACAATCAAAATAAAATTGATTTTTATAAGATTAGATTACTAAGGTTCACCCTTGTTTGATCGAATAACGTTTCATATAATATTACTAAATCGAACTGTGCTAGCCTAGTGGTATGACCGTAGGACTGCCAAGTCAAAGGTCTCTTGTTCGATCCCCATGGCGCCCACCGACTTTTCGAATGTTGTGTGAGATTTAGAAATAATAATCACAGCTTCCGTGTTTCGGAAGGCACGTAATAATGTGGGTCCTGCGCCTGAACTCTTTCCGGTCGGGATACCCTCCCTTCGGGCTATGAGAGTGCACCTGTGTTTGCGCACACGCTTGTGCACTATAATATGTCCTGCGTAGCTGGCTGGTGTCATAATCAGACTAGCCGCCGCGGCCGAAATCGGTCCGGACATTAAAACTTTAGGACAAAATTTATTTTTGCAACTTATAATGAGTGAGACCCTCTCTCGTACCATGCTTTTGTCCAATCGGTCATGTCCTAGAGGAATAATTCTTAAAAAACTTTCCTATAGCATAGAGCTTTCCTATAGCATTTCCTATAGCTTTCAATTACATACACTGATTTCTAGAAACCCGCTTTTATAGCTATTAAAGTTCTTCGTGACATTAACTCACTCGCTTCATCAGGTTAGCTGTGGCGAAAATACAACTCGGTAACAAACAGTTTAGTTAAAATATTGGTTAAGTGTTTGTTATTATTTGATTAACTACTGTCTTCATCCTAGTTAGACAACAGCTTGATTTTTTACCGTTATTTTAATTTAGTCAGTAATTATCGCTTGGGTGGTCAACCGAGATTTTACAAGGCGATTACAAGGCTTGACGCGTCTGTATTTAATATTAAAACTAACAATTATTTAATGCCGTTGACAGCGCCATCTGTGATTTTAAAGTGGAACTACGTGCATAGATACTGTATGTGATTTGATCGACGCGTAACGCCATCTCTTGAGTATTTTTTAAACTACTACCATAAATCAATAAGCAGAAGATTAAATAGTGTTAATTTTTTAAGAAATTTATATTTTTATTAATCACATTATTAGGAGTACTATTCAAAAGCTTGTTTTATCAAGGATATGATACAAAGTATTTTAATGTTAAGTTTTTTTCTTTTCTTATATCTTTTTATTTAATTGCCGACTATTTTTGACTGTTGCCGCAGTTTTACAGGTATAATAATATGTAGTACGTGGTTAATAGATAATTGCTGAGATACGATACTTTACGAATTTTATGTTTTAGTTTTAGTCCCTACCAATTACACCAAAAGTCTGAAATATGTACAAAAAAGTTTAAAACAAAATAACATTTTATTCAAAGAAACCTCCATGAGGATAAAATAAAATATTGTTTTAAATGTTAATAATTGGGAATATAAATAATAAAAGTAATTAGTGGGTAATACAAACAGACAAACACATCATTACGAAACCAGTGAGATACCGCCGTAATTAATATATTTATCTAATTAGTCGCCCTAAACCACCACGGGAGTCGGGCGTCTATTAATATTAGTATAATTATAATAATAACATTATAAATAAATCTAAATAATTCACTAAATAAATTTAAATAATAATATAAAACTCCAAAATAAAATAAAAAAAAGTGTTCTTAAATTTTAATTTAAATAAAATCGCGTTCTTTTTTATAAAATTATAATTCAAATAAAGAAGTGTGTAACTAGTGTTGTACAATGGAAGATATTTTTCTCCGGGATAATAATATTTTTTATAATATTCTTTGCTTTTTAATAACTGAAAATGAGAAGTTATTTGATAGGAGTGATTCCAAATTATACTGGACCACTGTTTACCATCTTTTTGGGGTCCTGCATCATTTTTACATGTCTGTTTTCGCTGCTGGTTTAGAACTAAAAAGTAGTCCTATTGTGGAATTCGATAATTTGTATAGATTTCGAGCCGGATATTTGACTGGATGGAATTTCGTGAGTACCCACATTTAATTATTTATTTTAATAATTGTAGTTTCTCTTTTGATTCACGGGCTAACTTCAAGGGAAGAAACCCCGGTCGATTTTAAAGGCTTACACGGGGACACAGGTTCAACATGCAGAGGCCTTGTTGAGAACTTTAATGTATAATGTGATGGGGCATCTACCAAGGGCCATCCACCCCTGCTCTATGGAAGAACAGACATGGACGGCCCAAGGTAGCTACAAAACTATAGTTAATTATAATGGAGATGAAACTAATTTGGGCTATTGGTAGGATCTGTTACCTAAATGTATTGTCTACTCTATTCGTTTGTTAATTATTACAATATTAGTTTTATGTCTTAATTCACAGTGTGTATGCGTTCGAGACTAATTAAATATATTTCTTTTTTGTTATATTATAACGTTTCTTGTTATAAGTTATTAAGTATTAAAAGAAGTTAATAATTCAAGCTTATTACATTACAAGGTTAATTTTGGCGGTGGGAAAAATATACATCTTGTATTCATACATAATAATTTAAAACAGTGGCTTTCGGTGCCTAACAAAAAACGTTTGTCTAAAATTAAAAAAAACCGGCAATTTGTGAGTCCGACTCGCGCACGAAGGGTTCCGTAGGTACTATCCATCTATAGAAAATCACGTTTGCTGTAGGTATACAAATCAAATATTCAAGTTTCTACCTGTTTATTAATATAAAAAAATGTTAAAAAAATACTTTTATTGTATGGGGACCCCCCTTAAAATTATATTTTTTGTATTTGTTGTTATAGCGACATCGGAAATACATTATTTGTGAAAATTTCAGCTTCCTAACTTTCACGGTTTGTAGATACAGCCTAGAGACAACCAGACAGATAGACAGACAGACAGCGTAGTCTTAGTAATAGGGTTCCGTTTCACCCTTTGGGTACAGAACACGTGACATTTTACACAACTAGAGTCAGTAACGTTTTGAAAGTGCCTGAAAAGGCCTACTCGAAATAAAAACCTTTTGATTTTGAACCCTAAAAAAAGAAGACTTTTTACCCAGCCATATGTGCCCTCAATCCACAAAGTCTTCATATTTAGCTTAAATTTTTCTTGTGTTTAAAAATGTTAGAAATACAATGAGTTTCATTTCGCGATACTTAAGTGCAATCAGGTACGATGACCTTTTAATTTTAGGGTTTTTACATTTCTATAGGTATTACAAAGAAACGCAGTCGGGGTTTTTAAATTACCTCTTTTATTGCATGTAATTTTACTAAATGTTTTGAACTTTATAAATACTTTAAGACTTATATTTGTACCAATAAAACTTATATGGCAAATAAACGATTATTTTGAATTAGAATATTGTCCCTATGCATGCTTAGATCTTTAAAACTACGCAATGGATTTTAATGCGGTGTTTTTAATAGATTATTTCAAGAGGAAGGTTTAAAAATTATGTGTTTAATAAATTAGTATTGCACCTGTGTAAAGCTGGGGCGGGTCACTAGTATATTATAATATATTAAATTAATGTGTACACGTGATAATTAACAATTTAGAGAATAACTAGTAAATTCATAATTTTAATAGATATACTAGGTTTTGCCCGTGGCAGTAATTTAGATACTGTGGCAAATAGATATACAGTCAATTAATAAGTTGAAGCTATCCCTTTAAATCCCTTACAAGCAAATTATTATCAAAATCGACATAGTGGTTTCGACGTGAAACTAACAAACAAACAAATTCATATTTTATTATTAGTTTAAATGACGCAGTTATCTAGAAAGTGAACCCATGACCATCGCGTGATTTTATCGAGATAAACGTTAACTAACGCGGTTAAAGTTAGCTGATAGTTAAATTATAACTGACTACGTGCAAGCAACGTGCGACTGAGGTCAGTGTTGTTATCTGAAAGATTTCTTAGATTCACGCGTATATTATACCTACAACGTGATACAGAATAGAGATGTTATGGTCTTCCGTATCCGATAACGGCACTACCGTATATCCGAAAAATATATCCGTATCCGAAACCTATGTTTCGGATAATTTCGGATATAAGTAGAATACTAAATAGTTGGTTGTTGTAGTTGTGGTAATTGAATTTTCTCGTATACTTTAAAATTCCGTAAAAAAATAACTTCGAAGAGGTCCCATTGACACTCGCCTGCGATAGGATAGAACTTGCACCTCGTGCATGCAAATCCATTCATAGAACCACAAAGCCATCACGACATCGCGAAAGCTGAAGAATTAAGATAATAGTAAGACAATCAGTATATTTCCTTTCCACCTCCTTACGTTACACGTATTGCGCATGCGCAGACAGACTAGTGTTAAGATAAGAGTAATTATAAAATTACATGTTATTGATAAGTATAATTATTGTAGGTATTGGCTAATTATAGTTTTATAATTGACATGTACTGATGAATTGATACAAAAAAAATGTAGTTTAAGTTGGTAATACTAAAATTATAAAAATTTATTGCATAAGTCGCCTAGATTTAAGATAAATTTATGTATTTCGTCCTATACGCCTTACAGATCAGGAAAAGGCTGAAAAACAGCGCTGATAGGTCGTGCTCGGCCCGCTACAGCATTTTTTTAAGACTTTCACACACCTTCATCTAGTCTCAAACTAAGCAGAGCTTGTATTATGAGTACTAATCGTGCTCATCACACAAACATTTGTCCTGGGTGGGGATCGAACCCACATCCTTTGGTAAAGCAGTCAGGGCCACTAACCACTAGACCAACAGGCCAGTCCAATTAAATCGTAACATCGCCTTTTAATAAAAAACACGCGACGTCCCAACCGCCGCATACAAATACGCCCTAAATACAATCGTAATACACCAACCGGACATCAAACCTTATCACGTGAGGTCCAAAGAACGTTCACGTGTACGGTATCGCCCTATGAAGGGCGTTATCTAGCCCGCCCTAGTTACGATAAGGTCGCACCGGCAGTGGACAGCTAGTGATAAGGGCTGTGATAATATTGTTGTGAAAATTTTGACCCTTTTTAGGGTTCCGTACTTAATTGGTAAAACGGAACACTATTACTAAGACTCCGCTGTCTGTCTGTCTGTCTCCAAGCTGTATCTAAAACCGTGATAGCTAGAAAGCTGGAATTTTCAAAAAAGATATATTTTCGTTGACGCTGCTACTAAAAAATAAATAAAAAATAAACAATGAACGTGTTTTTTATCAATTTTTACTCCATCTTAATAAACAGGTAGACGTGGTTTTGGTAAATGTGATTTTCTATTAAAGATGATAGATAGTACGGAACCTTTCGTGCTGGCCAAGTGTGAGTCGGACTCACAATATGTTTGTATAAACATATCGTGAAATTAAGCACATTTTTACTTATAACATGGAATTAACATTTTCTACAAAGCCAAAAAATATTAAGTTAAGCTGCAAAAGAATGTGGAACCTTACAATACACATCTTTATGACGACAAATTACAATATTCTTAAACAAAACGCATTAAAACAATGCATCATTTGAATACCTTAACGCATTAATACCAAGGTCAGCCCTTTCTAGGTCAAAGGTCACGCGACATCTCAATGGAGAAAGCACTTTCGTTTTAATTCTAATTCTGTATTTGTTAGTCGTATTAGCATACAGGTACAGTATATTAATGTCTCCTGACCGATTTCGGCCACGGCGGCTAGTGTTACTATGACACCAGCCAGCTACGCGGGACATGTTATAGTGCACAAGCGTGTGCTATCACAGGTGCACACTCTGTTCCTTTACTCTCATAGCCCGATGGGACGGTATTTCGACACGACCGGAGAGAGATCAGGCGCAGTACCCACATTTTACGTGCCTTCCGAAACACGGAAGTTTATTATTATTATTACTAGCCGTTAGTGTCCCACTGCACGGAAGTTGTGATATTTTATTTCGAAACCGCACCCAACATTCGAAAAGTCGGTGCGCCCCGTAGGGATCGAACTTAAGACCTTTGATTTGGCAGTCCTATGGCTTTACCGCTAGGCTGTCACAACTTCAGGCACAGTATAATAATATATGTGTCGGCGAGATGGTATGCCTTTCGCACTTAAGTGGTGTCACGCCAATGACAGCGGCAATACGAGATTGTTTTATGGAAACGTCAACGAAACGTCATCGGACTGGATTACTTGGGTTTAGTCTGTGCTGGACCGTGAAGAGGATTCTCAAACTAAGCAGAGCTAGTATTATGAGTACCTACTAGACAACTGATAAACATACATCCTTCTAAATACATACATAATATACATTTAGATAAATAACACCCAAACACAGAAAAAATAATCGTGCTCATCACACAAACACCTTCCGGGTGGGAATCGAACCCACGACCTCTGGTATAGCAGTCAGGGCCACTAACCACTAGACCAACAGGCCAGTCCAATTATATCGTAAGACGGGCTGTACCTCATCACGTCTGCACTTTAAGCCAGACGGTCTAATTGCTTGACCTCAGTTACCCCTGTCTGATACACTCCGCACATGATTTGACCTCAAAGTCACCTTTTATAAACTGATTACTGAAGAATGTCTCGTTATTCTAATTAATAAAAGGATCGTTTGTTTGCCATGGTTTATTATAGAGATATTGTGGTTCATGTTGTTTATTAAAATTAGCTAGTGTGTGGTATAAAATGATTTTTCGTGTTTTATATAATACTAGCTGTTACCGCGACTGCTTACGCATTAGTAATACCTACTCCCGCGAGAAAAAAAAACTCAAATAAAAATTCGGGCATAATTTTATACATACAAAGATTTTTCCGCTGTAATTTCTTCCCAAAAAATCCTCCAATCATTATAGACTGTATGAAATATTAGTATGACTGTATCAAAAAATCATTTATTCAAATTAGCCAACAATGTAGCTCTTCTTGAACTTAGACAGCACCCCATCGCTCACCCTTCACCGCTTCCTGTGCTTTCCCTACGGGAGGAGAAACGGCGCAACAAACTCCCCAGCAGCACGCTGTCTTCCAATTTTATAATATTTTAATTTAAATAGGAATCGTGCCAGATAAATAAATATTTAAGGAAACATACAAAATTAAATACAGTATACGTAAGTATAATAGATACCTATGAAGTATAAATAACAAAACCTACTTCTTCTATTCCAGATGTTCCAAACGATCTTCCTGTCGATGTCGCTGGTGTACGACATGCTGGAGTGGCTGGACCGGCACGACTCCTCGCTCGGGAGGAAACTCAAGTTCTGCAGGGACGTCATGTTCTCAGGATTGGTGGTGCCTTTGACATTGGTGAGCTATTGAGTATTTCGAATGACAAAATTTGTAGCAGATTCTTATACATATATTAGGTCGGGGAAAAAGTTTTTTCGCATTATAGTATGTATGAACTTGTAATAAAATCTTTTTGGCTATAGTATTTTTATCTGGCTGGTTTTGGTATAATTGATAGTTAAAATTTTAAAGAACATAATTCCAAATTATAATTTTATTAGAGAGAGAAAGATTTTATTACAAGTTCATACATACTATAATTCGAAAAGACTTTTTCCCCCACCTATTACATTGGCATTTGCAGCATTTCTAAGTTTGTGTTTTCGTGTGTGAGTAATTTAAATCTCTGTGACAACTGAACTAGTTTTTATTCTGAAAATTGATGACTAAATTGGGGTTTTTGCGCTTTTGATAAAGTATTCTAGATTTTACGACATGGATGGCAAATCTATAAGTCTTGTAAGAACTTGCAATTCAAAAATATTATGCGGTATATTGTAGTTAAAACGACTGCAAAAGAACAGCACGGATGGTTTGCAGATAGCATCTAAATTTCTATAGATTACTATTATTTATTAGCCATTAGTGTCTCACTGCAGGGCCAAGGCTTCCCTTCCCTCTATTTCCATCCATCTAGAGTCTGCGTGCCGGACTCTTACCAGCTAAGAAAAACTGGCGCGTCTTCTTCTGCCTATGGCTAGATGCACGGGATTCGCTGTCGCATTCACCGCGCTGATTAAAGAAAAAACAATTTCAGATTTTGATTTGAATATAAAACCTCTATTTAAGCGAAATCATTTATGTAATTTAGTTATTAAGATCGTAGCGCATTGTTAATGTATTATTATTTGTATCTCCCTTAATTCACGGGATAACTTCAAGGGAAGAAACCCGGTCCTATTTAAAGGCTTACACGGGGACACAGGTCCAACGTGCAGAGGCCTTGCTGAGAAATTTAATCTAAAGTTTGTTGGGGCACCTACCTGTTATTATTATTCAAAAAACCTTTTCAAATTCCAGTTCATATCATCAATGTTCTGGACAATCTTCTGGATAGACCGCGAGCTGGTCTTCCCCGTGGTTTACGACCAGTTGGTGCCGTGGTGGTTCAACCACTGCGTCCACACAAACATCGCCATCGTCGTGCTCATCGAGACCCTGCTGATCTCCAGAAGGCACCCCACGCACTTCAAACTAGAGCTGTTGCTGAATGGGACTGCGGGAGTATTGTATGCTATTGTGTAAGTATCTTATATTCATATATTTTGAGGTGCTAAATCCAGCCTTGCAAAAGGATAGAGTTAGACTCTGAACTGTTGGTAGTCGACGAAGAAATGTGTGATTTTAGAGATATTGGGATATGAATAGCAAGAAACGATTTAATTCTTTGGTTGGTAGAAATGTTAGATCCATAATTTTGTGATAGTATAGAAAGCAGGTTAAGGTTCGTCTAAACAAAAAATCTATAACTGGTAATAGTTTGGAATCTAACCAAATTGTTGTGCATACGATTATCGACCCATTAAACAGCCGTTGGGCTGGTACTATGAAAATAAAATTTAGGTTCCATTACATATATTTAAGGATGAAATATATTTCATTAAATAAACCAAAGTACTAACAGTTGCTAACAGAACATTGCAAAGCAAAACAACTATTTATGTGTTTCTTATCCAACATTAAAGTCTCCTCATCATTTTCAGATACTACTCCATCTACTTCTTCGCGAACCGCTGGCTTTACGGCGTCTTCGGCATCATGACCTGGTGGCAGGTCTGCCTCTACCAGATCCTCATCTGGACATCCACCTTCGTCTTCTACTTCATCCAGTTCCCCATCAACAGGATCTTCCATCGAGAAGAATCTAACGAACAGAAGTATATGGTCACAGAAGTCAAGAAGGGCATCCCAAATGCTGGTTTTAAAGAAGATGATAGCTGGCTTAAGCATAGAACGAAGGCGGAGAACTCTAGCTTTTGATTTTCTTATTAGTTCTTAGTGAAGTTTTTAAGTGAGTTTATAATGGCCCTGATTCTATTAAACATGTAAACTTGACTGCACGGATAGCCGAGTGGTATAGGTCACCACGCCAATTACTAATGTAAGCGACGTGTTGCGGGTTCGATCAGCGTAGGACGAGAATTTGTGCGATCCACAAATGCTTGTTCTGAGTCTGGGTGTCTTTGTGCGTGTGAATTGAATGTCTGTGATACCCTCCGCGATACAACGATTAAATTCCTTAGTGCGGGAGTCGTTAAATAAAAATCTGTTTCACTATTGGTGTCTTTCCCACTTGCATGTGATTGGAAAAGGATAGAAGTTTACGTATAAATGAATCAGTGCCATTGTCGAAGAACCAAAGTAGGTGTATTTTAGGCCTTGTAAGGAAATGTGACTATGTAATTAATACTAATGTTGGACCTTGCATTAGAACGCCATGCAATTGAACTGCTTAAAAGAGGTGTTACATATAACATACATACAAAACTCATCTTCACGTCTTCAATTGCCAATAAATATACAAAAAAATATTATCTTGAAACAACAGTTATTGAAATGCTGGACATTTTAATATAAACGAATTACTCGCAAACAGAAAAAGATGTTGTTAAGACAGAATACTATGGAACAAAATATTTATATAGGTAAGAACTTTCCTGTACCACATTCCTATAAGTAAAGATTATTTCATTCTATAAATAAATTATAAAAGTCATTGAAATTCTCCCAAGATTACACAAAATATTCATCGTATAAAGCTGGCGGTAAATGTCAGTTTTTTAGCGTATTTGAAAAAAAGACTTTGATTCGTCTAATATAAAAGTCATTCTGTTATATATGAAAATTGGTTTTAAACCGAAAAAAAATTCTGTTGCCTTACAGTTTTTTAAATAAAATAAAATACAAAGGTGAAATTCGGTCTAATTTAAGTGTAGTTAAGTAAATGCTTTAAAAATACGAAAATATGAAATAAATCTTGATTTGTGATAATGGACTTAAAAATATTAAGGATTTTCTTTGTATTTTCGTATACCTATGTATGCCTAGTTATGTTATAAGAGCAATGATATTAAGTGATAAGTAAATATGTAATTTTATAAAATATAGTAAAATATAAATCGTAATTATTTTATTATTGTTTTATTTAATAATAATTATCCCATTTTTGATAGTATATGATACTGTGACGTCTGATAGGGTAAAATGAAAAAAAAAACGTATTGTGCCAAACCCAAATAAAATGGGATTAGGGCAGGGTGATGATGATAAGAATAATACCCTGAATTGAACTAATGCCGTCGTATATGAATAATTGATTCTTGTTGTAAATACGCACACCAGCGCCCTCATGTTAATGTCATCCATGTGCCAAAAGATCCTTGTAGCACTATAGACCATTCTAAGATAAGATGAATAAAAACAAAACATATTTTACAAAGTCTTTAATACAGAAAAGTATTCTTAAAACTATGTGTACAAAATAAAAAAAATGTTGTTCATATTTATAAAAATGTACAAATATCATCTCCGACGGAATTTATAGTCGAGAAAAATTTTGGACAATAGAAATCGTCATTGCATTTCTTTTAGATAAATAACAGTTCCACGAGAGTTAATAATAATAAAATCGTTTAAATGTGTGGAAATTACATAAATATTCGACCAGTTTAAGACTGACTCCCAGTTTCTGGAAGGCTGATCAATTGAATCTGCTGTCAAATCATCTGATCACGACTGTGATTGGTTGACCATAAAACTTACAACCAATCACAGAGCTTGACATGAGATTCGACTGACAATTAACAAATTTTTGTGTTGATCAGCGTTTGAGAAACCAGGGGTTAGATTTGTCAATTGCATAAATTTTAGTAATATCATCTTTAACGCTTATAAACACGCCGTTTTAATCTAAAGATACTGTTGAAATCCATGTCCGTTAAACAGTATTAATGAAATACGTGTAATTTTTTTTTTCTCGACCATAATTTCTTCCTAATTTTTTCTTAAAAATACAGGTAACTAAGAGTATTTGAAACACATATTTTTTTATTAATTTCTATAAATTAAAATTGGCAGTTTTCTATCAATTGTTCTTTATCGAGAAATATTTAAATTTTCTTTTTACATAATTTAAATTACTGACTAAAATATTTACTGTACTTTTATATACGAAAACTTGTAGAGTACTTAAGATAATACTTTTCATCGATTTAGCAAAATTATTGGGTTCCATTTCATTTTTAACATCTTAAAACAATTTTATTGCACTAATGAGATTAAATAACACTTTAATATATTCTATGTCATCTCATTTTTAATCTAAAATAATTATAATATTAATTAGATCAATAAAATCTTCAAATTCATCATCAATGGTTTACTCCGATTAGCTTTCAAATTCAGACGCAAAAGGAGTCATTTCAACATTAGCTGTTGATAAATACATAGAAAAAAACTTCAAGATTTTCTCTTTAAACCTGCTATCGATAAAAAAGGTGCCCCTACAAGTTTTCATATGCCAAATAATTTCAATAAAGATCTACCGGCCTATAGTAAAGCTGTCTTGGAAACCTCTGTCCAGGGTCTTCATAAACTAACCTTTGTGGCTGTAGATAATAAGAATTCGGAGTTCTTATACTAACTCCAGATACCGGCCGCTTTCGTACTTGAAAAGTCGAAATATCTGATGCGGCATATTGTGGTTCTAAAGGCTGCAAGTTATTTCTGAATCTTGAGAATGTGTAATCCCTATCAGATGGTATTACAAACCCTGATGGGACTCTGCTTACAGGCAAATTAGGTGATAATGCCTCATTAATTCTGACATCATAATCACTTTCTATACTGTCTGCTAAATTCTGTTTTATCGCTAAACTTTCTGGGAGTATAGGTTTGCCTGTAGCTGTGTATGGTTTTGAGATTTCAGGTTTTGGTTTTATTTCTTTTTTGTATGTGTCTACTGGTTTGAATGGTTTGAAGTCAGTGAGTGGTGTGGCTGTAGCTAGATATGGCTTGATATAGTCACCGGGTGATAACGTTGATTCTAGTTTTCCTCGAATCGCTTCGTAATTGTCGTTGTAAACTTTATAGACTTTAGAAGCTAAATCTTTTGCTCTTTGCTCTTGAGTTGTCGGTTGTTCTGTGGTCGGTGCTTGAGTTGTTGTTCTATAAGTTGTTGGTTCAGTTGCTGCAACTGTCGTTGTTACTTCTTTCTTGTTCTTATCGTAATCTACATCTTCTTCGTCATAATACTCTTCTTCGTATTCATCTTTTAATTCTGTGGTTGTAGATTCTGTTGTGACAGTTGTCGTGGGTTTCTCGGTGGTGGTGGTGACAAAAGTGGTGGTGGTTCGTGTGGTAGTGGTAGGGGGTGCAGTGGTAGTGGTAGTGGTAGTGGTAGTGGTTGTGGTGGGTTTAGGAGTTGTGGTGGTAGGTTTCGGGGTGGTATTAAGTGGTGCTGTGACATCCCTTCCAGCCACGGCCTGTAGTCCGCGGGGAAGGTACGGGCTTCCACCCCTAGAGGGTAAAAAAGGACGTTTAACTACCTTCACATTTGGTCGCAAGTCTTTTATCTTGCTTGTTATATCTTCTCCTGGTCTGATGACTCCAGTATCCCTTTTTGTGTCCTCATAATCGTAGTAATCATCATCGTCAACTGGTTTAGGTTTAGCCCTTACTTCTTTGGCCCTCTGAGTACTGATATACTTCTCCGCTTTTATCGGCTCATCATATTCTTCTTCTTCGTAGTCTACAGGTCTTTTGATCTTCTTAGCCTTGCTTGGATAATGAGGCCTTGTCGGCATAAACTTTTCCTTTTCCACTACTTCAGCTTTTGGTCTTTGCTGTACGCTGCTGGACTTGCCAGAAGACGAAGGTTTACTGGTCTCGTCATCTTCATAGTCGTAATATTCATCATCTTCTACTTTAGGAGGAGCTTTTGTAGTAACTATAGGAACGTAATCATACTTCTCCCTTTCAGTTTTAGGGACTGGCCTTTTGATTTTTGGCGGCATTCTTGGTTTGCTGAAGATTCCATGTCCGACAGGTTTTACGAGAGTTGTGGGACTTTCAGGGGCTGTTGGCGCATCTCTTTTATCTTCGACTCTGTCATCATCAGCGACTGGTCTTGGCCTGTCTTCCCTTCCCCTGTAGGGCCGATCCTCTCTGTACCTTCGACCTTCAGAAAGCCTATCATCTCTAGCTCTGGCTGGCTTAGGGGTATCTACTTCTTCCCTAGATGGTCTACGTTCTCTGTCAGGTCTTTCTCGTGTAGGTTCGTCTCTGCTTCTGACCTCATCACGGGGCCTAATTTCATCCCGAGGCCTAATTTCATCTCTGGGCCTAATTTCATCCCGAGGCCTAATTTCATCTCTGGGCCTAATCTCATCTCTCGGCCTAATCTCATCTCGTGGTCGGATTTCGTCTCTTGGACGGATTTCATCACGTGGTCTTATCTCATCCCGCGGTCGAATCTCATCTCTCGGTCGTGTAGTATCACGAGGTCTAATTTCATCCCTCGGTCTCGCTTCATCTCTAAATCTTACTTCATCTCTTGGTCTGACCTCGTCTCTTGGTCTGATCTCATCTCTGGGCCTAATTTCATCTCGTGGCCTGGCAGCTTCATCCCTCGGCCTGTACTCATCTCTAGGCCTATACTGGTCTCTCGGTCGTTTTGGCCTATCTTTTTGTTCTCTTGGTCTAGGCCTCTCTTCTTCGTCTGGTCTATACTCTTCCTCATCTTCATCTCTTGGTCTAGGTCTACGGTTCCTGTAGCCGGGTCTGCGGTCTTCGTCTTCATCGTCGTAGGGCCTACGCTCGGAGTAGGGTCGTTTACCTGGTCTCCTGTCGTATGGTCTTCGTTCTTCGTAGTCTTCTGCTGGTTCTTCGTCTCTTGGTCTAGGACGACGTTCGTATCTGTAATGTTCAAAATAACGTTGATAAAAAAGTGAATTACTTAAATCGTAAGGAAAATTATCATTTAGCAGATAAAACCAGTATTATAACACAGTCTCGTCGAGTTCTAGACAATTGACAAACATACTAGTATACTTCTAAATCCATACATATTATAAAAAATTAAACAAAGACACAGAGCAAATGATCATGCTCATCACACAAACATATTTTGTCCTAAGTGGGAATCGAACCCACGACCTTTGGTATAGCAGTCAGGGCCACTACCCACAAGACCAACAGGCCAGTCTAGAAGTAAATGCAAATTATTTAGATGTCTTTTAACTTACCTATCATCTTCATAGTCGTCTGCTGCTGGCCGCTTCTTCTTTCCCGGTCTACCGCCTGGTCTAGGTCTGGGCCTTCTCCTGTAAAAGTAATAAAAAGAAAGATGAGCTTTATCACTGCAGATCATAATCATTGGTTCAGCTAATTTCGTGTTACCAATGATGTTGCTTATCTGTTTTGCCTAGTACTTTTTAGCAGGTAAATGTCCCACTGTTGGGCAAAGATCTTCTACATAGAGGATTAAGTTTAGTGTCAAACTCTACGATTCTTGATCCCAAATTCCTCACGGGCGGCGTATGCACGAAGTGCAGGTGTGATCCCCATCGCGGGTAAGTACCAATGTGACTTTTTTAAAGCAGCTTGTATTTGACATTTTTATTGTTCGTACTTTGACATTTTTATTGTTCAGATTGACACAAAAATACGTGTGTTATATTTTTCTAACTATCTATTTCACATACTAATTAGATTTTTACCTGTCATCATGTATTTTTTTTTGTGTCAAAATGAACAGATCTATGACGTTTGATATTATAAAAGAAAAAAACGTGTTGCGACCTCAAGTAAAACGGGATAAGGGCAAGAAGATGCGATAAAACCGTCTGTATGTAATTTCCTTTTAATAGCTGTAACTATAGTGTAGAAGAAAGAGTATTCTATTATGTGATGAATAAACAAACCTGTCTTCATAATCATAATCATCTCTCGCATAATAGTAGTCATCATCATCGTAGTCGTATCTGTAGGCTGGTCTCCTGCGTGGTGGCCGCGTGGGGCGCTGCGTGGTCGTGGTGGTGGGCTGTGTGGTAGGGGGCGCTGCGGTCGATGTGGTGGTCGCCTTGTACAGAGCCTCGTTCCTGGAATGGGAAGGTTAAGGTTAAGATTAAAAATGGAGGAAAAATGACTCGTGACGCATTGATAGAAGTTTTAAGTTGAGATTATTAAAACATAGAAAGAAAGAAAAATAACTTATAACGCATTAAAAACATAAAGGAAAAATTGTATTAAATTGAGACATTAAGGGCAGACACGTCGGCGTCGCAAACACGCAATACAGCCGTCGCTCAGTTTAATACTTAAATAATCCTGAGAAAGACAGAGTCACAGCGCTGATTTTCAGCAATAGCCGCAAAAAGTTATTATTTTACGGTTGTATTGTGTAAAAAAAAATATAAAATACGAGTAGGTACTATCGTTTTGGCAGCTCCGTCAAATAAAACAGATACTCTTATCACTCAAATGTATCTACTGTTTCAATTTCCTTTGTCGTGGCAACTGCTGTTAATCCCTCGCGTGACAATAAACTAAGTTTAACCTATTTCTTTGTTTATCATAACCATATCCATGTTCAAAGTTCCTTCAAACCACATAATCCAGTGCAAAAATACACAACAAAAAATAAATTAAGGGGTGTTCATGTAAATGAAAACTTTAAGCCAGCACCTGCGAAAACGATCTCTTATCCATCGTTGTGTGAGGTCTTACGCGTTACAATAAACTTAGAATTAGTTTAGAATACTAAAACCTTTAAATAAAACGAAGAAGTCGCAAGAATAATTTCGTCAAGTCAAGAATATAGGTATTTGTATATTTTAGTCACGTTGTTCCTTTCTAACAACAAGTCAAGGCGACTGTGATGTTGTGCAAAACGATTGTATTATTGACTTAGAATGACGGTTAAACCTGCAAAACCATATCACCCCAATCTAATGCAGTCGGTTAAAAAGCAGCCTATGTGTTAATTCAGGGCATCAGTTAACTCTATACCAAACTTCATTAAAATTATCCCAGCCGTTTGAGCGTGAGAGAGTAACAAACATACGGATGTTTGTTACACCAAGTTTGTAAGTATGGACGTACATACTTTCGCGTTTATAATATTAGTAGGATCTTGAACTATTCGATTGATACTTGAACAATCTATTTTGAGTGGTCTAGTCTCTACTTCGTGAAGGAATGTGAGTCGTTTTCTTATGAGGTAAATTATAGATTTTCTTGTGATAGTAATTATTCTGGGTATTACATGATGTAGCGATATGTCTATAAAACATGATACTAAGTTTAAAATTTATTTATTTCATGAATCATAAAATAGACTAGCTGTTGCTGCGACGACGTTCGCATGGAAATATTTTTTTTTGTTTTTCTAAAATATGAGTAGCCTAAGTTACTCTTTATTACATCAACTACCTGCCAATAAACGTCCCGTCAAAATCAGTAAAGCCATTTTAGAGATTAACGTGGACAAATAAACAGAGAGAAAGACAGAAGGAAAGACAAACAGAAAGACAAAAAAAAGAAAAAAAAATGGTATTTACTAGCATATATACCATACATATACACCGTGACTTTTAGGTCGTCTTAAAAAAGCAGCCCAGTTCATGTATCCAATGACTAGTAAACGTTTATAATAAAAAAATATGTTTTTTTTAAGATTTGAATGAATAAAAATATTATTCATTATTATGACACAAGGCAGTTTTACGAACACTCTGTAGTGAGCGCGGTCCGAACCTTGTGCCAAAGGGGCCGCGCGGGCGGCGCGGCGGCGTCTTATCACAGGTCATTCACCTTAGCGTAAAACAGCTGTCTTACTATTGCAATCATAATGTTCGCAGTAAGTATGTAGCATGTATCTTCAACAGTTTGATACGTAAACATTTTTAACAGGATGTTTCATATTTCCAATGTATTATTTATTTTTTTCATGCATATTATTTTAATTAATGATAAAAAAATTATATTCGCGCCTAGAGGTATTTTATGACGGATACATTGTGTGGACGACTTTTTTAAGACGACCTAAAAATCACGGTGTATAGAGTAGCATTACGCGATTGTACCACTGCTGTATATAATTTACCTTTTCAAAGCTGTGTACGGTGTATAATTAAGAGTATTCTATTGTATTCCTTATTATCCTACCTGTTAAAATAGTTAGGCGAGTTTTTGCAGTCCACTTCTGATACGAAGTGACAGATGAATGTCTTCTGGTCGAAGGCTGTGTAGTTCGCGCACAGGAAGTCGTACCGCGTCCCAAATAGGCAGTGATGGTACACCTGAAGAAAGGAAAAGGCTTTGATTAGTGTTTATTTGTTATTCGAATATGTCGATTCCCATATTTTAGACGACAAACGGGAGTTGCACCAACCGTGGTCATCAGTCCACCCGTGACCACGGTCGGTGCAACTCGATCGAAACGTCGGTAGAAAATATATATCGTATTATATCGCGAATAAGTCCCGTTTGTCGTCTAAAATATGTGTACAAGTTGCGAAAGTTTGAATCGTTAATATCGATTCCCACTCAGGACAGGACAAATGTTTGTGTGATGAGTACGATCATTTGTTCTGTGTCTGGGTGTAATTTATCTATAGTATGGTATGAATTTAGAAATACGTAAGTATGTTTATCAGTTGTCTAGTACTCATAACACAAGCTATTAAGTCTGCTTAACTTGAGGCTAGATGGCGTTGTGTAAATATTTTTTTTAGGAACATTTATTTTTCAACTTAAAATTCTCTTAAACTGATGGCCAAAAACGTCCTTAACTAATTTTACTCCATTCTGATTATATCGCAATTCATCCTTCACCTTATGTCCTTTTCATCAATCAATATAATTTATGACTGTTTCATAAATCACGCCTACCTATTTCAACTTAATTTCAATATGTCTGAATTCAAGTCAATGTTTCTCAGAATCTTCAAATTAAAGATGCATTCGTTTTTTCCTTGATGTAAAACCGAATTTTGGTAAGCGGAAAATATACGCTTTTTGTCGGATAACTTTTTATCGGATATATTATTATAAGCTGTGATGTTTTTAATGTCGGAAGCAAAAAATAGCGACGCAAAATTTTGTACATTTTTGTCGTTATAGTTTTTCAAACCTTATAGGTCTTTTTAAGGTTTTACTTATATCTTTTTACTTAAACACCATATTACATAATCAGTGTCCAAAAAGGTATTTTACCATTCTATAGCATTTTCAACCAACCTTATACCATTTAACCAAGAAACTTCGTACCTATTGATCATCACGCTAACTCACTGTTTTGTCATGATGTTTTACCTTTAGCATTTGTTAGTAAAATCTTTACATAAATAAGAAAAGACATAAAACTTTTAATCCGACACGACCGATGAGAGACCAGGCGCAGGACCCACATTTTAACGTGCCTTCCGAAACACGGATATACAACATACATATGTTATACATAAGTAAACCATAACCATCCCAATTTCCTCACCTGACACTTATGTGGCACAGACGCGTAGAATCCATCATGTAAACCATCGCATTTGAAGTCAATAGTCTCCGGTTTAGGCACGGTCTCATAGAAAGGGTACTCCGATAGGTTGTACCCGTTCAACTCCCGGGGCAAGTTGGGGTCCAGGAGGTAGTCTATTTGAGGTATCCCGGTCAGCTTACTAGTGGAGTTGGAGGGAGTTTCTCCCCCTTCTGCCGTTGTTTCGATCTGTAATTGGATATGAGAGTTAGTGAAAGAGGGGTATTGTATGTTGTTATGTTAAGAAAAATGGGTTAGAAATTGATGTTGTTTCTGAAAGTGCTTGAAGCGATGGACGTTGATAAAAGACCCGATAAAGTTTTAAGCAAAAAAAATCTTTGATGTTAAGCCAGAGTGTTACTCAACATAAGCAGTGATTGACGGGCCTGTTGGTCTAGTGGTTAGTGGCCCTGATTGCTATACATGAGGTCGCGGGTTCGATTCTCACTCAGGACAAATGTGATGAGCACGATCATTCGTTCTCTGTCTGGGTGTGATTTATTTATAATATGTGTGTTATTAGAAGTATAAAAGTAAGTTTATCGGTTATTTATTACTCATAACACAAGCTCTGCTTAGTTTGTGACTAGATGGCGTTGTGTGAATATTGAAGAATATTAATTTATTATTTATTTATAGTGAACTTTTCATAATGCCAGAATCATGAACCATCTTCTACAATACAATCAATAATGTACCGTAACATTTAAAACGTTAAATCTGATTTTCTTTCAACCCATAATTTGCTTATAACCTATCACGCTACTAAATCATTTTGAGTCTTTGTTTCACAATATTTGTGAGCATAATAAAGTTATTTAGTACTTAGTACTGGTACTAATAGTACCTACAAGGAGTTTGATTTTAATGTAAGGATTTTAGGTAAATTTTCGGCTCATTAATTTAAATTAATTAGAAAAGTAAGCGTGAAAGTTTGTAATGGATTGTATACATAGGATAAACAAATAGATGCAATTAGGAAACGCTAAATTCCTGATTGAGAAAGTTTTTAAAGATTAATGTTATTTAGTAGCTAAATACGATAACTAGGCTTTAAATTTTAAACTAATGTAGTCCCGGTATATTTTCAAAAAAATCTAACAAGGCGCGGTGTTTAATTTGTAGTTTGTATTTTATGCCTGAATATAAGTAATTTGACAGCTTTAGCACAAAAGTTGGTGCGCGCAATGGTGATCGAACATGATACCTGTGACTTAGCAATCCTACGGTCTTACCACTAGGCTATCACAGCTTCAAAATTAAAGTTTATTATCTACATCTTCTCCTTACTGTGATGGGCCTGTTGGTCTAGTGGTTAGTGACCCTGACTGCTAAGCCCGTGGTCGTGGGTTCGATTCCCACCCAGGACAAATGTTTGTGTGATGAGCACGATCATTTGTTCTGTGTCTGGGTGTGATTTATCTATAATATGTAAACATTTAGAAATATATAAGTATGTTTATCAGCTGTCTGATTACTATAACACAAGCTCTGCTTAGCTTGGGATTAGATGGCCGTGTGTGGATATTGTCCCAAGATATTTATTATTTATTTACCTCTGTTCCATCTTCTGCTTCTGGCTCCGGAGCCGCCGTGGTGGTGGACGTCTTCGAGAAGATGAGAGATGTGGCCTTCAGGGCTGATGTCGTGGGCAGTTCTGACGCCAGGAGAGTTAAGAAGATACCTAGAATGTAAAAGAAGATTGTAATTAGCTGGCTTTTGGGAAAAGTGGCTGTGACATACGGACGGACAGACAGACAGACATGATGAATCTTTAAGGGTTCTGTTTTTTGTCATTTGGCTATGGAACTCTAATAGTGCTGTAGAAAAAAAAAGTTATTAAAAAAAAAACATTTTTTGGAGCGATTTTTAGCTACCTACATTTGCAAAATCAACGCTACATTAAAAATATTACAAACTATTTGTCAAAATGTTAATACCAAAAAGTTTGTAGTCACGAGCAAAAACATTTATACCCGACCAAACAGTTGCAGTAGATTTCTTATGCGAATTTTCTGAAGCTGTTATGGAATATTCCTGATATTGTAAAAGGTTTAATTTGAGAGATAATTTCACGATTTCATACATCTTTTCAATAACTTTACTCTCATAGCCCAATGGGACGGCAATCCAAAACGACCGAAAAAGGCAGGACCCACATTTTTACGTGCCTTCCGAAACATGGAAATCCAAAATAACCAAAACAGTTCTACTCGTTTCAGATTATCTATACGATTTTTTTAACAGGATATAAATATTAATGTCAATCGCGAAATTAAAATACTCCAAGGTCATCTTGAGAGGAAGCATTCGACAATCTAATTTAATAAACCTTGGAAAGATCTAGAATTCTAGAGGCAATTGTTTTAAAGTTTCGAGGCTGAATAGGTTATGGAAAACAAGCTTTGACACGCGACTTCGCCTGCGCGAATGTCGCTTATAGCTGCCACAAAAATTAGCTCTAAAACCACCCGGTTCTTCTCTATAAGAATGACATTTTGGAACCGCGCAACTAGAATCAGTAACGTTTTGAAAGTGCCTGAAAAGGCCTACTCGAAATAAAAACTTCTTGATTTTTGAGGTGGCTGCACGGGCCTGCACGGATAGCCAAGTGATAAAAGGTCAACACGCCAATTACTTCTGTTCGCGACGTGTCGGGGGTTCGATCTCCGCGTAGGATAATAATTTGTGCGTTCCATAAATGCTTGTTCTGAGTCTGGATGTGTTTGCATGTGATTTGAATGTCTGTGAAACCCCTCGCGATACAAAGATTAAATACCTTAGTGTGGGAGTCGTTTTATAAAGAAGAAGAAAAAAAGAGACTACTCAAAAGTAGCTTATTAATATGTGGTTATCCAGGGTATCAGTTAACGTAAAAGTTTGTAAGTATGGATGGATGGATGTTTGTTACTCTTTCATGCTCAAACGACCGAAGCAATTTTAATAAAATTTACTACTTTATTCTTTAACCGATATTGTCAGACGGGGTAATGTTTTTTGCATCTATATACGACATGCGGGCAGGCAAAGTCAGTAGGGTAACTGCTAGTTGAACATATATTATTATGTTATGTGTCATTAAAAAACACTGTTTTTTTTCCAAAAAAATATATTGTTCGTTAACATTCCCACAACGCCATTTAGTCTCAAATTCAGTATACGAGAGTAACTTGTGTTATGAGTACCAGACAACATTTACTGATGAACATACTCATATAATTCTGAATACCTAGATATTATAGATAAATTACACCTAGACACAGAAAAAATTGATTATGCTCATCACGCAAACATTAGTCCTGGGTGGGAATCAAACCCACGACCTCTGAACAACTACAGGCCCGTAAATTTGTATGAGAGATTACTTTTTTAGAAGAAAAACATTGATAAAAACTTGTATTAACGCGTCCTCCTAACATACCTAAACTTAATAAATATTTATACCACTTATGGTTGTTACAACATCAACATCAAAAGTCAAGGATCTATGCAATTGATGATGAAATGTCTCAAATGTCAGTATTTGCATGACACTGCATGAGGTTTACGTAAATGCGACCTGTCACACTAATATTGGCTAGGTATAGTGAAAGGAGAACTTAGCTTTGTAGGTTTTATTTCATGTTTATCCTTAGGAATATTCCGTTGACCTCTAAGAGTTTGACTCCGTAGTAGGCAATATAAAATCTGTGGTACATAATCTAAATAAAATTAGCATCCTCCTCTTTCCTACATTGCCGTGCCCTACAGGGTCCATACTGTACTATATTATAATATTATGTACCTTTTAAACATATCGAGTGAAATTAAAGTGTTGAGTATTGAAGGCAGATTTTTATCCGACTGTGTGAAGGAGGGAAATGATTATTCACAAGCATGCTGGGTCGTTATTGACCTAGATATGTCAAAGATTTGACCTGAATAGGGATGATGACAGGGGACAAAAAGTAAAAATGTAATTTGTCTGTCAGATAGATAATTAAAAATATGACACATTTATTTTCGCAAATGGTCGTGCTCATCACACAAACATTTGCCCTAGGTGGAGATCGAACCCACGACCTCTGGCATAGCAGTCAGGGCCATTAACCACTGGACCAACAGACCAGTCAGATTATATTGTTGTTGTTCTCTTAAATTGATTTCAGTATATTAAGGTCTCTAAGTATGTTATGTATGTTGCATTTCATTTCTCGATTGGCTGAACCCATTACGATTCACGATAATTCCAAGAACCCTAATATCCATATAACTTTTTATCTACAGTTAATAAATATCAAAGACATTGACATACAAGTAATCTTCAACATTTTTTGTGAACCTTGTAAATGTTTCTCCGAAATCTCGTTTTGAAGTCACGCAATGTGCTAAAGATGACCGCACTCTTAAATTGTGTGTTGACATGTTATGGTAATGATTTAACAAGAAATTCTGTATTTATCTTGTTCAATACTTTATGATAAGTGTGTACCTACTAATTTGTGGATGGTGTTGCTATGGTTACCGTGATACAGCCAGAAGCAAAAACAAGTACATTCGAGTAAACAATTGAAGTATAAATCCTATTCAAATTATTTGAAGCTGTGATAGCCTAGTGATAAGACAGTAGGAAAGCCAAGTCACAGGTCTAGAGTTCGATCCCCATGGCGCGCAACGAGTTTTCGAATGTCGTGTGTTGTGTAATTTTAGATTTGATTACTTTGTTTAAAATAATTATTCCTCAATATTCCCACAACGCTATATCGTTTTTAAACAAGAGTACCTAACTTGAGACCTACTAAAAAAAAAACAGTGTACGTAAAAAATTCTCTTGTGTTCAGGGATATATCGAAAATCTTAAAAAGTATTATGAAGTTTTTAAAAAATAACTGTGGTTATACAAGGATCTTTTGGCACGTGGATGACATTAACATGAGGGCGCTGGTGTCCATGCAACCAGAATCAACTCAACTGTCTGTCAAAAGTGATGGTTTTTTATATACGACGGCATTAGTTCCGATTTCAGCCACGTGCCAAAAGATCCTTGTAGCACTATACAACTTGTATCGTACCTAATCAAGTAATCTTTTTTTAGTTTTAATATTACAAGGCGACAAATAGCAAATAATAGTTAACCATCAATCAACGTAACTGATTGCATATTCATAGATACAACATATTTTAGTTGACATCAAACCTATACCACAGTATAATAATATTTACAGTGTGAAGTCATTGTATAAACGGGCACAACGCAAGTTATGCCTATATGCTATCGGATCGTGACATGATACAGTCGCGAGCGTGTCGCAGTGACGAACGGGCGATGTGTTGTTGATGTAATTAAAATGCTGTAGGTGGGCAGCCCTATCGCTGTATTGTACCGCGCGGCTTTAGGCATTTGTTTTTTAGAAACGGCCGAGTTAAACTACTGTTTGTATTTATACTGGACCTAAACTAACATTAAATCATTACGACAGATAATTTGTGTCATGATCCCTACTACGTTAATAGTATAAAGACGTAAACGTGTTTGTCTGTTTCTCTGTCGTAATCTTTAATCTAAAGACTGCATGGATAGCCTAGTGGTATAAATCACCAAGTGAATTACCACTGTGCGCGACGTGTCGCGTGTTCGATTCTCATCAAAGAGTTAAACGAACACATACAAGTTTGAAAATTTAACTCCATTTTAAGAAGTTGTGTTTCCCAAAAATGTTACTCATGAGATCAAAAAATAGGAGTAATTAATAATTTTCGTGGTAATCGGCTGTCATGGTTTAATATTATGCGGAGAAAAGAGGATCACGTGGTAAGGAAGGTGCTGGACATGAATGTGGATGGATATAGGGGAAGAGGGCGACCAAAGAAACAAATGATAGATTGTGTGAAAGATGATATGGCTGCAAAGAGTGTGACTTGCGAGATGACGTCAGAAAGGAACGTGTGGAAGAAGAAGACATGCTGCGCACACCCCAAATATTAATTGGGATAAGGGCAAGAGAATGATGATGAATTAATATATTTTTCTCTAGTCCTCGTAAGCAAATCCACGGGCAAGAACTAGTATTATTCTTCTATATAAAGATATCAAAACCCGTTTTAGTTGAGATGTTACAACAACCTTGAGCTAGTCACCTTTACAATGGTCCCGCGTTCGAGTCCTGCCAAGGACTTTTACATATAAATAAGTCGTAAATTTTTATAATTAGTTTATTTCTGTGGTTTTTGCAGACAGGTGGAGTATGGTGTTGCTATGGTAAAAATATTAAGCTGTGATAAATAGAATTCAACAAAATTTTAGTGTTTTTTTTTACACAAAGAACCTTAGTTTAAATTGTAATCTGAAATCGACAATCCGCAGTGGGCTAGCGTGGTGATCAACGCTTAAGCTGTGCTCAGCAGTAGGACGTATTTAGCCTGGTATTAATATTTGTATCTCTTTTAATTCATGGATTAACTTTAAACCGAAAATGTGATGGGGCATCTACCAAGGGCCATCCACCCCTGCTCTATGGAAGAACAGACATTGACGGCCCAAGTTAAGACTATTGTAAAATATGGTGATGAAACTAATTCATTTTTATTCATTTTACATTTTTTCTGTCCGTCCAAACAAATCTTGAAAAGGGCTGTAACAATTTTATATAATTTTTCCTGGCCAGTAGCTAACTTAATGAGAAGTATTTTGGTTTAGATGAGGTATATAAAGGTTCAAGCAATAACTAAAATAAAAATCTCTTGTTAAAATATGTCCGAAGCACATTTAAAAACGTTTTGTATTGAAGAAACATAATTAAATACTTACAAAATATACTGAGGCCGACCCATCTGTGTCGGGAACGTTTCATTTTGTTTTCACCTGGAGACAAAGAAATAAAATAATTAATAAAAAATATAATAAACGTATAGATGGATGGATTGTATAAGGAATGATCTGAATAATAAAGGAGTAAATACAGTGACGTCTGATAGGGGAGAATGGAAGAAAAAAACGTGTTGCGCCGAACCCAAGTAAAATGGGATAAGGGCAGGAAGATGATTATGATACTTATTAGCCTTTTTGCCCAGCTGTTGGGTATAATACGTTTCTTTTTACTACGATTTATATTACTTTTTATTATGTTCTTGATAGGAAAAAAACCGGCCAATTGCGAGTCGGACTCGCGCACGAAGGGTTCCGTACTATCTACCAGTTATCGTTTGTAATATTGAGCAAAAAAATACGAAAAAAGACACGTGTATTGTATGGGCACCACCCTTAACACTTTTCTATATTTTAGTATTTGTTGTTATAGCGGCAATAGACATACGTCGTTTGTGAAAATTTCAGCTTCCTAGAGACAGGCAGACAGACAGTGGAGGCTTAGTAATAGGGTTCTGTTTTACCCTTTGGGTACGGAACCCTAAAAATATATTGTTTTGATTTCGGTTTAAGAAAAAAATAAAAATTGCGTTAGGGCTACATAACCTTAGTAGGAAACTTGTATATATCTAATAAGGTAGTAAATAGACCCTTTACGCCATACGTAGAAGTGAAATGTGTGTTAAAAGACCTTGCTTTGTCTGTAAATAGTGATGTGCCGGTATCGATAAATAATTTTAATTGATATCGATAAATTGTGAAATTGATTAATGAGTTATAGCATTTTGTAATATTTGTGATTTATGTTAATTTGATTGTACTTCTTTATTATTTAAAAGAATATTAATTTTTGTGTTGTAGTTTTTTAAGCTCGGATTTTTGCTTTAAATATCGACGTGAAGTTTTATTTTTTTTACCGTTATACGTTTAATATGTAATATTGAATGTAGCAAGTGGGAGGAAATTCAAAACCATAATAATATAATGGTTTTTATTTTGAGTAGGCCTTCTCAGGCACTTTTAAAACGTGACTAACTCTAGTTGCTTTATGAAAAGGCAATTGAAAAATAAATTAGGTTGTTATATAGAATAATGGCCTGGTTTTGAGCCTACAAACTATACAAGCCTATTTACTACTATTATATACCAACTATGTACAATAATAAAAATTAAAATCACACACCATGTGACCATATTGTGCAATAACTAAATTAATTATAATCATAAAACTTACAAATAACACCATGACCCAAATTGATAAAAAAAATAATCACAAAATCATTTTTTTTCATAATTTCGTCTTACGCACGCAATCTCAAAAACTATTAAACAGTTTCTGTCAAATTCACACTATTGTATAGTTTTACATTTAGAAACTTAATTGCCTATTTAATTTGGTTTAATTCCTGGTTTTAGTTCTTGTGAAATAATTAAGAAATCTGAATTTTAATCTAACTTTATAGGCCATTGACAACAATGCCTAGTTATTTTAAAGATGGTTTTGAAATTTTTAGTGTTTTTTACACTAATTAACATGTCTTTATTACTATACATGCGAATTGAGCACCGCTTGTGTGTCTGTTTTTGGTCTGTTACATATTTACGCCTAAACTGATGAACCAATTTTACAAAACTATTTGGAGTAAATTTAAATCCCAGATAATGAACAAATACGTAATTAGAAGTCTGCCACTGTACGTATGTTTTGTATAAATAGTGTTAAATAATATGTACTAAAAGAAAAGTACAAAAAGATAGGATAAAATACATTATTAATAAGTTTATTGACATCCAAGCGGGCAGAGCCACAGGCATTATCTGAGCAGTGTATAAAATCGTAGCGTAGACCGTAACTTTTAGCATATAAGAAAAATAGATGTTTCTTTTGTAGGATTAAGAAAATCCCCTTTTATCGTAGTAGCTTTATACACATATTTTAGATTTTAATTGTATAAGCTTTTTGCTTACTGTCGACTGTTACCTAATTGGTAACTTCTTATTCTTCTAAATTTTTCTCTCCAATTCACTTTCGCTAAGTCAATACATTGTTTATAGTATACATTTAAAAGGGAGGTTCCGTGTGTTGTGATTGAGTACTAGAGACCCTTTCTACTATTAATTATAGTATATTAATTTTAAATAGCTTACGTAACCTGCCAATTGGTAAATTTGTACAACATAATTCAACATACTATTTATACCCAAGTCAATACTGTTTGTGTAAACTCTGCCTTGCTCTTCAAGGTTAAAGCGACATTATATTGCTTACTTAGTGCAGTCAGCAAGTGTGACAGGCAATACTTCAAGGGGTTTATAGGTATTCTTTAGTTCTAGGAAAAAATGGATTCGAATAAAATCTGGCTGAATATCAATATTTGATAACCTACAAAACTATTCCCAAACAAATTTAAACTTTTAGCTAGGTATCTATTTAGAACTGCTAAAAAATTAAACAAAACAGGATAGAAAAACGTGGAAAGATTCGGGGGAGGCCTTTGCTCAGTAGTGGGACTCAACAGGCTAGGAAGAAAGGGCATAATACAAAATATTAATTTGGACTTAAAACTAGAGCTTCATGTTATATATTATACTGTTCAATTCAGTTCATGATTAAGGACTCCGATTAGGTCCGAAACTAATCAGGCTATCCCGATAAATACGTAAACCGTATAATTTTAAAATTAGCACTTTATGTACACAAAACAAATATCAATAAGTACATTTTAGAACTTCGTCCGTCTGGCTGTTACCATATTTTCGAAGAATATTATTGTAGTAGTGACAAAAAGACGACACTCTACGCCATGTAATAATCTAAGAATCAGACATAAATCTACTCCTATATTTTTGTTGCTAATCATACTATTACAATACTTAAAAATCGGTAAAAGAACGCAAATATGAACCTTATACCTTTGTGTTAAAGATGTTGTTAATATAAAGTGTAAGTAATGTTATTAGTAGTTGACCTTCTTACTACGGAAAGAATAAATAGTATGTCAGTACATATACTACATCCTTGTGTGGAGTTATGTGATAATTAAAGCATTTTTTTATATGTCATATACATATATCTACCTATATGTATGGCAATTATGTGTAAAACTTAACTTGTTTCAAACGGTATTAAAACTTTGAATCAAATATAAATAAATTAATAAAAAAACACATTTTATTGACTGACCTATAAATGAAGACAATGTGTATGGCAAAAAACCTTCTCACGTAATTTTTTTGCCATAAACATTGTCTTTTTTGAGTTACCACAGTTTGAGTCACTTGATTAGTTTTAGTTTAGAAAACTGGCAACTAGTCGGAATCGACGTCAAATAAAAATCGGAAATATATAAAAAAAAAACTTTTGACATATATTTTTATCGACTATTTCGTCGACACGTGACAACTATCGATAGAAAAAATTATCGATATCTGAACGTCACTATAAGAGACAATGGGCCTGATATTACGATACGGTACCCACTTCCTATCATTGTTTACGAATATAAACATTGATGTATGTATGTTTATTTAACGCTCATTAGGTTAAAGAGTTAGCAACAAGGTTTGCAGTAATTGCCTTTAATATCCAAATTAAGCTTATTTAACTGACATTGACAGTTATATTCCAAAGCTATGAGGTTGGCCTGCTACGCTGCGTCAGCTCATGATTAAGGACTCCGGTTGGGTCCGAAACTAGTCGGGCTATCCCGATAAATACGCGTGAATAAACCGTTGTATCATTTAAGTATGAATCATCTTCACGAAAGTTATCTACTATAAAGACAATGAAAATCCTAACTCTAAAACAAAACTTGCAAAAAAACATTACCTCCCTCTGACGCAGTCAGTTAAAGACTAGCCTATGTATTGATCCAGGTTTCCAGCTACACACCAATTGTTTCAGTCGTTTGAGCGTGAAAGTGTAACAAACATCCATCCATACTAACAACATTTCGCATTTTTTATATTAGTAGGGTATTTTAATACAATCTTACAATATCTAGAACATTCTTTAGCACAAGTAACACACTTATATCTTCAGTATACTTGTATTAAAACCAGTTAAACATTGTTATATGTATAGGTAAAAGTCTGCAAGGACTTCTTACAAGGTGAACGCCCTGCATTGCATTCTCTGTGAGCTTGTAATTATATAGTTTTACTAGCTGTTGCCCGCGACTTCGTTCGCGAAAACAAAAAAAATGGAATGAAAAATAGATGTTGGCCGATTCTCAGACCTATTGAATGCATATACAAAATTTCAAGAGAATCGGTCAAGCCGTTTCGGAGGAGTATGGCAACGAAAACTGTGAGAATTTTATATATTAGACTAGCGACCCGCCCCGGCTTCGCACGGGTGCAATGCTGATATACTAAATACGCTACAGAAAAACTGTGAACGTTGTTTATAAAAAAACATAGCGGCCCGCTCCGGCTTTGCACGGGTTTAAAATATGTAACTCACTGAAAAAATGATTAAATCAATCCAGTAGATTTGATTTATTCATTTACTGCCCGTAGCCCGCACGCGTTTTTGGAGTACTTAAAACAATTCCCCTTTCCTTATCTTTGGAATATCTTTTATACACAATATTTTCACTTTTTTTTACATTTTTACTTTTTTTTACAATTTTATAACATTTTTACTTTTTTTTACATTTTTACCTATTTATTTTACAACAATAATTAATATATTACAGAATATCTTTATATACAACGTTCACAGCTTTCTTGTCATTAGACAATACAAACATGTTTTCTCTAGAGGTCAGTAGAGGTTACTCTTGAAAGAGCGACATACAGTTGGCCATGTGAAAAACAGTCAACGCTCAAATCTAAGCCTGCAACGTTGAAGGTTTGACCCTGTGATTTATTAATGGTCATTGCAAAAGATGTCTTTACCGGAAACTGTAAACGTTTAAATTAGAAGGTTAAATCTGTACATCTTCAAAAATATTGATTTAAATCAGATGCTGTAAAAGGCCAAATAGATCTATATTAAATCAACAATGTATTTAAGGTATTTAATTGGATAAGGATTAATGCTGAATTGGTTAAAATCGCTTCGAATATTAGTCATTATTTGTCGTAAAAAGTAAATGACAAAAAAATTTTATTGTGGGATATCCATAAGAGATAGACATATACCATCGCGGAGTTTTCTGTAGACCTTTTCATTGTGTACAATACTTAGTACATTATTTTGATAAATCTCGTAGGATTCAGCCTGCGTTTGCAATGTAAGCGGAAAAAATGTAATTATTTGCGACATCACATTAGAAACCTCAAAAATAACAGTATTTGTCCACTATTTAATGGATGATATTATACATAAAAACCTTCCACATGAGTTACTCTATCTATTAAAAAAAACCGCATCAAAATCCGTTGCGTAGTTTTAAAGATTTGAGCGTTCATAGGGACATACAACATGACACATGACAGAAAAAGCGACTTTGTTTTATACTATGTAGTGACTATTTAATGGATGATATTATACATAAAAACCTTCCTCATGAGTTACTCTATCTATTAAAAAAAACAGCATCAAAATCCGTTGCGTAGTTTTAAAGATTTGAGCGTTCATAGGGACATACAACATGACACATGACAGAAAAAGCGACTTTGTTTTATACTATGTAGTGACTATTTAATGGATGATATTATACATAAAAACCTTCCTCATGAGTTACTCTATCTATTAAAAAAAACAGCATCAAAATCCGTTGCGTAGTTTTAAAGATTTGAGCGTTCATAGGGACATACAACATGACACATGACAGAAAAAGCGACTTTGTTTTATACTATGTAGTGATAGTGTATCGGTAGCGAGACCTCTAGTTAGTAAACTTATAAGTAAAAATGTATAGATTTTATAGTTAATAGAAGTAAAAATGTATAAATCCTACTAATATTATAAACGCGAAAGTTTGTAAGTAAGGATGGATGTTTGTAACTATTTCACGGTCAAACGGCAAAAGTATTTTTTATGAAATTTCGTGTGAAGTTAGATGACACCCTAGATTAATAAATAAGATACTTTTTAACCGACTGCTTAAAAGTTGTATGTTTTTGTAGTTACAACCAAAATTCGTGCGGGCAAAGTTGCCAGCAACAGCTAGTTGAATAGTAAAGAGATTTAATATATCTAGTAATATAGTCGTGATTTACCAATAAATAAACGCGTGAGTGAACCGTTATATCCAATTCGTATTAGTAATATTTTGGAAGGTTCTTTAACAATCTAGTTCAAGATTGATCAGTTTTTTAACAGTTGTTTTAATATTCAAACTTTAAATAGACTTGATTTCGCTAGCGGCTTCGCTTGTGTGGATATTAGCCTTTTCTGATAAGTAAGCTTTAGTTTTGGAATGTTTCTTCTTAAACCGGTCTGTAGGATTCGCGTGAAAGAAGAAGAAACATACTACTTATCTTTTATATTTTTAATCCGCTACGGATCGGTTATTACAATGGAATATAAATAATAGAATGAAAAAATTCAACGCTCAGATAGGACTCGATCCTGCAATTCCTGGCATCTCCTTGTGACTTCGTTATCATTGTATTATTTTTTGTATACTTACATATTTAATAGGATACTCTTAAAGATATCTATTTAAAGTCCTGCAGATAATCTAATTAGGTGAGACGAGACAGGACCAAAAAGTAAACACAGCAACAGCCTATGACCACTAAAGACCAAAAAATTGAGATAGAAGTAGGAACCATTCATAAACACCATATAAGTGACCTACACGTCAAATACAAAAAAAGCGCACACCCATCCAAAACCAAAACTCACTAACATCAGCTTAACCATGCATCTCAAAATATGTACATGCATAATCCACGAAACATTTCCTCAGGATTGCGCAATAATAAAATTAGCATGTATTCCAAGTTACATAAGTTTTACTTAAAACAATAATGTGGCGGTGAAAGTGGGGGGGCGGCCGAGCGTGTCGCGGTATGCGCGTGCGCAGGTACGCGACCTTCGGAGAGCTGTTAGTGTGGCTTGTTTTGTGGTTGTTGGTTGGAGCTGGCTTGGGTTATTGGTGGTATTGGCTACTGTGTGGTGTCAGGTTCGAAGCCCGATTCGGGCTATGGCAGTTTGGATTCTTTGAAGATAATGAATTACCACCGATAAATTTATTTTGTAGATTTTAGACGTGTTTGAAAAACACGATTTCAACGGCAACGATTTCAAACGACGGATTTAAAGCACCGTGAGATCATAGAGTTTCTTGCCGGTTCTTTTCCAAAAGAATGACGTTTTGGAACCGCGCAGTCAGAAGTAGTTCACTAAACTAACGATTTAAAAGTGCCTCAAAACTACTACTTGAAATTAAAACAGTTTGGTTCTTATTTTGACCAACATGTCGGCTTAAAACATGCAATGAAACAGCAGATTAATTAATGATAAAGATATGGAGTAAAAAAGGTCGTGTCCTCTTAATTTTACCCTATGCGGAAAATGAGGACTAAACTAAGCCATTTCTCAAAGACTGATGAAACTTTAGTAGTGTCTTCTAAGTACATTAGCCCGTGTACAAAATAATCACTCAATTTTAAAGTGTCAATTTAAAGTCTCGTCTAAAATTGAATAAATGTTCTGTATGGTGGTGTCGGATTGCCGTCCCTTCAGGCTAAGTAAAGGAATGGAGAGTGCACCTGTGTTAGCACACGCTAGTGCGCTATAATATAGCAGCAGTAACTAGCTGGTGTCATAGTAACCCTAGCTACCGTGGCCGAAATCAGTCTGGACATTATTATTACTATTATTGGACATCATTATTAACTATCAAAAAAACTTTAATATTTGTTGACCCAAAAGTCTTCTAATACACATCAAAATACATTTCCTTTTTTACTTAACGTGGTAAAAAGTATAACGAGTGCAACCACCAAGAAATATATTCGTATTCGTAACCATTCACAAAAAAAAGTATATCTAAGTAATTCTTTTTAAAATGATATAATACTTATAAATAAACATTTTTCACGCAGAATCCACATCTACTATCTCTGTAACACTAATTATATCTTTCATTATTACATATATACTTCAAAATTTCTCTAATAACAATATTATAACATAAAATGTAGGTCGCGTTGTCCGTCCGTCAGTAACGGTAATGTTACGTGGGCTGAAATTAAATTACATTCAATTGTATGGAAATAATTTATTGTATAACGTTATTCTTTGGGGAGACAGCAGGGTTTTGAGAATATTTAATTATTTTATTTATAGACATTGACTGCATGAATAGCCGAGTGGTAATCACCACGCCAATTACCACTGCACGCGACGTGTCGCGGGTGCAATCCCCGCGTAGGACAAGACTTTGTGCGATCCACTAAGGCTTGTTTTGCGTCTGGGTGTCTCTGTGCATGTGGATTAAATGTCTGTGAAACCCCTGGCGATATAAGGATTAAATTCTTGGCCTAGGTATAGACCATTTAACATTTTCTCTGGTTGACCGTTTTATGTACCACCTTTATTACTTTCCTAACCAAAAGTAGTGTATTTTCAAGAACAGTAACAACATTCAGCATGATCGTAGTGTCTCAAACAAACACAACTTATGACCTCAATGTCAACATACAAACATTATCTCATACAAAAAAGTACTCAAGAAAATGCAATTGACGCAATATACCTACCTAGTACTAAGTCGTTAAAAACCGGACAAGCGCGAGTTGGACTCGCGTACAAAGGGTTCACTACCATTATGACTACATAGTATAAAACAAAGTAGCTTCCCGCTGTCTATAATAATATGTCCCTATGTATGCTTAGATCTTTAAAACTACGCAATGGATTTTGTGAAAGGATAATATGAAGGCCGTGTTTCGGAAAGAACGTAAAAATTTGGGTCCTGCGCCTGATCTCCCTCCGGTCGTGTCGGATTACCGTCCCGTCGGGCTATGGAGTAAAGGAACAAAGAGTGCACCTGTGTTAGCACACGCTTGTGCACTATAATATGCCCTGCGTAGTTGGCTGGTGTATTAGTAACACTAGCCGCCGTGACCGAAATCGGTTAGGAGATATTTAAAATGTGAAGGCGCACTTAGAAATGCAGTGTCATTCTACCCGTCCTATTCCGTCTACGGAACCCTAAAAAGGCAGTAAACCGCGGTAAGTATCCAGTCTATCTGAATATCTACAAAAGGGCAAAGTTTACACAATGCCAGTTCCCACGCAGCCATCAAGAGATTTGCTTGTAATTAACTGTACATGGCAAAGTTATCTTAACGTAAATTACTGTAATATTTCACGTTTCTCACACATATAATTAATGGTGGCCCTTCTTAATAAGTTGCAGGTATACTCCTCAACATTCTCACAACGCCATCTAGTCTTAAACTAAGTATATGAGAGTAGTTTGTCTTATGAGTACTTGACAACTGATAAACATATTAGATATCTAAATAATATACATAGATAATCATCATTCAACTGCTCTTATCCCAATTATTATTACTAAATACATATTAAAGATAAATTACACCCAGACGTAGAACAAATGATCGTGTTCATCACACAAACATTAGTCCTGGGTGGGAATCGAACCCACGACCTCTGGTATTGCAGTCAGGGCCTCTACACTACTTGATCTGCAAGTTCGATTCCCAGCGCAGCAAAGTACTAATATAACTTTTTTAAAGTTATATGTATGTAGTCATGTACTTTCTTAATTATTCTAAGACACTACTCGAAAAACGATTAAGACAAATATCGTGAGGAAACTTGGATTAAGTGAGTAGTGGTAAAGTATATAGGCTGGTATTATAATAATAATAATCATCTCTTGAAAAGCAAAACTGTTGAATGGAAATTACCTTTATTGCAAAATCATAAAGAATAGGTACTTAAATATAAAATCTTTAAACAACATGACCTTCAAAACTTGCTTTATATGTCTGTTTTATACACCTATTTTTAGAAACCAGTAAAAATCATATTTGTATTTGTCTCCATATGTTAGATAAATGACGTGTCTAACAAGTTTTATTTTAAAATTAAATGTCAAAAGGTCAAGAGGTCAGGTAAATGACAAAAAAGTTAACAGTCTACTTGATAGAGAGGTATAGCTACAAGAATCTTTTGGCATGTGGCCAAAATCGGAACTAATGCCATCATATATGAACCATCACTTTTGACAGACAGTTGAGTTGATTCTTGTTGCGAATATGCACACCAGCGCCCTCATGTTAATGTCATCCACGTGTCAAAAGTTTTTTGTAAGTCTATATAGACTGATTACGTCTAGTAAATATCTATTTAATTAGTTAGTTACACTGTAAAAATGTTAGGCTCTGTTTAACATAAAAAGATCTGCTTATGTGGATTAAAGAGCAGGGGGGACGGGCCATGACGTCACTAGCCGATGAGCCGAAAAAACGGTGTTATTATACAACGGGATTACAAGAAAATTGAATCATGTCGATTGAAAATGTATTAAAACTCTTAATATTCTTCTAATTTTTTTTTTGTTACTAATTCTAACATCCAAAATGCGAGAATTCCCAAATTAATTTCTCACGAGCTGTTGCCCACGACTTGGCCTTATGAATGTCGGTTATAGCTACAAGACATTACCCCAATAACACAGTCGGTTAAAAAGTAGCCTATATTATGTTAATCCAGAGTATCAGCACTATTAGCTAACTCCATATCAAATTAAATCAAAATAGATCAACCGTTGCGTTTATAATGATAGTAGGATGTTCACTCCTGTCCTCTTTATCTTAATACCTTTTCCTTATTCTATTATAATTCAAAATTAAAATCATAAGACATTTTTTCAATATAGACCACAATGTAGCACTTTTTGAACGTCAAATTAATAATAGACAGCACCCCATCGCCCACCCTTCACCAATCATTTCAACCCCTTCAATTTCCAAATTAATTTATAATAATACAACAATAAGCTATTAAAGTAACAAGAAACAAGTGACTGTTACATGTAGTACCGTTGCCCTGGCTGCGGCTTGACCGACTTCGCAGAGAGAGGTTATGTAATCAACGTAATATTCACAGATGATTTTGTCTGCTTTAAAACTCGTTTTGCATTGTAAGTGGGCTGTCTTTTGAGCGAATTCAAAAATAAAGGAGGTTTTCATTTCGATGTTTTTGTTTCCATTGAACGTTAAGTGATATAATTTCTTAAACAATGTACTACCGAGATAAGTTATGAAAAAAAATATCTAGTCTTAGGTATAACCACTAAATAAACCCAAAAGTTCCATGAAAATTGGTCGAGTTATTTCAGAAAAAACTGAAAACAAACATTTGTTTCACTTTCTTTATATTTTTTTCCGACTTGGCTATAGATTCCTTCCACCTAGATTCCTCACGATGTTTGCATTACCGTTTGTCAGTGGTGTCTTAGAATAATTAAGAAAGTAGATAAGTACATACCTATTTATAAATAAAAACACACAGTCACATTGGTACCTGCGCTGGGGATCGAACCTGCACCTCGTGCATACAAATCCATACATAGAACCGCAACGCCACCACGATACAACACTAATAGATATTTACACCTATAAAAAGCTAAATTCAATTGTCACTTAATCACATTCACCGTTTAAATGCCGTAACAAGGAGTTTGTAGGTAAAGAGGTCGCCCGGTCGTGTGCTGTCACAATTAACATCTGCGCCTGCGCACGCAACCGGTGTCAATGTTTTATTATTACTGATTTGACATGAGAATGGTGAACTCTTGTTCTTATTTAGCAGTAGCTACTTTGGACGTATTGCAAGAGACAGATTAAACCTAATTCAGGTTGTTGTTTTAAATGACTCCACGAATAGCCGAATGGTCACCACGCCAACTGCCACTGTGTGCGACGTGTTGCGGGCTCGATCCTCGCGTAGGACAAGAATTTATGCGATACACAAATGCTTGTTCTGAGTCTGAGTGTGTTAGTGTAATTGTGAAATGATTGTCTCCGAAACCCTCCGCGATACAAGGATTAAATTCCTTAGTGCGGGAATCGGTATTATAAAAAAACTGATCTTCTTTTTTCTTTTCTGAACCTCTTAAATTTATTTTATAAAACAGGTTTTTCGAGTCATCCTGAGTGCAGTCTTTAACGCCTCACCTCACAGCTCACCATTCTATTCACATCACATTCATATTCTCCTTATCTAGACAACAGATCACTTACTGATCGCCCTGTCTGTTCCGTTCATGTTACATTTATCGAACCAGTTCTAAGATTTAGAAACTGGTTTATATTAAATTGCCGTTTAATAATAATCTTGAAAGCACGTGACTTAAGAGATATGAAGACTTATTTGTACTTAATTTTGAGCAGACAGTTTCAAGATATCCTTTTTTGTATCTTTGAGAAAATTCTCATGGACTGTCCCTCGTCAGGGGGTTGACGACGGGGTGTGCTGGATTCTTACCGACCTAAACCACTAGAGCGTTCTAATCTGCCTATGGCCGGACTATTATTATAAACGCAAAAGTTTGTAAGTATGGATATTGGATGTTTGTTACTCTTTCACGATCAACGGTTGGACTAATTTTGATGAAATTTTATAATTATGGAGTTAGCTAAGCGTGTCAGCTTACTGAGCTAATCGGGTTAAACTAGTCGGGCTATTAACGATTTTAAACTTTCGCGACTTGTAAACATATTTTACACGACAAATGGGACGGGACCGTGGTCACGGGTGGACTGACCACGGTCGGTGCAACTCGATCGAAACGTCGGGAGAAAAGAAATATCGTTTCATATCGCGAACAAGTCCCGTTTGTCGTCTAAAATAAAGTCGGGTTATCCCGATAAATACGCGTGAGTAAATCGAATATCATTTAAGTATAAGTGACCTAACTCCATAACATTAACACATAGCTTACTTTTTAACCGGCTGCATCAGAAGGAAATACTTAAAAAAAATCACGTTTTTTCTATCTAATACGGAACCTTCTAGACATTTGGAGACAAAGTCTAGCTAACGTTCTCTAGATCTTGGCTAAGTGACCTAACAGTAATTATATAACAGTGTAATGGACACGAGGAACGTTACGTACTTACATATGTTGTAATATAACATTTGATAATACCGTTCCTTCTAGTATAGATGAGCAGATGTATATTATAACCTAGGGGCTTTTTAAAGTTCTTTAGCCAAATTAATAATGAATCCCTGAATATTCACACAACGCCATCTAGTCTCAAATTGAGCATACTAAAGTAGCTTGTGCTATGAGAACTAGACAACTGAAAAACATATCTACTTATATATGGAAAAATAAGAATAATCAAAGGGTAAAATCGGAAACCTTGTAGATTCATCCTATCTGTATGTCAGTCTGTCTGTCCATCCGTATGTCATACTCACTTTTTTCTGAATCTAGTGGTTAGTGGCCCTGACTGCTATATCAGAGGATATCACGTGCAATCATAAGCAACCACAAATATAGCTAAAAAATATTCAGGTTTTTTGATGTATAAAAACAACTTTTTTACCTACATTAACGTTCCCACAACGCCATCTAGCCTCAAATTAGGATTACGAGAGTAACTTACGAGTACTAGACAACCGATAAACATAATTATATACTTATAAATACATACATAGCATAGATAAATTATAACCAGACACAGAACAAATGATCGTCTCATCACACATTTTCCTGAGTTTTTCGAGTAGGCTTTTTCAGGCACTTTCATAACGTTTCTGACTCTAGTTGTGCAGTTCCAAAATGTCATTCATGTGGAGAAGAACCGGCAAAAAACTCCATCCATTTAGCTTTAGAAAAATGGCTACGTACATATTTATAAGTAACAAAAATATGACTCAACATTAACACAAGTTGACTTCGTAATAAATTTCCTTTAAACCAACATATAAAAGTCTTATACAATGCACTACACATAATTGTATCTAGCTAGTATAAGCGTGTGTAATACAAAATTTCTATTTATTCCATCGTTTCCCCGCTGTTATGTACTATACTATGTACTGGCCACCCACGCGGAACGCACCACTTTCCTTCGATCGCGTTTTACTTATTCATTGATTAATGTTTCAATTTGTGGCTGTTAAATACTGAAATTATTGTTAATTGGGATATTGTGCATCTATATTGTAAATAATTTAAAAACTCGTTTTACAAGGCCTTAAAAAAATATTATGGTTTCAATGAGAGAGATGTAAAGGAAAATGTATTATATTTTATTGCGTTTTTTTTTTTGCTTGAAATGAACACAATGCTATGATAGGAAATTACTGGCTTTTCTTTTGTTTTAAACTCACATATTTAGGTATATGCCAAAAAAAATCCTATCATTGAAGTCCTCATCCAAGTTTTCCTCAAGAAGAAATATTAAACCTAAGAAAGAAAATAAAAATATATTTATTGTTTAGACAAAAAAAAATGTGAAACTATTAAGATACAGTCGAGTATTTTTAATTCCCTATAAAACACGATATTTATAACCCAAACATTGCTGCACGATTATAGGAGCATTCACCCTATGGTTAGCCAGCAAGTGCCTGCTACAGTACAAAAATATATATGTTATGGACCAAGTGATAAATTGGGCAGTATACATAATGCCCGGGCACTATGAGTAATGCCCAGCATCATCGGGCTAAGTGATTAATTACTATCTTAACTTCATTATTATCATATCGCTCGGTCATTATTATATTGCTAAATGATAGTTGGGCAATTTGATACTAATGCTATATTTAAGTTGTATCAAGCGCTAAATAAATCATGGCTGCAATTGGGGGCACCGTAAGAGTTCGAGTTCCGATGTTGATTGCGGTCGTAATGATGAAAGAAATAAAAAAAAAATCTAACCTAACCTAACCTAAATTAGGTGAGGTTAGGTTTTTTTTTTATTTGTCAAAATCTATATTTATTGAGGTGAAAACTATCATTTAGCAATATAATAATGACCGAGCGATATGATAATAATGAAGTTAAGATAGTAATTAATCACTTAGCCCGATGATGCTGGGCATTATTCATAGTGCCCGGGGCATTATGTATTCTGCCCGCATTAATCACTTGGTCCATAACATATACAGTATGAAATCTTCATATATACGGGCACAACGCGAGTTATGCCTACACTATCGGATCGTGGCATGATACGGTCGCGAGCGTGTCGCAGTGACGAACGGACGGTGTGTTGTTGATGTAATTAAAATACTGTAGGTGGCCAGCCCTATCGTTGTTACTTACCGCGCGACTGTAGGCATATATTTCTTAGAAACAGTCGAGTGGAACTACTGTATGTATTTACACTGTGCTCACTACCTGCTATATGAATATCTGGAAACGCTAGCAAAGGAATATTGTAATAATACTGGGGTCAAAATACTTAAAAACCAGACGAATATTATTATTTTGTTTTGCTGTATATTTGATATTATATTGGCCTGCTGGTCTAGTGGTTAGTGACCCTGACTTTTATACCGGGGGTCGTAGGTTCGATTCCTACCCAGGACAAATTTTTGCGTATTCAGCACGATCATTTGTTATGTTTCTGGGCGTAATTTATCTACAGGGTGACTTTGAAGTCGTGGGCAATATTTTAAACTAAGACACTATTAATGATACTAATTGCGTTAGGGCTATTTTTACTTAAAAAAATAAATAATAATGCAGGTAGTTACCTAGTTCCCCCCGACGGGGCCGGGCATCCGACGCCCGGCCAGGCGCCGGAGGGGTCGCGAAAGTAATCGTCTTGGTTTCCCGTGACCCCTCCATGGTGGCGCAGGCCGAAAACCCGGGGGTTTTAGTGAGTACGGGGCCGCCTCACGGCCTAAGCCCCACACTCCACAATTTTTTTTCTTTTTTTTTTGCGTAAAAGTAGCCCTAACGCTATTAGTATCATTAATAGTGTCTTAGTTTAAAATATTGCCCACGACTTCAAAGTCATCCTGTATAGTACGTATGTTTTTAGAAATATAAAAGTATGATTATTAGTTGTCTAGTATTAATGATACAAGCTCTGCTTAGTTTGAAACTAGATGGCGATGTGTGACAAAAAATTGTGTGTAAAATATATTTAAGTAAATAACTCTTAAAGAATATTTATATACTATCAAGTATAAAACTGTTTTCAATATAGTCAAGCTAATATAAAATTTATTCACACAACCGCCTCCTTCACCCTACAATGTTTTTACGACATTTCTTTGTTTATTTAAACACTATACGAATACAAATGATAATTCTTAGTATTTGAAGACAAAGGCCTTTTTATTGACGATATCATCACGACTCTCTGTCAAAGAGGTAGACAGAATAGGTATAGTCATAATTTAAAACTCTTGCCTGCAATTTTACCCGCTTGAATGTCGGTTATAGGTGCAAAAACATTACACTTCTCTGGCGCAGTTGGTTAAAAAGTAGCCTATGTATTAATCTAGGGTGTCAGCTAACTCCATGCCAAGTTTCATTAAAATTGCTCCAGCCGTTTGAGCGTGAAAAAGTAACAAACATTCATACATACTTACAAACTTTCGCGTTTATATTAGTAGGATAGTTTCGCGTATAACTTGAGTTGTGGTGGCCTTCCAGTTCAATGAACGGGATTGTATGCATGAGGTTGCAGGTTTGAACCCAATGCAGGTAAATACCAATGAGAACATTTTGAAGTTATATGTACTTAAATATACTTAAATATTTATTCTGAGACATTACTGACAAATGGTGAAGGCAAACATCGTGAGGAAACCTGGATTCCAAAATAATGTTGGAATCTGAAATCGCCCGCAAATTTCAAGATTTTTAGCTCACGGGAAGTGCCTTATAAGTGTTGATTCCCTTTTGATTAAAAATTTTCAGCATAAACGGCTGTATCTTTTGATTGGCTTGGATGTTCCATTTTTTAACAACCCCTAGAGACAGAAGAATTGACAGATTTCCAGATTAATACCTTCATGCGTTTCTAAAGAAAAGGGTCTTGACAGACACACAGTCGAACAGTCAACAAAGTAATCCTATAAGAGTCCCGATTTTTTCCTTACGAGGTACGAAACAAACAAAAAAACAACTTTTTGTCAAAATATCAGCTGGCCATGCTTGAATACAAATTCTTTGAACCAATTTCAGTCACACTATTAAAATAGTTAAACGTAAATCATTGGAAACAAGTTTATGCGATAACGTGTGTGTTAAAATGTGTAATGGTCGTATTGAGAAACCTGTGCGGCCGGTTCGAATCAGGCCAAGTGATTTCATACGGTCGGAAGTTTGGTACAGTATTGTTTTACCGACTTTATCAAAAACGGTAGGTATGTGAAAAAGAATAGTTTTTTAATCAATTAATTAATTATAGGTACAGTCACGGGTAAAAACGTGTATACTAGATCAAACAACTGAAGTTTAAGTCCTAGTCAAATGATTTATGAAATCTTGAAATAATTATCTTTCTAAATTAATACTTTGTGTTTATTTTTGTATATGAAAAGTGATGTTTACTATTTTTCTTTATTTACCTACCCTGAATTATGTTTCTTGTATTTTTTTTCCTTTTTAAGATGTATATTCTTGTACATGTAGTATGTCTTACCAATGACAAATCATGGCGCTCTGTTGTTAATTTTACTTAAGATCTGTAATTTCTGTTTACCTAGGTTTTACAAATAATAAATTATTATTCTGATTCTTAGCCAAAAGGTAGCACTATATTACAACATCAACAAGAACATCACTATTTATTAAACACAAAAAATTACAAAATTAGATGTCCAAACATTACACAACGAAATCGGTTGTCCTAATCAATTTACTATAGTCAAATCGACAACTTTCAAATGATTTACAACACTAACGGCGAAATCGATTAAAAATATTGACTTTATGAACGTTATTAGTCTCAGTCTTGTGAGAAAGTCACATTAAAAGGTTGTTTTTACAATAAAATTGTTATTAACTGTATTTTCCCGTGACTTCGTTTTGTGCTGTAATATTAAACTTTGGATTTTCTCTCATGTTCATTTTGGTGTTTGACGGCGTTGATCAAATTACTAAATAGTTAGAATTGTCGCTTCCTGCGGTCTATCTATCCCTAAGTATGCTTAGATATTTTAAACTACGAATGGATTTTGATACGGTTTTTTTTATACATACAACGTTGATAAAAGCGAGAGGCATTAAATGAAACCACATATTCTGTATATCATTATAAGGCTACACAACAAAAATCAAATCAATGTAAGCAATATTTTTATAATAACTTTCGTGAGGATGATTCATACTTAAAACGTTATAACGGTTTACTCACGCGTATTTATCGGGATAGCCCGACTAGTTTCGGACGCAACCGGAGTCAACTAGATAACTATGCCTATAAAACTTAGTCACCTAATCAGGAAGATACAGCATGTTCAAACTAAAAAAAAACTAAAAAAATATCCTGTGACTAAACTATTGCTTACATTGATTTGATTTTTGTTGTGTACCTTATAATGATATACAGAATATGTGGTTTCATTTAATGCCTCTCGCTTATATCAACGTTGTATAATATTTTAAGAGAAATATTTGTACGTCTTTTTCAACCTTATTCTCTCTTATAGCCTCTTATTTCCCATGCGAAGCTAGGAGGAGTCACTAGATTATTTGTAAAACACACACAGCTTTTAAAATGTCGGTACCTACCCGTCTGGGGATCGAACTCAAGACAAAAACTCAAGCGTTAAGGAATTTAATCATTGTATAGCGGGGGTTTCACAGACATTCAATTTATACAGAGACACCCAGACTCAGAACAAGCCTTTGTGGAACGCACAAATTCTTGTCTCGGGATCGAACTCATGACACGTTGCGTACAGTGGTGATTGGCGTGGTGATACCACTCGTTTATCCATGTACCTTTGACTTAGCCCTCCTGCGGTCTCACCACTAATTTACCCAAGCAGTTAAATTTTACTGCTTATTTGACCTCTAGGACCTATTTATTGCAGTACAATAAAAGAAGAGGTAACGGTTGCATTATGAATTCATGCCGGCTCTCTCTCGTAATGCTTTATAAGGATTGTGCAACATTACCCCCCTTTTTTGGAGTAGGTTACATACTAACCCGCGAGTATGGGGTCGGGGACCTTGTACCTTCAAAATTGGGCTACTTTCTTCTATTTGTGACATAGATTTTAGTAGCATTGATGTATTGTTTATAATTATAATTATTATTGGCGCTTTAAATATGTCCTTTTTTATTTTTGTTAAAGAATTATACAATTTTTAAGTTGAAACTGTTAATTAAAGGGTTCAGTTGGTTTCTTGTTAAAATTTATTTGTAATACTTAATGACTTCTTTTTCAGTTTGTAAAAATATCAATTCTGTAAAATGGTATTATTTTTTTACTTCAATAGTATAATAAAAAGCAAAAATTAATGTTGTAGCTATAGCTATTAAGATCGATTTACGATTGTTAAAAATATCACTTAACCTTTAAAGAAACACAAATTGAGAGTCTCCTCCTCTTTTAAAGTCGTTTAAACAACCGAATCAAATACCATCTTACAAATATAACATTCACATTTCTGAATAGCCGTCAAAATTAAAGTATTTGAACTGACAAGTTATTATGTTATATTAAAGGTCAACGCACACTTATCCCAGCCGATCATCATAACGATTCGAATGAAACAAATTTTAAAATTCTATTTACGAAATCTCATGAAACCTCGTAGTTTTCTGCGTCGCATCTTTCTAATCTAAAAAAGATTCCATATACAGTTCGTGGTTACCGGCTGTCATGGTATAGACATGTCTTGCGGTGAAAAGACGATCACGTGGTAAGGAAGGTGCTGGACATAAATGTGGACAGATATAGGGGAAGAGGACGACCAAAGAAACGATGGATGGATTGTGTGAAAGATGATATGGCTGCAAAGAGTGTGACTTGGGAGATGACGTCGGATAGGAACGTGTGGAAGAAGAAGACATGCTGCACCGACCCCAAATAATAATTGGGGTAAGGGCAGGGGAATGATGATACAGAGTCCTAAAATTCATTTCGTTTGATCGGCTCGGATCAGTATGCGTTCACCTTTATAATATCGCCTCAAGCAGTGCCGGTTGCTACAAGTGTGTTATAACTTTAATTTGATTGGCCTACATATATGTATATTAATATTTAAAATGTAACAGACAGTGAGTTTGTATGTCTGCATGTATCTTCTTGAAAATAAGTTGATCAATCTAAACAAAAATATTTACATGTTACTTTGGATTTGGTCATAAAATCAAAGCTTTATCTATAATTTAATACAAAATCTTAGAAACTTGAAAACATTCTAAAATTCGTAATTAAAATGCATCGTTTAACAAAACAATCCTTAAAATTTAAATAAGTTACACAACGACACTTAAAATAAAAACTAAAAGTTAAAAACAAAATAAAAAAAAACTTACCAAAAATCTCCTTTCAGCAAAAAAAATAAACACCAAAAGTCACTTTTTATAACATATAATATGTCACTTCACTAGCACTTTTAATTCACATCTCTATTCTAAAAAAAAACTGTTTATTATCCAAAATAATAATCATAAAAATAGAAAACAATATAAATTATAACAGCATAAAATGCGAATTTAAAATATAAATAAAAAATGTCTTTTATGTGTGAAAGAAGTTGCTGGGTGAAACCCTTTTTCTGTTCGGTATTATTATGCATTTATTTTTATAAATAAAATGTAATTCTTTTCTGGAAATTAAAATTTAATTTTTGTATGGAATTGGGTATTTGACTATTATTAAAATATTTATTTATACTTATTCTAATAAATCTTTGACTTCCAATCTGTCTGTTTGTTAGGTCCGACTTTCTAATCATTACATAGTTTAAGCTTGAAGTTTAAAAAGTGACCTATGTCCTTTCTTGGGGAGGAAGGACAAAGGTTACTTTTACCAACTCCTTACTCTGATTAATGAAGATGATCTATCAGCTGTTTAAATCCATATCTATTCTTTACTAGATAACATAAACATATGCATTTGTGGAAAGCTTAATATGCAAGAAACAATTTCTTGCATATTAAGCTTTATATTTAAAAAAAATAGTTCTGTAGTTTAACTACTTTAATTAGTAAAAAATATCTGAAAAATAAATGAAATATGTATGGAATAAAAATCAGTTACAAGTAAGGAAATGTGGTGATCAATGCTTGTTCCTTCTCTATAGAAAATTTAAGCCCAACAGTGAAAATTCCAAGCCAACAGTTTTTAAGGAAATAAAAAGTCAAATACCCAATTGTTCGTTTTGTATGTATGTGTTGTATGGGTCCATACAATGCTGTGAATTAAGGTTACAAATTGTATGAAAGGTCATTTTTTTATTCCATTCAGTTTCTATTGTGATGTTTACGTAATTCGAATTATAAAACCTTTATGTAATAAAAAGGGCATTATTATTCTTAACAAAGCGTACCTTTCTATAATATTAAAGTTCATTGCTCGTTTTGTTCGTAAAACATTTCTTTTTGATGGTTTTAAACTGATAATGTATGTTAAAGTGATTCTTAAATTTTTTCGTCGACTTTTAAAGTGTACTTCGACTTTTTTTTGTAATTTATACTAAAACGTTTAGGTCAAAAGAGAATGTTATTATACTGTTAAACTTAATAAAATTGAAATTCCTACCACACTTCTGTTAAAGGACTTCTGACTTTAGAATGCCTAGTAAAACATTATAAAAAGCTATTTAAGTTAAAAACGTTATTAGATATCTATCTACAACTAACTACTTTACACCGAGCATGAGACTTAAAGAAAACTATAATAATTTTTCAGTTCTTGACCAACATTTTTCAGTATTATTACAAGTCTATATTGTCCCACTGCTGAGCAAAGGAATGCCATCTTTCCATTCATCTCTTCTCTAAGTAAATATTTCACCACAAAAATGAAACAATTTAGACTCTTTTCTTATACTCATAAGGTTCATTATAAAAATTAGCTTTTTTTGTCGATGAGAGGTCATGTATTCGCCTATTCGGCAATATGTTACGAAAAAATATGGAAATTCCGTACGTAACACCATACTATGTGTAAAAAAAACACTTTAAACGATTTTGTAATTATGGCAAAGGTACTTTAATTTTTAAAGACACAAATCTAATTGAATTATTTCAATAGGTGATTTCCTTAACATATAGCCCTTTTTGCATACTCGGTTGCTAATTCCTTATTTTAATTTAATTGTAGCATCTTGGTTACGATTTTTTATGTCTACTAGACGCTCTAGTACGTTCCATTAAAGTTTAACTTAAAAATGTATTCGACTTGGCTGAAGTACTACCGAGACCCCAATAAAAAAAAATCATTTAAAAATAGTTTTATATTGCCATTTATGCTTTTAAAACTTCAACACGAACGTTCACAATCTAACAAGCCTCACGAATGCAAATAAACTAGAAAACCACACAACACACACTAACAAAAACAATTCTAAAAAGACACTGTTCCAAAACAAAAAACACAAAGAAAAAAAGTACCTCCTTAAAAACCCACTTACTAAATACAAAAAAACTGAATTAAAAAAGCACAAACGCGTTTTATATTTGAGTTTAAAAATAGAATTAAAAGGAAATTCGTGTTGTTTATGCGCGTGCGCAACTCGGACTGGTAAAATGTCGCTTACGTTGCGTGGTGGGGACTGCATTGCACATGCGTGAAGCGAAACGGGGGACAAACATTCAAGGTTCGTTGGCTGTGCCAATATACACGTAAAACTTCAATCAAAATTCAACTCTATTTTTAGACGTTAAGGTGTATTTTCGATTGTGTGGAAAACGAGATTTTTTTCCACAAACATGGTGATTGTCAACCGCAAATGTTTGAACCAATATTGGACAACGTTTATGAATAAAATTATTATTGGTGTATTGGTTAAGTTATTTTAGGTTTAGTAATATTTCCACATTCGCAATTCGCTGGAACTACTAAAGTTTAATGTAAGACTTTTACTGTACATTCAATGTAAAAGGAATTTGGTTTTATGAGAAGTTATTTAGAAAGTACAGTAGTAATAATATTTTCTATGTAGTTTTTCTCTTGACTAAATCACTATATAGTATAAAACATCGTTTAGATCTTTAAAACTACACAATGGATTTTGATGCGGTCTTTTTAATAGATAACATATTTCTAGAGAAAGGTTTACATGTATAATACATCAGTATTACACCCGTGCGAAAACAAGGTCTCAAGTTTAATATAACTTTGAAAAAGTCTGTTTTTATCCTGAATTTTATTCAAAAGGCTTGTGCATATGAATTCGGACGTTGAACCTACTTGCTAGCAGCCTCTGCCTATTGGAAACACCAAGTTATTAATAATAAGTTTTTCATATATACTGCAAAAACGTGGCCTGTTGATCTAGTGGTTAGTGACCCTGACAGCTATACCGGAGGTAGTAGGTTCGATTCTTACCCAGAAGAAATGTTTCAGTGTTAAGTATGATCATTTCTTCTGTGTCTGGGTGTAATTTACATAATATAATATGTTGTATATTTAGAAATATACAAGTATGTTTATCGGTTGTCTAGTACTCATCACACGATCTACTCAGTGTACTTAACTTGAGACTAGGCGGTGTTATGTGAATGTAAAAAAAGAAGAAACTCCTTTCAATCGCCTCTTAAACTTTACAAGATATTTAGGCTCATAGCGTGACAAATCATATGCCTACTTCTTGTCGGAGTTGGGTATGCATATAAACTCACATTTTTATAACTCCTACCAGTTACACTGTTGCAATTATAAGCGAGACGGCGAACTACACGGCGTGGAGCGGCGTCTCTCTTTCACAACTGTTAAGGTAAACGCACATTTATCCGAGCTGACCGCGTCTAACGAGTCGTATGTAAATTATTTAAACATTCTGTATATTAAATCACATGAAACCTCGCACAGTTCCCCACATCGTATCATCCCAATCTGAAAATGAATTAATTTACAGAGTTTTTTCAATTTGTTTGTTTCGACTCGTTCTTCGCCTTCAAATAAGTGTGCGGTTACCTTTAGTTTAAATTTACGAGTGTAGTGGTATTTGGTAAGCCTTCAATCTATTTTGAATGACATCTTTAACTAATCTTAACACTAAACACGTTTTAGAACATAATCGTCACACATTTATGTAACTTATAACCTTAAAACATTATGTATGGTCTCACCTACTTCCATACAATGACCACACAAATGTATGGTTTCCATTACAATTCATATTCCCTTACATAATGGTTGCTTAATGTGGTGACCCTACTAGCTGCGCGCGCGCATGGCAACGTGCGTGAAATTGACAAGCAAGTGTTGTTCCGATTATTCTTATTGGAATCATGGGAATTATTGATGTATTATGAAATACTAGCTGTTACCCGCGACTTCGCCCGCACGATTGTTTTATAGCTGCAAAAGAATTACTTTTCAGCTATCACTCGCGACTTTATCCTCGCGAATCTCGGTTATATCTGCAAAAGAATTACTTCTCTCTGAGGCAGTCGGTTAAAAAACTTTTGAAAAACTACGTAGTATAAAATAAAACAAAGTCGCTTTCCGCTGTCTATCCCTATGTATGCGGATTTATAAAAGGATTTTGATACGTTTTTTTAATAGATGTTTCAAGAGATAGGTTTATATGTATAACAACATCAGTACTGCACCTGAGAAAATCTGGGGAGGAGGGGGGGGGGGTCGCTAGTAACGCAATAAAGAAATATTTTCCTGTTTATATTTCTCAAATTACAAATAACTTCCTTAACAAAACAATAAATTAATGTATCCAAACAAAAACATTTTAACCGAAACAGCAACGAGTTAAATCCAGTACTATAATAATACACTGTATGAAGTCTTCATATAAACGTGCGCAATACCAGTTATGCTTACGCTATCGGATCTTGGCATAATCGTGGCATGATACAGTCGCAAGCGTGTCGCAGTGACGAACGGACGGTGGAGAATGATGTTGATGTATACATATAAAACTGCTGTAAGTGGGCAGCCTTTATTTTGTTTTCCGGGGTAAAAAACTATCTTATGACTTAAACCCATACCGAGGGCATGGTGTGGGGATATATCGGTCTCCCACCGACTAAAAGATGGGGTGATGTCTATTGTAATTTTGACGTTCAAAATGTGCTACATTATAGCCTAATTCGTATAAATGACATTTGATTTTTTTTAAAACACCCCAAGACCCTTTTACTACCTAAGCCAGAGTCACAGGATCGCTCGCGCATGCTCTGCGTGACTCTAGCTGGATGTGGACAACCCAGTTATTTTTTAGAAACGGCCAAATTAAACGACTGTACGTATTTACACTGTGTTAAAACTGACCAATCGTGTGGAAAACTAACATTTTTCATGAATATTTCCGCCGGAAAATTCTTTACAGTTAAAGGAAACAGATTTTACAGGAAGGTAAAACATTGCATGAATATCAAGAGGAAGTATTGTTCCGTGACTGTGATCGGTTTGGATCCATGCAATTATTGTACACTTTGTAGTATCAAAGCACGACCTAATTAATATGGAAATTACAATTTTTTATTACTACCTTGATAATTAAGTAGTTTGATATTTTGTCCTAAAGTTTAATTGAAGTTTAATGTATCTTGCAATATTAAGTAAAGCGACAACGCATTGATGGCCAATTACTTAAAATAAAAACTGGTATAGTTTGATTGTACTAGTTATTATTTGAAACTGCTAAAACACTTTTGATGAGATTTTAAGTTTTACTAGATAGTTAACTGACAGCATTTCTTAAAGAAACTTTAATTTTCTTTTTGTCAAAATTTGAGATTATTTTTATTGTTACACCTACTTGCATATACCTAAATAATAATGGATACAATGTTCTTTAGTGTCATTTATTAAGTTCACATCAGTTTGGCCACGACTTCGCCCACACAAATATCGGCTATAGCTGGAAAAACATTACTCCTCTCGGAAGCAGTCGATTAAGAAATAGCATATGTGTCAATCCAGGATGTCAGTTAACTCCATACCAAATTTCATCAACATTGATCCTGCCATTTGAGCTTGAAAGAGTAACAAACATCCTTTCATCCATACTGATCAAAATTTCGCGTTTACAATATTAGTAGGATATACAGGGAGAACCACGGGATTAAACTAGTTTGTAAAACTGATATTCAAGAGAAAGTTCAATTGTGTGTATAATTAGATTCCGCTAAGAAGATTATATCAATAAATGACGCAATATACCAAGAAAGTATTTTGTTACGCTGTTTTTATGACTTTAATCGTTAAAATCGGTTTAACTGACATAATGAACGGTTAAGTTTTACGTTCAAATGATTGTTGTGGATGTATAATGACGGACCTGTTGGTCTAGTGGTTTGTGGCTCTGACTGTTATAATGGAGGTCGTGGGTTCGGTTCTGTGTTGGGGTGGAATTTTCTATAATGTGTATGTATTTAAAAATATATAAGTAAGTTTATTAGTTGTCTAGTACTCATAAAACAAGCTCTGCTTAGTTTGAGACTAGATGGCGTTGGGTGAAAAAAAAAATGAGACCCTGGATTAACACATAGGTTACTTTTCAGTTGACTGAGTTTGAGGATATTTTTTTGCAACTATAACCGACTTCAGCGAGGGCAAAGTCGCGGGTAACAGCTAGTAATTTGTTATATATTGTATCAAAGTTACAAACAGACAAAATACAGAGTAATTTGTAAAGCAGTCGTTGTAATAAAGTAATTAATAATTATTCCTAATTAGGCTTGTTAATTATGATGTAAACACACAATTTTGCGTGTAATTCGTTTGCCAATAATATAATTTGTTCTGTTGTAATACGAAATAAGGTATTGACTAAGGGCTTGCAAACTTGCATCACTGGTTTTGAAATATATTCAGCAAAGTCATACATACAAATAAATACATGGCCAGATCACCAGAGGCCTTAAATCAATCAAAATCAAAAAGTTTTATTAGTGAGATCAATACTTAACACGCTTTTCAAAGTACGGTTGGTCAACCACGGATAGCCGAGTGGTATAGGTCACCACGCCAATTATCATTGTGTGCGACGTGTCGCGGGCTCGATCCTCGCGTAGAACAAGAATTTGTGCGTTCCACAATTGCTTGTTCTGAGTGTGAGTGTCTCTGTGCATGTGAATTGAATGTCTGTGAAACCCCCCGCGATACAAGGACTAAATTGCTTAGTGCGGGAGTCGTTAAAAAAAAGGAAAGAAAAATAAATGTTTATGAATTAAGGAAAATATTTTATTACACAATTATACTTTTAGCTAATTCTTAACGTGTACCATTTAAAGTAACACTAATACCTTTAATTCAATTATATTTTCGTTTAAAAACGAATGCATTTAACATCAGTTTTCACCTTTAGGTTTCGCTCCGATTGGCTTCGATAAGTAGACAGGCGCACGCGATACTTAGTTATTTACACCGTGTTGTAAATATACAAGAAAAAAGAGAAAAATTGTATACACATAGTGAGACTATACAGGTTTAAATATCTTAAGCATTGGTGTTCTTGCATGTAAATCAATAATCATAAATTATCAAGATAAATAGGAAATACTGAACAATTTTGAATTTTAGATAAATTACACCCCGACAAAGAACAAAATTAAATGATTGTGCCCATTACACATACATTGGGTGGGAATGGAACCTACGACCTCCGGTATAGCAGCCAGGGCCACTAACCACTAGACCAACAGACCCGTCTGACGTACACCTCAGCTTTCGTGTTTCGGAAGGCACGTTAAAATGTAAGTCCTGCATCTGACCTCTCCCCGGTCGTGTCGGATTGCCGTCCCATCGGGCTATGAGAGTGAAGGAACAGAGAGAGCACCTGTGTTAGCACACGCTTGTGCACTATAATATGTCCCGCGTAGCTGGCTGGTGTCATAGTAACACTAGCCGCCGTGGCCGAAATCGGTCAGGACATTATTGATTATTACTATAAAGTAAGGAAGATTTTGAATCTCAGTATGTTAGGGTATTAATGTTTAGTTTATACTTGTTAAAATAATACCACTTTCCATATATTACGTATCTTTGTTAGAAAGTGCTACTGAATAATACAATGTTATGCCAATTATATAATTATAAGATAATTGCTCACTTAAACTTAAAACAATGTTTGTCTAAACTGTTGGTGCTATAAGTGTTGTACGTAAAAGATTACACTTTAAAAAAGATAACCTTGAAAAGGCTATTGTTTATTGAAAAGATAAAAGGTAAATAACTTTATTTCCTACTTTTTTCTTTTGTGGAGTGCTTTGACTTAAATTTTAACTGTTTTATTTTATAACAAATTTGTAGAACACGATTTATTATGATTGTATAGCTTGGAAAAACAACCGTTGATAATGTATTTTCAGGTACCTAATAAAAATATGATTTCCGAATGTTTTTAGCGCTTGCTGAACTCTACCCGTGATCAGAAGGCTGGGCTGTATTTTGCACAAACAATTGGCATTGCCATTCAGCGTAGTAATGCAGCCAGTCTCCTGGGCACCTTTCCTGCCATTGACGCTTTGTTAATATGTTATTTTATAGTTAGGTAGGTATAGTAAGTTTAGTCTTAAATGTACATATTTTTTGTTTAGATAAACCAATATTTGTGGTCAATCCAATTTTCTTAAAAGATGATGAACGGCTCATACAAAACTGTTTTTATTAGGAAAAATTATTCATGTAACGTTCCGTTACATTTTACTATTTCAGTGAAAATACAGCTAAAGTCTGATCTTACAATTTATACAATGAAAAGCATTCCTTCTAACAGCACTATAATTATTCGATATCTATCGCAATCGGCTTAGCAGTTTAAGATATAATCTTTTAAGTATACTATCATTGAGTTTAGTTATACTAATACCTAACAATGCCGTGATATACGTTAGCGTGGGTACAGTATAGCACTTTCGTTTTATAACAATGAACAATAGAAATAACTAGATAGTATGTAATTTGAGTTCCCGAATGATATGTATAAGTTAATTTTGTTAAGGAAGAGTTTTCGCTATTTTATTTTGGATAAACATCAGTTGTGGACGGTTAGACATATGAAAGAAAGGCAAAGCAATAAAGATTCAATGACAATTTTTTTTATTATGGTGCGCGTCATATAGTTTTTATATGTTAGGTATTTTTTAACCCAGTGGAAATCCTCATGGACTGCCCTCGTCAGGGGGTTGACGAGGGGGTGTGCCGGACTCTTACCGGCTAAAACCACAGGAGCGTCCTCATCTGCCTTTGGCCGGGGGTACGGGGTTCGCTTTCACATTCACCGCGCAATTATATGTTAGACCTGTTATTTAGCGGCCCTGACTGCTGTACTTGAGATTGTGGGTTCGATTTCCACCCAGGACAAATATTTGTGTGATGAGCAAGATCATTTGTGAAGATGTTTTTGCTCAGTAGTGTGACGTATGTAGGCAGTATTCATTTTATTGACTATTTTATGAGTTTTTGATCATTTTTTGTCGTATGACAAGCAATGCAATACTTTGACAGCCCTTAAGACACATTTGGGTTAGTGAGCTATAGTTTTTAGAATGACATCTATCGCACCTGAGATATATGTTTATGTAGCAATACCTGACTTAATATACCTAATTATGCTTAGTGGTTGAGGTGTCGCAGTGGCCTTGCGGTTTTAAGAATGGCTTTAGGAGCGCATGGTCAAAGGTTTAAACTCGAAGCAAGTAATTACCGATGTGATTTTTTAAAAGTTATATGTATTACTTTCTGAATTATTATAAGACACCAAAGATAAAAGAAAACCTGGATATTATAAAGACTGCACGGATAGTCGAGTGATATAAGTCGCCACGCCAATTAGCACAGTGTGCGACGTGTCACGGGTTCGATCCTAGCATAGTACAATAATTTGAGTGTTTCACAATTAATGATTGTTTGGAGTCTGGATATGTTTTTGAAATGAATGTCTGTGAAGCCACCCGCGATACAAGGATTAATTAATTAATTCTTTCCTACTACAGCCAATATAGGTCTGTAGGAGGTACTCAGAAAAAAAACTTGAATTTTCTTTTAAAAAAGGATCAGGTTCTTTTTTGTCTATATGGAACCCTACAGCTGGGCAATGACTTAATCGTGTAAATCTTTGTCTCACTAAATCCTAATCGGCGCAAGTGGAGCACTAAAGGCTAGGAAAAAAAAACTCATCCAATAACGAACCCATTCACAACTAGATCAATGCTGAACTCAACAAAAAAGTCTCTAACAAAACCAAGACCATTTATCATATACAGCAAAACAAAAAGACAAACGTATTGATCAATATTAACGCAGAAAGTTCCAGAACATTTTAAACAAGTCACAGTTAATTAAAAAGTAAAGATATTGCTTCATTAACTTGCTAAACTTGACCTTCTGTCGAACCAGTACTCCTTTCATACAGTTTAATATTTCAGCAATATTGTTGAGACGTGGTGGCCTTGCGGTTCTATGTATGGATTTGTATGCACGAGGTGTAGGTTCGATCCCCAGCGCAGGTAAGTGCTGAAGTAACATTTTCAAAGTTTTGTGTACTTTCTTAAATATTCTAACAGGTTAGTAATAAACAGTGAAGGGAAATATAGTAAGGAAATTAAATTTTTAAATTTATTTAATTAGAAAAGATTTTAAATTTTGAAATCTGGAATCACCAATCCGCAATGAGCTAGCGTGGTGATTAATGCTCAAACCTTTCGCTATATGGGAAGAGGCCTGTGCCCAGCAGGATTGTTTATTACATTTTATTTTTCTGTAGACTCTGTGTATACCAACTTGTAGTCAAATTTTTAAACATCAGTGCATAGTATAAAACAATTGGCTTCCCGCGAGACCGCGGAACAACCGTCCCTATGTATGCTTAGATCTTTAAAATTACACCATGGATGTTAATACGGTTTTCTAAATAGATGTAATGTTTCAAGAGGAAGGTTTATATATCCTCTTTTCTTTGGCCTTCCCCTACCTCTTCATCCATCCATACTTATATTCATCACTTTTTTTAATCACATGAGTCTCATCCCTCACCACATGTCCATACCAAGACAGACAATTTCCTACCAAGACAGACAATTTCCTTATATATTAGTAACTAAACTATTAACTAATACCATTGATACAGTACTAACTAAATGACTTAACCGAAATTCATTCGCCGGCGCACACCAACTTTCACTTCTTACGCAAAAGTATAGCAACTGACGCGGGCGCAGCATTACAAGTGAGCCTTGCATACGCGAATAAAATTAGATCACTATTTCGTACTATGGGGGCCTAAAACATAAAAAAATCTAAAGAAAAAGAAAAGATGGATAGATTGTGTAAAGGATATGAATGAAAAAGGAGTAAATGATACTGTGACGTCTGATAGAGGAGAAGGGAAGAAAAATTCGTGTTGCGCCGACTGCAAGAAAATGGGATGAGGGCAGGAAGATAATGATGATTTACACAATGCCATCTAGCCTCAAGTTAAGTATACTTAGTAGCTTGTGTTATGAGTAATAGATAACCGATAAACATACTAATATATTTCTAAATACATACATACTATAGATAAATTAAACCCAGACACAGAACTAATGATCGTGCTCATCTCACAAACATTTGTCCTGGGTGGAAATCGAACCCACGATCTAAGGTATAGCAGTCAGGGTCACTAACCACTAGACCAACAAGACCCAATATTGGACTGTCTCTTTGTAATATGGAAAAAACTGTTTTTTACTACACGCATATGAGTAATATTATTTCATTTGTAAAAGAGAGACGTCATTTAACATCGGACAATGCATTGTCAAGTACACACAACTGCAATTATATTACTTTTAGACGTGGCTGTAGGTCCTCTGCCCCTTTAGCCATTTGACACGACAAGTTATATTTGACAGTCCCGAAAAAGTTTAACTAGGCATAGCTCCTACTTATATTAGACTAGCCTGTTGGTCAAGTGGTTAGTGGCCCTGACTGCTATACCGCCGTGCGCCGTTTCTTCTCCCGTAGCGAGAGCACAGAAAGCGGTGAAGGGTAGGCGATGGGGTGCTGTCAATAATTTATTAATCTTGCCGTTCAAAATATGCTACATTATAGTCTGATTTGAATAAATATTTATTGATTTGATTTGAACAGCAGTAACGCTGATAGAAAACGCTTAAATCACGTGACTGACAGATCTACTGTCATCTTCATACATTTGAGCGATTTTTATTGATATTAACGATCGCTGTATATTTTTTTTTTCTGGTTACGACAAAAATATGTAGGTGATATATTTTTTAGACTAGTTAGAATTTAACTTTTTGCACCGTGTTGTCAACCGTATTGTGATTACAATCTTCAGTTTTTCATATAAAATTAGGAGTTTAGACGTCGTCATTATTAACTTAATTTTTTAACTAACAAATAAGATAAAGTTGTGATAAATTGTAATTCGTGTTTTGATAAAAACAGGCGCTAATGCAATATCTCTTATCACAGTTTTACATTGCAAGACCAATATTTTGCAAAAGTCTAATGGAGCGTTAAATTAATATATTTCTCATAAACACTTAGGTAAATAAATATAAATATATTGTAGATTTTTCTTAACCGAGTCGAAATTACAATACTATTTTTATTTTATTTAAGCATATTTTGCACAATGGAATCTATTTCGACACATTTAATTTTGTCCGCTTTCTGTTGAACAAAGATTTTTAACTGACTTAAAAAAGGGGTTTTGTTTTTTATTAAAAAAAAATGGTGACCAATGCAGTCATGAAATGTGGATAAATAGAGGTAATGACACACCGGATTCAGTGCTACGACATTTTTAGTTTTTATATTTACTCGAAGCTTTCAAAGTCTGCGTTTATGTTATACCTTTGTTCTGTTCAATGATTTTTATAGGACTTATAGGAAGATGACTTTGCCCTCTTAATATCCTACACACTTCATCATTCATCATTCCCCTGCCCTTATCCCAATTTTTATGATTTGGGGTCGGCGCAACACGTCTTCTAGACGTGTTGCTTAAAGTTTTGGCTATGGTTTTATAGTCGGCCGCTTGCCTGATACTAACCCTCTTTGGGAATGCGATTGTTGGTTGTTTACCCGCCACCATTCGGGTGACCCAAGGTGCTTGGTACAGTGCACTGGGTCTTAAGGTCCATTAGTCGCCTTTTACGACACCCATTGGGGGATATGGGGTGGCGCTATTCTTTATATCCGGACACCACACGGACGAACACTACACACTTACATAGTCAATATTTAATACTCCATCTTCAAATACAGCATGGCTAACAGTTGTTTACATAAAATAATTGTTATTAAACAAAAAGCCCAACTGAAAAAAAATAATCGCTAACTATTACGTATACCTTTCTGTAGCAGTCGGGTAATAAAGCAACGTTCCCAGTATTTATAAGTGAAGTTACACTAAGATCAATACTAAATACACTTTTACTTGCAAGCAACTTATTACAAAACAGACGACGCCGCGATAAAAACATTACTTAAGAGCAGTGAAAGTAAACCTAGTGTAACCCGACCGATTTGCGTTGGTAGCTTAACGAAGTGATGTGATAAGTTTGGTTAGTACTTTTCAATTTCGTCGGGTTATACCTATTTTATGTTGCTGTAGGTTAAAGAGAGTCCTAATTTATTGGCTCAACGTTGTTTATTGAGCAATTTGATCTGGTTAGTTTGTTATGGTTAAAATGAAAGGGTAAAACCATCTATCCTATAATAAAAAATAATCATTATCATCTCAATCTCTTCCTGCTCTTGTCCCATTTTACTTGGGGTCGGCGCAACACGTTTTATTCTTCCATTCTTCTTTATCAGACGTCACACTATCATTTACTCTTGTTTCATTCATATCATTCTTTAGACAATCTATACATCTTTTCTTTGGCCTTCCCCTTCCTCTCCATCCATCAACATTCACACTCATTAGCCCTTGGTAGAGTTGATTTTTATTGAAAATTAGATATAGAATTCTATTGATAGGGACTCCCGTCTGCCATACTCAAAACTAATACTTTCGTTAAATTGCTAATTAATTTATTTAAATTAGTTCAACAATACACCATTAAACCCAAATATAGTTTATTAGATAACAATTTTCGTTTACTAAAAAGGTTATTATTCCAAAAGATGTTTATTTTATTGTAGTTTCCAAGGATTTGACTAAATTATCTACTTTTTAAGGTTAAGCGTGGGAGCTAATTTAAATATATGGGACATATTGATGTTTAAAATAGCATGTTACCTAATCTGATAAGAATTTGACCTATTTTAATGATTTTAAAGTCTAAGTATGTAGGTTGTGTGTTTACGGAATTGCCAAAAATATTATGTGCTTTGACTGGCCTGTTGGCCTAGTGGTTAGTGGCCCTTACTGCTATACTAGAGGTTGTGGGTTCGATTCCCACCCAGGACAAATATTAGTGTGATGAGAACGATCATTTGTTCTGTGTCTGGGTGTTATTTATCTATAAAATGTATGAATTTAGAAGTTAATAAGTATGTTTATCGGTTGTCTAGTACTCATAATACAAAATCTGCTTAGTTTTAGACTAGATGGCGTTGTGTGAAAGTCATGGAATATTTATTATTATTATGTTATCGTAGGGAAAGTCCTAAAAAAGCGTCAGGTCAGGAATACCCTAAACCGACGGGCGTGCATAAAGCGATTGATGAGTGTGGATGAAGCTAAAGTGGTATGCCAGGATCGTAGCAAATGGAAATATGTGATCTCTGCCTACCCCCAAGGGAAAGAGGTGTGACGTTTATGTATGTATGTATTATCGTAGTTATAATAAAGCCAGCAAAGGAATCAAACTTACTACCTCGCACACGCGGCTTCATGTGAAATCACGTTATTGTTCAACGTTGGTTAACGGGAGAGTTCGTTGAACCGGTTCATGCAATCTAAACCGAGTTCAAATGGATGTTATTAGTTAAAACTGTTTTTAGTATTGTGTAATACTTTGTTGCAGTGTTTTGATATTTATAATTTTGACATATAATATATTGGAATTCGTTAAGATAATATAGAGATCATTCTGAGTTGTTGCTTATTTACTTTCGGACGATTTTCTTGCTAGTTAATTTCTAGGCAAATTAACTAAACTAAACAATACGGACGATATTTACTCTAAAAATGATTTATACGGTCAAATTGAGGAAACTCTTCTTTTTTAAAGTCGGTTGAATTCGAAACTTATGTATCTACAAAATAACAATTTACAAAGAGTCCATTTCCTGATTTACTTATTGTATAGCTATATGCCTACCAGCATAGTTCAATCAAAACCGAAACAGCTATTTTGGACATAAGCAGGAACATAAAAACATTTTATACTTGTATGTGGTAGTTTAAATAAAAAACTGTAATTTTGACTATAATGATTTTAATTTCGTTTTCAAGTTAGCAATACTATACCTTATTACCTACACATTAGACTCAAATTTAGACACAGTTTACCAGACTAGTTACTAGCCTAAAATACATTTACAATAAACTACACTGACTCAAATACAGATTGAGTAATAGTAATTATAAAAAATCATAAGTATGTCAAGTTCATAGCCATAATCGAGACAACCAATCAGATCTCGCTTTCTCTTTCATTCTCGCCATAAATATGATAATTAGAGCTACTCGCATGATAAATTTTGTAACGGACAGACGAATATTTGTGGAGATATTAAGTAATATACAAATGTCATTTTTGTGAAATTTTTCTTTTAACGCGTTGATGTCTTTTGTATGGGCGTTTGTGATTTGAGTGAAATATTGGTTTTAACGTATTGTTTGCGGTCTTATTTCTCAAATATTTGTAATCTTATTTTGTTACTGTTTTGATTAATGGATAGCTTAATTATAGAAGTACGTTTAAACATGTAATTGTTTAGAAAAATATCTCTTAATGTATTAGATTTCGTGTCATAAAATGTCTAACAAAAATTACAGAAAAAGTACAATCAAAAATCAACCATACCTCTATTATAATCAGGACTAAATCAATATTACCCGAGCATTTTAAAATATCTTCATGCCAATGTAAAAAATAATACAGAAATATAGTACGATCGAAAATCAACCTTAACCCCCTTTAATAAGAACTATATCAATATTTCTCGAATATTTTTATGTATCTTCATTCCAAAATCTAAAAAAAAAAACAGAAAAAGGTACGATCAAAAATCAACCTTACCCCGTTGTTATAAAGACTATTTCTCAAGTATTTTTATATATCTAAATTCCAGTCTAGATCTAATTTCTAAAACTAACAGAACATTTCATAACAGTTACCGTGACTTAACCTCACGATTTGTAAGGCAATACGAAATACAGCCTGCGAGTGACAAGCGAGCTCTCGATAAAACAGGTTATCGATACATCGTTTTGTAATCGATTTGAATTGTATAATTATTGTAATAGAGTTATTTGTAAATTTGATAAAGAGTTTGGGGATTAAAAATATATCAATTTTATTTTGGTTTTGAAAATGTAGGTAGTTGAGGTTAGTTTTTGGATGTGTGACCATCTTTTTATCTTACTAATTTAATCGTGAAAATTTTTAAGGATGGATTTATGTTTGATACTTTTTTACACTTCTATAACTGAACAAATTCAGATGAAAAATTATTGCATAAAACAGGAAAACTTAAAAACTAAGAGAATGAAGACATTGCATTAATAATTAGCGTTAACAATTTGAAGTTTAATCGAACAATTAATGACAGAGTAACATCTTTCGGACAAAATTGTTAAATCTATTAAATAAGACAGTTAATGGTTCCGTACAAACAAGCAAGAGAAAAACGTATCTTAAATTCATAGATTATAAGTTCACAGGCCACTTCCCGTGAACTTGAAATCTTTAAGTTTAGGTTGATATTTCTTGCGAGTGCGAAAAATCGTAGCATAAACGATTGTATCTTTTCATTGCGTTGGCTTAGAAGTTTAATTTCTTTCACAGCTCAAATGGGCATTAGTCTTGAGTATTTGATATAAATTCCAGCCTCCTTCTAACAAAAGGGGTTTGACAGACAGATGGACATCAAAGTGATCCTAAGGGCAATTTTCTTTCAAGATACCGGTATGAGGAACCCGTTTTTTTTTGTTTTCCGGGGTGAAACGCTAATGACGTCAAACTTGGTAAGGCGTGTGGATAAGTCGGACTTCCACCGACTAAAAACACCCCGGGCCTCTTCTACTACCTAAGCCCGAGTCACGGGATCGTTCGCGCATGCTCTGCGTGACTTTGACTGGGTACGAGGGACCCTAACTAACCCTAAATCGTTTAGTTTTGATTGAATATTTGCTAACTTCACGCCCGATCTGTTTCGGTGAAAGCAGTAACTGTCAAATTATAATCAACCAGCGTTTCGTCTTTGTTGAAACCATTTTCTCTAGGCATAATTTTAAATGTTAATTCTTAATGTTTTCAAATTGAATTAAATTTTGTGAGCCTATGATCAATGAATGTTTTTACTTTCAAAAAATATATTTTGATAGTATTAGTTTGCTGTGTTTTATTTTACTTAGAGCTAAGTAAAATAAAAAAAAATGATTTTCCTTCTGTTTCAATGATTTGTGCCAATTATTATTTACTTGTCATTAAAAAGTGTTAATGTTTTATTCTTGTGTAAACTCAATGCAAACGTTCTGTGTAATCGATTTTTGGTTAACAAGAAAAATAAAAAAAAACGAGTGCATTCGACGTGACGTCACACGAGGTTATAACCATGTATCCACACCAATCACTGTATCGTCTTCCTTATTTATTTACGTGATAAAAAATACGTGTCCAATATTTTTAGGAAAGCTTTCTGAAAGACAAATTTTGTTTTTTAAATACAAATTGCAGTAGTTTTTGAGCCTATTCTCTACTCTTTATAAAGTGTAAATTGATTGCAATACAGATGCATTATTGCGGCTCTCTCTATTACATAAGTACAACTTAGTTATAAATCAGATCGGTATTAGTTCCAATTATTTATTATGAATGCTTTGCAGTCGCAGCACGTCTGTTAAGTAATGGACTGGTATTAGGTTAAGCTGTTCGTTAAGTTGGGTTTAATACTGGTAGACTGAGTTCGAATCCTGTTTTGGACTGTATTGTATCACTACATAGTATGAAAAATTCTGTCTGTTCCAACCTCAACTCCTTATTTATGAATACTTAAGCCAACTAGAGTCAGAAATGTTTTGAAAGTGCCTGAGAGGGATTACTTGAAATAAAAACCTCTTTATTTTGATTATTTAGTGACCCGGACTTGCCTAAGCTTTGCACGGGTGCAATACTTATGCATTTTTTTTACAAACTCCTCTCGCACTAAGGAATTTAATCCTTGTATCACTGGGGATTTTACTGACATTCAAATGTACTCAGACACCCGGAGTCAAAACAAACTTTTGTGGATCGCATCATCACAATAATTCTTGTCCTACGCGGGGATCAAACCTACTATACGTCGCGTACAGTGGTGAATGAAGTGCAGTAATGATACATATGAAAAGGGTTTGAAAGATGTAAACATACATAGGGATAGACAGACAGCGGGAAGCGACTTTGTTTCTACGAAGTAGTGACAAAATAAAACCTCGCAATAACCAACATTCAATAAACCACTAGTACAAGTCAATAGTCGACATTTAATTTTGGTTACCAAAAAAAAAATAGCAACACTCAGAAACAGCCTCAGAGCCAGAAAATTACACTCAAAAACATAACCCCTCTTTTCAAACCCGGTAAAAACTCGCAATAACCAACATTCAATAAACCTCGCACATGACAACACTCGGCGCCTGGCTGCCGATGTCAACACAGTATCGGTTATCCAACGACGTGGGCGACGTTGGGCAACCAGCGGCAACCTACCGTGTAATATAATTTATATACAATGTCTATATGTATCTGTATGGATTTGGTTGGTTTGAAATTTTGTTGTTATAATAGGGATAAGGTGTAATGTCGAATATGGATGCTGATATTTTTTTTGCATCTGTCATGAAGTTAAATTAATAATATTAGATTTGTATTTTTTTCCTGTAAATACAAATTGACTAAAGCACAGTGAATAAAATTTGCACTTGACATCACTTTTTCGTATAAATTTATGAATGCGTTACGTCACAAATCCCTTGTTCTTATCTTTGAAGTAGCTTATTTTTGTCAATATTTATTGTAGAGATGTAAAAAAAGGATGTAAAATCTAATTATGATTTTTCATGTCATGTCATCATTCCTATTTAAACAAAAACTTGTAAAGTAATAAGATTTTTAAAGTTAATGTACTGTTCTCCTAACTGATTGGATTTGTTAGTACATATATGCAATTCAGTTTTGCTTGTAACCTAAAGGTAATGCACACATACCAGAGCCAAACGCGCCAAAAAAAAAAAACGTATCTAATATCTTTTAAAAATCGAATAAAAGGACTAATCAGTCTTTTTTTGCAAATACCCAATTAAAATAAGGTAAATAGCGTTTTTTTGTATGAAGTCCATGCTAATATGAGCATTAATCACGCTTGGTACCTGCCGGCGACTTCACATCATTATGAGCCTTCCTTGATGGTTTACTCGGAAGTATGGTGGCTAAGATTACCTTAGAAAGTGTGTGTAACGTTAAAAGTATAGTCTAGTATATAATAGACTATACTTTTCGTATTTGAAGCTGTGATAGCCACTAGGCTATCAAAGCTTCAGTAGGTACTTATTTGACTAGGTAAGACCGTAGCACTGCAAAGTCAAAGGTTTTGAAAGGGAAGTTTGAAGAGCCAGAGCGTGCATCATCTTTTTGAATGTTGTGTGCGTTTAAGAAATAAATATCACAGCTTCCGTGTTCCGGAAAGCACGTAAAAATGTGGGTCCTGCGCCTGATCTCTCTCCGGTCGTGTCGGATTGCCGTTCCATCGCGCTATGAGAGTAAAGGAACAGAGAGTGCACCTGTGTTAGCACAAGCTTGTGCACTATAATATGTCCCGCGTAGCTGACTGGTGTCATAGTAACACTAGCCGCCGTGACCGAAATCGGTCCGGACATTATTATTAAAGCCTGCGTTTAGGTTAACTGTATAGAATTATGTGATAGAGGGAGAAACAAGCCGTTGCTCTTCATTTGGCTCAGGAATGATAAAACAGAGGTGTTCCACGACTTCTTAATAAGTTAAATAGCTTTAGCATTCAATTCATACGCACAAAGACACAGACACTGAACTAATAATCGTGCTCATCACACAAACATTTGTCCTAGGTGGGAAACAAACCCACGACCTCTGATATAGCAGTCAGGGCCACTAACCACTAGTACAACAGGCCAGACACAGCCGTTATGTTATTATCGTTCGCTGTTTTTGACAGTTAAGCAATATGAATGCCTATTAGCAAAACCTACTAGACCATCCCGCCAATAACAAGAATGTCAAAACACAAATCTAAGAATATTCCATCAAAGTTATACAACAAAATAGAAGCTTAAACAAACAATTTTACAATACCAGCATTCAGTCACAGTATAATAAAATATACAGTATGAAGTCTTCATGCAAAAGGGTGCAACGCGAGTTATGCCTACGCTTTCGGATCGTGGCATGATCGTAGCATGATACAGTCGCGAGCGTGTCGCAGTGACGAACAGACGGTGTGTTGTTGATGTGATTAAAATGCTGTAGGTGTGCAGCTCTATCGCTGTTACGTACCGCGCGGCTGTCGTCATTTGTTTTATAGAAACGACCGAGTTAAACTACTGTATGTATTCATACTGTAGTTCAGTCCTGTCTCTGTTACGAATGCTCTTTTGCAAGCACTATTTAGTAACTAAGCATTTAGGAAGGCTAAACATTGCCAAAGAGAACAAACAAGAAATTTGATTATACTGGTAGTGCTTTTTCAACATATTTGTGTTTTAAAAGTTTTTATTTATCTTTCAATAGTCCGGTCAAATATTGCAACTTTATTCAGCTACAAGGATCTTTTGGTACGTGGATGACATTAACATGAGGGCGCTGGTGTGCAAATTCGCAACAAGAATCAACTCAACTGTCTGTCAAAAGTGATGGTTTTTCATATATGACAGCATTAGTTCCAATTTCGGCCACTTGCCAAAAGTTCCTTGTAGCGCTATAAAACCATTTCTTGGTAACGACTGCATCAGAGGGTTTATGTTTTTGCAGCAAGGCGCAGGCAAAGTCACGAGCAACAGCTAGTAATGCATAATCCAAAAACGCTTGCTCTATTTCTGCGATCGTTGACCAATCTCCTCCGATTAAAGTCCTTACTGCTATCTTTCATAATAGAATAACAAAAATTGATTGTCCAATGTTTGGCTACACAAAGATTCACAATATTTAGTACAACTTTGTACATCAACGTCTAAGCTTGGTTTACACAAATCGACTCTTGCGCAACTCTACATTGGTACATTATATGAATGTCACCTTGATTTCTTAAGGAAGTATTGTCAATGCGGATAAAGTAAAAGTCTGTACCTTCAGATGGCATATACCTATATATACTATAGCTAGCTGTTGCCCGCTACTTAACGCAAATGTCTGTTACAGCTGGAAAAACATTACCCCTCTTTGATGCAGTCGGTTAAGCTCTCAGCTTCCGAGCTGTTAGTCCGTTTGTGAAGCAAAGAAGTGTAGACTTAAAATAATAAGGGCCTTGGTCTATTTAGGTTTGTAAGAGACCTACGCAATTGACTGTGTCACCAGAATTTGAGAACTTTGCTTGCCTCCTATCGTATTCCTTCATAAGTATCTTAGATTTTTTGTCATTGGTATCATTACATAGTATAAAACAAAGTCGCTTCCCGTGTCTATCCGTTCTTTTGAATTCCTAGATCTTTATAACTACGCTATGGATTTTGATGTGGTTATTTTACATAGAATGTTTCAAGAGGAAGATTTATTATATTTTATCAAAATTACACCCGTGTGAAGCTGGGGTGGGTAGTTAGTCTTAGAATAATTAAGAAAGTCAATATATCTATCTCTAGAAACTATTCTCGTCCGCACCTTTGTCTACTAAATCTAACGTTTTTATGTAAGATATTACATAAATTCTTAATTTATCTAGATTTCAACAGATTTAAGTTTGTTTGATTTTAGTTTGAAAGAGTTTTAGTTTAATTCTCTTTGTGTTGTCTGAGGTCGGGTAAAAGAGTATTTAATTGCATATTTGATGTTTTAATTGCTAATTAATATTTTATTAAGGGTTTAATTGCCCTAGTACGTGATCAAAACTTTTAAGAGACGGAACTAACATTGCTCTACCCAAAAACAAATTTCTTTACCAATTTTTTTCTGTACTAAATTTTAATCATTATTTTCGTGCTTCAAAAAGCTGTAAATAAGAGCCATATTGCATAAAATAAACTATAAATATGAAATCTACTAACGTAACAACAACAGCTTTGGCATAAAATACTTATTAAAACAAAACTTCTTTTTAACATATTCCTTTACATAATAAACAAAAAAATACCATCTTTACCTTGAAAAAGACACTTTTTACGTATATTGTTTGTTTTGTGGCACTACACTGACACTATAGTTATTAGAAAACACTGGTTAGATTAAGTGCCACGTCTGAGCGCGGCCGGAGTATTACGCGAACTGCTTCTATACCCCTCCATATCGGTAAAGAGACAGTATAAGAAGTTGTGTATATTGGTGCGTTTTTGTAGACCTACTTTTTATTTTTTTATGTAATATTTTTTTGTCTAATGATAGATGAATGGTGATCATTTAAGGAATTATTGTCAAAAATTGTGTAATTTTATAGAACATCTCATGTTTACGCTTTGAAATTTCAACAAAAAGTTGCTTGCCAAGCCAACTTGTTTAAACTCTTATTTTTATATGTGTAACGATAGTGAAAAAAGGAATGAAAGATTACCTTGAGTTGGTACCAAAAAAACTTACGAAACTCCACTTGTCTCAAGAAATGGCGATCTGAATGATCTGGATTCTTAATTAAAGTACCTAAACTAGCTTTTCATCTCTGGCGCTGCAAACTTTAAACCACAACATAAAACCAAAAGTTGAAGAACGAGGATAAAAACACATCTACTTCTTGCACGGAGCTGTGACTACGCCTCAGCAGTCTACTTTCGACCAGGTTGTACTAACCTGGTCGAAACTTCAAGACTTTAAAAGGTAGATACATGTACGTAATAATTCTCGCTAGCTTAATGTCATAGAAAACCACTTTTATAACGTAGCCCGTAGTGTCCTACTGCTGGGTGAAGGCCTCTTCCAAGACCTTCCACGATTCTCTTTCTTGCGCTGCTTTGAATCAACCCTCGCGTTTTACGTTTAATTCACCCCGCCACCGCTTTGTAGGCCAACCTCAGCAGCGGCGTCCATCTACTGGCTCCCGTTGCGAGGCGACCACTTCAACACAAAAAATAAAAATCTACCGAATTTTCCATCAACACAAAAATCTTATCAAAAGCCCACTCCATCATAGCACCACCTTTACTCCCCACACAGACATACAATGCAACATGTGTGTGACTCTAGAATGCATTATACATATTAAAGAGTCGAGTCCCCTCTCTACCAGTCCTGTCAAGGCTATAGATTGAAGATACGTGGTATTAACAAGCTTTGTCTTAAATGAGGTAGGCTGAACTGTCCCACTACCACCAAGTTTAAGGCAAGACTAACATTTGTAGTTGTGGAAGTAAAAAGCGCTCTACACGGCGTAAAGTGGCGTCTCTCTTTTACGGTAAGACTGTATTAGTTGTGAGAGAGATGCAAATACATGGCATAAAGCGGCGTCTCTCTCTCACAGTAAAACGCTTGCAGTTTTGAAAGAGATGGCGTATACACGGCTAGGGCAACATCTCTCTCTGAAAGATTGTTGAAGTTGTGGGAAAGGGATGATGGATATACGGCATCGAGTGGCGTATTCCTCTTAAAAGGCTGTTGTAATTATGAGAGAGATGGATTATGCACGACGTCTCTCTCTAAAATTAAGCTTAGAAGCTCTGAGATAGGTGGCGTATACGCGGCGAAGAGCAACGTCTCTCTTAGACAACTTTAATATTGATTGCTTTAAGAAGCTGGTTTAGGTCCAATGACATTTATTTAGTAACAGTCACGTGACACGGGTTTTCCATGAATTAAAGGTGGCTTTAATGTTTGTAGAAATGTCACTAAACGAGAAAAGCCAATTTTGTTGTTTTTTTCTTTAAAATGTATAAGATATAGCTGTTACCTGCGACTTCACCCACGCGAATATCGGTTATAGATGCAAAAAAAATACTCCTCTTCTGATGCAGTTGGTTAAAACGTAGTCTATGTGTTAAATCAGTCTGCCATCTAACTCTACACTAAATTTTAAAATCTCGCTCCGCTTGAGCATGATAGAATAACAAACATCCATCCATACTTACAAACTTTCGCGTTAATAATATTAGCACTATAACATACCTACATGTTAAAAAGACACAGTCACTGGTATTTTCTTATAGTTGTCGCCACAGCCTTGCAAAATTCCGGTTGTATGATGCAAGGTCAAAACTACTATCACTTCTTAAATATTATTATAGTTGTGGAAACGTGACAGCACTATACGGTATATAGCTCCGTCTCTTTTCCACAACATGCAATTGTTTTACTTTAAGAGATGTTGGTAGGTGTGTAGTACAAAATTTGTATTTAATTATAGTTAATAATGCTGATGATTCAATATTTATCTTAGAAAAGTGATAAAAATATGATGTACCAGTCCGTGTCAGTTCTAATTCGAGTAAAAATTAAAGTATTGGAATATATTATTTTACTAGCTGACTATTTGTTGGCCGTGATTTCATTCGCGAAAAGAAAAAATAAGAATGAAAAGTAGATAGTAGCCGATTCTCAGCCCTACTGTATGCATGTACAAAATTTCCTCAGAATCGGTCCAGCCGTTTCAGAGGAGTACAGTAACTAACATTGTGACACGGGAATTTTATATATAAAAAGATATAGCCAGTTTCTCCCCTTTTTTAATATATGGTAAAAAATTAGACAAGTAGAGATGTGCAAATATGGACCCTGTCGGACTCGCAAAAATTTAGGAAAGAGGAAGAGGGTTGTAATTGTACTTTATTAAAAACAATATTGTTATAATTTTTTATCTTCAAATAAAAAAGGTTGAAATGCCAATATTTATTTTGACTGCCTGATAACAGACAGAATCCCTATTTTTATCCAGCTATTACAGCTATTGATATCCCATGACAACGATAGCTAATTTTAAAAGGCAGTGAATATCAAGAAAATCGAGGAAATATTAGGCATTTGGGACATTTTCCCCATTTTAATGGAACTCCTTACAAGGCAAGAGGGCTGATGAAGATACTACAGCATATCTATTTAATATTATTGCAGTTGTGCAAACGGGACAGGGCACTACATTGCGTAGAGCAGCGTCTCTCTCTCACAATGCTGATGATTCGGAAGGTTCTGCACAAATGACGTACATTAGGAGAGGCCTATGCCCAGCAGTGGACTGCAATAGGCTAATTTATTGAAGAGGTAATGGTAAGCCCTTGGGGCATTCAAGGGGATTTTTTTCTTTGTCTTCGACACAACGCCATCTAGTCTCAAACTAAGCAGAGCTTGTATTATAAGCACAAGACAACTGATAAACATACTTATAAACTTCTAAATAAATACATACTATAGATAAATTACATCCAGACACAGGAAAAATGATCTTGCTCATCACACAAACATTTGTCCTGGGTTGGGATCGAATCCACAACCTCTGGTATATTAGGTATTCGCTAATACATTATTAAAATAAAACAAAATTCCTTAATAAATTTATTTATACAAAAATATAAAATATAGTATTTACAAGGTACGCTTAATTTTAGGCAACATACAATTATGGCTTTTGTTAAAAACATCTAATTTGCCGGTTTTCTCTACCATATTTAAGAGAATTATTTTAAAACATTTTTATTTAATTGTATTGTTATTAATAATAATATGTACAGACGACCACCGATACTAAATAAAAAAAAACTGATTTTTTTATTTGTTTATGCAAAAAAACCTGCTAAAAATAAGTACGTGTACGAAGTAGTATTTGAAATGAGTGCTACAAGGATCTTTTGGCACGTGGATTACATTAACATGAGGGCGCGGGTGTGCATATTCGCAACAAGAATCAACTCAACTGTCTGTCAAAAGTGATTGTTTTTCATATCTTTAGACCACGTGACAAAAGATCCTTGTAGCACCTAGTATTAAGTGTCTTTGTGTTACTTCAGTCAATTGTCAAAAATTACAACGGTTTACTCACGCGTATTTGTCGGGATAGCCCGACTATTAGTTTCGGACCCAACCGGAGTCCTTAATCATGAGCTGACGCGGCGGCGGGGACGCGAGTCGAACTCTCATGATTAAGGACTCCGGTTGGATCCGAAACGGTTGTATCATTTAAGTTTGAATCATTCTCACGAAAGTTATATAAAATATGTTCAAAATATTTCTATTTTAAAAACAGATTTTCCCAATGACTTTCTTTTCTCTTTTGTCAGTCGAATGTCAATTTTCAATTAAAAACTTTTTTTTAAATCATTTTTAAACAAAACTGACTAAACACTTTCGTTAAAAAATTGTTTGTCAATTTTTTCTTTTTCGAGTAATTTTCTCTATTTCAGGAATATATTCGAAAATCTTAATATGTACAATCAATTTTGGTTTGTGTACCAAACTATTGTCAGTCAGTATCAAATACCTAGATTCACCCCCGGTTTCTGGAAGGCTGATCAATTGAATCTGCTGTCAAATCAACTGGTCAAGACTGTGATTGGTTGACCATAAAACTTACAACCAATCACAGAGCTTAACATGAGATTTGACTGACGATTAACAATTTTGATGTTGATCAGCGTTGAGAAACCAGGGGTAATTCAGTCAAAATTGTGCCTTACAATTTTCAGATATTCTATTTGACATTTATGTAGTTACTATTGCTTGCTAATATATATATTTCTTGCTTGAATGCTCTTTCACTACGCAATGAATTCTCAATAAACGTCAAATAAAAAAGCCTGACAATTATAAGGACGAGCAAAAACCGAGATAAATATAAAATGGCGCTGATTTTGTTGATCTATACAAAAAGCAATGAGTTTGTAACGTTGTAGGATAATTTCAGTATCTACAAAACCAACTTTGAAAATTCTATTACAAATTGAAAGCCACTTTATTTAAAGTATAGACCGGGTTATAGGCAACGTAAGGCTTATTATTCGTGAAGTTCTTTGAACCCCAGTTCTGGGCACAAAATCCAAGGTTTTGACAGGCTATTTATGTCAACAGCAGGCATTTTAATAGATGTAAATGCGAAAGTGAACCCCGTAACCCCAGCCATAGGCAGATGAAAACGCTCCGGTAGTTTTAGCCGGTTAAACTCCGGCAAACTCCCTCGTCAAACACCTGACGAGGGCAGTCCATGAGGATTTCCACTGAAATACGTGTGAAAAATGATATGGCTGCAAAGAGTGTGACTTGCGAGATGACGTCAGATATGAACATGTGAAAGAAGAAGACATGCTGCGCCGACACCAAATAATAATTGGGATAAGGGCGGGGGAATGATGATGACGTAAGTGTCACAGACTCCCGAAAAAAGTCGCTAAAAAGGAGAGCACGAATCACCTAGTCTTAAAAACCCGATATATTTGTTTCGAAACCCAATTCCTATCTTACAATTTTGTTATTTATGAGTACTAGAATCAAAGCCATTTATTTATCCCAGTTTTACACCTAGCTGTCTTTAGGTAACACTCTCAGTCTGTCACTACGGCGTTCTATTTCATAGTCTTGTGATGAGCGTCGCGTCGCGTGCTCTTGCCTTTTCCGTCTTGCTGTCAGTCGACGTCTGTCATATTCATTACTGTATGAATTGCCCCTGAAATGTATGGGATTTTAGTGTTACATACATACATAAATACATAGATATAGAATATAGGTTATTTGATATGAGTTATGAAAGATTTTGGTGATGAAATGTAAGTTATAGAGAAAATCAATGGAGTTTGTTAGTTTATTTTCGAATAAAATTGTTTTGTTTTCTTATTGTATTTTATTCGAAAGTTGTTAGTTGTTATTTTCGAATAAAATTGTTTTTTTTTCTGTTATTTTTATTCGAATGTTTGTGTTATTATTATAGTTAATATTTTTTTAGTGTTTGTGTTAAGGAAATATACTATTGATAATTATGTTGTATTGGTAACTATATTGCAATCACATGGTAGAATAAAGCTAAATTTATCAAAGTTTTTCATATTGTATATAAATTAGAATTCAATATCATTCTCATTATATAGTACAACTAAAAATAGATTTAAAACTATTGAATTTTCTACTAATTTTGTACTTATTTATGTATAAATCAATTTGTAAAATCTGTAAAAATCTGTAAAATTTGTAAAATCGTTCGTATAAAATATTGTTCGAATTAAATTATTCCAGATTAAATTACTTATTTATGGTAACTATAAAGTCTTTATTATTATAATTGTACTTCTAGCGAAGACTAATTGTCTATTGTTTTGTTTTCACAAATAGAGATGAACCAACTATTGTTATAAAATCAAATAAAGACGATACTAAACAGATAAGAATATTTAGAAAATGTCGTCAACTGTAATTCTTAGTTTTATCACAAACATAACGTTTAGTATAAATAGTGCTCTGTCCTTTTCTTGACTCGCAAGCTTAAAAAAGATGTCACTATACTAACTTACTTCATTTAACCGATCTTTTAAAATGGTAAATTAATTTGTTTTAAGTATTGATCGGTTTTTTCAAAATGATACATTCATTTGTTTTGAGTATTAATCGGAAATTGAATCGAGTGACCTATTTATCGAATTATAACTGAAGTTATTGTTTATCGAATAGAATATTTAGTCGATTTTATTAGTTGGTACATCTCTATTATTAAATCTACTTTTTCCCGTTGATGTAGTTGCCGGCCTCGTCTTTGTAAAGGTCTTCGTTTATGCTGTAGTAAGCTGGGGCGTTGGGGCAGTCCACCTGGAAATAAAATAGGCAATATCACTACATAGTATTGGTGCGTACATAGTATATAACAATATTTATTTACATATTATAATAATGTGTCCGAACCGATTTCGGACACGGCGGCTACGCGGGACATATTATAGTGCACAAGCGTGTGCGCGAACACAGGTGCACTCTTTACTCTCATAGCCCGATAGGACAGCAATCCGACACGACCGGAGAGAGATCATGCGCAGGACCCATATTTTAACGTGCTTTCCAAAACACAGAAGCTGTGATATTTATTTCTTAAAAGCACACAACGTTCGAAAATTCGGTGCGTGCTGTGGGCCTTTGACTTGGCAGTCTTACGGTCTCACCACTAGGCTATCACAGCTGTGGCTCAGATATTAAGAAAGTCATTAAAAACACGATACCTTGTAGAAATAATCGCAGACTCTAGTCCTCTGGTTGAAGACAGTCCCGGGACCGCACAGGAACGAGTACATTTGGTTGCCGCCGATACCGGGCACGCACCAATGCCACACCTGAAGTATAACATAACATAGAAATTCAATTAGTTGGGTATAAGCCTTTTTAAGGTAAGATAAGAGATATTTATTTGCACAAAATATGAGTACAAAAGATGACAAAACAAAACACAAACACACATTAAACACAAAATTCTAAGGAAAGATGTACCAGTTCCTGACATAGTTATGGTAGCAATGAGTAGCACAGTGAGTTGCTATAACATTTTTGTCAGGCGTTCTACATATTTAAAAAATGGACTATCATCGGTGAAAATTAAATAAGCGATGAGTTGGTAAAATATATGTACAAGTCATGAATACAAATATTAATAAACCTTTCTCCGATTCCGTCAGACTATTTTCTTCTGTGCGTGTGATATGAACCTCTACAACTGTGTATGGAGGTTGTCGCGCCCACACCAAGCGCAGAGGGTATTATTATATTATTATACTTAATATAATATTCCACTACTTCCACACAACGCCATCTAGTCTCAAACTAGGCAGATTCTGTATTTTGAATACTAACCAACTGATAATCTTAGTAATTTATATTTCATAATTTTGTAGTAAATAATAATGTAGTTGCTCGACTGAGCCTTAACTATTGTATACCCAAACGGGCAGATTGTTGTACTGTATATTACCTAACACCTACTCAATCAGCATAATAAAGGTTACTTACTTGACACATAGTCTCCGGATCAGCATAATATCCAGGTATTTTATCATCACACGTGAAGGACAGTCCCTGGGGCACTTCTGTGTATATCGGATAGTCTTCACCCGGGACATAGCCATCTAGTGCCTAGAAAATAAATGAAAACGTCTATATTATACACCAAAATATTGGGAGTCTACCATTACATAGACAATTTGCTTAATATTTTAAGACAGCACAGAGAAACGGGGAATGAAAAACGGTGAGAAGTCGTGGATTCCGAAAATTTGAATTGTTATTCGCTTAAGTGATAAATAAATATTCCACGATTCTCACACAACGCCTTCTAGTCTCAAACTAAGCAGAGCTTGTATTATGAGTACTAGACAACTGATAGACATACTTACACACTACTAAATACATACATACTAAATTACACCCAGACACAGAACAAATCATCGTGCTCATCACACAAACATTTATCCTGGGTGGGGATCGAACCCACGACCTCTGGTATGGAAGTCAGGACCACTAACCACTAGACCAACAGGCCAGTCTAATAACATATTAGACTGTATTACATTCAGTGCAAACTACTTGATGGTAAGATAGCACGCACAGGGAATCAAAGCTAATAGGTTAACTAATTAAGTCACGCGGATTCGCTTCACTTCACATTAAGGAAAGAAAGTAAGATTGTAACATTCGCTTATATACGTATACTGGCGTAAATGTATATTCTAGAAGATCGGTTGGGAAGGAAATGGGTGACCTATTTCATAAAAGTTTGTATATATCGACTGGATAGGTAAAGTTGTGTTATGATGGCCCAAAAAATGGTATAGGTATCCTTAAAACCATAAAATCAACATGAGGGCGCTGGTGTGCATATTCGCAACAAGAATTAACTCAACTGTCAAAATGATGGTTTTTCATATACGAGTATGACGCTATGACGGCATTAGTTCAGATGCCAACCACGTGCCAAAAGATCCTTGTAGCACTTTATTAATTCCGATTATGAATCGACAAATCAAATCTCAATTTCAGATTGCTCGGATAACAGAGTGGCATAAGTCACCACGCCAATTATCACTGTGCGCCACGTATCACGGGTTCAATCCCCGCGTAGGACAAGTATTCGTGCGACCCACACTGATTCTGAGTCTGGGTGTCTTTGTGCATGTGAATTGAATGTCTGTGAAACCCCTACGACACAAGGATTAAATTCCTTAGTGCGGGAGTAAATAAAACAAACAAATTTCCTTATAAACAATCATCCTATAATTAAGAATTAATAACATCTAGAACATTTAAACAATCGATTTACAATCGCGTGTTGTGTATTCACGCCGCGACTTTTTTTCGTAGCGTTTTTTGCATCGTGTAACATGCAATATTTATTAATGACACATTTCCACAACATTTTGGACAGACAGTTAAAATACAGTGTTACAATTGTATCGTTTCCTTTTTTTAACTGGTAAAGTGAATAAAAAAGTTATTAGTAAATTGAGTAATTTGTTATCTTTATTTGGGGTGTTATCAACGTTGTATGATTGTTTTTTGCTTGGTTTAAAAGTGGGCCACTTTTAATGCTTTATTGGAACTAATTAGTGATTGATTTGCGATAACTGGGTTTATTTAGTTAGTACTAACTGTTGTTTAATTATTTATCAGTCGATGGGTGATAAAAACTGTATATACAAAAATATTAACATTTTAAACTAAACCTGTATAGGTACCTATGAAATATTGACAAACATATTGACATCATTTGTTCTGTGTCGGGTGTAATTTATCGATCATTTATTTATAAGTATGTTAACCGATTGTCTATTACTCATAATACAAGCTTTGCTTAGTTAAGACTAGATGGCGTTGTTTGAATGTTGTGGAACATAAAAAAAAACATATTTAGTGCATTTTTTTAATCATTTGATAAACTAATATAAAATTTAATCATACCTTCTTTGTATGCACTCAATCATTCGAGTTGTTAAAATATGCAAAAAGCTTTATTATAAACTAACCTATAATGCTTTAATTACAGCTGTTAACTTGTCAATTTTGACAGGTCTAGTAAATTAATTGAGTTTAATTATATTGTTATCAGTGGAATAATCTAATTAAGACATCAACAGTTAAGTAGCTTCTCAGCAATTGTTTTGCATATTATTAGATTATCATTAATTATCCAATGTCTTCATTAAAGAAAATTACAGTAGGATTTAAGATTGTAATCTAGATAAAGAGCTAGTGGTTTATTTTGTAGCCTTGTACCCACGAATCCGTTCGTTTTCCCGCTAGGCCAACTGGTAAAGTTTGTAGTGAATGATAATGAAGGGAATCAAACCTCATGTTAAGCTCTGTAATTGGTTGAAAATGTTATGGTCAATCAATCACAGTGGTGCTCAGTTGATTTGACAGCAGATTCAATTGCTCAGCCTTCCAAAAACCGGGGGTGTATCCTACACATATTATGTTCTATGCTAGCTGTTATTAAATGGATTTAACTGACAATCTGGATTAACACATAAGCAAATTTTTAACCGACAGCGTCAAACGGGGGTAAAGTTTTTCACAGACAAGACTGATACACGCGCAGGCAAAGTCGCGGGCAACAGCTACAGAACGAGCAAATACATGTATAGACAACCAAACAATTGAACTTAAAGTCCTAGTCAAGTGATTTTTAAAACCGAGAAATTTTCTTTCAAATTAAACCTTTTATGTCTAGCTTACAATATCAGGAATCTTCCATAACAGCATCGGTTTTGGTCTGGTCGTGTATACATGTTTTTACTTGTGACTGTATACAACGTTGATAAAAGCGAGAGGCATTAAATGAAACCACATATTCTGTATATCATTATAAGGCTACACAACAAAAATCAAATCAATGTAAGCAATATTTTTATAATAACTTTCGTGAGGATGATTCATACTTAAAACGTTATAACGGTTTACTCACGCGTATTTATCGGGATAGCCCGACTAGTTTCGGACCCAACCGGAGCCAACTAGATAACTATGCCTATAAAACTTAGTCACCTAATCAGGAAGATACAGCATGTTTAAACTAAAAAAAAACTAAAAAAATATCCTGTGACTAAACTATTGCTTACATTGATATGATTTTTGTTGTGTAGCCTTATAATGATATACAGAATATGTGGTTTCATTTAATGCCTCTCGCTTTTATCAACGTTGTATAAAGGCTTTAAAGAATGCATACATACATACATAAACGTCACGCCTCTTTCCCTTGAGGGTAGGCAGAGATCACATCTTTCCATTTGCTACGATCCTGACATACCACTTTAGCTTCATCCACACTCATCAATCGCTTCATACATGCCCGTCGGTTTAGGGTACTCCTGACCTGACCCTTTAAAGAATAGTAATTAATAATTAGTACTTACTGCTATAGATCTGTCAATCAGATATAACAGGATCGTAACAACTCCTGCGCAGCTTAGCCTGACTCCGCAAAGTCTGTGTGACGTCATCATGTAGTGCCCTTATCCCTGGGGTCTGCTCAAACCTGGGACAATGGAAAAAGATGTTATTAAATAAATAAATATTCCACGACTTCCACACAACGCCATCTAGACTCAAACTAAGCAGAGCTTGTATTATGAGTACAAGACAACCGATAAACATACTTACATACTGCTAAATACATATAAGTAGATAAATTACACCCAGACACAGGGCAAATGATCGTGCTCATCACACAAACATTTGTCCTGGGTGGGGATCGAACAGCAGTCAGGGCCACTAACCACTAGACCAACAGCCCAGTGAATAACCAACAGATATTTTCTATATGTATCTAAAATTGTTTGTTTTTGTACGTGTTAATTTATTTCTATCCTTATCTAATAATTATTTTTTTTGTAATGCCTTTTGCTGTGCCCTAACAGGGTCCATAATTGTACCTCCATAGCTTTAAGCCTCTTAAACACCTTTTGTAACATTATGGTATGCAAATAAATATATGAATATGAAAATTTCGTAGGCCCAATACCAGCTATCAACCATTCACATGTATAATTTTTGCATAACAACAAGCATATTTGTGTAATTGCTTTACTAATTACAATTGTAATCAAATTTTCCTCTTTCTTGTACTAATATGACACACGGCGACATTGTTCCTGTTTTTACTTCACATTCAAGTTTAATTATTAACAGGTATTGCTTGTTGATTTATCTAGAAGTTAAATTAAACCTTGGTTTTACTCCAGGCTAGATTGTGATGTGTTTGTTGATAACTAAAAGGTGATAATTTCGTGTGGAAGAAGAAGACGTGCTGCGCCGACCTCAAGTAATAATTGAGATAAAGGCAGGGGAATGATGATGATCTTGACGTATTGTCAGATGGATGCATGCTAGAGATGTAGTTTGTTTTGTTCTTTTTATACGAACTTACATATTTTATTCTTGTGATTTTCGTTTTTTTTTATTTGTATTATTTTGATTTGTGTTTTCTTTTATTAGCGTGAACGGTTATCCATGCTAATAATAATAACGAAATAATTTTCTCTCAAGAACACGTAGAGGTTTATTAGATACTTACTTCCGATAAATTTCGAATCTTGGAATTCGGTACGAAACAAGGTCTTACAGAAAACATAAAAAAATATTGCAAAAACTGAGGAAGTTGTCAATTAAGATGTTTGTATTTTTTGTAAATATGGATGGATGGATGTTACTTTTCACGGTCAAACGGCTACAGCAATTTTGCTAAAATTTTGTAAGGATTTATTTGACACTTTTGATTAAAATTTAAGCTACTTTTTAACCGCCAGCGACAGAGTGGGGTAAAGTTCTTGCAGCTATAATTGATATACACGCGGGCGAATTAGCAGGCAACAACTTGTAAATGCGGGATTAAATAAATAAACTACTAACCTACTAGAGCAGGTATCAGTAAAATCATATTTTCACACTCAATTAAAAACAAGCTTAGTATAAGTCGTATAATTTCGCAATTGTATGCTGTTATAAAATTCGGATGACCATATTATAGTGTATTGTAAAGTGGGTCAGCTGACAACCTTCAAAGCGCATTGTTTTAATACGATTAACATCTGAATTGTTAGGGCTAACCTACCTGCTTTTAATATTTTGTGTCACCGAACTCGGCCTAAAACAGCTGAGCTGATTTTAATGATTTTTAAAACAACCTTGGTTTATGGTTGTTAAATTAATTAGAGCTTGTATTATAATTACTAGACAACTGATAAATATACCTTCTTATATACTTCTAAATACATACATGTTAGAGATAAATGACACCCAGACACAGAACAAATGGTCTGTATGTCCGCTTAATTTTTTAAAACTACGCAACGGATTTTGAAGTATTTTTTTCAATACATAGCGTGATTTAAGAGGAAGGTTCATAATAAATAATACACCAGCATTTTACCCGTGCGAAGCTGGGGTAAGTCGCTAGTATCAAAATAAAACAAAACTTAGATGGTCCACGTTGAAGCACAAGACCGCATTAACACTAAACGAGGCTAAACATCTTTACAAATAATACAACACAAACGCAATATAAATGATTACTACAATATTGAGAAATATTAAAGTGCCTGACCTGGGAAACGAACCCGAGTCTCGCAAGTAATTTTCGAGACAATTAGACTATACACTAAGTGCAGTTAATTTAGACATTAACTTCAAGTAAATAACTTTTGTATTTAATTTTAATTAAGTCTTAGTGGATTTTGAAATGTTATTTTATTAAGACATTATGTGCAATAGTAATAGCACTTTGTAACTATTATATTCCGTCAGTTAAGTTAAAATGATGATATTTGTTAGCAACGGGAACTCGAGCATGTGACCCTTAAAAATTAAATCTCAGCACGAAGAAATATTTTTGTTTAACCTGCTCTCGAAATGTCGAAGTGGCCTTGAGGTTCTATGTATGGATTTGTATGCACGAGGTGCAAGTTCGATCTCCAGCGCAGGCAAATACTAATTTAATGTGAATTTTTGAAAGTCACAATTATGTCCTTTTTTAATTTATTTACAACCATCGTGAGGAAACCTGAATACCAAAAATTTTAATCTGAAATCGCCAATCGGCAGTGAGCTAGCGTAGTGATCAATGTTTAATCCTTCCCTTTATGGAAAGAGGTTGTGTAAAAGGCCAAACTAAAGATGGTTATGATCATATGAATGAAAAAGGATTAAATGATACTGTGACGTCTGATAGGGGAGAATGGAAGAAAAAAAACGTGGTGCATCGTACAACTCCTTAATTTTAGCTAATTAATAATCATCTAAAAATATACTAACATACAAATTTTCCTTATCTTAGTTATAATGAACAAAAACTGTATACCTATCTGTAATTAACAGACAACGCAATAAAATTGAGTGACATTTGAAAAGTTAATTATTTCGCCGGAAAGACAATGACAAATCACACGAACAGACAGACAGACAAAAACACAAGTATTCGGTATGTTGTGGAAGTTGGAACGTTAGTTGTGTAATAGTATAGGATTTTGAGGTGATACAGTGGGAAATGTCGATAAATTTGTCATTTTATACGACCTTGCTTCGATATTGTTATAGAATTAAGAATTGGTGTTTTTAAGTTTAGTTTAGCCTCTACGTTTGCCCCAAGTAAGACCTCAAGTAAAATGGTATAAGGGCAGGAAGATGTTGTTGATTGTTTCTACGTGCCTCTAGATGTAGGTAGTTACAATTATTATTTTTTTAATCTATAAATGCAGATCATCCTTTTATATCGATTGTGGAACAAATATGTAAATGTCGATAGATATTTGTAAATGATGCTATAATGCTGCAAAACCACTGATCAGAATTGGATTTTGGCACACTGGTCACAAAAATAGAATTTGTTGAAAACATGGATAGGTATTTTAACACAGATAACTTTCTGGTAAAGCTGTTATAGCCTAGTGATAAGACCGCGGGACTGCCAAATCAATGGTCTCGAGTTCGATCCCGATGGCGCGCACTGACTTTTCGAATGTTGTGTGTGTTTTAGTGATAATTATTGCAGCTTCCGTGTTAATCTTTGTGATCTCTCTCCTGTCGTGTCGGATTGCCGTTCCATCGCGCTATGAGAGTAAAGGAACAGAGAGTGCACCTGTGTTAGCACACGTTTGTGCACTTTAATATGTCCCGTGTAGCTGGCTGGTGTCATAGCAGCACTAGCCGTCTTGACTGATGCACTGGCTGAAATAGCTGAGGTCCGGATAATAATATATTACATTTCTAACCTTCTCGTAAAGGAAGATCTCTTGAAGCCAAATTTATCTTACCACTAGCCAATCTTAGTATCGATAAGTTAAGTATGTAAGTGAAGAAGACTCAGTTCCTAATTGAACCTCTATTCAGACAGTCTTATCGTCCACATCGTTCTAATTAAGAGCCTGTATATGTACCAATGTTATGTGATCTGCGTCTGTCTGTGTCACAATGTGCGGTCGCGGGTTTCCGCTCTGCAATACTGGTATATTGACCAATAGGTCTAAGGCCCTAAGGTAGTCTGGTGTTGTCCTACTAATATTATAAACGCGAAAGTTTGTAAGTATGGATGTTTGTTACTCTTTCACGCTTACACGGCAGTATTTTAATAAAATTTGGTACAGGTTAAGCTGAAATAGAAATGGTTTATTCTGCAAATAGGATAAATGTTAATTCTTTCACATGTCATATTTTTAAACATAAGCTCGCTGGAATCGACATTTCCTAACTAGCTACCCTGAGAAGAAACGACGAAACAAACTCTGGGGTCATCGCCTCTTTTAAAGTCCAGACAATAAAGGCTGACACCCTGGATTAACACATAGGCTACTTTTTAACCGACTGCGTCAGAGAGGGTTATGTTTTTGAAGCTATAACCAATATTAACGCAAACGAAGTCGCCGGTAACAAAGTCATTGTAAAGTTTTGAAAAACATAATTCACTTAAAAAATAACTTAAAAAGCAACAGTTACTACTATCTTTCTAAAACCCACGGCTAGTACACGATAATTACATAAAACAATGAAAGTAGATGTTTTTGAATTTATACACACTTTCGTTTTTACAAGTTGTCTTAAAAGAAATGATTTAATTTTAAAGAAATTTAGTTTTGACGGAGGTCTTTGCTCAGCAGTGGGACACTACAGTCTACACAAAAGTGCCTCATTTTTTAATCAAATCAGATAAAAAAAATAAAAAAAAATAACTTGGGACAATATCTACACACGGCCATCTGATCCCAAGCTAAGCAGAACTTGTGTTATGGTAATCAGACAGCTGATTAACATACTTATATATTTCTAAATATATACGTATTATAGATAAATCACACACACACAGAACAAATTATGATCGTGCTCATCACACAAAGATTAGTCCTGGGTTGGAATCAAACATATAACCTCTGGTATAGCAGTTACAGCCACTAACCACTAGACCAACAGGCCGGCCCAAGTACCAGCATTAGAACAAAAAACTTTACCAAATTTTAAGTACCATAAAGCTGTATATATCTGTTGCAACACAAATTAACTTAAAGATAGACATTGCATGCTCTTCACCATTAAACATTGCCCCATGCGAAAAACTTTGTTGTTACAAAACCGAATTGTTCAAACTCTACACAAATAGCCGTAATATTTTGTGAGAACATTTTGTAATTCACAACGGTGTAATGTTATCTGAGGATCTGTGTATTGGGTGTTAGCAGATGTCGGAATGTTCCAGGCATTTGTTTTTACCGACTTTGAAGATGGGTATTCAGTTTTTGTTCCTCAATGACAGAAAGTATAGTGCTACAAGGATCGTTTTGGCACGTAGCCGAAATCGGAACTAACACCGTCATATATGAAAACCATCATTTAACAGACAGTTGAGTTGATTCTTGTTGCGAATATACACATTGCACACCAACGCCCTCATGTTAATGTCATTCATGTGACAAATGATCTTTGTAGCACTATTGAAGCTTCCAATCCCGACTGCCCTACATTGATTTTATCTGCGGCAGTCGTTGAGTTATCATTATCGAACACGAATGGAAACCGACTCCATAATATTTCCCTTTAGTTTTCTTTTAAAAAAACATTTTAGAAATATAATAAATCAACTTTAGAATTGATTCGACTCCGTGTGAGTTAATTTGGCCCAATACCAATTTTATAAAGGATCTTTTAGCACGTGGATGACATTAACATGAGGGCGTTGGTGTGCATATTCGCACCAAGAATCTACTCAACTGTCTCTCAAAACTCAAAAGTGATGGTTTTTCATATATGATGGCATTAGTTCCGATTTCGGCCACGTGCCAAAAGATCCTTGTAGCTCTATGTATGTGGATGTCAAAACCGCAAGTTTCGAAAAAAAGTTTTTACTCAGTTGTAATAAATCTATGTTAATTAAACACAGGCCGATATTCAGATCACTTTAGCAATCTATCTCTTATCTTTCCCATGGTATGACGTCATACATTGTATTCCTTTGATTTATCCTAAGTATACCCGGAAACTGAGTAAATGTAATAATATGCGTAGAATGGAATGTTACACATACATTGATAATGCAGTTGGTTAACTGAGATTTTCATCATCTTCAGTCTGCCTATCGCAGTCCACTGCTTGAATTTTTGACTTGAGTTAATTATTTTGTTTAGGAAAGTTCTTTTTTTCAAATCAAAATATTGTTAATGACCTGCCCTGGCTTCGCACATGTGCAATACTGATGTATTATATTTAAATCCACTGCGTAGTATAATGACCTAAACTTACATTAAACCACACAGAAAAAATGGACAGAAAAACCACGGGAAACGACTTTGTTTTCAAGAGACTATGTAGTAATAAATAAATAAATAAACCAGCCTATATACGCCCCACTGCTGGGCACAGGCCTCTTTCCATTTAAGGAAGGTTTGGGCATTGATCACCACGCTAGCTCACTGCGGATTGCCGATTTTAGATTCCAATATTTGGAATTCAGGTTTTCTAACGATGTTTTTCTTCACCGTTTATCAGAGGTGTCTTAGAATAAAGAGAGACATATATCTATAAAAACATAACATTGATAATTGGCATTAATGTTCAGAGGGTAAGTATTCCCATCAAACGGCAATGACACGAGAATATTATGCCCTTAATATTTTTATATATTATTTAACTTAAAAAATAGTGGTCGCTATTCGTTTCTAAATAATGAGAATAAATCCTTTTCCATCAAATTCTAAAGTTTATCATAATTTCCGATCTGATCTGATTACATCTAAAAACAAAATGCCGAAACGATCTCACATTCTTGAAACATATGCAGCATATATTGCATAATTACATGATATATGATATAACACCAATAATTATAACCTGAGAAATTAACAAATTATGAATAATTAATGTATCCGATATGTATCATTATTTAAAGACAGACATTATGAGGTTTTAAGCTCGAGCATTCAGGTTAATTGTTCGTAAGTAAAGATTTAGTTGAGAAAAGATGGATTGTATAAGGAACGATATGATAATATAACGTTAAAACCGTGAAAGAAAAAAACGTGTTGCGCCGACCCCAAGTAAAATGGGATGAGGGCAGGAAGATGATAGTACAGTAAAGATCATTGATTAATATTATTAGAAAGAAGCCCGGCTATTTTAGTCCTGCTTTAAAAAATGCTGTTAGATCTTATTTTATGCGGAGATATAAACATAGACCTCTTAAAAATTTCTAAAGAAAGGGCAGAATATCTAGATTTGCTAGAAACCTACAACTTGAAGCCTGTACAAATGGTCCCAACTCGTATAACACAAAACACAAAAACATGTATAGACCACGTAGTGACCAATATTGAAGAGGGCATTGCGAACGTGCATGATTTAGGTCTGTCTGATCATACAGCCCAAACTTATAGCTGGAGGGTCCAGCAACGGCGAACTCCACAGCTGAAATGGTGGTTCGAGTTTAAGCGTGATTACAGTAGTGAAAATTGTGCCAAATTTGTGAACTGTCTTTCATGTCTTTCTTTCCAAGATGTTTTAAATGAAAACTCTGCGTGTAAAGCATTTGAAATTTTTCATGATCAGTTTTCTTTGTTTTATAAGTTATGTTTCCCTTACATTCGCATTAAAGTATCTAATCACGATATCCGAAAATCAAATTGGCTCACCAAAGGACTAAAAATTAGTAGCAAAACAAAAAGAAAATTGTACATAAAATATATTAAGGGGTACAGTCAGTCACATTTGAACAAATATAAACATTATTGTCATGTGTTAAAACGTTGTATTATGTCTTCAAGAAAAAATAATATTACCAAATATATTAGCAGAGCCAGTAATAAATGTAAAGCGACATGGAATGTAATAAAAAAACATACAGTCATTGACAATAATACAAAATCAATTAATAAAATCTCTGTTGACAATCAAGAATTGACTAACCCAGAAACTATAGCTAATTGTTTTAATGATTTTTTTATCAATATTGTAAAAAACGCTAGTTTCAGTGGACATACGAAGCCAAAAAGTTTATCGACGGAATTTATTGAGAAAACCGTGTTTTTAAACCCAATTGATGAAATAGAATTAAAAAAATATATTATGACTCTCAAAAATTCTACAGCAGTTGGCTTTGATGATATAAGAACAGATATTATAAAATCCAATGTTAATTCAATAATTTTTCCGTTATTGCATTGCATTAATTTATCACTGGAGCAGGGTGTATTTCCTGAAATCTTAAAACGATCCATAGTAAAACCTCTATTTAAAAAAGGAGATAACACGCAAATGGACAATTATAGACCCGTTACACTGATCTCTATATTTTCTAAAATATTTGAGAAAATTATGCATTCTAGGCTTAACAGTTTTATAAATAAAAATAGTATCATTCGAGATGAACAGAATGGATTTATGAAAAATCGTAATACATCCTTGGCCACTTTTAGGTTGATGAAATCAGTAACTGAGTGTATCGATAAAAGAATACCAGTCTCTGCTCTGTTTATGGACATGAGTAAAGCATTCGATTTTGTCTCTCATGAGCGCTTACTCGATAAATTATATAGGTGTGGTGTCCGAGGACCAGCATATGACTGGGTAAAATCGTATCTTGATAACAGAAGTCAATGTGTTGAAGTTTCGCATTATAATGAGAGTTCAAAATCATTCCAACGGTATAAATCTCAATATTTAACAAATAAACACGGTGTTCCCCAAGGGAGTATACTGGGACCGCTATTGTTTGTACTCTATATAAACGATCTACCTTCTGCAGTTGGTCAGGAATGTATTTTGTTTGCAGACGACACTACAGTGGTAATAAAGGGAACTGACAAAAGTAATTATGAACATGAAATAAACGCAGCACTTGAAAAAACAATTACATGGATGGAAACAAATAGCTTAAAGGTTAACTTAAAAAAAACAACTTACATGCAGTTCCGCACATATAAAGCCAAACCCATAACACTAAACGTCTCCTATAACGGGTCAAAAATTCAGGAATCATCTATTTTCAAATTCCTTGGCATTACTGTAGATAGTTTCTGTAGTTGGAAAGATCATATAAATGACTTATGTTCCAGGTTAAATAAATTTATTTACCCCCTAAGACAGTTAAATCAAGTGGTATCTAAACAGGCTGCTATCATGGCTTATTATGGTTATGTCTGCTCTATTCTAAGATACGGCATTACATTATGGGGTAGATGTGTTGAGATAGACAGAGTGTTTGTTATGCAAAAAAAATGTCTTAGAGCCATCTTTGGTTTAAAACAAATCGAGTCATGTCGTCCGATTTTTAGAAAATATAGAATGTTGACAGTTCCTTGTTTGTACATCTTAGAATCATGTATATTTGTAAAGAAACATAAAGATCTTTTTCAGAAAGCTACACACTACTATGAACCTAGATCACGGAATGCAAATAAACTCTTTCGACCACGAACCAATTTAACGGCAGTCAATAATAACAGTTATATAATGTGCATTAAAATATATAATAATATTCCCCATTCATTACGAGATCTGACATTTAATAAATTTAAATTTAATTTGACGCGGTGGCTTTCTGAGAAGTGTTTTTATAGTATCCAAGAATTTTTACAGTATAAGTTTTGACATTTAAATTTATTTTATTGTATTGTGATAGGACCTATATATTCAATTATAATGACATTTATTTAATTATTATGTGATGGATGATGTTAAACTGTTTTAAAGTGCAAGATTTGCTTTCAATATGATTAAATGTTAATTTATATTTTGCATGTCATGACCTATGACCAAACATGTTGGACACTTGTCATATATTTTAAGAACCTCTGTACCGTGTTTTATGAGCAAAATAAAGATATTCTATTCTATTCTATTCTATTCTTGGAAAAAACCCATTTCATATTGCCAAGAAACTAATTGGTTTCGCAATTTTTCTTTATTTGTGCTATCAGATGTTGTTTCATACCAAATTTCAAGATTATATGTTCACGAAAAGTACCATATTTATTTATTTAATAATTTATGTAGACACAAAACAGGATAAAAAGAACACGACATAACAAACAAGATGTACAAATAAGTACTGCTTATTTCTAAAGAAATCTCACCCAGCAGACCCGATATTTGATTTTAATTCCTTACGAGTGTCGAAAATTTACAGCAACTTGAGGTATAAACGGCTGTACGAGTACCTTTGATAGCGATGGCTTAGAAGTTTAATTTTAAAAGAACTTTAAATTTAGAAGTTTAGTTTTTTAGACTGATCGGAAAAAAACCTACTAAATACGTTTTACTAAAAACTAAAGCTATTCAAATAAATCTTCATGTACCAATGATGCTTCCACATGGAAAAAAAAATCTTTAAAATAACCCTATTTTAAATGGAAATAAACTTAGTTACAAAGTAGGTAGAACAGAGAATCTTGGAAGGACATGAGGCAGGTCATTGCCCAGTAGTGAAACACTATAGCCTAGGTCAAAAAAACTTAGTTACGAATATTATTATGTAGTTCACAGGTCCTTTTAAAAGTCAATCAAAGTTAGCATGCGATCTACAGTCGAATGAATGCGTATATTCATGAAAGTAATTAGAAAGTGTTAGGGAAACATGAAACCACGCCACTATTATACGGGAACAGGCATATGTAATCAACTACATTTTGTGAGAATAACACACGAAGTTCATTGATTTTATTGGTATTTAAAACTGACCAAGTGCGACTAAGGGTTCCGTACTATCTATGATAGAAAATTACGCTTGTAGTAGGTATACTAATTTTTCTGTTAATCTACCTGTTTATTAAGATCGAGTAAAAATTTCAAAAAAATTACGTTGGCTGGACCCCTTTAATATATATTTTTTTATTTTTAGTTTTTTTTTTGTTATAGCGGCAACGGAAATACATCATTTGTGAATATTTCAGCTTTCTTGCTATCACGGTTTTTGAGATATAGCCTGGAGACAGACAGATAGCAGAGGCTTAGTAATAGGGTTCCGTTTTACCCTTTGGGTACGGAACCTTAAAAATTGATTTATTTTGGTAAAGGAAGTTGCTAGACAATGTTGTATGGTAATTCGTTTGAGTGGCAGTTAATGTGTTTAATGCCTCAGTAAACATAGATTGATGTATTATTCACCTCTTACTAGCTGTGCCCACGACTTCGTCCGTGTGTCGTTGAACAACAAAGTAATTAGATTATTTTTGAAATAAAAGGTTTTTTCTAAAATAAACTTAGATTAATTTACTTCATATTACTTCAGCTACCTGGTAAAACAAGTCCCGTCGAAATCGGAATATCGGAAACTGAAATTGCCCGTTAGCGTGGTGATCATAATGGTCACAACTTCCTTGTATGGGAAAAGGCCTGTGCCCAACAGTGGGACGTATGTAGCCTGGTATTATTATTATTTATGTAGAGCTACAGTATTACTTTAAGTGGTGACCTCCAAAACACTTTTGAATGGGTAGCAACTTCAGTGAAATTACAATGTTAAGTTTTTCTTTAAAACTAAAAATATGAAAAGCTTGCAAACGTTGTTTTTTCGTAAAAAATATTTCTGGAATAAACCCCTTTAATCGTTTAAGGGCATGAAAATAGTACGACCTGATGATACGCAGAAATCCTACTTAGGTACATTAAACGCAAAAGTTTCTAAGTATCGATTGATGTTTGTTACTCTTTCACGCTCAAGCAGCTAAAGTAATTTTAATGACATTTGGTATAGACTTAGCTTGCAAGGATTAATACATAGGCTACTTTTTAACCAACTGCTTCAAAAGGGGGTACTATTTTTGAAGCTTTAACCGACATTCCACATAAGAATCGGTTAAGTCGTTTCAAGAAACCGTGGTATAAGATTTTTATAATAAAAACAGATGAGAAACTTCAGATTGCACTACAAGTAACTTCTAAAAAGGGTCAAGGTCACATTGTACTTAATTATTCGAAGCCCATAATACCCATAATTGGGCATAAATTATATCAAATCGTTTTTTTTTTAATATTTCAGCAATTTTTTTTCGTGGGTATTTATCAAATGACCCCGTCCGCTGTGGGTGCAGCGGGAGGGAGTGTCAGACTGTTACTGACTAAAACCCACTATGTTCCTCCTGGAGCCCTATGAGCGCCAGGGTCGCGGTAACTCTTACGAACATCCCGCAGCAAATATTTCAGGTCTTAATTGGTGAATTATACGGTATACTCAAGCGCATTTATCGGGAATGCCCTAACAGTTTTTCGAGTTTCGAGTCGAACCTCACTGATACCAGTTCGACTCGCGCGCTGACTCGCATCAGCTCATGATTAAGGACTCCGGTTGGGTTCGAAACTAGTCGGGCTATCGCGATACATACGCGTGAGTAAACCGTATAATTTAACTATTATGAATCTGCCAATCAAAAGTTATTACAAAAAAATCCGGTTTTAATTTCAATCATGTTTTAAACACACTTGAATTATGTCTAAATTGATTTTCAAAAAAAAACAAGTATGGTTAAGGATATCCCAAATTTCCAATATCCATTTAAAAAATTAAGCCCAAAACCTTTAGATAAACTCTCAAAACCAAATCTAAATTAATTACAGAAAAATTACATTACACAAAAATCACAAGTCACAACCTAACATTGAAAAAAATGACAAAAGAACATTGTTTTTCTGCATTACTTTACAATATACATACCTTATTACAATCACTATTGTGTATACTGTACACTGGCACTAACACTGGTTGACTGAAACGTGAGCGCGTAAAGCAACGAGTTATATATGTGTCGTTGGATTTGTATGGATATTCCCTTGGGTTTTACGATTTTTGTGAATGTTTTTTTTTTGTGGGAGAAACAGTTTTTGATGACTTATTTAAGTTTGAGAGCGGTTATGCTATTTTAGATTGAGAAAAAGAAATACTGCGCCGACCCCAAATAATAATTGGGATAATGCTAAAGGGCAGGGGAATGGTGAGTGATTATGCTATTATAAGAGTGCAGAAATCTCTTTAGTAATATCTCTATAGCGCATCTTCAACAACAACGCTTATTTATTAATGTCATTATAGAGCAAATGCGCTATTTTCGCTATTGTGGTCACTCCTTGCACTATCTTGTAAAACTGTTTTACTCCTTGCTTGTTAAACTAGCAAAAGACAAACAGTCGAATCAAATTACATGACTATATCATAAAATAAAATAAAAATCGATTTAAAGGTCAGTAAATTTGCAAAATTTAAACTTGTTGCGCATAAATTTTTCATTTCAATTGATTATCTTATTTATTTAAAATAGACCAATTTACATTTAGGTACCTACTCTAAAATCTATCGCGGGTCTGCTGGGAGAGATTTCTTTAGAAATGAGTAGTACCCTTGTTGATCTTGTTGGTTATGTTGTGTTTAGTTTAAACTATTTTGTGTGTGCATCAATTATTAAAGAAATGGATAAAAGCTTAAAAGTAATTACATACATGTAACTTTACAAACAAATAATTAACCAATTGGCATGAAATTGGGATAGAGAAAGAAAGTTGCACCAATAAAAACTAAGTTCTTAATGATAAATTATTGTAATCAGAGTACTAGATAAATAATAAATAGACGACAAAGGTTTATTTTAAGACCTGTAAGATAAAAACAGAGTCAAAAATAAATTAGACCATTAATACAATCGCGTCAACCGTGAAACAAGCATAACACTTAATTATTACATATTATTTTTAACAGATCTTCTTCCGAGGTAAACTAATTTACATAATATTAACATGGTTACGTATTGTATGTAACATTCTTCACCAAACTACGAACAGGTCATTCGTGTGCGATAAATTTCACTTTCTCAAGACCTGACTTAGCAAAATGCGTAATGATTGCCTACTAATTCTTGTGTTTGCTAATAATCAGTAATTTATGAATGTTTTTGGAAAAAAAATCATCATTTTCCTGCTTTTATCTTCCTTGAGGTCAGCGCAACACTATTTTTTCTTCCATCCTCCCTTATCAGATGTCATAGTATCATTTACTCCCTTTTCATTCATATTATTTCTCAGAAAATTCCTCCATATTTTCTTTAGCCTATCCCTTCCTCTCCATCCATCAACTCCATCCATTCATGCTTTTGGAAAAGCATATGATTTAAAAATAGCTTTTATTTTTAGAATAAAATATAATAGTCACGCATACAATATATTAACAGGTTTCATACTTTTAAATCACAGTATTTCTTTTCCTTGGTGAAACGCTAATGACTTCAACCCACGCCGAGGGCATGACGTGGGGGTATGCCGGACTCCCACCGACTAAAAACCCTCCGGGCCCCTTCTACTACCTAAGCCAGCGTCACGGGATCGCTTGCGCAAGCACTGCGTGACCCTGGCTGGAGTAATTGAAACCTAGGTCGACGGTTCACGGTAATCTAATTGTATGTGAACTCAAAATCTTAAAATTTTGTACGGCCTTAAGAAGTTATACAGCATTGATAAAACCTTGAAACCTAAAAAAGGGTTATATTTCTAAGCAATTTGCTTCAATTATTAAATGCACATTTTTACGGAACCCACAGCGTCATCAGTTAGACTCACATTTTATCGATTTTATCTTCTTACTACAAATATTTGCAAACCATTAAAAAAAAGTTTCTTTTTCGTAGCCTACATAAGATCCCACTGCTGGGCAAAGGCCTCCCCTTTATCCTTCCAAACCTCCCTGTCTTTTACGATTTCTGGCCACGTGCGACCTGCATAATATATCTGAAAAGATCGTCCTCTGAAAAAATAGTTTATCTACGTTGATCGAGGAAAAAACGAAAGATTAAAATAAATATAACAAGCGTATCCATACTAACATCCCGCGTTTCCCACGCGCGTCGGTCAACGCAGTCTCGTGGCAAAAACTTTAATATATTGTTTGACATTTCCACATTTACTGGAGTATGCGTAATTATATATCAAGATTTAATTTGTAATTGAAGTAAAGCAACGCTTTGTAAGGACGGTAACCAGATGGGTGAGGGCGCTAAGAATGGTATTAAGTATTTTTTATGTTCAATCTTTCTGTAGGAAGAGGCCTTTGCCCAGCTGTGGGACTTTAATAGGCCTTGATTATTAATATTATGTTCTTTTGTTTTTATTTTAATAACAAAAATAAATTTAACGTTATAATTATTATAAAGCTACATAATATAATATATTGTATCATTTTAATCCTACTAATATTATAAACGCGAAAGTTTGTAAGTGTGGATGAATTTTTGTTACTATTTCACGTATAAATGGTTGGAATAATTTTGATATAGTTGGGTATGGAGTTAACTGACACTCAGGATTAACACATAGGCTACTTTTAACCAACGTTAGAGGGTAATGTTTTTGCAGCTATAACCGACATTTGCGCGGATGAAATCACGGGTAACATTTAGTAAGAGAATAAAAGCTTGTATTCAGAGTATTAATTAAAGTAATAAACCAGCCTATACATGTCCCACTGCCGGGCACAGGCCTTTTCCCATATAGGAAATGATTAAGCATTGATCACCACGCTACCTCACTGCGGGCGATTTCAGATTTAAATAATAGGAATCCAGGTTTCCTCATGTTTTCCTTCACCGTTTATCAGTAGTGTCTTAAATAAAGAGAGCACAAATATCTTTAAAAACGTCAAATTAGTTCTGCTTCATTGGGAATCTGGGATCGAACCTGCACCTACATAGAAATCCATACATATAACCGCCAAACCACGATACCTTATCGCATAAATACCAGCTAATTCATAAGTAACTGTAATTAATCATTTATCATGTCACTAATTGCATTTAAACGTATTATAATCGCGTAAAAACATAATAGCGACAAAAACCTATTGAATATGTAGAGTAAAAAATGTCTCAACATTCGGCTTTTTGTCATATTAGAGAAAAGTCTAATACCAGTGATATTTTTGTTTGAAATACATATGTATGAATAGTTTTGTCAACTTGTTTAATTTTGTGTTTCTTTGTGGTTTGGGAAGTAAGTGAAATTGTTTTTCCCGATTGTCATATTTTCGTTTGACTCTTGCAAATGAAAGTTCTTAAAAGAAGTACATAGAATAGGGATGACGAAAGGGTACGAAAAGTAATAATCTAATTAGTGCGTCAGATAGATAGGTAGTCAAAAAATATTACACGCGAGTTTTTACGTTTATCTAAACAATACAAAATGGCAAACCTAAGTAGCCAAATTCTGCCTGAATATTGTATTAATTATAAAATACTATCGTGTACTCCTCTAATAAGCAAATAAATAATAATAATCTCCATTTTTAGGGTTCCTCACCACAAATATTACTAAGCCTCCGCAGTCTGTCCGTCTGTCTGTTCGTCCCCAGGTTGTATGTCATAAATCGTGATAGCTAGAAAGCTGAATTTTTTTACAAAAAATCTATCTCCGTTACCGCTATAACAACAAATACAAAAAAAAATAAAAAAAATAAGGGGGTCTAAAAACAATAAACGTGCTTTTTTTCGTAACAGGTAGGCGTTTTCAAATCTTTGCTGTGTATAGATGATAGTACGAAACCCTTTGTGCGCAAGTCCAACTCGCACTTGACCGGTTTATTTCTTAATACACAGTGTCCCTTCTATTAGCAAAGACCTCTTCCAAACACCCCCTCTTTCGTATTTGTTGTGGCGCAAAAGGTTGCGCCACAACAAATACGAAAATAACTTGACAAATAGCCATAAAAATCTTAAACTAGGACAACCGAAGATTCCCACAAAAATCAATTGTGATATTATCAATATCGTTAAGTTCAAGTTATAATTATAGTGTGGCCTTTCGTAACGATGGATAATGGTCTTAGACCATAACAGTCACGAGTTGTTGGGCGGACGAGTGATTATTCTTTTTGTAATAGTCAATTGTAGGTATATGTATGTGATTTAGAAGACTGGCCTGTTGGTCTAGTGGTTAGTGGCCCTGACTTCTACATATACTGGAGGTCATGGGTTGGTTCTCACCCAGGACAAATTTTAATGTTTGTGTGATGAGCACGGTCATTTTGTTCTGTGCCTGGGTGTAATTTTATCTATATTTTGTATGTATTTAGAAGTATATACGTACGTACTTATATGTATACTTCTAAATACATACAAATTGTCCTGGGTGGGAATCGAACCCACGACCTCTGGTATAGCAGTCAGGGCCACTAAGCACTTGACCAACAGGCTAGTCAATAATAATACACGTTTAAAAACCAAAACTTTATGCAGTTACTTTCTACTTAAAAAAGCGCGATATTACATCAAGGTAGCGGCCATTCGGATGCACTTAGTCCTTCAAAGAGAAGGGTCCTGGCCGTCCAAAAAGTCCACCATTCACTATACGTACATTCATTGACATTTGGTTCACATTCCTTTTCAATCAGGTCAATATTTGCTTATCCTAGTAGATGTAACATTCAAAAGAAGGATTATAATTTGACAATATTATTATGTCGAGCATTATTCGTAACTACTACAAATGACGAAAAGATGAAAGGATTGTGTGAAAGATGATATGGCTGCATAGAGTGTTACTTGCGAGATGACTTCAGATAGCAACGTGTGGAAAAAGAAGACATGCTGCGCCGAAATCAAATAATAATTGGGATAAGGGCAGGGGAATGATGATGATTCGTTTTTACTACGTCATTTGTCATTAAAAAGTGCGTTAAGACGTGACGTCACATGAGATACAAATTTACTGTATTGTCTCCATTTTTATCTTCGCATTAAATAACAAGATAGTTGGCCAATACTAATAATAATTAACTAGCTTATACACTTCCCAATGCTGGACACAGGCCTCTTCAGGCAATGATCACCACGCTAGCTAGCTATTTGAAATCCAGGTTTCCCCACGATGTTTTCCTTCACTGTTTATCAATAGTCTAAGAATGAATAAGAAAATACATATATCTTTGCATAAAACAGCAGACCGGGCTCTGTGGCATACCTTGGGAGAGGCCTATGTCTAGCAGCGGACTGCAACGGGCTAATAATGATGATATATCTTTGAAAAAGGCACATTGGTACTTGCCTGCGCTAGGGATCGAACCTGCACCTCGTGCACACAAATCCATACATAGAACCGCAAAGACATCACGACATTTCTCAAAAAATTAAAAATCATACAGTTGAATATTCTACTCAACTTTTTGACGTTTACAAACGATTCAAAGAATCTCATATTTAATACAAAAGTAAGGCAAATAATCGTATTGTTCTCAGGCGAACAGGAAAGCATCAGATGTAGGCACAAGGTCGCGAGATCGTCGCCTGCGCAGCTTTTATCTCAGTTCCCATAACAATTTGTTTGCAATACTTGCGATAGGCGCTACTTAAACGATTTTGATACTTGGTATATTTTTTGAAATTTTGTCGTGAAACATAATACAAACATTTTGTTTTTCTTACTTATTAAATTTATTTATTTATTTATTTATTTATTTAAGGTTAGCCAACAATTGTTTACACTTAACATTACATTAAAATTGGCAGATAAACATTTGTGAGTGTAACAATCACTTACAGGCTAACACCACATGCACTATAGGTAACGGATTTACAAAATAAATTAATGATGTGGTTAGTATCGTTCTTAAGATTAGGTTAGATAAAATACATTGAAATTCACAAACATAATTTTAGTTTAATTGATAATATGCTTAACATAAAGCTAAGCTTAGCTGATTTGAATGGCAGATTCATATTTAAAAAAAATATAATGAATTATAAAAAAGCAAATATAATAATTTTAAAGTAGATAGGTACATAAAGTTGATTAAATTTAATTAAATAACATTTATTAAAATTAATTGAATACTGAATTAAATGATACAGTTTATTTTTTGTATATAGAGATTAATCAGTGTTAATGACTGAACTATTTATTAATACTTTAACAATTTTACTTAAACTATCATGGTTTATGTCCACTAAATCACTGCAACTGTTTAAAATTTTACATAATCTAGGTATTGGTGAGTTTGTGCCAAGTACAGACCTTCGTAGGGGTGGGCATAACGGTGTGATGTGATTTCTTGGATACCTGGATGGAGCATGGAACCTAATAAGACTTAATAATTTGGGACAATCAATCAGACTTCTAATTATTTTAAACAAAAATATTGTATCAGTGACGTCTCTACGTGTGGATAGGGTATACATTCTAAAGTGATGTAGGCGTATTCTGTACGAGGGTAACTTTTTAACTTTCCCTTCGCAAAAAGCCAGATGCCACATAAATCGCTTCTGCACTCGTTCTAACCGCAGCATATGAGTGGCATAGTGTGGTCTCCATACAACGCTGCAATATTCTAAAACACTTCGCACGAGACTGTTGTACAACATTATTTTAGTACTGCTACTACGAAAACCCTTAGTATTACGAAGTAAGAACCCTAGAATTTTGGATGATTTTTGAATAATGTAGTTGAAGTGAGGTATGAAGCTGACTTTTCTATCAAAAAGTACTCCTAGGTCTTTGATTGATTCGAGTTCTTGTACTTTAAGTTCGTTTATGAAGTATTCTGTACTTAGGTAGTTATTTTTCCTAGTAAACTTTACGTGATAACATTTGTCAGGGTTTAATTGCATTCTATTATTTTTACACCATTCAGTAACTCTATTAAGGTCGTCCTGTAAATGCTCTTTATCTGCAGGGTATTCAATCGTTCGAGCGAACTTTAAATCGTCAGCATATAAAAAGGGCTCGGAAAAGCGGAAACATTGGGGAAGGTCATTGATAAAGATATTAAACAATATCGGTGCTAAATGTGAACCTTGAGGCGCGCCAGAGGTTATTATGTAATCTGATGACTTAAATCCGTTTACAACGACGTAGAAATTGCGATCGGTTAGGTATGATTTAAACCATTCTAGTAAGAACCCGGATACACCGTAAGCTGCGAGTTTGTAGATTAGTATGGCATGGGACATTTTGTCAAATGCCTTACTGAAGTCCGTATATATTACGTCAAATTGTTTATTTTTATCTACTGTCTGAATTAATGACTCCGTGAAGGTTGCTAAGTTTGTAGCAGTAGATCTTGCAGCCACGAAACCGTGCTGATTGTCGCTGAGGAATATCTTGAAGTGCCGCTGAATGTATGGACAAACAATAGATTCCAGTATTTTTGCAAAAGTAGAGAGTATAGAAATAGGCCTGTAGTTGAGGATGACATCTTTTTTATTCGATTTGTATACCGGAACAACTTTCGCTTTTTTCCATTCTGACGGAAAAATCCCTGAGGCTAGCGACGTATTAAAAATCATTAACAAAGGTGTAACTAGAGCTGTTGCACAAGACGAAATAAATATAGGAGGGATGCCATCCGGTCCTGGTCCCTTGTTAATATTAATTGATTTGAGTTTCTTAAGCAGACACTCGTGCTCGATTACCGGGGTATTCAAACACTGACTATTACCACAGTCTAAATATACTATTGTCATACAGTCGTCCGACGAAGGCGTCTAGACAGGGCAATCGTGCGGGGTGTGAGGGGTGGGACGCGGGAGGGCCGAGCCCGACATGCAAACAAAATAATGTTAGCATGTCGGGACACGTCATTCAGGGCTTACGCGTGTTTGTTTTCGTAATTATTTTATAAAATGGTGCATACGACGTGTGCTGTGAGAGATTGCAAGTCTTCATCTCGTATTAATAAGGATCTGCGGTTTCATCAGCTTCCACGAACAGAAGAAAGGTAAATAAATAATGTTTTGTAATTGTAGAGTGAATACGTAAATTTAATAATAAAAATATTTGTCATACCCGTCAAAGTTGACAACGCCAACAAAAAGGCCGAATGATGGACGGAAAGAAGTATGAATAGGTAGGTAGGCTAGGTACCTGAAGGAAAATGGAAAATCCTGGAAAATGGACGCTAATTAAGTGCTAATTACAAAAATGAAACCTAAATAACTTAAATCTAAAATTATAACAAAGTTTATATTTTTACATGAAAAAATATAGATGAAGAATGAATTTATTAATTTGTATTCTATTTCAATATTTCAGATGTAAGTTATGGGTGGAAGCATGTAAAAGACCGGATTTACTTGAAATGACTTTTAGAAAAATAAAAAATACATTTAACGAAAACAATATTGGGCTCAAATTATTTGAAAATCTGAGTTTAGTGGAGTATAGTACGAAACCATGTGATTGCTTCCCAGTAAATTTTTTGTTGAAATTATTTATTAGGATGAGGATTTTTTATATAATTAAGTTCAGCAATAGAAATTTCAAATCTATTAAATCTAGAAACCGAAAATATTTGTCAGTTACCCATTTATAATTATTCTTTTATTTAATATTATTCAATTAGTTCTCAGCAAGTTATAATAATATTAGGTTACACTTTTTTTAATGATTATAATGTTAACGATGTTGATTTTTTTTTTTAGGCTTAAGTTGTTTAATTTTTTGTTCTCTATTTTTATTTTATTTTTCACTATTTTTAAATATTTGTAGCCTCCTGTTTGCGCTAAATAAACTGTCTTTCTTTCTATCTGCAATAAATAAATAATTTTATTAATATTTTTAATTTTGACAACCCTTGGCGTCGCGATACTGTCAAGTCGTTGTCGGCATTTTTCACAAGATCAAAGGCGTCGGACGACTGTATGATACTTAGACTGTGCTATTACTGTGTAGAGCTTGTAAGAACGTTGTTTTACAACATATTTCTTCATTACTGTCAGATATGTATACGGATGAGAAGTAAGTGGCAAAAAGATTGCAGATTTCGGAACCATCAGATGATACAGTTTGTCCGTCAGTCATAGTCCGTGGGTACGTACTAGCTCCACATCGCCTAGCTTTTATGTAACTCCATTAAAAGTGAAATAAAACATTTTTTTCTTATTCCTTCCATTCGTTTCTAATGACGTTCCCGTTTCACAAATGCTGATCAACACGAAAATTTTGTTAATTGTCAAATCTTACGTTAAGTGATTGTATGTTTTATGGTCAACCAATCAGTCGTGATCAGTTGATTTGACGGCAGATTCAATTGATCAGCCTTCCGGAAACCGGGGGTAAATATTTTTATTTGTTTAAATAGCAATAATTTGACTGTCATGTTGGTGTAGTGGTTAGTAGCTTTGACTGCTATACCGATGGCGATGAGTTCGATTCTCACCTGGGACAAACGTTTACGTGATAAATACAATCATTCTTTCTGTGTATGGGTATAATTTATTTATAATATGTATGTATTTCGAAATACATAAGTAAGTTTATCAGCTGTCTAGTACTCACAACACAAGTTACTCTCGTATACTTAATTTGACACTAACTGACGATGCGAAAATATTGAGGAATATTTATTTTTTAGAAATAAAACATTTCAAGAACACATTATATGCATTAAATTCGCAAAAAAAATCTTAAGTCACGTATTACGATAAAAAGAATATTTTTCAAGTATCAAAACCATTCCACGTACAAAAAAACTTACATTACAACTATTATGATCGCAACATTTCGAGTGCCGAGCTCTTCCCGCGATGTTGCGACACTGACCCCAACCATTAACTGCTGCGCTATCGCCGCAAACAACCGAACGGTCAGTTGTGAGTGTTGTGACATTCACCGATATTTTGGGAGCCACCTTCTTTTTCAGACTGCTTCCAAGGAAGTGTCATGTTATTCTGGACTGTTTTTGTCAAAAAAGGAAATGTTCCACGACTTTCACACAACGCCATCTAGTCTAAACTAGAGAGAGCTTGTGCTATGAATACTTGACAGCTGATAAACATACTTATACATTTCAAAATACATACCTAATATATTATGTAGATACATTACGCTTACACCGAGACAAATGATCGTGCTCATTACACAAACATTTCTGGGTAAGAAACGAATCTATTACCTTTGGATTAGCAGTCAGTGCCACTAACCACTAGACTAACGGACCAATCAAATGCGTGTCATAACAACATTAACCTTCTTTGTCGCGGTAAGGTAAAAATTAACCTATAGCTGTAAGGTATCCAGGGTGTCAGCTTCCTCAATACCAAATTTAATCCATATCGGTTTACGTAGTAGTACAGTAACAAACAAACATCCATTCATCCTTACTCACAAACTTTCACATTTATAATATTAGTAGGATTACAACAAAGACATAACTTAATATATTAATCATCACCATCTTCCTGCCCTTATCCCATTTTACTTGGGGTCGGCGCAGCACGTTTAATATCAAAGACTTAACGTTTAATATCAGCCCATAAATATCAAAATAAATGTGTATAGTGTATGTGTCTGTGAGGTGTATGAGTCGAAAAGTATCTTCAAAGAGAGAACGGTGGATTGATAGCCACTACGTATTGAAGTTGTCCTTTGATTGTATTAGTCGTAATATTACTTGGAAAATTACAATTAAGACAATGGCACACATGATACTTAGACAATGAAATGCAATCAATATTTATAATTAACTCTGTTAGAGGAAACACTAATTGAGATTAGAAAATTATCCCTAGATTACAACGTTTTTGTATCTGAATGAACTTAGAAAATAAGGCTGTTTTACAAGCGTAAAGCATTGACTGCACAGATAGCCGAGTGGTATAGGTCACCACGCCAATCACCACTGTACGCGAAGTGTCGTGCGTTTGATTCCCGTATAGGACAAGAATTTGTGCGATTCACAAATGCTTGTTATGAGTCTGGGTGTCTTTGTGCATGTGAATTGAATGTCTTTTAAGCCCCCCGCGATACAAGGATTAAATTCCTTAGTGCAGGAGTTGATTTTAAAATAAAAATAACTGTTGTTAAGTTTATTCTAACGGGCCTGTTGGTCTAGTGGTTAGAGGCCTTGACTACTATACCAGAGGTCGTGGGTTCGATTCCCATTTAGAACAAAATTGTGTGATTGAGCACGATCATTTTGTCATGTGTCTGGGTGTAATTTATCCATAATAATATGTATTTAGAAGTATATAAATACGTTTATCAGTTGTCTAGTACTTATAATACAAGTTCTGCTTAGTTTGAGACTAGATGGCGTTGTGTGAAAGTCGTTGAATCTTTATTTATTTATTTATATTACTTTTCGTAAGCTGTCGTCATTCCTATTGCGCAACTATCAACCAACTATTAAGTTGCCCACTGTATACCTATCTTTATAATTAGATAGTACCGTGACAATAATTGTCACGCGTCAAACATTGTGGATTGTCACGTGCCTGCAACGGAAAAGCAAGAAGTTGAGCATCGACAATTATATCATTATAATTTCTACGGTTTTATGTTTGACATGCGATGGTTATTCCTATATTAATGACCATTAATAGGCCGGTATTAGCGCTGTAGTAGTAGTAGTACCTAACTAGCGACTCGTTCTAGCTTCGCACGGGTGCAATACGCATGTATTATACTTGTATATTACACAGACTGATGTAACAAAACCCTATACATATGGAGGAAGATTTACATTTAAAATAGATTAGTATGGCACCCATGCGAAGCTAAATCGGGTCGCAAATAAATTTAAAAATAAATTTTATCAAAAAATGAGAAACAACTTTAAAAACATCGGCACTACAAAGTGGAAAATAATCTACATGACAAAAGATAGCATCATATCATCTAGGTAATGAATGAAGTCGTTCTCGTCTGCCATCATCAGACCCTGACTTATCATGAGACCACCTAGGAAATATACCCTTTCAAACCAAAAATAAAAGTGCAAATCGTTCCAGGTGTCTTTGAATAATCGGTGTAAATAGTGTCACGTGTCTCTGGTCTGCTTCCGCGACCTCTTGTTTAACTTATACTAAATGTTAATTTTATATTCTCCTGTAAGTGACTTTTTTGTCTTAATGAGAATAAATGATTTAAACACAAATAGAAAAAAAAAACTCCTTTTTGAACTCAGTTAATAAAATAAAGATTAACTGTTAAAATAAGTCTTTTAAAACGTCAACATTATTATCAAGTTTGCATGTCTAAGCAAAACAGCAATACGGCACATCAATGTCTATCTTCTAACAAAAAATTAATCGTTCAAATGATTGGCGTTTATCGACGCGTTCTATAAAACAATATAGCATTCTTTTGATAATCACAAATGTCTTTTTAGAACGGAAAACTGAATAATAATGTGAAGCGATAGGTGTTGTCAAGTCAACGCACACGAATACCTTTTTAGCACACGCGAAATATTAATTACAATGATACTTACTTGAATATTTTTCATTGTCATGATATGAATACAATTTTGTTCCTCGGGAATATTTCCTAAAGTACTTAAAGCTATATTTATAATAAGTCGGGGAAAAAGTTTTTTCTCATTATAGTATGTATGAACTTGTAATAAAATCTTTTTGGATATAGTATTTGTATCTGGCTGGTTTTGGTGTAATTAAAATTTTAAAGAACATAATTCCAAATTCGAATTTTACTAGACAGAGAACGATTTTATTACAAATTCATACATACTATAATGCGAAAAGACTTTCGGAGACCTATTATTATAGTGAAATATACACCCAGACACAGAACAAATGATCGTGCTCATCACAGAAACATTTGTCTTAGGTGGGAAACCCATGACCTCTGGTACAGCAGTCAGGTCCACTAGCCACTAGACCAACAGGCCCGTCAATCTGACTCATAGCTACATGTTTTCATTAGATAAGTTAATAACGCCTGATAAAATAATGTCAATTTCAAGAACAATCGACAAACGAATGGTATATTGCCGCATTTATTTTTTCAGGCATTCTTTGACATATCAAACTGCCGCTGATGCTGATTTCCGTATGGTGTCCGGATATAAAGAATAGCACCACCCCATATCCTCCACTGGGTGTCGTAAAAGGCGACTAATGGACCTTAAGACCCAGTGCACTGTGCCAGCACCTTGGGTCACCCGAATGGTGGCGGGTAAACAACCAACAATCGCATTCCCAAAGAGGGTTAGTGTCAGGCAGGCGGCCGACTATAAAACCATAGCCAAAACTTTAAGCAACATGTCTAGAAAACGTGTTGCAGGCAGGCAGGAAGATGATGATGAAACTGCCGCTGATGAAAGCTGGGAGCTGCAACTGTCTAGACCATGGCATAATATCATACGCCTTTGTAGACTTTTTTAATTCCATTATTGTTTTTAACTAGTTTTTCTTGTTAACAATTATTGGTGATGGGTTCAAGGCATAAGGAACGGATGTTTTTTTAAACTTGAAACACATTGTAAGTCATATTAAGTATGACTCAAAGGGAAATTAATCATTTAAAAAGGAAAGCAATATTTCATATATTTAACTGGCTATTGAAACTTAGATATGGTTACATAAACCTCAAAAACCGGTCAAGTGCGAGTTTGACTTGCAACAGTAAGGGTTTAGAACAAATAAACTTAATAAAAACATATTACCATAACGCGTGACGTGTCGCGGTTCGATCTCCGCGTAGGACAAGACTTTGTGCGATCCACAAATGCTTGTTCGGAGTCTGTGTGACTTTGAGCATTAAAATTAAATGTCTGTAAAACCCCCCGCGATATAAGGATTAAAGTCCTAATCTACGTGGTGAACTACACCACTCGGCTATCCGTGCAGTCATAACTAAAATAGTCGGGCATTTTTCCGATAAATACACGTGAATAAACCGTATAATTTGATAATTATGAATGCGCCTCGCGAAAGTTGTAATAAATCTTATTAGTATTTTTCCTTTCGAGTTTCAGTACCCTAAAACGAACTGAAAAAATTAACACTACCAAAATTTACACTAAAACTACTAACTTCGGAAGTATACGTCAGTTAATAAATCAACTAAACATCTTCAAACGTCGGTAGTTCAGGAAAAGCACGCCAGTTGTCGCCTCTGAGGCGTTTCGGCAATAACTCTTGTAAACGTATTAATTTGTACGAAATTTATTGCTTGCCAAATAATTGAATGATTGTGGACAGTAGTTTTTGTTTACAAATGTTTGTTTTTATTGCTGGCGCAAAAAAAGTTTGAAGACAATGTCTGCTTTACTGTTTTTACGTCGCGTTTTAGCTCTCGAAAATGATTCGTCACAGCTGTCAGTTGTCGATAAAAAAACATATATACAGTCAAATTAAGAAATTGCCTTCTCCTTAAAAATATACAGCGAAACTACAAGGTTCTTTTGGCACGTGGACGAAATCGGAACTAATGCCGTCATATATGAAAAGCCATCACTTTTGACAGACATTTGAGTTGATTCTTGTTGCGAATATGCACATCAGCGCCCTCATGTTAATGTCATCATCATTATTTTAAAAAAAAACCTTCATATAATAAACACGTTTTCACTTAAAACAAACTCTCATAATTAAAATTGTAATTCGAATATTGCTTTATACTTCATGGAGTTTCGAAAACAGTTCAAAAGTTTATGAAAGGGTGTTTTCACGTTTTTATCCATGAGTTGAAGAAAACTCACGTAAAGTTTTCAAATTGGTTACGTTAAAGGTCGAAAAATAACCAAATAATAAATTTGCTCAAATTTAATTAATATTTAATCTTATTCTTCGTCGGGTAAAAAGCAAAAAAAATACATATTAGTCCTCACGGCCTCACCTGAATTGGTTTTGTCTTCGATCCTGCAAACTCATTCAAATCGAACTGAACCGCAAAACACTTAGTGCCAATACATTAGGAACGAAATAGGTTAGTGAGCCAGTTACTATAAAGGTCGGGTTGGGACAAGAATCAGGCCAAAACAGTCAAGGTGGTTCAGGGTTGGACTGGTCTTGTAATCTGATAAATTTATTACATTAGAATAAGAAAATAACGAACAAGAATGTTTTCATTTTCTTTAAATTTCATTCTTTGTATTTACATACATAAACATCACGCCTCTTTCCCTTGGGGGTAGGCAGAGATCACATCTTTCCATTTGCTACGATCCTGGCATACCACTTTATCTTTGTATTTGGTTGAAGATAAAAAAGTTTAATATTTAATTCCGGGCTTCCTGGGTTGATGTGTTGGTGAGAAACCTTCCAGGGTTGTAAGAAACCTCCCCGAGCTGTAAAAATACTCTCTGGCATTTAGAGCCAATCCTCATAGACTTTCCTTTATCAGGAAGTCGACGGTTGAAGAGGATGTCGGGAGGGTGCCGGACTCATCATCATTCCCCTGCCCTTATCCCAATTATTATTGTTTGGGGTCGGCGCAACACGTCTTCTAGACGTGTTGCTTAAAGTTTTGGCTATGGTTTTATAGTCGGCCGCCTGCCTGACACTAACCCTCTTTGGGAATGCGATTGTTGGTTGTTTACCCGCCACCATTCGGGTGACCCAAGGTGCTTGGTACAGTGCACTGGGTCTTAAGGTCCATTAGTCGCCTTTTACGACACCCAGTGGAGGATATGGGGTGGTGCTATTCTTTATATCCGGACACCACACGGAGGGTGCCAGACTTTTACCGGCTAAAACCACTGGAGCGTCCTCATCTGCCTAAGGCCGGGGGTACGGGGTTCGTTTTCACATTCACCGCGTGAGCCCAGTATGACCCTGTAAGAATATAGGGGAACTGTCTTTGCGTACACTATTTTATAGTTATACCTTAATCGATGCGGTGAGGGATGGGCGATTTGGGTCAGGTCTATTTATAGTGAACGAACTTGAGTTTATGACGTCACTTCGCCTTTGTATGGTAGATTGATGTTTTACAGGAATGGCCTTGAGGTTTCTTGTAAAAAAGGTATATAAATTCATATAAACGGTGTTTGATATAATATGACCAGGTTTTGTAAAAACACGTTGGCAAACTAGCTGTAACTAGTGACTTCGCCTGCATGAATGTCGGTTATAGTTGAAAAAAACATCACCACTCTTTGATGCTGTCGAATAAAACAAAGCTTATGTATTAATCCAGGGTATCAGCTAACTCCATACCAATTATCAATATTTATCCAGCCGTTTGAGTGTGGAAGAGTAACAATCATCCATCCATACTAACAAACTTTAGCGTTTTATTAATAGTAGGATAAATTAACTTATTTATCTTCTAGATCCCTTTACAATTTAAAAAATTAAGTTAACCTTTAAAAAATATTACTTCTTTGAAGTCCCATATTCCCACGCTACTAATAAAAAAAAACTTGTACGGAATAATCCAACTAAATCATCCCTTACCGTAAAAAGGGTTAGTTAACCTGACATTTTAACCGCAGTTAACTATACGGCATCTTTGACCTTTAAACTGCTCGTCATTAGTGGAGTCGGGCATCAAACCGTGTCGTCGTAAGCACTGAACCATAGTGTCCACTAGACATAGGGGTAGTGTTTATATGTAATATTTATGAAGCTTCTTGCTAGTTCGTTGTGGGAACGACATTTTGCAATCCTACAAAAATAACAAATTATATGTTTGTTTTAAAACGTATTATTTTTTTTTTAAGTTATTAAACACCAATATAAATATAATAGGTTTCTAAGACACTACTGACAAACGGTGAAGAAAACACATCGCTGCATCGTGAGGAAACTTAGATTCCAAATATGGGAATCTTAAATCACCAATCCGGAGTGAGCTAGCGTGGTGATTAATGCTCAAACCTTCCCTAAATGGGAAAAGGTTTGTGCCCAGCAGTTGGTCATGTTTTTAATTCATATGCTTACTTCAAGAGGAGATACTCGGTACTATTTGAAGACTTACACGGGGACACAGGTCCAACATGCAGAGGCCTTGTTTAGAACTTTAATCTAAAGTGTGATGGGGCACCTACCAAAGGCCACCCACCCCTGCTCTATGGAAGAACAGACATGGATGGCCCAAGGTAGCTACAAAACTATTGTTAATTATGGAAATGAAACTAATTTGGGCTATAACATGTTAGGTGTGTTTCCTTCTGTAAGTATGGAATTTAATAATTCTTATTCTATTCTTTAATTTTTAGGTTCATTATCTACTTGCCATCCTCAACCCCCATAGGGTAGCGGCATCGCACTGGCCGGGCATCGAACCCGTGTCACACTAGCCACTGAACCATAGTGTTACCTGAACCATGAGCACGAGGTGTGTGTGACCTGCCATGCGTGAACATTCGTACTGTGCGGTACGTGGGAAAGTTGCTCTATTTAGGGTAATAAGTGTTTGTAAAATATCGAGAAAAATATCGTTTGAAAATAATGTTATAAATGTAAAAACGTCGCTGTTTAAATATTATTATTTTTTCTGTAAATTTGTTTGCTACCGAGTCTTTTGTGTATGTGCTTGCTTTTTTTTATTTGTGTTTCAGTATGTATTGCTAACTTATAAAGTTGAGGGTAAAAAGTAATCTCATTTGTAAAGGAGGCTATAATTTTAGGAAATTTTAAAATGTTTATGAAACAGAAAAGTCACAACTGGCTGGAAAATTATTCAATTACTAGCTGTGCCCGCGACTTCGTCCGCGTGGAATAATTATTTTGGGCATCATTTATTTTTGCGGACAACTTCCTTAGATTTATAAATTATAGCTGTTACTCACGACTTTGTCCTCGTCATCATTCCCCTGCCCTTATCCCAATTTTTACTTGGGGTCGGCGCAACACGTCTTTTAGACATGTTGCTTAAAGTTTTGGCTATGGTTTTATAGTCGGCCGCCTGCCTGACACTAACCCTCTTTGGGAATGCGATTGTTGGTTGTTTACCCGCCACCATTCGGGTGACCCAAGGTGCTTGGTACAGTGCACTGGGTCTTAAGGTCCATTAGTCGCCTTTTACGACACCCAGTGGAGGATATGGGGTGGTGCTATTCTTTATATCCGGACACCACACGGAGGACTTTGTCCTCGTCATTTTCTGTTATTATTTTAGACAATTTAGTTTTTAAATTTGTAAAAGAACATAATTTTTTTAAAGTATTTTCTTGTGGCAGAAGTACATATTAATTTTCTCCACAACCTGATACGTCGATACAACTCTTAACAAATGAAATGAATTTGATTACCATAAAGACGGTTCTAGTGAGTTAATCTTAAAAGATAGACATATACTGTCCAGGACATTTTTTTAGATCATTTCAATAGGAATAATTCTTTTATACATATATTTTTGGTATCTTGAACCGTTTTCGGAGCGCACGCAACAGAAGCCCTCAAGGATGAAAAATTTTCCCCGTTTTTTTTCACATTTTCCATTATTTCTTCGCTCCTAATAGTTGCAACGTGATGTTATATAGCTTAAAGCCTTCCTCGATAAATGGTCTATTCAACACAAAAAGAATTTTTCGATTCGACCCAGTAGTCCCTGAGATTAGCGCGTTCAAACAAACAAACAAACAAACAAACAACAAACATACAAACAAACAAACTCTTCAGCTTTATAATATTAGTATAGATTAGTTTAGATTACTAGCCTAAAGTGTCCCACTGCTGGGCAAAGGTCTCCTTACTCTTCTTCTACTTGTTCAAGAGCCACGAGTTTCCAGTTCGACAAAGACGAATCCAGGTCATCTCCGCATGGGTCTAAAAGAAGCTCTTAAGTATGAATAGTTGTTTTTTTGGCCAAAGAAAATATGGATGGATTGTATAAGGAATGATATGAATGAAAAAGGCGTAAATGATACGTCTGATAGGGGAGAATGGAAGAAAAGAACGTGTGGTGTAAAATGGGATGAGGGCAGGAAAATGATGATGACTTATTGAAAAGAATTCCGACGCACAGCCTTATTATTAATAGGACACAGTCTTATTACCCAATAACAGTGTCCTATGGTGTTCAATCGTCGGATTTCAGGTAAACTGGGAACCGACCACAAACTATCTTGGGAAAAATGGAAAAGAGAGTCTATACTTTAACAGTTTAAATTAAAATCCGCCAAAATTAATTCAAAACAGACAATGCCAATTAAAAACAAAAAAATAAATGCATTTCACTTACTAATTTATTTTAAGTGTGGGAAATAGAGCAACGTTCTGACATTGAATTACGTTTTAAGTAATTATATATTTTTTAATTGATGCCAAGGTAATTGTGTTGGAGTTAATGTATTGTGTTGGGTCTATAGCGCAGTGGTTAGGTGTTTGGGTTTTGATGCTAAGGGTGTAGGGTTCTATTCCGATAGTCAATATTTATAGCGCATGAGTTTAAAGGGCTCAAGGTTTGATTTGGATGATTCATATTTTTATGGTTTGTGGATACTAAATAATCTTGCGGTTCTGCCTGCAAGTAACGCAAGGTAACCTTGTGACTGGTACCCAAGGGGTTCTTTTTTGTTTAGGCTTTGCCAAGCTATATTCGTGTTGGTTTTCAGTCTAACTTATGAGTCTACATTTCTATACCCTGCCTAATATTGTTATTTTATACTATAAGTCTGTCAAAAACCAGTATTGACCTTCCTTAAAACTTGACAGCAAACGCCAGCCATTTGCTTATATTTCTCCCCCTAACCCTCAACATAAATTCACAAAAAGAGTCATATCATTGAATGCTGTGCTTTACCTATAAGAGATTGTTACACAAATATTGTACTAATTTAATATTTTTATCATGTAAACAATTGTTGGTGAGCCAAATAAAATATCTTGAGAACTCAAAAAAATAAAAATAAATAACAGTCCTTATTAAAGTAGAGCATCTTACCGTCCATACTCACGCATCACCTACTCCACACAATATCCGTATGTTACACACGTGCGCACACATACACGCGCTCCCGTACACACACGCACACGTACACATTTCTATTCAACAGGTGTACACATACGAGTGTAGTATAGTGTGTTGTTTTTTTGCTGGGTATTATTTAATCTTTGGTAAGGAAATGTTAGGTAATTTTTGTTTGAATTTGATTGTAATTAATTTTTCTGGTGTTTTGGTATAATTGTTATGAGACACTATTTCTTATTGAAACTACAGAACATTTTTTTAAAATGCGCAGTCTTCATTGTATTTGACAATGCAGTCTACTATTAATCGCAATATATGTTTCAAATTATTGTTTTTACTCTTTCATCCGATATGTTTAATACCTGCGGGCGATGTGCTAAATTCTTGAATAAAAGTATATTATAGTTATTTATACTTAAATACAAAATTCTATGTTCTTCTTTCTCAATATCAACATTTGAATTAAAAATAGTCTTTGACAGTGTTGAAAATACCTTAATGAATTGATATTTTTTTACATAATTTGCTTTCAACATAATTCAACAAATTAACTTTCAAAAAACCCGAAATCTTTAAAATAAATCTCAAAATAGTTTTTAATATCTTGTAAAAGTTTTATCATACTGTATATCTTATCACTACTTTACCTTACTGTATGAGTAATCTACCAACTTACATTTACCACTAAAATAAGTAAAAACCAACCTTAACACAATGGCATAAAAACTAATTATGTTCAATAAACTGTAAAACAAGTCTGGTAGGGTAAACATTACGACCACTGAAGCTTGAGCTCCCTCGTCCCTTAGTCTACCTTAAACATGGAAGGAAAAAATGAAATGCATACAAGTTGAAAGGTCAACGTATATTGGCAACCCGCGTTCCGATTTTGAAAACTGAATTAGTTATTCATTCGCGAGTTGGACGCCGAACGCAGCGGCCATCTTTTATTTTTGTTTTACTTTTTTTTGTGACGAAAAATATAAGTCGTGTTGTTTAAATATTAAAGTTGTGATTTTTATAAGTTTTATATAGAAAAATAGTGGCTTTTGGATATTTATTACGTGTAAGTATTTAAGAGATATTAATTTTGATAAAAGTAGAGATAAGTGCAATCAAAATAGATAATTTTTCGTCGGATGACAATTTACCGCCATTTTCGAATACAAAATTTAAGTGTCACACTTTTATTAATCTAGAAATTAAGATTCTACATTAATTACATAATTAAAAATAGCGGAAGAGTTATTTGGTTAAATTAAAACAGGCTTAACTCCAAAAATACTAAACTGATTAAAATAAAACTTTTACTAGCAGATAGCTAATATTCTTATGCAAAATATAAGTTATTTTTTAAACAATAAGTGGACTAAGTCGTAGGATACACCTAGTATAGTATAATAGACGATTAAAGTATGAAAAATGCATTTTATGTGTTTTTCAACGTAATTACGTAGTTCAATAATGTAACCGTCATGGAATAATACTATAAAAGATAACTTATAGCATTGAAAATGCTATAAAATATGACACAATATGACATAATACTCGTGTATAATCACTACATAGTATAAAACAAAGTCGCTTCCCGTTGTCTGTCCCTATGTATGCTTAGATCTTTAAAACTACGCAACGGATTTTGATGCGGTTATTTTGACAATGATTCAAGAGAAAGGTTTATATGTAATACATCAGTATTACACCCGTGCAAAGCTGGGGCGGGTCCGTAGTTATATGTATATTTAAAAGATTTTTCATATGTAGATGTCCTTTTAAATGCGTACAAAGTCACGGGCTACAGCTAGTACGTTAATAAATGACATATGCTTTTATAAAAATTTTACCTCTATTTATTTTTCTTATACAAATAATGTACAATGGCGTACCTAAGAGAAAACAAGAAGTAGGTGTCTAATAGGAAAATAGAAATTCGTTGAACAGGTGACGTGTAATTTTATCACATCCTTTTAAACAGGTAAAATATTAATTTAACTATAATCTCCAATATAAAGAGCTTATACTTATCATATTTATAATACAATTTAAGTATGGATCACCATAAATATAATCACCTTTAGTTATCCCACAATTGGGCAAAATTTTTGCTTATTATCAATCATTTTAAACCAAAAACAAACAAACCTAAGACAGCCATATTGTGACGTCACCACCCCATCCATTTACAAACCTTAATGACAGGTGCTTAACAATAGACATAACTATTAGTGTTTTTTTATTACGTAATTTATTTTATTATTAGCGAATATAATAATATGAGAGTGTTTGAGAGTTTAAATATACACATGTTTTTTTGACAATAGGTGGAATACTGTTATTTTTTTATGATAATAGGAATGGGTTCATTTCGTCTAAATAGGTTTTGGAAAATGTGTTTTTGGTAGGTACTATAAATTTTCACTGAACATTACGGGGTGGTGCAGTTCTATGTATGGATTTGTATGCACGAGTCGTAGGTTCGATCTCCAGTGTAGGCAAGTAACAATGCGACTTTTTCAAAGTTCAAATCCTACTAATATTATAGACGCAAAAGTTTGTGATTATGGATAGATTTTTTTGTTCTTTCACGCTTAAACAGCCGGATGAATTTTGATGAAATGTAGTATGGAATTAGCTGAAACCCTGGAAAAGAAACTACTTTTAAACTTACTAGGAACGTCAGTGGGGGATAATGTTTTTGCCGCTATAACCAAAATTCGCTCGGTCGAAGTCTGGAGTAACAGGCGTAACAGCAAGTTCACAAGAGAAAGGAATTCTAGTTTTATTTTAACATCTAAACATACAAACGTTGTTGAAATTTTGCATTTCCTCAATAACCAATCTATTAATTGCTAACATTAATATTTATCGTAATTCTTACACGACACTTGGTTGTCTCGTAACGTGTGTCAGAGAAAGGCCTTATAATTATAAATCGGAACACTATTTTGTGCACTTCCTAGTAAAAACGTAACACAGATGTATTTCAAGATGTTGGTTATAGATGCAAAACATACATAATTATATGTCCGGACCGATTTCGGCCTCGGCGGCTAGTGTTACTATACCACTAGACAGCTACGCGGCACATATTATAGTGCACAAGCGTGTGCTAACACAGGTGCACTCTCTGTTCCTTTACTCTCATAGCCCGATGGGACGGCAAACCGACACGACCGGAGAAAGATCACGCGCAGGACCTAGATTTTCACGTGCTTTCCGAAACAGAGTAGCTGTCACACATCATTCTCGCCGTGGGCATCAAACTCGTAACCTTTGACTTGGCAGTCCTGCCGTCTTACCACAAGGCTCTGAATCGCTCTCGCTCTCTTGAATTTGAAGAAATCAATTCTAATTTCATCATATTCGGTTGATTCGACGCGGAGTATTTATTGTGCGTGATTTCATATAAGAATTTTAAAAGTACTTAAGTTCTATGCGTTTAGTTCGGATAAGTATGCGAAACATAACCTAAAAATCATAGTAAATAATTTTCAATACACAATCACATTTTACCAGCTGAAGTATTATAACAACTAGTTCTAATCTTATCATTTATCGCAGCGATTACATTATCTACACGATAGATATTGAAAGGTCTTTGCTCAATGTTCCGTAGTACTTAGTACGATAGTCTGAAAGTAGTTTATATTTTCTTTAAATAATTATTATCTTTACAATCTTTGGTGGCCTTGTGGGCTTATAAACGAATGGTCTTATACTTAAATACAATTTTCAACGGTGATGGAAAACGTCGTGAGGAAAGCTGGATTCCATGGAAACATTGGAATCTGCAATCCGCAGTGAGCTAGCGTGGTGATCAATGCTCAAACTTTCCATATATGGGTAGAGGCCTGTGCCCAGCAGTAGGACGTGTACCTATAGGCTGGTTTAATATTAATAATTTACAGGCATCATCTCTTACAGTAAAACTGTTGTTGTTTTAAAAGACGGCGCCCTTCACAGCGAAGAGTGGCGCTTCGCTTTACTAAACTACAGACGAAAATTTCAGTATAAATATAATTTTATTTTCCTAGTCTGTAATGGTCCCACTGCCAGGCAAAGGCCTCCCCCAAGTCCTTCCACGAATTTCCATCTTGCGCCGCTTCGAAATCTTCCGATGATGACAATAAAAACAAAAATTCGGGGATAATAAATAAATTGTAGCCGATTCTCAGACCTACTGAATGCAAGTACGAAATTTCAACCAAATCGGTCCAGCGGTTTCGGAGAAGAACGGTAATTAATATTGTGACACGAGAATTTTATACATAAGATTAATTGTACTGTGTAATAAGTCCCGATATCTTTTTCGCGGAATAATATAAAACAACATTACTATCATTTATGCAATTAATTTTTCACACGGCTAATATCAATCGATGTTAAAAGAAATTGATAAAATCTATTCACTAATTAATATGATCCCAATAATTGATAGGAAGTTCATCAATGCATTGTAATTTGTATCATCAATTAAATCTGCAATTCTTCACTTAATTGATTTCATTTTTCAGTATTTAATACGATATTGATCGATTTCTAAAAATATGTTTTCGTGGAAGACACTTTCTTGTTCTAGTAACGAATATTTTTTTACCTCAATGGTTTCAATAAATCACTACATAGTATAAAACAAAGTCGCTTCCTACTGTCTGGTCTTTAAAACTACGCAGAACTTGTATTATGAGTACCTACTCGGCAACTGGTATACTTACTCACATACTTCTAAATACATTCACATTATAGATAAATTACACCCAGACCCAGAACAAATAATCGTGCTCATCACACAAAAAATTGTCCCGGGTGGGAACCGAACCCACTACCTTTGGTATAGCAATTAGGTCCACTAACCACTAGGCCAAAAGGCCAGTCAAATGTAATAATAAAAAATATATAGTTTGACTTGCAATTTTAACCGCATTCCGCCCGTTCATTTTCCTCTCAAGTTATTTAAATTATAATAATATACTATCTTATCTCTCATACACTTATGTGCTGTGACTCAATTTTCGCCACCGCGTGCATGTTATATTAAATACAGAAGTGCCGACTATACTATGATAAATATTGGCTATCTGATAATTATAATTAATATACGACAAACAGGAAAACGTCAAATTGAAAATTACGTCAAAAGACAATAAAATTACCGTGAATAGAGATTGATCAAAATGGTCAGGGATAATAATATGCTAGTGTTATTTTTATGGGCGATATTGGTAACATAAATGCTCTAAAATAAATCTTGTGATATGCACATAAATACATTTTTCTTATAGAATCAAACCCGAGTGTTTGTAAGTACCGTCCGTGTGGTGTCCGGATATAAAGAATAGCACCACCCCATATCCTCCACTGGGTGTCGTAAAAGGCGACTAATGGACCTTAAGACCCAGTGCACTGTACCAAGCACCTTGGGTCACCCGAATGGTGGCGGGTAAACAACCAACAATCGCATTCCCAAAGAGGGTTAGTGTCAGGCAGGCGGCCGACTATAAAACCATAGCCAAAACTTTAAGCAACATGTCTAAAAGATGTGTTGCGCCGACCCCAAGTAAAAATTGGGATAAGGGCAGGGGAATGATGAAAATGATGATGTTTGTAAGTACAGCAAAAACACTATTCAACTTTAATGCAGTCGTTTGAAATTTAGTCTACGTATTGATCAAGGGTGACGATGTTTAATACTAGTCGATGTTTTCAGATAAGCATAATATGACAACTGTAATAAAAACATCAAATAAATATTTTGATGTTTTTATTACTTTATTTGGAATATGTGCCATTATTATTTCAATAAATTTGGCCTTTTCAACAACGATATGCAAATCCATAAAATTACACAATATAACCGCATATTATTCATATTTTATTGGCAAATAAATGTTGATGCATTCAGTTAAAAGTTTAAAATTTTATATGCCATCCGAATTGCATTTTGAAAAGGTTTATTTGAATGATAATTTCAAATTAGTTGTCACCTACGACTAAGCGTATTGTTTTTTAAGTGTGTCTAAAAAGATATTGATTAAAAAATGTATTTGGCGAAATAGGGCTTAACGAGTCCGTTGTTAAAAAGAATTACACAATATTTGACCTAATCTGAACATTAAAAACTGCTTCAAAGTTAAAGAGAGGGGGCTCGTAACGACTTTCTCTGTGGCCAATTGTATTTGCAGGATAAAAGAAAATGCGTTTCTAACATTATTGCAATCTACAACATGAAAGACCCAAGAAAAATGTTTTCTATCCTATTACACACCAAATGAATTTACTCGCGTTACAGGTTCGATCTCAGGGTACTACCAATATGGCTAATTATCATTTTAAGACACTAAGCAATAACATAACATCACGAGGAAACCAGGATTACCAAAATGGAATTAATAAAACTAAGTGCGGTTATCAATGCTCCTCCATATGTAAACCTTTTGCCCCCCCCCCCCCTATAGGACATGTACAGGGATATCTCTTACTTACAATTGAAATTAAAAGATGCTAGAAATAAGTTAAACTTTAATAAATTATGGTATGGGTATTCCACGATATTAACACAACGCCATATTTATAGACTCAAACTAAGCGAGGCTTTTATTACGAGTACTAGACAATTGATAAACTTACTTATACATATACTTCTAAGTACATCATCATTATTAATTTACTAGCTTAGCTCTTGCCGGTTTAGCTGCCTCCATCTCTCTCTACTTCGTGCTATCTCATACAGATAACATACATTTACAGTAAACAGAACAAATGATCGTGCTCGTCACACAAACATTTTAGTTGGGGATCGTACCCCCGACCCCCCGGTACACAACAGTCAGGGCCACTAACCACAAGGCCGATACCATCCTAGCGCCCCTACTTGCTGAGTGGCTAGCTAGGTTGTTTATGCTTATACTCTTTACTCAATTCATTTACCCAGCTATGGGACTTCTACATACCGATTTAAAAACTAAATTATTACAGATACTCTCCATTCCCATCATCTAAATAATAAACTTTCTAGTACATAGGCCCTACATTTTTATATTGAAACACATTGACCTTGGCATGAATTTGAATTCGTCACAATTGGGTGAACGCATTCAATTTAATCTGGTTTAATATATTATTGTTTACGCTTTCATTTCCGTTAGTATCATCATGTCAGTAAGGCCTCAAAGCAAGAATATTTCTGTTTTAAAAGCTAGTTGGCTGTTTCTATCAGCACCATGACTCCGGAATCTGACCAGATACTGATGAAATTTGAAGACGAAATAGAAGCTTATAACAAATAATGTCTTTGTTTATATTCGATACACTGACTGCACGGTTAGCCGAATGGTATAGGTCACCACACCAATTACCACTATCAAGTAACATTTCTACAATCATTCACGTCAATGGAAAATGCTTAAATGTATGGAAATGACATTTCGTTTCGATAAATCACGTGGTTCAGACCTGTCATATCCATAAATTTGTGTTTCCTGTTGATGTACCTACCTAAGTGGAATTGTCAGCTTATGGTTAAGAAAGCTTACGATTGGGTCCGACTCTAGTCCGTCTGTCCTCAAAAATTCGTTTGAGTAAGCCGTGTAAATAATCAAGTATATAATTAATCCACCTCACGAAATTTACTGTTACAGTAAAAGTATTTTCCATGGCACGCTGGCATCTCCGCATTTGTAATTACCACTGTAATTCTAATGACTTCAACCCACGCCGAGGGACTTGCCGAACTCAAACTGACCATAAACACCTCGGGCCCCTTCTATTGCCAAAACCACTCTACGTACTAAGAAACTCTCGTCTCCTTAACTCACCCCTTTAAATATTTCGGAGCGTGTTCCAAGACTTATCCCCAGTTTCTGAAAGACTGATCAATTGAATCTGCTGTCAAATCAATTCTTCTCGACTGTGATTAGATCACAGAGCTTGACATGAGATTCGACTGACGATCCCAATTTTTATATTTTTCGTTTGAGAAACCGGGATTGCTAATTTTAACTGTTGATGAATTTACCTCCATAACTTACATCACAAAATGATTATCTTGTTACAAAGATCATTTGTTTTGAGATCATTGTTGGAAACGCAGCGCGGACAACCAAGGTCGGTAATTATGACTCCATACAGACGAATAACGATGTGTTTATTCAAGTGGTTGTTCAACACATGTTATTTAACCGATTTTAAAAGGAGGTTGTTATTTCGACTGCTTCTAAACCTAGTCTTTGCCTGTTCGATGAATTGATTATGATGGATTGTGGATATGTATTATTATGGATAGTGGTACGCCAGGATCGTAGCAAATGGAAAGATGTGATCTCTGCCTACCCCCAAGGGAAAGAGGCGTGACGTTCATGTATGTATGTTTGTAGATAGGTTAGATGTAAATGTTTATGTGACATCACTTTTTTAACGATTCTATGATGTAAAAATACAAGGAAATCTTTGCTAAGAATAATTGTGATTATTCAATAGTTACTACATCGTTGACTGGCCTGTTGGTCTAGTGGTTAGTGGCCCTAACTGCTATACCGGAGGTCATGGGTTCGATGCCCACCCAGGACAAATGTTTGTGTGATAAGCACGATCGTTTGTTCTGTCTGGGTGTAATTTATCTATAATATGTGTATATTTAGAAATATATAAGTATGTTTATCAGTTGTCTAGTACTCATAACAGAAGCTACGTGACAATTAACTTGAGACTAGATAGCGTAGTGCAAATGATGAGGAATATTTATTTATAAATTAAAAATATGTCGCCCCCTGTCTGTCTGTCCGTAATTCCGTATGTATGCTTAGATCTTTAAAACTACGCAATGGATTTTGGATTTCCGTAATGGATAACACATATAAAATACGTAATTTATTTTGAAGTCGATTAGGATTTTAAAAATATAAAGCATGATTTTAGAGCGATATCGACAGTGCAAACAAAATACGCACGTTGCAAGATAGTTATCAAACCTTTTTGTGCGTATGCACCTGTTTTGTATAGGGTCAAAATTAGGGGAACAGTTGTTTCGGCCGTTATAAGGAAGACAGGTGTAAATATAGGGGTGATTTTGTAAAAGAGACCTATATTCAATATTGTGTATCTAACCCCTGTTTTCTCAAACGCTGATCAAAATAAAATGTGTTAATCGTCAGTCTAATCTTGTGTTAAGCTCTGTGATTGGTTGTAGGTTTTATGGTCAACCTATCATAGTCATGATCAGTTGATTTGACATCAGATTCAATAGATTAGCGTACCAGAAACAGGGGGTAAATTAAAATAAAGCTAACTCGTTTATTTACGAGGCAACACAGGTTTCCGATTAATTATAGCGGTACTTTGATTTTTATACGGATACGACTACATTTATTTTTGCCACCGTGTGCAAAGTGTCGCTGGTTCAGTCCCCGCGAAAGACAAGTAATTGTGTCTTAGTGCATGTAAATTGAATAAGTATGAAAGTCCCCACGGCATAAGGATTTAATTCCTTAGTGCAGGATTCGTTTTTAAAAAGAAAACACTCATATAATTGTGTACTCTATTTTTGACTGGCCTGTTGATCTAGTGGTTAGTGGCCCTGACTGCTATACCGGAGGTCGTGGATTCGACTTCCACCCAGAACAATTGTTTTTGTGATGAGCACGATCATTTGTTCTGTTTTAGGGTGTAATTTATCTATAATATATATGTATTTAGATAAAAAGAAATAAGTATTTTTATCAAATGTATTTATAATATTCTAGTTCTGCAATCGTCACATCTTTTTCCCACACTTTTCTATCAAATCTCTGGAATTTTTAAGATCTTTCTCCCGTATCTTGAAAGATATTGATAGCAATTGATAAGCTGTGTCCTATTTACACGCTGACATCTCTTGATAGATGGCATTGTTTACACAATAACAACGTCGGCATTATTCTCTAGTAACAAAATTGGGTATTTCACTGACTTTGGTCTGTAAAACTGCTAAATCGTCCGTTAGATAGATTTACAAAAACTTGGACCCCTCGTGGTGGCCTTGCGGTCCTAGGTATGGATGTGTATGCATGAGATGCAGGTTTGATTTTTAGCACAGGCAAGTACCAATGTGACTTTTTCATGAAATAGTCACACTTAAAGTTACAAGAAGTTAATTATTCGAAGATACTACTGGCGAACAGTGAAGGAAAATATCGTGAGGAAACCTGGATTCCAAATATTGGAACCTGAAATAGCAAATTCGCATGGATTTAATGTGGAGATCAATGCTTAAACCTCCTCTATATAAAGGAGGCCAGTGCCCAGCAAAGGGACGTACATATTTAGGTTAGTTTAATAATGTTTTTACTGTCGTATTTTTTTTTACGGGAAGATAAAAAATGGAGACGTTACAGTAAATTCGTATCTCGTGTAACGTCATGTCACAATGCACTTTATAATGATAAATGACGTTTCTACCCCCCACTTTCATACGATTCACCATCTTTGATTCGTCATAATTATCTTCGTATTTTTTTTATTGATAAGATAAAAGTAAAAATATGCCTCCAATATCTTTTGCAAAACCTTTCTGACAGACTACTTAATTAGATTTTCTAAAGTCACAAACCTAATCCTAAACCGTAACAATTTAGTTAAAGGTGATGAAAATAAAAGTAAATGTATTACAGACATCACGGTTTCTGATAACGGGCTGATAAGCGTAACCTTGAAACAACAACAGGTGAAATGTTTGTATGAGGACGTCACGCAGAGTAAATTAAGCGAACAATGTGTTTTATAACTGTCTTGAGGATAGAATAATATCTCTATTAAACTCGAGGTTTTTGACCAAAAACGCTTATTATAAAAAGAGAGACCTAAGATTTTAGACAGACTGACTGCATTTCAACTGCAAATTGCAGTTCAAGGACAGTTTGAATGCAGTTGACACGACTGCAATAAAACTGCAAATCAAAAGTGCAGTCCGAATGCAGTTGAATTGCAGTCGACGTGCAGTTCTATTGCAGTCGTGTCAACTGCATTCAACCTGCAAACTGCAATTTGCAGTTGGATTGCAGTTGAAATTCAATCCGTTTGTCTAGAGCCTAAACCTGCCTGCACCTATATCGTATCACTCTCAATAGTGAGAATAGAATAGAATAGAATAGAATATATTTATTTGTCCAAACATAGGTAACATAAAGCTCTTAACAAAAAATAATAATATAAAGTATCACTATGTTTCACCTCACTTGGCATACAAATATTTGCTTACAACAATGAATTTAAACATAAACACTTTACTAAAATTTGGCATATTTAACAATTATAGAAATAATGCAAACAATTAATAAAGATATATATATTTAGGAACAATGTAATACTGTAAACATCCTTATGTAATAAACAAATCAGAATCCGCGCCCATTTTGTTATGATCATTTTAAAAATTATCATCAAGGAATTCGGTAATAGAATAGTAGGCTTTTTGTATTAAAAAAATATTAAGTAAGCGTTTAAATCTGTCTAGACCATTTCCATCTTTAATGTTTCTTGGGAGTTTGTTATAGATTTTGGGGGCCATTCCCAAGAAACATTTTGAATATAAGGTGAGGGTCAGTTTTACCGCAATGCTTGCGACCGGGTCTTTAAATTCAAACGCAGTTTAGCCAGTCACATCAGGGCTCACGCTAGGAGGTGAATTTGCCATGGGTTGACGTTATAAGGAATCGATAAGGAGGACTATATGTGTACTCTATTAAACCAAAATTATAACCGTCTAACGTCAGGGGTCTGAAGAGAAAAGTCTACAAACCCCTGAATAATACATAGAGTAGTTTAACTCGGCCGTTTGTAAAATAAATGACTACAGACGCGCAGTGGGTAACAGCGATAGGGCTGCCCATCTACAGCATTTTAATTACATCAACAACACACCGTCTGTTCGTCACTGCGACACGCTCGCGACCGTATCATGCCACGCTTCGATAGTTTAGGCATAACTTGCGTTACGTCCTTTTATATGATGACTTCATACTGTACATATTTACTATACATAAATAAATATCACAGCTTCCGTGTTTCGGAAGGCACGTATAAATGTGGGTCCTGCGCTTGATCTCTCTCCGGTCGTGTCGGATTGCCGTCCCATCGGGCTATGAGAGCAAAGGAACAGAGATTGCACCTGTATTTGCGCAAATCGAGCGTCACGATCTGTTTTACTTAGTTATGAATATTATCTAACTAAATAATTATTTCTCTTTTCCCAGGACAATATTATGTCATCTTGAAGACTGAAAAAAAGTAATGAAAATAACTCAAAATGGCGGAAAACGAAGGTCCTGTTACCGTTGATGACCTGCCTATGTCATTCCATGTAAGTATTTTTTCAAATATAAATATTATAAGAATATACCAGTCAATGGTATGCCAGGATCGTAGCAAATGGAAAGATGTGATCTCTGCCTACCTCGAAGGGAAAGTGGCGTGGCGTTTATGTATGTATGTTTGTATACCAGTCTATATACATCCCACGGCCAAAGAAAAGATGGATGAGTTGAAGAAGGAATGAAGGAAGGAGTAAATGATACTGTGACGTCTGATAGGGGAGAATGGAAGAAATAAACGTGTTACGTCAACCCCAAGTAAAATGGGATAAGGGTAGGAAGAAATAGAAGAAGATAAGACCCACGGCTGGGCACAAGCCTCTTCCTATATAGAGATTTGAACAATGATCACCAAGCTGACTCACTGCGGATTGGCAAATGCAGACTCCAATATTTGGAGCATATAATCCAGGTTTCCTCGCAATTCTTTTATCGTTAATCAGTACCTACTAGGGACTAAGTATAATTAAAAAGGTACATATCACTTTAAAAAAGTCACATTGTTACTTGTCTGTGAAGAGGCCTGTATCCAGCAGTGAGACGTTTATAGGCTGATATTATTATCATATCATTAAAAATGTAGTTTTAAATGCAAATATATTATTATTTAGCGTAGTTTTCATATAAAAAAACCAAGTGCTAGTTTATTCTCTCGAGTATTCATTCATGCACAGACTCTGATGACGTAATTACAATTAGGGTTAATAACTATGACCTGTCTAGATGACTGCTAGACATTCGTCATGCTAAATTACAAAAATCCAGTCAAGAAATTAGGTACAATCATATAACATACGTATTATTCTTATAATACAGAATAATCAAAATATGGGACTTAGTTTAATATTTAGTTTATTCATTCTAGTTTTTAGGAATCCGTAGGTAGGTACCCATAGGGTAAAACGGAATCCTATTATTAAGCCTCCGCTGTTTCTCTGTCTGTTTCCAGGCTGTATCTCATAAACCGTAATAGCTAGAAAGCTGAAATTTTCACAAATGATGTATTTCCGTTGCCGCTATAACAACAAATACCAAAAAAACAAAAATTATGGGGATCTAAAAATAATAAAAGTATTTTTTTCGTATTTTTTGCTCAATATTAAAAACGGTAACAAGTAGACGTTTCAAATTCTCGCTGTGTATAGATGATAGGACGGAACCCTTCGTGCTCGAGTCCGACTCGTACCTACACCTTTTTTTGTATACCTTACTTAGTAAAGTCTGACTACCAGTCTTACTAAGGGAAACTGTGTTCAAATTAAATGTTTTTCGTGGAATACTTTAATGAACACATGAATGTGATGATCCACTGATGCAGGAATGGCGTATCCTAACTCGCGGACCGGAACGCTATTTTATGCTAAACTAAATTACTGTTCGTAGGCCCGGAGCTGGGGTAACAGAAATATACTTTATGTTAATTTCGATACGTGATTAAGAAAATTGTGTTAGTTTTACAAGGCTTTATGTGTGTTGTATACACCGTGACTTTTAGGTCGTTTTAAAAAAGCAGCCCAGTTCATGTATCCAATGACTAGTAAACGTTTATAATAAAAAAATGTTTTTTTTAAGATTTGAATGAATAAAAATATTATTCATTATTATGACACAAGGCAGTTTTACGAACACTCTGTAGTGAGCGCGGTCCGAACCTTGTGCCAAAGGGGCCGCGCGGGCGGCGCGGCGGCGTCTTATCACAGGTCATTCACCTTAGCGTAAAACAGCTGTCTTACTATTGCAATCATAATGTTCGCAGTAAGTATGTAGCATGTATCTTCAACAGTTTGATACGTAAACATTTTTAACAGGATGTTTCATATTTCCAATGTATTATTTATTTTTTTCATGCATATTATTTTAATTAATGATAAAAAAATTATATTCGCGCCTAGAGGTATTTTATGACGGATACATTGTGTGGACGACTTTTTTAAAACGACCTAAAAATCACGGTGTATTTGTGACAATTACCAATTATGTTTGTGTAATATTTGATATCTATCAGAGAATTTATGGCAAGACGTCATATAATCATGACATTATTTTTCAAACATTGCTTTTTCCTTTCTTTATTAAACAAATATTTGATGATAACATTATTCTGTAAAATCAATGAACACATCACATTTTCATAACTAAGCGAGTGAAGCTTATGTATACAGTCCACTTTTGTACTTCATTGTTCGCGAACTCCTAGACGGAAACTTCGATTCGAAATTATATTTTTCGCAATTTATAATGGGTGTGACCCTCCCTCGTAGCATGCAATTTCTTTCCGAAAAATTATTAGCCAAAATTTTTTTTTGCCATTAAAGTTAGCTCGCTTAATCAGGTTAGTAGTGGCGAAAATACGCCTCGGTAATAAACCTAGTCTTTATGAATAAACACTGTATCAGCAAGTCCATTAAGACACGCAACTAACTCTCACCACACACTAGCTCCTGGTCTATAATCATTATGCATAATATACGCTAGTGACGTCACTTCCCCTGTACTCGCTCTAATTGCGACGCGATTTATAACGCATTGTACCTCTTTACAAGTTACTTTGCTGTATAAGTGATTTATTTACTTCCGTGAGGTTTTTTTATACAAAACTAACGATCTGTCCCAGCTTCGCAAGTGAATTATTGATGTATCAGATAGTAAACCGTCCTCTTGAATCACTCTAGCTATTAAAAAAACTGCTTCAAAATCCGTTGCGTAGTTTTGACGATTTCCACCCAGAAAAATCATTGACTGATGAGCACGATCTTGCTTTAAGTCTGGATGTAATTTATCTATAATATGTATGTATTTAGAACACAAGTTCTTTAGTATGCCTTATTTGAAACTGGATGGCGTTGTATGAATGTTGGGGAATATTGATTTCTGTAAATTAAAGAATATTCTGATAATGTGTACTACAATAAAACAATGATAAGTAAAAGGAAGTAACACTTTAATGGCATTAAAATATTATCTAAAACGCGAGGTTTTGCGATACTTTATATGACTGTCGTACTTTGTTCTTTGATAAAAGAAATTCATTCATATCTTTTACTTAAATACAACAACTCCCGAAGGAACTACTCCTTGTGTCATCGGCAATTTTACGGACATTTAGTTCTAGTTTGCCAGGCCTGTTGTACTAGAGGTTAGAGGACCTGACTGCTATACAAAAGGTTGTGGGTTCGATTTCCACCCATGACAAATGATTGTGTGATTAGCACGATCATTTGTTTTGTGTCTAGGTGTAATTAAATATAATACCTACCTATGTATGGTTTTAGAAATATATAAGTATAATTAAGTATATGTTTATCAGTTATCTCTAGTACCTACTCATACCATAAGCTACTTACTACACTTAGCTTGAGGCGGAGCTTGATGGCGTTGTAAGAATGTTGTAGTATTCATTTCTTATTAAAATAAACAGTTAAATCTGTGCAAAATGTATCAAATCGTAACCTCCAAACATATTCTTAAAAACCGCTGCCACATTGAATGAAACACATTCTCAAAAGAAAACTACACGCATTGTATTTTAATTAGAGCCATAAGCAACGAAAGTGAAATTCGTCTTGTCTTGAGCATGTTATGCAAGAGTTTACTAATTAAACTCTTTGTATTTTCACTACGTAGTTAATATAGCGTGGATACTATTTGCACAGTGTAATAATATACACACACCGTATAAAGTTTTCATATAAACGGATGGAACGCGAGCATAGCCCAACTGGCCCCAGTTAGCTATAGACCGGGATAGGTGGAAGGAGGGAAGGGAGGCCTTTGCCCTGCAGTGGGATACTAACGGCTAGTAATAATAATCTCCATAATTTACAAGTCTTGTACCTACCTTGGGCTGTTTATAATGTGTTCTTACATAGAGCAGGGGTGGATGGCCCTTGGTGGATGCCCCATCACATTTTAGATTAAAGTTCTCAACAAGGCCTCTGCATGTTGGACCTTTGTCCCCGTGTAAGCCTTTAAAAAGAACCGGGGTTCTTCCCTTGAAGCTAGCCCTTCCCGTGAATTGAAGAGATACAAATAATAATAACGCAAGCATAACTTATGCATACGACGAATAGTGTGTTGTTGATGTAATTAAAATGCTATAGATGGGCAGCCCTATCGCTGTTATGTACGGCGGCGCGGCTGTAGGCATTTAGTTTTTAGATACGGTCGAGTTAAACCACTGTATGTATTTACACTGTGCTATTCGCATTCACAAACACTCACCACTTGAAGCCATTTTGTCAGAGAACAGAGTAGGTTACGCAGTAAAAGAGGCCTGGGGTGTTTGTTTCAACCCGAAGAAGAAAAAGGATTTACTATACCGGGTTAAAAGGATTTTTTGGCGCATGGATGTAAACTATCGCCCTCCATAAATATGTTGTATTCTAAAAGAAATCAGTCCTACAAATAAGCTTAACTTGGAACAATTTTCTATGATAAAACCAAGTTTTTCGGAATTGTCTTCTAAGAAGAGAGATACTGTGTCGGTATTTTAAATACATAACCGGAGTCTGTTTAACTTCTTACGTATACAGGTTCCGCAAACATAATGATGTCCGGACCGATTTGGGCCTCGGCGGCTAGTGTTACTACGACACCAACCAGCTACGCGTGACATATTATAGTGCACAAGCGTGTGACATGATTAGTATGTAAAAATATGCATCAACATTTTTTTATTGTTTATACTATTTCTTTCCAGGTGAAATACTTAGGACAGAGCGATGCCAGAGGATTATGGGGAATCAAACACACGAGGAAACCAGTCGATCTCATGGTAGCGGCAGCCAAAGCATTGCCTCCAGGTACGGAACAATCATCATCATCTTCCCGCCCTTATCCAATGGGAAATCGTGTGGTGCAACACGAACGAACCTCTAGTAAAATGTTACTTGAGGTTGGCGCAACACGTTTTTTGTCCTTCCATTCTCTCCTTTCAGACGTCACAGTATCATTTACTCCTTTTTCATTCATATCATTCCTTACACAATCCATCCATCTTTTCTTTTGGCTTTCCCCTTCCTCTTCATCCATACACACATAAACGTCACGCTTCTTTCCTTGGGGGTAGGCAGAGATCACATCTTTCCATTTGCTACGATCCTGGCATACCACTTTAGCTTCATCGAGATCCACACTCATCAATCGCTTCATACACGCTCGTCGGTTTAGGGTACTCCTCTCCATCCATCAACATTCATACTTAACACTCTCTTAGTCACAGGAGTTTCATCTCTCCTCATCACATGTCCATACCAAGAACAACTATTTGAGACTAGATGACGTTGTGGGAATTTTGAGGAACATTTTTTTTTTCCTAGCCTATAGTGTCCCACTGCTGGGCAAAGGCCTCCCCCAAGTCCTTAAACAAATCTCTGTCCAGCGCCGCTTTGAACCAGTCCATGAGGAACATTTATTATTTATTTATTATATACATTTCTTTTACAGGCCAAATCCTTCCCATCGTGAAACTAACAATCACGGTAGATGGCGTTCACGTGGAGACTGCCATGCACGGCACCAAACGGGATGAGTTCGAGCACATGTCTGTATTCTTCAACATTGAGTCTATATCCTATGGGGTGCAAGACCTGGTCTACACAAGGGTCTTCTCCATGATTATAGTGAAGGACAATGAACCGGTTAAGGGATTAAATCCCTTTGAATGTCACGCCTTTGTTTGTGAGAGCAGGTAATTTGAAATTTGTATTTTTGGCGGTACTTTTTGGAATACTGTACCATTTGAATGTGTTATGTCTGTGTTGCAAAAGTTGCACCAAACACCAAATACTGAATTGAAATAGTTTACGGCTGTCTGCCACTTCATTTCAAATTGAAGTGTGGTAGTGTTTCAGTGTAGCTAAAAATCAATTAAAAGTAGATTAAACATACATTTTGTGTAAGCATATGTCGACCACACCCATTGTATTTGAGGATCAAACCTATACCATGTAGTAGACAAAATTTATAACCGTTACCTGTACCATAAAGTAGTCTGTGCAAACAGTTTAAGATCAGTACCTTTCTATAATTTAGAATCTAGGCTGATATACTTTGATTTTAACAGTCATTACAATTCCGGCAACCTGGTTCTCTTGTGGGGTAAAGAAAGAAAATTGTACAGTTTATTAAAATTAGGGTATTCAGTTGATCCCGGTCTAACCGGATAACTCTTGTTTTACCGACTCCCGCACTTAAGAATTTAATCCTTGTATCGCGGGGGTTTTCACAGACATTCAATTCACATGCACAAAGACACCCAGACTCGACGTGTTGACCTATACCACTCGGCTATCCGTGCAGTCATTGCACAAATATTGAAGACATCAGCTTACATAACACGGAATCAAATACGGAAACTAAAACTACTATTTATATTATGTTGAACACTTAAAATAATTTAAACGAACATTAATTACACTATTACCGGCACTAGTTCTATGATATTTTGCATCTAGCAAAAGTAAAACGATAGCATGTTATGAACAAAAATTAAAATTTAATTTTAACGGTTTACTTTCGCGTGTTTATCGGGATAGCCCGACTAGTTTTGAACCCAACCGGAGTCCTTAATCATGGGCTAACGTCACTGGGCGCCAGTCAAATCGGTCTTATGAATTATCTAACAAAAGATATAATGAACAAAATTTTTCTCGAAATCCAATCTAGAAATTTTACAGAAAAAAAAATTGTATTATCAATATCCTTCCTTTTGGAAAATACGTAATACCAGCGGGTCATTAACCTGTTGAATTAAAAAACATATCTATTAATAATATGGCGACACAAATAAATATCAAATTTTTTAATTATGTATTTCGTAACACGGTATTTAAAATGGTCAATAAAACATAGTTCGTTGTATCTAGGTCAGGCAATCTGCTGATAGTGATTGCGTAAGAAAGATGTCTTAGAGTTTAGTTTTGATAAATGTAAAATGGATACAAATTATATTAATATATTTAGTCTGTACTTTCCTGTTGTCAGGCATAGAACTCCCTATTTACTGCCAACAGTGCCAGTTACAACAACAAACTTTTTAAATAAAATCTACATTATGACTGCACAGTGCACGGATAGCCGAGTGGTATAGGTCACCATGTCAATTACCACTGTACGCGACGTGTCGCGGATTCGATCTCCGTGTAGGTCAAGAATTTGTGTGATCCACAAAGACTTGTTCTGAGTCTGGGTGTCTTTGTGCATGTGAATTGAATGTCTGTGAAATCCCCTGCTTTAAAAGGATAAAATTTCTTAGTGTGGAACTCGCAAAAAAAATGACATTAAAGAGACATTAAAGAGGGATTCTGCAATTTGTCTATTGTAAAAAAATAGGTTTTAGTTGAGGTTTAGTTTGTAAACATTAAAAAAGTAAAAACATTTTGTAAATACGTTACCAAGGTAACTGACCTAGAGTTAAAATTTCTCCAGCACAACGAACATCCCTTTCTCATTCATAAAAAAAATATCGTAATTTCCGTAATATTTCAGAAATGCAGCACGTCGATTAACGTATTCCTTGGCAGCCGCGTTCCAAGATTATTCAAGAAGAGTGAAAGAGATGCAAGCATCCACAGGTAAGGCACTCTTCTCTTTCAACACTTACTAACCCCCAGAAAGATAATCAACTATCCTATCAATCAATTAACGACTGTGATTTGTTGAAGACAAAACTTGCATACTTAACAACCAATCACAACGCTTAACTAAAACCTGAGATATACTTACAACTAATCACAACGCTTAACTGAAATCTGAGATCTGACTGATGATGAATTTATTTTGATGTTGATTATCGTTCATGGGGGGGGGGTCTTTTGCTTCCAAGCTTCCTCTATTGTGATTGTGTTTTTTTGTGAGGGAAAATGTATTACTCGTTTCGGGTTTTCAACGTCGGGACTGCCCAGTTTTTAGGGGCCCTACAGAGGTAGGGCCCCTAAAAAAAATTGATAGAAACCTACAATTTTGGTCAATGTCATTCTTCTATAACTGTTAGACTTTTACTCTTAGAGGGCTCTCAGCTTGCGTCACAAGAATTTTGTATTTGAGTAAAATAATCGAATTAGTCAGTCAAAAACATATTACGCCGACCCCAAATAAAATGGGATAAGGGCAAGAAGATGATGATGATTATAAAATTTGGGTTGCAAGATCAGATCATAGAGTGTATCTAAAATATGATATTTATCCAATCCGGCACATTGACACTCCATTAGCTCTTGTTGACGCGCTGCGAAAATATACATTTAGAACAAACCGTTAAAACAATTTTCGATTTCCGCAAAAATATTGTCACCTGTTAGTATTTAAAGTACATGAATTTTCGTTCATGTAAGTAAACCCTTTTTCATCAAAATTCATGTGAAACTACGTATAACATCAAATTGTAATTAAAAACCTCCGCGATTCGTTCGAGTTTACGAAAAATTAAAATCCGCAAAACTACTTTTAATCCTTATTTGGGTTTGTGTTGTCCTTTTTTATTTTTATTTGCTTTATTATTTTGTCGATGGGTTGCTTTTACTTCACAGTGCACAGCTATTTAATATCTTCACCATAAGCACCTTTTTTTTCTTCCTTTCTCCATGTGGGACCTACAGAGCCAAAAAGAGGATTGAGAAAATGGATCCCATTGAAACGAGAGACCGCCATTACTGCCGTCGCGGAGAATAGAGCAAGACCTTTGTCCAGCCCCACTCGTGGGACAATACAGATTAGATTTAATTACGACTTATCAGAGTTCCTATTTTCTTTATCACTTAATGTACTAAACTATTTATAAGTAAAATAAAATATTAAGATAGATTCAAAAGGAATTTTATTTTGTTTATAAAATCCCTTTAAATTATAACTATATAAATTATAATTAAATCTAATATCCTACTGTAAAAGAAAGTACTTAATTTTATACGAATATATTAAAAAGCACTACAACCAGTATTAGATTTATATCATTTATCCCACAGCTGGGCAAAGGTCTTTCTCTATTTTCTTTACCAAACCGCAAAGATGACATTTTTTTAATCATTTATCAAATATTATTATCACCCATTTTAAATATAAATGGCACTGATAAAAAACTATAAAAAAATTAATAATCAATTGATGAATAACAACTCTGCCGATACCCACACAATAAACCGCGCGATAGTAAACAAACGTAAACGCCAACAAGTTCAGACAAGTTAGAACATTCACAAAACAGTCGCCCGGCGCGAATCGACCGCGCGCTGACTCACGGCTAACCTACAGATATGACGCACAATCTCATTCATTCAAACATTTGAAACCATTCCGCGCTCGACTACCAAACAAAATGGACGCGTTCTTTAAAAATAACCTCACAACTATAACCGACGAACTAAACGAACAAACCAAACTAGTGATAAACAATGTTGTCAAAGTGTTTCTTGAACTTAGCGATGAGAACAAACTCAACCAAATTGATTTTAAAAAGCCGGCTGAGTTAACCGCGAAGTGTTGTGGTGTTAGCTTAAAAGCAGTGAAACAAGTACATTTTCAATATAACATGCATGAATATGATCTACATAGAATGCGAGGTAAACCAGTCAATAACATTGATGACATAGATAAAAGTGCTATCAGAGATATTGTCACTTCAAATTACGAGGATGGGAAATTCCCGTCTATAACAAAAATCGTAGGCGTCGCTAAAGAAAAAATAGAAAACTTCAAATGCAGTGAATCGTCAATGAGGGGCATTATAACAGAGCTTGGATTTAAATACAAAAGGACGTCAGATGGTAAAAAGAAATTGGTTGAGAAGAAAAGTATTGTAGCCGCAAGACTTGAATTTTTAAGACGAATGGATGAACTCAAGAAAGGCGATACGAGGCCTAGAATATACATAGATGAAGTCTGGATATCTCATTATTTATACAAAGTTAGAACATCGGAAACGTTTTTAAGCAGAGGAAGGAAATACATAATCTGTCATGCTGGTTCTGCAAAAACAGGCTTCATCGAAGACGTCGCGTGGATTTTCCGAGCGAAAAAAGTATCTAGCAAAAACCCAGCACAATTGACAGCTAAGACTTTTGTGGAATGGTTCATGACACTACTTCGGGGCTTAGAAGAACCCTGTGTTATTATATTGGACAACGCCTCCTACCATTCAAAGAGGAATAATACTGGGCCTTCATCGTCATCTTCGAAAGAAGAAATAGAACAATGGTTGAAAGACAATGAAATAGCATATTGCGAAACTGCATTGAAAGAAGAGCTTCTTCAAGTTGTGAAAGAACATAGACCTAAGAAGGATTACGAAGTAGACAAGCTAGCAAACTATTATGGCCATGAAGTTGTAAGGATGCCTCTATACCACAATGTATATAATCCTATGGCTTTAATTTGGGAGAAAATTAGAAAGGAAATTGATGAACAAACTACTGGATGCTATCGACCGATAGATATAGAGGATATGGTACATGAAGCTGTAGATAATATTACTAAAGAAGACTGGGCAAATGCTGTGGCAAAAGCAGAGGCAAGACAGGATGAAGATTTCAAAAAGGCATTGTCGAATGATCACGTTTCAGAAGACGATGACGAAATTGAAACTGATTAATAAAGATCTCTCGCTATATGACAAAATGTCACGCATAATACAAGCTTATCGATGAACATACGTGGATGAACCCAAAGGATATCGCTAGTGTTGCAAGAAATACCTTTAGTTAATCGACCTCTTTGCAGTTTTAGATACACCTACTCTACTAACTTACTGATGAGTACTAAATGACAATATTGTTTTGATAAACCCAAGTGTACTAGAAATTGAAATATAATTCAGTGGCATACAATTTATTTTCGTTTATTGTTACTATAATATTGTAGATGTACTTTTTGATAATGGGACTTTCCCAATTTAAGCTTACGTTACTTAAATGATTGAATATCCTCTCGGTCAAATATGGATAGTGGATATTTAATCGAATATTAAAAATGTTTTATATGTATTTTACTGTTAAAGTTTGTGATTTAATTTATATTTTTGTGAAATGTTATTTGTATGTTAATATAGTTATAATAAATTGATAGTTCCTAAGATAAGAAAAATGTTATTCAATGAATATATATTTATTACTCCCAAAGATAAGTGTTTCATTTATATGAATAAGTATTATTAAAACAAATATGAGATTTGAAGATTGTTTTTATATAGTTCACTATATTATTTAAATAGTCTACCCTGAAAATAGCTTTACTTTAGAAATACAAATCCAATATATAGAAGATATCTTATAACTTATTAAAAAGACCTATCAGAACCAACCAGAACATTTACACGAAATGAAAACGCCTGACAGATATATGATAGCAAAGTCTCGATCTTGTCAAATATCACTACTCAAAAATTCAAGGAGTTTCTATCGATATTTTTAGCCATATTATAGTAGCATCACATTAGGTATTGGTTTAAAACCACATTTAGTTAACTATCACGGTTGTTTCACAGGTGAGAGCTGGGCGACACCGTGGCTTCTCTTACGCCAGAGCAAAGTGTCGCGAACGTCTAAAAAATAAGACTTTTTGAAGTAAAAATCATTAAAATAGATACTCTATTTGTCTTATGTACGAGTATTTCTCGCTTGCTTATGATCTTTTTAGGGCTTCTAGATAAACAATCATGTTTAGCTTAAAGACATCGCTTTTGTTATATTTCTCCAAACGCTTACGCTGAGAAATCGCTCTAATGTATGGAACTGACAAGTCAAAGGCAGTGGTACCAACAACGGTAACAATGTGCGAGAAACAAATAGAACTACTAACAATAAACAAGTTGGCAATCAGCAAAAAGCGAGTGTGGTTTTGATAGTTTTGTCACTGGGTTATAAGCGAGTGTGCAAATGTGACAAGTGATTACTCGTGCCACTCGCGCACTCACAATTTATTGTTAGTCTCTTGAAAGAAAAAAACGCTAATAGATAGTCGTTTACTCCCTCGCTCGAACCACTGCCTAAGTCAAATCACTTGTCAAAAAACATTGTCATTCTAGTACATTTTATCGATTCCATAAGCGTAGTAGAAATATAACTTGTCTATGCTCTATGGACCCTGGACTGTTGCGTTAAAGCGAAACGACGCTACTTATAGTGTAGTGCAATCTCTTTTCCACTTAAGCTGAGTATGGATATATTTTACTTTTTGCTTTCAACGTCGTCTTTCCTTTTAGTTTAGTGATCTTTTCTTTAAAGATAAGATACCTTGATACATATTTTCGTGGTTTTTCTTTTAGTTATTGTTTTATCTAGATGTACATATGTTACTTGTTTATCTCTCTTTGTTGGTTGTTAGTCTTTTATTTGTTGAAAGTATAATATCTTTTGTGAAATGGTATAATAGTCTTTTTCCTATATTTTCTGCTCATTCTGGTTCTTAGTTATTTGTAATTTTCGTGTAGAATTCAGATTTATGTTACTTTAGTTCTATTTTTGTTCCTTGTTACGTGTAAATCACAATAACGAAAAAATATTTAAGAGTCCAAACATAACTGGTTCAAAAATCTTATACAATTTTATGGATTTTCTTACATTTGCTAAACAGCTGTCAGCCTAAATAGACTATTATATTTGTATTAATCATTAGATATCCTTCTCATATGCAAAAAGATTTTTGCCACCTTGATATAATTATCTTTCTAGAAATCAATATCCCATTGTTTCAGTCTTTCAAGTATCAGTTTATAAATATATCTATCTATCTCTTTACAGAACACGACGAGCGCCCACCGAGTATGAAGAAACGATTCGCCATAGACCTGCGAACGCCGGAGGAGATAGAGGCGGACTTAGAAACAGAGGCGTAAAGTATATCCTTATGATTAAATAAATTTATATTTAAATATCCCTAGAATTAAGTTTGATATGTATAGTATTATTTTAGATTGGATTTGTTGAAATTTAATCTGTTTATGTATTTTTTGTCTAAATATCCTGTTGGTTAATACTGACTATCCTTTTGGTCAAATGTGAGATATTCACAATTTTTGTATGTTTTGATTCCGACATAATATAAAATAGTTATATAAATAAGATACAGTAATATATTTAAAGTAATTGGTAAGAAAAGTGCTAGATTATAAAAATGGCAACGTCTGGTCTATTTATTTTTGAGGCTATATTTTCGATTGACTGAAGTCAAATTTTTATTTCAAAAGGTTAGTTTTAATAAATACATTTTCGGTCTACTTTATTGAGCCTTTTTTAGCTTCGATCAAATGCTGGAAGCTACTAATCCGAGCCAGTTATTATAATTTCAAAACAGATGATATCTAAAACTTACTTTAGTTAGTGAAAAGTTTAAAAAAGTTCTTGGGTCATTTTGATCCTAAACCAAATCAAGTATATATACTTGACCCTAGTGACTATAACATTCCAATATTTGTAGAAATAAATTATGGTAAGTTAATGTATTTATAGAGAAAATTATATACAACGTTGATAAAAGCGAGAGGCATTAAATGAAACCACATATTCTGTATATCATTATAAGGCTACACAACAAAAATCAAATCAATGTAAGCAATAGTTTAGTCACAGGATATTTTTTTAGTTTTTTTTTTAGTTTGAACATGCTGTATCTTCCTGATTAGGTGACTAAGTTTTATAGGCATAGTTATCTAGTTGGCTCCGGTTGGGTCCGAAACTAGTCGGGCTATCCCGATAAATACGCGTGAGTAAACCGTTATAACGTTTTAAGTATGAATCATCCTCACGAAAGTTATTATAAAAATATTGCTTACATTGATTTGATTTTTGTTGTGTAGCCTTATAATGATATACAGAATATGTGGTTTCATTTAATGCCTCTCGCTTTTATCAACGTTGTATAAACTCTAATATTCAAACCATATAATAAATACACCGTGATTTTTAGGTCGTTTTAAAAAAGTCGTCCACACAATGTATCCGTCATAAAATACCTCTAGGCGCGAATATAATTTTTTTATCATTAATTAAAATAATATGCATGAAAAAAATAAATAATACATTGGAAATATGAAACATCCTGTTAAAAATGTTTACGTATCAAACTGTTGAAGATACATGCTACATACTTACTGCGAACATTATGATTGCAATAGTAAGACAGCTGTTTTACGCTAAGGTGAATGACCTGTGATAAGACGCCGCCGCGCCGCCCGCGCGGCCCCTTTGGCACAAGGTTCGGACCGCGCTCACTACAGAGTGTTCGTAAAACTGCCTTGTGTCATAATAATGAATAATATTTTTATTCATTCAAATCTTAAAAAAAACATATTTTTTTATTATAAACGTTTACTAGTCATTGGATACATGAACTGGGCTGCTTTTTTAAAACGACCTAAAAGTCACGGTGTATATTTAGCTATATTTTTGGAACACTATGTATTTTGTAAGTTATTTACATGATTTCATTGGTGCATCTGCGCCTAACCAGCCTATAGACGTCCCAGAGCTGTGCACAGGCTTCTATCCATATATGGAAAGGTTTGAGCATTGATCACTACGCTAGTTCACTGCGGATTTGTGATTCCAATATCAAACGCCAAACAATACCACTATTTCTGTTTTGTTATACCTATAATTATAAAATCGAAGCTGTGATAGCTTAGTGGCAAGACCGTAGGACTGCTAAGTCAGAGGTCTTGAGTGCGATCCCCACGGCGCGCACCGACTTTTCGAATGTTGTGTGCGTTTAAGAAATAAATATCACAGCTTCCGTGTTTCGGAAGGCACGTAAAAATGTGGGTCCTGCGCCTGATCTCTCTCCGGTCGTGTCGGATTACCGTCCCATCGGGCTATGAGAGTAAAGGAATAGAGAGTGCACCTGTGTTTGCGCACACGCTTGTGCACTATAATATGTCCTGCGTAGCTGGCTGGTGTCATAGTAACACTGGCCGCCGTGGCTGAAATCGGTCGGACCGCTATTATTATTTAATTATAAAAAATGTACTAATTGAATGTATTTGTTTTTTGTTCAAAATTGTATAGAAAGTACCGACATGATGAGTACACAGATATTTTTGTCTACATTTTCAATTATTCTGCTAATTATGACATACAACCTTATTAAGGATTTCTTTTCTTAACTTTCTTCTTTGTCAAAACTGTTGTGAAATCCTTTTACCTAGATTTGTATCTAGTATTATACTTATTATTATAAGCAGATTTATTTAATTAATTTATCAAATATTGTCAGTCATAATAACAATTATGATGTTACCTCAGTTTTGATTTAGTTCCCTAAGTTTTGTATACCAAAATAATGATTATGTGATTCTAGTTTAGTGCTAAATAAATGTGTAGTCGTTGTTTTTAAATAAAAGTTTGTTGTGAAATGACTAGATTTTTATTGTGACCTATAAAATGCAGACCTTCGATGTGTATAGCGCTACAAGGATCTTTTGGCACGTGGCCGAAATCGGAACTAACGGCGCCATATGCAAGAAGCTATCACTTTTGACAGACAGTTGAGTTGATTCTTGTTGCAAATATGCACACCAGCGCCCTCATGTTAACGTCATCCACGTGCCAAAAGATTTTTGTAGCAGTATATTGAACTGAAACTTTGTTCATTATTTATTCGTTGACGGAGCTGGTATTACTGTTAAAAAATTTAACAAAAACCTATACATCTATTTCATAATTGATGATTTACTTTGATGAGGTGGATTCAATTTCGATTCGCACGCCACCATATTAGCTCATGATTAAGTACTCCATTTTTGTCCAAACTCCGAAACTAGTTGGGCTATCGCGATATACGCGTGAGTACACCGTTAACATTTAATCATAATGACCTATACATCTATGTTTTACAACCTCGATAGAGTCGATAGCGCTTTACGCTTGATTACTTTAACTGAAAGATTAGGTTTAATAAAGTGATGTGTATTAAATTTTGTAAAATTATGACACATGTGGTTATCTAACCTAGTGACCATTAGGGTCCAAAACATTTTTTTATTGACGATTGTGATAATATTTTTTTCAATAGCTATATTACCTATACCGTTAATTTCAATAGTTTTTTATACAAAAAAGCACTACATTGAAATTTTCATCACGTAAACTAGTCAAAACCCATCGCCCCTGCCGATACCCCAACTATAATCGGCGTGATGGTAAACAAACGAAGAGGTCAACAAGTTCAGACAAGTTAGACCATTCATAGATCGATCGCCCGCGCGGTGACTCACGGCCAACACACAAACATGACGCAATCTCACTCCATACCGCGCTCGACCACCAAACAAAATGGACGCGTTCTTTAAAAACAACCTCACAACTATAACCGACGACCTAAACGAACAAACCAGACTAGTTATAAACAATGTTGTCAAAGTGTTTCTTGAACTGAGCGATGAGGACAAACGTAGCCAAGTCGACTTCACGAATCCGGCCAAGTTAACCGCGCAGTGTTGTGGTGTAAGTGTAAAAACAGTTGAGGAAATACATTTTGAATATAACACACACGAATATGATCTACATGCAATGCGAGGTAAACCAATCAATAATATTGACGATTTAGATAAAAGTGCTATCAGAGATATCGTCTCATCACATTACGTGAATGGGAATTTCCCGTCTATAATAAAAGTTATAGACGTTGCGAAAGAGAGAATAGAAAACTTCAAATGCAGTGTCCCGTCAATGAAAGGAATCTTAACAGAACTCGGATTTAAATACAAAAGAACAGCTGATGGTAAAAAGAAATTAGTTGAGAAGAAAAGTATTGTAGCCGCAAGACTTGAATTTTTAAGACGAATGGATGAACTCAAGAAAGGCGATACGAGGCCTAGAATATACATAGATGAAGTCTGGATATCTCGTTATTTTTACAAAGTAAGAATATCGGAAACGTTTTTGAGCAGAGGAAGGAAATACATTATCTGTCATGCTGGTTCCGCACAAACAGGGTTCATAGAAAACGTAGCGTGGATTTTCCGAACAAAAAAAGTATCTAGCAAAAACTCAGCACAATTGACAGCTAAGACTTTTGTGGAATGGTTCATGACACTACTTCGAGGTTTAAAAGAACCCTGTGTTATTATATTGGACAACGCCTCCTACCATTCAAAGAGGAATAATACAGGGCCTTCATCATCATCTTCGAAAGAAGAAATAAAACAATGGTTGAAAGACAATGAAATAGCATACTGCGAAACTGCATTGAAAGAAGAGCTTCTTCAAGTTGTAAAAGAACATAGACCTAAAAAGGATTACGAAGTAGACAAGCTTGCAAACTCTTACGGTCATGAAGTAGTGAGGTTACCTCTATTCCACAATGTATATAACCCTATGGCTTTTATTTGTGAGAAAATTAGAAAGGAAGTTGATGAAAAAGCTGTTAAATGTTATGGAGAGGTTGATATCAAGGATTATGTACATGAGGCTGTAGATAATGTTACTAAAGAAGACTGGGCAGATGCTGTGGCGAAAGCGGAGGCAAGACAGGATGAAGATTTCAAAAAGGCATTGACAAATGATCACGTTACAGAAGACGAAGACGAAATTGAAAGTGATTAATGTAAATCTCTTTTCCCATAAGGAAAGACACATTACTAAATAGAAATTAAAAAAGTACTGGATTACTATAAGATTTGTTTTACTAAATTGTTTGTAACACTGTCAAGCCTAAATGACAAAGCCGTTAAAAAAAATCTCTTACATATGGCAAGCTACGTTATCGATTAAAATACGTGGATGAAGCCAAAGAATATCACTAGTGTTGCAAGAAATACCGTTAGTTAATCGATCTCTATGCAATTTAATAAAAACCAATGTCTAAATGATGAGTGCCAATTGACAATATTTTTTGGCTAAGCCGAAGTGAACTTTAAATTGAAATGTAATTCCATGGCATAAATTTTATTACTGTAATATTAAATATATTCTTTTTGATAATGGGACTTTCCCAATTATTGATATTCACAATTAGAGCCTACGATACCTAAACTAATGAATATCCTGTTGGTCAAATACAGATAGTGGATATTGATACAAATATTAATAATGTAATAAACGTATTTTACTGTTATAGTGTAGGATTTAATGTAGTAAAATTGTATTTGTATGTTATTTTAACATACAAATATTTATTTTTCTAAAATAATAATTCCTGTGATAAGTATATTGTTATTCAATAAATAAGTATATCTTTATTACTCCCAAAGATAATTGTGTTTAATTTATAAGAATAAGTACCTATTATTAAAACAAATTCAAAGAACCAGTAATCATGGAAGTCGGTTCCGTACCCAAAGCCCTTAACTTTTTTAAAATTGTTAAAAACAGTAAACGTATTTTTTGCTCAATATTAAAAGCGGTAATAGGTAGACGTTTGAATTTTCGATGTGTATAGATTATAGTACGGAACTCTTCGTGCGCGAGTCGAACTTGCACTTGGCCGGTTTTTTTATTTTGACGTAAACAGTGCAGAGTATTGATGTGTAATTGTGTACATAGTGCTACAAGGATCATTAGTCATGTGGCCGAAATCAGAACTAATGCCGTTATACATGAAAGATTTTTACAGGTGACAGAAAGTTGAGTTGATTCTTGTTGCGAATAATATGTACACCAGCGCCCTCATGTTAATGTCATTCACATGTCAAAACATTTTTGACTTAAACATTGTATTATTGTTCATATACTTTTGACACAGGTGGTATTAAAGTAAAACATAAATAAATTGTATGTTGTGTAGGTCATTTAGCATAGTTCTGTGCATTTTTCTTAAAATAACCTTTAATAGTTCGAAGCAAACACCTATTGATCTATTTTAATACAATAATATATCTTTCATAAAGCAGATTCATTTTGCTTGAGTCCAACAGATGGATAGATAATTATGTTTGAATAACGGTTTACTCACGCGTTTTTATCGGGACAGCCCGACTAGTTTCGGACTCAACCGGAGTCCTTAATCATTAGCTGACGCGGCGGCAGGGTCGCGAGTCAAGCTGTCGGTTCGAATGGCGAGTGGGCTGTCCCAATAAATAGGCGCGAGCAAACCGTTATACATATTAGGTCAGGGATAATTTTTTTTCGCATTATAGTATGTATGAACTTGTAATAAAATCTTTTTGGCTATAGTATTTATATCTGGCTGGTTTTAGTATAATTGCATATAATATTTTAAAGAACATATTCCAAATTCTAATTTTATTAGAGAGAGAAAGATTTTATAACAAGTTCATACATACTATACTGCGAAAAGACTTTTTCCCCGATTTATTATCATGTACAAATAAAACAAATTCTATTCTACATTTTTATTAATCTCATCCATAATTTGCATTACAAATAGCAATTCTTCCAGGGTTTTCTTCGCTTCTGGCTTATTACTCTTCATGTACGCTATGTAGTCGTCTTCCATACCGTTTTTCGCGCTTTCTTCGACCAAACCAAACAGTCTTGACACGCACATGTGTAGTAACAACTCCAGAAGGTGCTTATCATCATTACTAAGATATAGTTCCTTCAAATTCTGGTACCAATGCTGGTTCTTGTATTTTGTTATTTTCGCCACGTTTTTTATTGCGTCGTGTAGCTGAAAGATTAGGTTTAGTTAGTTGGTGTGTGTTAAATTTTGTGAAATGACCCACGTAGTTATTAAGCCTATTGGCCAATGGGGTTAAAAACTTTTTTTTGGTGACTACTTTATAATTTTTTTTGTACTTTTCTAAAGCCACGTTGTCTATACCAATGTAAATAATATTTTTTTGTGAAATATTGACCCATGACACAAGTGGCCTATAGGGTCAATAAAGTTTTTTTTTGTGAATGAAATGAACTGCGGTAACATTTCTTAACTCACCAGACCGCCTGTTTTAATATAGGTATGTTTATCAGTTGTCTAGTACTCATAACACAAGCTACTTTTCTATTTTGCCACTAGATGGCGTTGTATGTTCAGATATAATTCACATACTTACATTATACAAATCATCTTCCATGTCCATGAGAAAAACATTAAAGCTCTTAACCTCTTCTGCCTCATCAATCTCAGGAACCTTTCTTCTTAAATACAGCCAGACTCTGTTCACCAGCCCTTTCTGTTTAATTATCTTCTTCTTCTCTCTCTTATTCTTAGGCAGTGCCAAGTAACTGTATCGCAGCTGCTTTCCCAAATCGTTCGCCTCGACAATTTCTGTCGCTAGCTTGTGGAGGAATATCACGTATTTTAAGATTTCTAGGTCCGCTGGGTGTATCCTGTCACCGTTGATTGCTGCCGACCTGATGAAGAAATGATGGTTGTTGAAGTAGGTATAATTGATCGTCAGATAGAATGTGTGGTAGAAGAAGTACTGAACCTAAATAATAATTGGGATAAGGGCAGGGGAATGATGATGATGATGAATTGATTGTCAGATAGGAATGTGTGAAAGAAGAAGACATGCTGCGCCAAAACGAAATAATAATTGGGATAAGGGCAGGGAAAATGATGATGAATTGATCGGGATTTGTTGTTGTTCGATTGATTTTGATTTTGGATAGAACATACACTACGACCAAAAGTAAAACTTAAAGAAAGCCGATCCAAACGCGTCGATCGAAACGAATTTAGAAATTCTGTATTGTTTCCATTTCGTATTCGAACGATATCACACGGAGAAGAGTGCAAGGACTCATAAGGTTGCACAGACGGAATTTTAAAACTCGCTTCGTTTGAATTGTCTTTAAAGAAATCTTCGAAACTTTACATGGATCCTAATAATTTTATTGGTCTTAACAATATAAGAAAAAAGGTAATTGTAGACTTACACCAACTCGAAAAGTTTTTGGAACGACGCTTGTATATCCACAGTAGTACCCAGCCAATCGTATTGCTTCAATGCCATATTATCCGCATCGACCATATCTTTGAGTACAGTCAAATAAGTATTGACTTTAACATCACTATGTACGTTTTTCACAGCCATTTTTACTTGTTGCATCTTCTTTAAATTCGTGAACAAATCGTGTTCATTATCCATATTAAGAACTGTATTTATAGATCCTACATCAGGTGTCTTAGCTATCTGGTTTAATTCAGCATTCCGTATTTTCTCTTGATTCCTAAATTTTGAATCTGTAGTTGGTTTAAGTACTACTGGTATTTTATCGCTTATTATTATAGGTAATGGCGTAGCGGGATTCAAACCTGTTTTTAAATTCGTATTGCTTTTGCTCATGAGTTCGTTCACATAATTTATTATATTGTCTTTGAAGACTTGGTCTAACATGAATACTCCTTTAGTGTCGTTATCATTTTTGATGTACCCTACTTGTTGGAATCTTGGTTCAGTTTTTTCCTTATTTATCTTGAATTGCATCATTTTCGGTTTCATTCTACCGAAATAGTAATCGATGGCGATGTTATTATCGTTTTTCTCTCTTCGATCAGCTTCCCCGCTTCTGAAAAGATGGCTTTCGAAACGTTCAGTTATTCTAGCTTGTTTATTCTTTGGAGTACCTTCGAAAGAATCGAAGTTTCTCTCAGTAGTGGCTCTATTGAAATACTTTTGTTGGAAAAGAATATTTCTGACAGCTCTTACATGATCTTTCAAATTCATTTCTGGGGTACCAAGAAACGGATATGCATTTTCATTAGAACTTGTGGATTGTTCTAAATTATTTCGATCATTTTTGTCTGTATCCTTTCTGATTCTTCCAAAATAATAATCGGAGTCTACATAATCTTCTAGATGGACTTTTCCTTGCGCTTGCTCCGGTGAACTATTCGCGGGTTTCTTATGTATGGAATGGAATAATTTTTGTGTGTTACCAAATTTCTTCCGTTGGTTGTCGAATGCGGTATCTGAATACTCCATGTCCACATTATTTGTGACGGACATTTCTTTTATGTTTTCTTTGACTACAACATTGTTGACGCTTTCTTCAATGGCAAATGCGCTGACTTTTTCGTCGTCATAAGCGTTTGGTCCGAGACGATTTTGTGGGTTAAAGTAAGCATTATCAGGTGCATAGTTATACACTGGGATATAGTACGGTTGGTCAGTCGCAGACTCCCCCGCTGGGACGAATGGAGATTTATCCGCAGCTGTAAAGAAGTCATTAATTAGAGATTATTTTTCTAAACAACTGCAAAAATCAAGGTAGTAAAATAACCTACTTTTTATACCAATCTGTTTATCACATCTTTCCAGTTGCTACGATCTTGGCATATCACTTTAGCTTTATCCACACTCATCAATGGAAAAATGTGATCTCTGCCTACCCCCAAGGGAAAGAGACGTGACGTTTATGTATGTAATCTGTTCATAGACCGATTTACTTTAATATCAGGCACAATAGGCTTATTAAACTTCTTGATACATTTTAATATTATTGAACGTATAAGAAATCGTTTGGCATCCCTTATCAAAAAACGTAAAAAAAACATAGTAGGTATAGTGCTACAAGGATCTTTCTGCACGCAGCTAAATCAGAACTAATGCTATCATGTATAATACCATCACTTTCGACAAAAAATTGAGTTGATTCTTGTTGCGAATATGCACACCAGCGCCCTCATGTTAATATCATTCACGTGCTAAATGATCCTTAACTCTATAGAAGGCTCTTTTGGCAGGGTAAAGCTAGTGTCTTGGGTAGGCCTATGCCCAGTCGTGGAAAACAACATTATGTAATAACAATATCATAACAAGCTACTTACGTATTTCATAAACTTCATATTCCTTCACGCCTTTCTTTTTGGTTTGGTTTGTATAAACTTTCTCTAGCTCTATAAAATTCTTATTAGCATTATCATCACCATTATCAAGTTGTTGAAAATTAGAGCTTATGTTATTGATAACTTTCGTTCTAACTGTCGTTTTCGGTTTAAGTGTTGAAGCTAGTTCTTTTGATGTAGCTTTCTTAATTGGGATTTTACTTTTTTTAATGGCGTTTTCATGTTTAGGTGTTTGCGTCGTTTCTTCAAGTTTATCAGTTTCGGACGTCATTTTATCTGGTTTAGTAGTATCTTCAGTCGTTATAGTTACATTTTTGATTTCTTCAATTATTTTCATTCCTTCAGTTGTAGCGACCCCTGTTGAAGGGCTGTCAGTTAAATATTCCGTTCTGGTCGGAATGTAATAGTCTGTTGTCAAAGTTTCAGTATCAATTTTTGATGTCGTAGTATCTATTTCAGATTCTGTTGTGCCTTCGTCGGAAAGAGTACTAGTTACAGTGTTTTCTGATAATTCTTCTATTGCGCTATCATTATTGTTTTGCTTATCGTCTGGTAAATCGAATACAGTCGCTGTAGATATTACAGTTGCTGAATCTACGTCCTGTGTTGTTGATGTATTATCGGTTGTGGTTTCCGGTGGTTCAGTAGAAATTTCTTCTGCGCCAGTACTAGCTGTACTATTACTTTCTTCAGGTGATTTGAGACCCAAATCAGCTGTTTCATCATTGGCATCAGTTCCATTAGTATTTTCATTTGGTTCGGAGTCTCCAGATCTTCTTGATTTTTTTGCTTCTATATCTGCTCCGTCGGTCTCCGCGGAATCAGCTTTACTTATTGCTTTATTTTCTGCTGCCAGATTTTCGATTCCTGGATTAGGATTAATATTCTCTTTGCTGTCTCTTCTTATCGTAGCATCTGTGAGTTGGTTTGTGGCATCATCTGTTTCGGTATGAACAGTAGAAATCTCAGATTCCTCTGTCACGAGCTCAAGGAGTTCTGATGCTGTAGTAGTCGTTTCCTCACTCTCTGATTCACTATACGATTCATTACGTACAGACCGCTTTATAATTGGCGGTTCATCACTTATTACTTCAACTTTAATAAATTCAGTAGAATTATCTAAAGGATTGATTTCTCTTCTGTCGTTCCGTAGCGTTAAGTCTACTTGTTCCAAATCGGGATCATCAGCGATTTTTTCGCTTTCCAAAGGCTTGACACCTAACGCTTCTACTGATGCTTCTTTACCTTCTTTACCATCTTTCTCTTCTTGTCTAACTTTAGTCTCTTCACCTTTCCTTCTAATGTTTTCAGATTCTTGTTTTAATATTGATTTAACATAATCGTTATGTTTTCTTAGCTCTTCATCAGACAGGTCTCCACTCTTCTGTCCCTTGTTCTCACTGCTTTCTACATCTTGAAGTATTCTTCTTGCTACTTTCTCTATAAACTGCTGTTTCTCAGCATCCGGCAACAAATCCACATATTTGTCCTCTTCACTGTCACACAAAACATTTGTGAATAATATTAAAAGTATCACGAGCATTTTACTTCATAACATTTTTTTTTGTTTTAATCTTAGTAATTTCTACCGCATACTAATTTACGATTATGAAGTCAGGCATATGATTGAAATCATGCGTGGGAACGTTAATTGGAAAGATGATAAGGAATAATTAATTTTTTCCAATGATACACTGGTTTTGTGTCGCCATTTTGGTTTCAAAAATCTTTTTTTGTGGTTCAGATGAAGATTGGAGCTATGTTAGCGGGTGTAAGCGACTGTCTCGCGACATATTTGTTCTTTCGCCGTTAGTATAAGCTAATTCGTATGTTCCAGTAAAATTGATTATTGTAAATCTAATTAATTATTTATCAGTGGACTGTTGTTTGTGTTCCCGCGATTATATTCCGCGATAAGTAACAGTTTCTCTTGTGAATACTGTACGGATATGAGCACCTATTGTTACGGTATTTTCTTACGTATACAATACTGTTATTTGTAATCACCTTGAATTAAATAATTGTTAGTAGAATCGAAAGTGAAAACTATTATTTTCTATATAATAAAACTATACTTAACAAATATATCATAGTATAAAACAAAGTCACTATCGCTGGCTGTCTGTTTGCTTAAATCTTTAAAACTACACAACGCATTTTAAAGCGCTTTTTTAATAGGTAGAGTGATTCAAGAGGAAAGTTTATATGTTAATATTCATCCGGGTGAAGCTGGGATAGGTCACCAGCTAAAGATAAATTAAACCCAGACCCAGAACAAAATGATCGTGCTCATCACACAAACTTTTGTTCTGGGTGAGAATCGACTATCACTGCTTAAAGGGTGAGTAGATGTTATCTACACGGTCTTGTCAATTAAGCCGATCTAGGTGTACCTTATAGCTACATAGGAAGTACTATTTTTTTTTTCAGGAATGGTAAGTACACAGTCCAAACCGTAATGCTTAAAATAGTAAAAAAAGAGATATTTAAACAGTAAAATTAGTATCTTGGGAAAACCCAGCGAAAAAACTATTTCTTGGCAGTACCTAGGAGTTCTTCACCCAATACAGTTAAACTCGAAGACTATAGTTTTTTGATTATAGCAGACCTTGAAACCCTATTGTGTGTCAACAGGTACACAATAGGGTTTCTATGTCACAACCAAGTAGTAGGTATACTCGTAAGTGTTCATGGCAATGTCCACTGTGTGTCATCCTTACATGATCAATCACAATCACATGGATCAATTGCCTATTCTAAGTCTGGGTGTTTTTGCAGATGCCCTTATTGTGTTCATAAAACTACACGCTACACGAGGATCTCTTTATGAGAATTTACACCACCTTACTATACATCATTATATTATTATTGTCGTGTCAAGAATTTGACCTACCATAGATCTGTAAACATCTCCTTCCTGGCCTTACCAAATTTTACTTGTGGTCCGCGCAACACATTTTTGTCTTCCATTCTCCCCTATCAGACGTCACAGTATCATTTACTCCTTTTTCATTCATATCATTTCTTACACAATCCGTCCATCTTTTCTTTGGCCTTCCCTTTCTTCTCCATCCATCAAAATTCATACTCATATGATGAAGCATCAGTAAATAACGAGTGTTACTTGCGAGATGACGTCAGATAGGAACGTGTGGAAGAAGAAGACACGCTGCGGCGACCCCAAATAATAATTGGGATAAGGGCAGGGGAATGATGATGATGAAACCTGTAAACGTAATTTAATAAAATAAAAAGTACTTTAAATGAAAATTTCCATTTATTTAAACTTCAAATGTATATTTACAACAACTAAAATTAACTTAAACCCGAAGCATTATGTATCAGTTGTATGTCCTTTTAATGGTCGGTGCAACGATATTCTCTTAAGCTTTGAACGCCGTGAGGGTCACCGGTGACCGAAAAATAATTTACATTTTGTTATTGGACAGTCAATGTCTTAATGCATGAATCGTTTACAATAAAATTGACATCTTTCAAGAACTAAGACAATTCTGCAAGCTTGGTCTAGAATCCATATTAATTCCAATAGAAACAAATGATTAGTACTGACAAATCGTTCAGTATTTAACCCAGTTCGACTCGTGATCTCGCCGCCACGTCAGCTCATGATTTAGGACTCCAGTTGGGTCCGAAACTAGTCCCGCTATCCCGATACATACGCGTGAGTAAACCGTCAAATTTGACAATTATGAATCCGGATCACGAAATTCATTATTATATGACTCAGTATTTTTTTAAATATGATTGTATTATTTCTTTTACATGTGCATCCTGTTTACACGAAAAATAAAATATTTTTGGGTTTGTGTTTCGTGAAAAAACAAAACATTATTCTAATGCCAAACAACGGAAAAGAATAAGAGTCATCTCACAATAAACACCACAAATCAAATTACTAGGCCTGTTGGTCTAGTGGTTAGTGGCCCTGACTGCTACACCAAATGCCGTGGGTTTGATCTCCACCCAGGAAATATTTGTGTGAAGTGCACTTTCATTAGATCTATGTATAATTTATCTATAACATGTACGTATTTAGAAATATATAAGGATGTGTTTTATAATACAATCTACTTTAATATGCTTAATTTGAGACTAGATGGCGTTGTTCGAATATTGAGAAATGTACTATCTACCATTGTAAGAAACATTTGCATCAACAACTCCTAAAAACGTTGTTTCAAATCCATCAAATATCGTTGCACCAATACAAGACTCGAAACCAAAAATTATTGCACTTTAAATGTCACCCCTAAATCTAACATTCCCTCTTCTTAATTGTCTCTGTTGTCTTTCTTGTCTCTCTTGAGTCTCCTCTCTCATCTGTCGCTCTTGCCTCATATTCCTCTCCATAATTATTCTGTCTAAGTCTTCCTCTTGGTCATCTGTATCCATTTCTCCTTCAACACTTTCAATAACAGCTTCTAACAACATTGGACTGTCATCTCCTGGTTTTTCAATTTCTTGCAATTTCTCTTTCATACCATCTTCTACTTTATTAATGAATTTTTCCATCATTATTTTCTCTCTTTTGTCATTTGTTTTTCTTTTTTGTGTTTTCCGATTGGTTTTTTCTTTTTCTTCTGTTTTATTGGACACTTTGCCAATCTCCATGTTTAGGTGGTAGAACATTGGGGAGTCTTCGCAGGCGATAGAGTCTGCTACTCTTGTGCAAGTCAGGACTTCCTGTGAATTTAATAATGGGCTGTTTAGTTTAATGGCAAAAGCATCATGTCACAATTTTAGAATACTTTGCTTTTACTTTGATTCAATTGGATCTAAGCTTGAAAACGAACGGAAGATAAATATTTTCGGGTCATGGTGTATGCATTTTTTTTAAATATAGTTATTGCTTAAACTATAAAACACAAGAATTACGGAATACACAACTTTGATATTATAAAGTCTCTTTTTAAGGATCATTTTTGAACGTATGGATAGATGGACGGGTGGATGCAGTCGGATAATAAAGAATCCTATATGTTAAGCCAAGGTATCAGCTACCTACATAGCAACATCCATCTATATTTAAAAACCTTTCACATTTATAAGATTAGTAGGACAAACTCCACTGCTGTTGGTATCATCTTCCGGCCCTTATCCCATTTGACTTGGGGTCGGCGCAACATGTGTCTTCAATTCTCCCCTATCAGACGTCACAGTATCATTTACCCCTTTTTCATTCATATCATTCCTTAGACGTAGTTAGCAGTAAGATATCGCAGATTTTCCGTGTTTCAGAAGGCACGTAAAAATGAGGGCCTTGCGCCTGATCTCTCTCCGGACGTATCGGATTACCGTCCCATCGGGCTATGAGAGTGAAGGAACAGACAGTGCACCTGTGTTAGCACACGCTTGTGCACTATAATATGTCCTGCGTAGCTGGCTGGTGTCATAGTAACACTAGCCGCCGTGACATCGGTCAGGAGACATTATTATTAAAAGATGGCGCCATACCTGATTGAATATCGTCTCGTTGGGGCAGATGAAGCTCCACCGGTAGGTGACGTTGCGGCCTGAGGGTGTCTGTGATGGTAGGCACACGTGGAAGAGCTGGCAATCATTGTCCACGTCCGCGTAGTAACCATACGTTTTGTTTTCGCAGCTGTGGAAGAGGAATGTTATTGAGAATTATGTTTTTTGAGATTTTCAACGTGTGTATCTTACTTTTAACTGGCAATAAAGTTTTAGGTCTAAGTGACTTTTTTCTCTGATAACGACGCCTGCACTAAGGAATTTAATTTTTATACAGCGGAAGGTTTCACAGACATTCAATTCACATGCACAGAGACACCCAGACTCAGAACTAGCCTTTGTGGATGGTACAAATTCTTGTTCTACACGGGGATCGAATACACATATTTGGCACTCACATATTTGGCATGGAATGAACCAAATCTGCGCGAGAGGCCTCCCGAGTGTTGTCAAGGTATACACCGTGATTTTTAGGTCGTTTTAAAAAAGTCGTCCACACAATGTATCCGTCATAAAATACCTCTAGGCGCGAATATAATTTTTTTATCATTAATTAAAATAATATGCATGAAAAAAATAAATAATACATTGGAAATATGAAACATCCTGTTAAAAATGTTTACGTATCAAACTGTTGAAGATACATGCTACATACTTACTGCGAACATTATGATTGCAATAGTAAGACAGCTGTTTTACGCTAAGGTGAATGACCTGTGATAAGACGCCGCCGCGCCGCCCGCGCGGCCCCTTTGGCACAAGGTTCGGACCGCGCTCACTACAGAGTGTTCGTAAAACTGCCTTGTGTCATAATAATGAATAATATTTTTATTCATTCAAATCTTAAAAAAAAAACATATTTTTTTATTATAAACGTTTACTAGTCATTGGATACATGAACTGGGCTGCTTTTTTAAAACGACCTAAAAGTCACGGTGTATTTATCTATTTAGTCGATTTTAGTCTGTATGTATTTTTTTTTTCTATTATGATATCTGTTTAGCTTATTTTTTTTTACACCTTATTTAATTCTTGCCCCAGCAGACGTCATCGCGTTACCTTCGGCTCTCGCTGAAAATCAGCGCTGAGGCTTTTGTCCTGTACAGGGTCTTCAGCATTATGCTGAGCAAGGGCCGTTTCACGTGGGGTGTGACATATATTTCCTACTACTGTTTTTTATGTAATTCGTCTTTTCTTGTGTTATTTCTAACGACTGTTATATTCTTTTTAATATTATTTTTGTTTATTGTTTGTAAGGCTGTGTCACACGCGCGCGTGAATAAACGTATTTTCTTTCTTTCTTTCTAACCCACGACACGTCGCGCACCGCAGTAAGTGACTTGGTGACCTACACCACTCTATCCATCTACACACTAGCCATCTAGGAGGCACTGTATGTGAAATATTATGCTTTTTAAAACTATTGAGGTAAGTCCTAAAATCACATAATTTATTTCAATTACTGAAAGACAATAGAATAGAATATTTCAATTACTGAAAAATAATATTATGTGGGTGTAATTTATTTATAATATGTATGTAATTAGAAGAATATCAGTTGTTCAGTACTCACAATACAAGCTCTGCTTAATTTGAGACTAAATGGCGTTGTATGAAAGACATGAAAAAAAGACATAATATGACCCTTACCTAAACGTATCTGTGATATTTTCCCTGATCGACGACGCGTTCGCTGGTAGGTTTAGAGTATCTGTCTTATTCTGGTTCGATGCATCCTAGAAAATGAAAAAGTCTTACAATAAAGTTACAATACAATTCAATACTTTTTTTCGGATGATGTCAGGTGCAGTTGACCTTAGGCTTTGACTGCTTTACCAGACTATGTTGGCGAGACTAAAGTTTAGCCGCCAGCCAAGGCACAAAATTATATTAACGTCAGATAACGAGTGTTTGGACCTCGACTTAGTCGTTGTCGACTATCGAATTTAACAGCAAAGGGAAAAGAGGGAGCTGGATCAATAAATGATTATTTGGGGATCAATACTTAATAGTTTTATAAAGGTTCAGTGGAGACAGGAGTCCAGAAAAAATATTTTAAATAACACTCTATTGCAGTTCTTGTAAAGATTAAAGGTGCAAAAACATTATCCCCTATGATGCAGTCGGTTAAAAGTAGCCTATGTCGGTTAAAAGTACTCCGGGGTATCAGCTAACTAGGTACATACCAAATTTCATCTAGTTAAATTGATTTAACAGTTTGAATGTGAAAGAGTAACAAACATCCATCCATACTACCAAACTTTCGCGTTTCTAATATTAGTAAGACACCAAATAATAATTGGGATAAGGGCGATAATAATGATGATGATGAAGACTAACCCTCAAAGCCTTTACTAGTAGACTTTCTTCGATGCCGAAGTCGATATCATCAGCTCCAACCAACGTTGCCATGAGACATATCAGCAGATGCCGCACTCGAAGATTTGACATTGTAATCCTGGAACAACATGACGAAAATATTAAATTTTTTTGGTTGCGGTTGCGATCCTGAGAAAGAGGGTCCGTTTGTTTTCGAGGAACACTGGAAACTAATGAGACGTCTAAAAAACAAAAGAAGAAATGACTTTCTATATGAAAATTGATCTTGGAAACAGTGTGTCGCTATGTTTATCCTCTATTCCTGATAATGTCAAAACAAATAACTTCACAGAAAAAAAATTTCGTCCATCAATATCATAAAATAGTATAAAACAAAGTCGCTTCCCACTGTCTGTCTCTATGTATCATTAAATCTTAAACTTTTTCCTTTTAAAAATGGTATTTCTGTAAGCGTCAATAGGTACCAATTGTTTCGATTAATCAGTGACTATTGAATTATAAAGTAAAAAAAACATTGGTTAATGTTTGACTATTTCAAATATACTGTCGCCAACGTCCATACCACGTTGAATACACCGGTTCTCGTCCGATCACCGAAGTTAAGCAACATCGGGCGCGGTTAGTACTTGGATGGGTGACCGCCTGGGAATACCGCGTGTCGTTGGCTTTTTGCTTTTAGACTTAATTTTCTAGCGGATTTTGGTGGCGTTTTTTTGTAAAAAGAATGTTTCAACAGCCCCTGGTAATAGGGAACGGAGAAGCACCCCGGCAGTTTAAGCCGGTAGGAGTCCGGCACACACCTCCGTCTACCCACGGCGAAGGAAGTCCATGTAGGATTACTACAGGACAATCAAAAAAGAGGATGGGGCCTTGTCTTAAACCTAATCACGTTTCACACGCAAGGGGACAAAAATGCACTTGCCGGGGCTGCGGGATGTTCGTATAAGTTACCGCGACCCTAGCACTCAAAGGACTCCAGAAGGAACATAGTGGGTTTTAGTCAGTAAAAGTCTGACACTCTCTCCCGCTGCACCCACAGCGGGCGGGGTCATTTGATGATTTCCCACGAAAAAAAAGGGGGACAAAATTGCAATAAAATATGTGATTAACCACCTCATACCGACAAGTTATCTGTGTAAGATCCCACTGCTGGGCAAAATCCTCCACCACTTTCTTTCAAACCTTTCTGTCTTTTCCTATTTCCGGCCAAGTTGTAAATACTACAGGATTGAAATAAACAGTTGTTTTTAAACTTTCCCGACTTGTTCACATATTTTGGATCCTCTCTTCCCCTTCTGGGAGTAAAGAAATATCGAATTATATCGCGAATAAGTCCCGTTTGTCGTCTAAAATAAACAGACGAAATACACTGACCTGACAAAAACCGTTTTTCGGGAACGTCCACTCACTATCAAATCTATAACTTATGAGAAAAAGAATAGGGAAAGAGCAAAGAAAATATTTACTATTATGGAAACCAGATATAATATCATCTATTGTTATTTTTAACAATTCTGAATGGAAATGTGTTAATGAAAAGCATTTCTTGTATACATAAAATATTGCATAAAATAGTTTTATTTTAAGAAAGTTGTTTGCTATGTTTTCAAAATAACAAGGAATTTTTTTCATTGTATATGCAAAATTGCTTATTTATATGAATTTCAGAAAGAATAGTGATCAATGCAGACTTTTACTAGAGTTTAAACTATGTAATATCTTTAGTGTTATATATAAAGTTACTAGCTGTTACCCGCAACATCCTTTGCGAAAAAAATAGGGATGAAAAAAAAAATTTTTTTCAAGAGTATCGGTCCAGCCGTTTAGGAGGAGTAAGGAAACGAACCAAGAATCTTGTAGTTTGGTGCTAAAAAAAACTGGACTGCGTTTAATATATTTTTGGAAAAACCTGGCTATATTTTAAAACTGTGCATAAAATAGAATTGTTTGAAAGCAACGAAATAAAATAATGAAAAAAGAATATTTCTAAGAAAAACAAAACGGTTTTTCCACACAAAGTTGGTCAGTTGTATACAATGTTAAACCTAATTTTCTTTCATAAAATTAAGTATTTTCTTAAAGAAAAATTTCATTACCACTCAAATGATTTTTAAAAAATGATCTTTCCTGAACGTTACTACATGTAACTCTCGGAACTTATCGAAATTGGTCCAGCAATTTAAACTATCAGTCGTCACAAAGAAACAAACAAAACAATATCTAACAATAAACAACAAAAAAAACTTTACAATGTAACACTTTTACATTTCTATAATACATATTTTTTGTCACTTACGTGTTTATCTTTCACTCACTATCACAAACACTAGTGTGGAGACGCGGCTTCTCTCGTGGTCCTTGCTTTATTGCCCAGCTAGTGATGTGACAGTCTTTTATAAACGACCTCAGGACACCCCGGCCGAGGAATTCGCAATCATGACGTAGAGATAGCAGAAAAAGTTGGGCATGTATGGAGATTTTTTTTCTGATTAAAAAATTAGTAATTTTTGTTGTTTTTTTAAGCATTTAAAAGTAATGGAATTTTATACACACTAATGAAATAATATATTATGACATGTCTTGACAATCTAGAAATCTTATTTAAGTTAATATCATTTCTATACATTTCAGGTTTCTATTAACAGTTGGTTTTTGTTTCGACGGGCCTGTTGGTCTATTGGTTAGTAACCCTGACTGCTATACCAGGTCGTGGGTTCGATTTCCACCCTGGACAAATGTTTGTGTTATGAGCACTATCATGTTCTGTGTCTGAGTGTAATTTATGTATGTATTTAGAAATATGTAAGTAGTTAATTAATAATGTTTATCAGTTGTCTAGTACTCATAACACAAGTTACTCTCGTTTACTTAATTTAAGACTAGATGGCGTTGTAGAAATGTTGAGGAATATTTATATTATTTATAAAGTAGTAGCAATATTTCTTGCTACAACTAAGTACATAAGGCTATACTTGGCTAGAGGGGCAGAGTTCATTACATTGTTTTTCATACTATCATACTAATATATTCAAAAGCCGAAAGTATGTGACTGTATTGTATGTTTGTACTGCACGCTTATACGATTGAACCAATTTTGATAAGATTTGGTACGGAGTTAGCTGGCACCCTAAATTAATACATAAGCTACATTTTACCCGACTGCGTAAAAGAATGTTAACATTTTTTGTAACTACAGCGCCTATTTTTGACTTTCACACAAGCCAAGCCATAGGAAAAGACTAGATATTTCTATATAATTTTGCACACTATTATAAATTCAGTATATTTAAGAAATAAATAAATTCTTTTATATATATTTTTCTGCTGACGCTACCTACATAGCCATGATCTTGGCTTTGGCAGTCTCTATTGCGCATGACATGAAAACCAAATGCGAAAACAAAAAACCAAGCCAAAGCGTATTGGTTGCCGATCAACCATAGACACATTCTACGGAATCCTTCACGTAGTCTATGGTATGCGTTTATGATATCCCACGGTTTTCGGGTATAGGTCATTGAGCAATAATAATAATGACCGATTTCGGCCACGGCGGCTAGTGTTACTATGACGCCAGCCAGCTACGCGGGACATATTATAGTGCACAAGCGTGTGCTAACACAGGTGCACTCTCTGTTCCTTTCCTCTCATAGTCCGATGGGACGGCAATCCGACACGACCGGAGAGAGATCAGGCGCAGGACCCACATTTTTACGTGCCTTCCGAAATACGGAAGCTGTGATATTTATTTCTAAGCCGCACATAACATGTGGAAATTCGCTGTTATTGCTCTTTAAGCAATAATTGTAAGGAGAAAAGGTAATACATGTACTGTAATAGGTTCCTTAGCTAAACAGTAGCTTATCTGTCTACTGACCTTAGTTTCCGTGGTCACTAAATAGTTTTAATTTCGACAGTTATAATAGTTAAAATTTTGTTATACTCTGTAGCCTGAACCCCGCAGATTCCTTATGAATGTTACTAACATAGTTTTACCAAGCTTTATTCGAACATTATCTTTTCTAGTTTACATAGATGGAGAGGAAGGGTAAGGCCGAAGAAAAGATGGATGGATTGTATAAGAAATGATATGAATTAAAAAGGAGTAAATAATACTGTGACGGCTGATACGGGAGAATGGAAGAAAAAAACGTGTTGCGCCGACCCCAAGTGAAATGGGATAAGGGCAGGAAGATGATAATGGCCTTGTCGATTTGGGTAGGTTTAAGTCCTCAACATCCTTGTCAAACAACACATTAGTTACTTCTAAGAATCCATTAGGCTCTTTTAAATGAATAAACGAATTAACTTAAAATTTTATTACTAATAAGAAACAAATTACAACTTCCTTATTTAAGAATAATTAGGAGGAATAAAATCGTCAGGTAAATTGAATAAAATGACGTAAGATAGGAACGTGTGGAAGAAGAAGACATGCTGCGCCGACCCCAAATAATAATTGGGATAAAGGGGAATAGTCCGTGTGGTGTCCGGATATAAAGAATAGCACCACCCCATATCCTCCACTGGGTGTCGTAAAAGGCGACTAATGGACCTTAAGACCCAGTGCACTGTACCAAGCACCTTGGGTCACCCGAATGGTGGCGGGTAAACAACCAACAATCGCATTCCCAAAGAGGGTTAGTGTCAGGCAGGCGGCCGACTATAAAACCATAGCCAAAACTGTAAGCAACATGTCTAGAAGACGTGTTGCGCCGACCCCAAGTGAAATGGGATAAGGGCAGGAAGATGATGATGGAGGGGGCTCAACAGGCTGCTCAGCGTTGTTTTTTATTCATTTATTTTTATTATGTCACTCCAACAACTTATTCACTAATACAATTTTAGAATACTGTAACATACAAACTTAAAATCTAGAGTGAATTTGTCACTTACGAGTGTGCACAGCACTTACATAGATTATAGATCATGTATGCATAACTACATTACTATAAGTTGTGTGTCATAATTATGGCAAAGAAGAATCGGAAGCCCAAAAGAGCCGTCCATGCCTGTTCGTCCATAGAGCAGGGGTGGAGAGCCCTTGGTAGGTGCGGGCCATCACATTTTAGATTAAAGTTCTCAACAAGGCATCTGCATGTTGGACCTGTGTCCTCGTGTAAGCCTTTAAAAAGGACCGGGTTTCTTCTTTTAAAGTTAACCTGTGAATTAAAAGAGATAATAAATGTATTTATTGTTCAATTTAAGTTTACAATTACAGGACAACATTTTTAGCGTTCACTATCACATTTAATGTACATCTATCGGACTTAAACCTAAATTGCGCTTTCAGAGTGACTCATCCCTTTTATCCTGAATAGAAATCTAAAACATCCAGTCCACACTTAAAATTCAGTAAACATTTATAAGTACTTAATCCAGATATCTTGAAAACTATAAATCAAGTCGTAACTGTTATACAGATACTGTTAAGAGCCGCCGAAAATTTCGCGAACGAACAACGTTCGTCTGGACGTGTCACGAATAATAAAAACTATTTTGATCAGATTTACGGGATTTTTTTGTACATTATTGAGGTCTGTAGGTTTTACCTGACAATTTTTTTTATATATTTAAGGTATTATCCCGTTATGTACTGCCAAGGTCTTTTTAAGTTCAATGACAATGTTACGCCCATATTTCGTGAAAGTATTTTTTAGAGGATCACATTAGGTCGGAGCGACAGATTTATCGGACCGACAGTCGTGTCGGATGCATATTGGTTTATGTATTTCAATAGCGCCGTTCACATTAGGGCGACCCGATAAAACTAACGGAGACGACACATTTACCGGACGTTTAGCCACGATTTCTGTCGGATCAGACGTAATATTGGCGTACTGCGCTTCGCAGCTTCTAGTGTGAATAGCAACACCCGACAGTCGACCAGTTGTAAAACAATCAGTCCGACTAATGTGAACCAAGTCTTAGTGTGTAGGGTATTAAAAACTCTTTTGAGTTTTACTTAGAAGTATTATACCTTTTTTTTATTTACCCGCCGCCGCGTCAGCTCATGATTAAGGACTCCGGTTGGGTCCGAAACTAGTCCCGCTATCCCGATAAATACGCGTGAGTAAACCGTTATATATCTCTTAAATATGAATCATTCTTACGAAAGATATTATAAAAAATATACCTTTTAATAATTGTTTTATTGTTTCCTTATTACCTACTTGATTAACTTATCAAATTAATAGATTATGGTTCTTAGAATTGAAGTTTTAACAGGAGCATGTTAATAGTCGTGATGGCGTTGCGGTTCTATGTGTGGATTTGCACGCACGAGGTGCAGGTTCGATCCCCATCACAGGCATACACCAAAGACTTAATCAAAGTTATATGTACTTTCTTAATTGTTATAAGGCACTACCTACAGACAAACGGTAAAGAACAACATCGTAAGGAAACCTGGATTTCAAATATTGGAATCTGAAATCGCCAATCCGCAGTGAGCTAGCGTGGTGATGAATGCTCAAACCTTCCCTGTGTGAGACCTTGTGCCTATGTAGTTTAGTTTATGATAATATCTGCCATTAAAATTAAAATGTGTTTAAAAGCCTTAATTAATTATATTGCTCCATCACATGGAAATTCCTAGGATTTTTATTATTGTACTGCTGTACCTATTCTTATCTTTATTTCAATATCAATTCTATTTATATAAGATGTTCCAAGAATTCAATAATGAATAGGCACTTATACAATTAAATCAATATATTCATTTCTTATAAATACCGAGTTTCCAACTTTCTTGAAAAAGAAATACAATCTTGTGTATACAATTCTCGTGTCACAGTGTTAGTTTTAGTTACCATACTCCTCCTATACGGCTTGACAGATTATAGGAAATTTTAAATGCATATTGGGTTGGTCTGAGAAACAGCCAAACTCAATTTTAAAAGCTTTTATTTAACTTGCAATGTATGGATATTTGTGTGTTCGGGTGAAATCTTTGAACTCAATTTTGAAGTAGATATATTCAACCGTTTGTGCTGAAATTTTGTGGACGCATTTTGTTTGGATGACAATATATGATAAGATATGTGACGTCATTCTAAATTCAATATGGCGGATCATACAAGATGTCAGAACAGTTATATTTAATCCACTTATACAATATGGGTATCAAATGAAAGGGCTTGTTAAGAGTAACTAGGAAAAGTATATGACGTCATTCTGAATCCAATATGGCGGACCATGCAGGATGGCGGAATAGTTACCTTTAGTCTACTTCTACAATATGGGTATCAAATGAAAGGGCTTGTTAAGAGTGACTAGAAAAAGAATATGACGTCATTCTGAATCCAATATGGCGGACCATGCAGGATGGCGGAATAGTTACCTTTAGTCTACTTCTACAATATGGGTATCAAATGAGAGGGCATTTTGAGAGTAATAATAACTTGAAAAAAGAATGTGTCGTTATTCTAAATCCAGCGATAACTAAAAAGTAAAAAATAAAAAAATAGATAAAAAAACTTTTTAAGAAAAAGCTTTTATTTAAACGCTCTAAAAAGAAGAAAATAAAATATTACTTTTGGATTATACTAACAACTCCTCATTATACACAATTTATATATAATAATAAAAGCTTGTCGCGAGGTTTACATACCTATCAACATTCCTTTATATCATAATAATTTGTGGTAAATCGAGCGACAAGCTTTTATTATTATATATAAATTGTGTATAATGAGGAGTTGTTAGTATAATCCAAAAGGAATATTTTATTTTCTTCTTTTTAGAGCGTTTAAATAAAAGCTTTTTCTTAAAAAGTTTTTTTATCTATTTTTTTATTTAATCTGCATTTCTTTTTATTTTGCAGGAAAACGTGAACAAAGTCGCAGGCAAGAGCTAGTATTTTTATAAATTTTCTAGTAATTATTTATATCATTTGTCCCAGGTTTATATGGAACGAAAACTTTTGTATTTTTAACTATAATAAAATAACGGTTGACTCACACGTATTTACGTATTTAATTATGAATCCATCTCGAAAAGCCTCTTACAATAAAATACTTACTTTTATTACAGAAAATACATCATACATATACATAAATAGTTAAAAGTTACTTAAAGAAACTATCTACACATATGACTTCTTTCGTCAATAAAACCAGCCACAGAATTTATGTCTCCGTAAAATTTAAGATTTCTACTGAACCCTAAAATTTTCTAAAATTTATTTTAAGGCTGGCAACACATCTCATTTCATCCAGACTGATCTAGTCTAGATCTGTAAAACATTGAACCTGAAACCCATGACTCAGTGTGATGCAATCTAGATCCAAGAATGGTATGGAGTCGCTTATGTAGTAACGTTCTGTCCTAACGTGGCGCACCGACTTTTCGAATGTTGTGTGCGTTTTAGAAATAAATATCACAGCTTCCGTGTTTCGAAAAGCACGTAAAATGTGGGTCCTGCGCCTGATCTCTCTCCGGTCGTGTCGGATTGCCGTCCTATGGGGCTATGAAAGTAAAGGAACAGAAAGTGCATCTATATTTTTATAGTAACTGTCGTGAGGATGATTCATACTTAAATTATACAACGGTTTACTCACGCGTATGTATCGGGATAGCGGGACTAGTTTCGGACCCAACTGGAGTCCTTAATCATGAGCTGACGCGGCGGGGTGCGAGTCGGACAGTTCGAGTCGCGATTTCAAACTCGGGTTGAGTCCAAAACTAATCGAACCATCCCGATTAGTAAACTGTTAAGAAAAAATTATAAGAGTAGAGGTCGTGGGTTCGATTCCCACCCAGACCAAATGTTTGTGTGATGAGCATAATAAATTACAACTAGACACAGAACAAATGGTCGTGCTCATCACACAAACATTTTTGTTCTAAGTGGGAATCGAACCCATGACCTCCGGTATAGCAGTCAGGGCCACTAACCACTAGACCAACAGGCCCGTCAAAAGAACAATACAGATTTTTTTTTTTAGCCATACATGGGTATTTTAATATCATGAAGAGTCTCCATACATTTTCTGTCCATAGGTCTTTGCCCCGCGCGACTTTAAGTCGCGCATACAACATAAGTTTACACACACCGTGCTTAGAATATTATAGTTATTGCAGCTAATATATTGTTTTTACAACGATTTAATGAAGTGATACGGAGTCTAAACAGACCCGAATACGTTCATTATGTTTTTTGGTTCTTATTAATTTGCCTGGAGTTTCCTAATCATTGGGAAGAGGTATGGTATGGCGATTCGATTGAAGAACTGCTTACTGTATGTAAAAAAATACCTAGAGATAAGTTAATAAAATATCTATGGAGCTGTATTATACTTGTAGTAACTTTATGTATTTTAACTGCGTCTTAGTTTTTAGTTGCTTGATTTTTATTACGTAATTGTTAATTTGTTGTTGACCATTCATATAAATAAGCATTTTGCACGCCTGAAGTACAGTGTCTGTTTGTCGCTATTTTATGCCTCTACTATAAAACATTGCGTTGCTTCATGTTTTATAATTATTTCATAACGGTATACTCAAGCGTATTTATGAGGATAGTTTGAATAGTTTTGGACCCAAACCGAGTCTGAAGTCAGGGTCGCGAGTCGAACTGCAGACTCGCTCGCCGCGTCAGCTCATGATTAAGGACTCCGGTTGGGTCCGAAACTAGACGAGCTATCCCGATAGCGTATTTGTTAATAAAGCGTAGTGTTGCGCCGACCCGAAGTAAAATGAGATAAGGACAGGAAGATGATGAAGACATTGATTCCCAGACATACCAAATAACCTTTCAATAAGATTTCTATTAGCAAATACATAGACATCCTCCTTGCCTCTATTTACTTGCTAAATAAACTACAATTTACATTAAAGCTTCCCATGTAAACGACTCATAAAAATGCCTTCACGGCTCCAATCATTTGAATCAATGACCCGTTGCACCGTTAGATTGATTTTGCTAAAATGTAAACCTACACACACATATTAAACAATATAGATTTATATCGTTCTAGGTGATTATTCGCGGTTCTAGGTGTGGATTTGTATGCAGGTTCGAACCCTAGCACAGGCTTAAGTATCTACCAATGTGAATTTTTCAACTTATATGGGCTTTCTTTATTATTCTAATAGACTACTGATAAACGGTGAAGGAAAACATCGTGAGGAAACTCGGATTGCAAATATTGGAATCTGAAATCGTCCGCAGTGAGCTAGCGTGGTGATCAATGCTTAAACCTTTCCTATATGGGAAGAGGCTTGTGCCCAGTAGTGGGAAGTGTATAGGCTGGTTTATTATTATTATACCTACCAAATCCAATAGTAAGATGGTTGCTGTTGTGAAAGGACGCCGCTCTACGCCGTGTATACGCCATCTTGCTTTCACAACTAAAGTATTAATTTAATAGTTGACAACATTGTACTGTCTAAAAATATACGAGAAATAAATCAAGACCAGGTGTATTTTTCTTCACTCCGTGACAAGACTGTTTTATTGCGAATGTCGGCCATACTTTAAAGGCGTTTTGCATTTAAACAATTGCATATTTTACATTTTGTTACATTATCCGACTATCTTTTATGGGAATACTCGAGTTTAAATTGTTAACCAACTTTTGATAAAGAGGATGTTTTCATATGTTTTTTTTTTTTGTTAATATATCTATTATAGCCTTTAAACCTCTAGAAGATAAATAATTATATTGTGTATTTTTCAATGAAAACAAAGTAAAGAGTTAGGTACCAAGTTCAAATCACATAAAATAAAATGCATTTTTTTATTTTATTTAGGTAATATACATTACGTTGTATTTTAACGTTTACATACATACAATATTCCACAAAATGTAGTACATTTTGTGGAATATTGTAAACTTGATGCCAAATGGTCGTTCCTTCTCTACTAGGATGTAAAACTAAACAGATAGATAGTTATAGGTTAGTATTATATCAGAGAAAGACCATATCCTAGTATCTTAGGGATATTTAGCTAAGGTCAACGTCTTAAGGACTTCATCAGTATTCTAGACCCATTTGTACCTACCTATTGTTATTCAAACCACACACTGAATCTAAATAGATTGATACTGTGTTATATTATGATCTCGTAGGCTTATTTTAATGTTGTTTGTAACAATATCTGAAATGGCGGGATATAAACGATTTAATTTTGCAAGAAATCAAAAATTATTTTATAAATAATGAAAGCTGGAAGTTTTGAGGAGGAACAAAGTGGAAACTAAAGAATTTATGTAAAAGCCACCTTACTTAAAAATTATAGTAATTACGCAAACTCTCGATGGTTAATTAATTAGATTGGCATGAATTTATTTTTTACCACTGTTTTAAGTTAACAGCGCCACCTAGTTACTCGAATAATAACCATTTTCACTAATGCCATCTAGGTATTTTATTGTAAACTTTATTACCAACAAAGATTGTTCTGTAATAAGTATATTATTATTTTTTTTATTTCTATACTACGAAAGTATCTAAATCTAGCTGTTCTTATACGAAACATGCAACACAACCCTTCAAACAAATATTTTATGTTTTCTTACCATTTTAGTAAGACTTTTTTGAAAAAATGTTGAGAATTCACAAGCTGACAAAAACATGGCATTCATTCAGCGAAATAATAATTCTGGTATATTTCAAAACCTTAACCAAAACATTAAATTCTTTTAAACGTAATAGCACTTTGAAATAAACCTCATTGCCAATAGCAATAGCAGCATATATAAATTAATTGTGGCAACACCAGCGCGTCTATTGTCAAAATGGTTGTTTATCATTGAATAAATTGTATACGAAAAGAAAATTAATGAATTCCTAATCAAATGTCCTTTAAATTAAGTTAATTATCAATAATGTCGGAAGAAGACGAAGCTTACTGCCGGTTATGCGCAGAACTGACGCCAACAGAGACTCTTATATCACCAGACGACGATGTCGGGATCAACTCCAAAATATCAATGAAACTGTTATGGATAAATGTCGATATTTCTACATCAGATTCTTTGCCAAGCAGAATTTGTTTTTCATGTTTCGACTCCTTAGAACGTACGTGGTCCTTTCTGCATAATGCGAGGACTGCACAAGCGAAATTAAACGAAATATTCCGTAAGAAAGACGACAAAGGAGTTGTGCAGCCCGAAACGAAAACAAACACTTGTGAAAGTGGTAAACCGGTGAACGTCGACTGGGAAGAGTTCGAAGTTAAACGGGAAGTCAAACCAGAGACTTTCAGTGAAATCCATGGTGTAGTGACGATAGATCCGAATACATTGATCAATTTAGACTTGGTGAATGTGAAGGCCGAGAGACACAGCGACGGCGAAAACAGTGATGGGTTTAACGTCGATAGTGATGCGCCTTTACGCCGTAAGGCTGAACGACGAAGCGAGGATACCGATTTCAATACAACAGATAGTGACGCACCACTACAACTATCTGTAAAAAAGAAAAAAATCAAGAAAAGAAAGAGAATTAAGATGATTCCTGATGTTGAGGGACTCAGTAAAGATACTTCGAGACTGACTTGGGATGATTACATGTGCCGATGTGCTGTCTGTGACGCACAATGCATGAATGTAATGTCTCTCCGATTACACTCCTTACAAATACACACCCAGTGCTGTACTTTCAAATGCTTAGATTGCAGTAAAGTTATAAATAATTATAAAACCTTTGTAAACCATGTACGGACACACAAGAAGTCCTTGCGTTTATGCTGTGAAATATGCAACAAGAGTTACACGATGGAATCTTACTTGAAAAAACATAAAAACACTTTTCACACTAATTCATACCTCACAACATGCCAAAACTGTGGTGCGTCCTTCGAATCTGAAGAACAATTACAAGACCATTTAATATTATACACAAGACAATACAGAAAACGTATGCAAAGAACGATTAAATGTGAGAAAGGCGACTTTGATTTGAAATGCGAACATTGCAACAAAGAGTTTAAAACTCGAAGCAACTTGCAGCAACATAGACTTGTACACACAGAACGCAGTAGAGACTTTTCTTGTCATGTTTGTGGAAAAATGTTCTTCACAAAGGGTACTTTAAGCACCCATATGATGACACATGATGATACGAGACCTTTCAAATGTGAATTCTGTCCGTTAGCATTCCGGGCAAGAGGAAACTTACAATCCCATATCAGTCTTCATTCCGGTGCTAAACCCTTCGTCTGTGAACAGTGCGGAAAAAGTTTCAGAGCAAAACGGCATTTGAAATCTCATTCCATTGTTCATACAGACTTGATGCCATACTCGTGTCAGTATTGCAACAAGACGTTTAGATTTAAGACCCGCTTAAACCTTCATTTAAGACAGCATACTGGTGCTAAGCCTTATAAGTGTATATTTTGCCAGCGAGACTTTACTAATGGGTCTAATTTTAAGAAGCATATGAAACGTAGGCATAATGTGGATACGTCAAGGAAGAAATATAATAATGTTGTGCGGAATGATGGGAGTATAGAGGGCAGTGATGTTGATACAAATCAGACAGGCTAGTGTGACATATTCAAGCTAGTATTATATTCTGTATAGAAATTAATTAAACTATTGTTTTAAGCACCATGAAATTGTTAATAGATTTATAAATGCAACTACTAATGAATTGGTTCAAATAATAATGAAATTTGTATTGATCAATTTTATACATCAACTATTTATGCCCTGTGATTTCACCCGCATTCGTATTCTTACATACAAATCAATTTTGTTTTTTAATACTTTATCTTGATTAGAATCATTTCACAAAAGTTCTTTGCCTGACAGACTGATTTTAAATGATAGACTACCGCATATTTATTTCACTTAATTTTTATACTTAGATTAATGTATAAACCTTGTAAATATGGATGTAATTATTAAGTTAAAGTTTTGTTCTATTGTAAATAGCTACTTTGACTTTTAAGCTGTTTTTCCACTAGGTATGCTTAGCGAGTGACGTGTTTTAAGGTGAACGCACACTTATCCTAGCCAAAAGCGTCGAACGATACAAATTTTAGATTTCTTTAAATCTATAAAACCTTGCACACTTCCTGAATTCATTCTTAAAATCGTCCGAATCCAAAGTTTGCAAGGTTCTAAAATTCGTTTCGTACGACGCGTTCGGTTCGAATAAATGTGCGTACACCTTTAAGCACCAATAGAATCCTTTCATTTACCAACCCCTGGGTTCTTAAACGCTGATCTCCACAAAAATATGTGAATCGTCAGTCAAAACTCAAGTTAAGCTCTGTGATTGGTTGTAAGTTTTATGGTCAACCAATCACAGTCGTGATCAGTTGATTTGACAGTAGGTTCAATTGATCAGCTTTTCAGAAACCTGGGGATAATTTTACACAGATAGAAGATATTCTATTGATTATTAATTAAAAATCTTTTGCTATGCATCCAGGGTGGAAGCTCTAAGAAGTATCTACTTAAATACTATAATAAAATGTAGATAAATAAATTTATTATTTTATTAATTTTGTTGTTTTCTTTTCACCTATCTTCAAGGCTTTGACTTGGCTTGACTGGTCTGTTGGTCTAGTGGTTAGTGGCCCTGTTTGCTATAAGAGGTCGTGGGTTTGATTCCCACCCAGAACAAATGTTTGTGTGTTGAGTACGATCAGTTGTTTAGTGTGGTGGGTGTAATTTATCTATAGTATGTATGTATTTAGTAATATGTAATAAAAAATAGGTTTTTTCATTATTAGAAAGTATTAATTCACCTATCTTCAAGGCTTTAACTTGGCTTGACTGGTCTGTTGGTCTAGTGGTTAGTGGCCCTGTTTGCTATACCAGAGGTCGTGGGTTTGATTCCCACCCAGAACAAATGTTTGTGTGTTGAGCACGATCAGTTGTTCAGTGTGGTGGGTGTAATTTATCTATATTGTGTATGTATTTAGAAATATGTATCTAATAAAAAAAAGGTTTTTTCAATATTAAATAATAGACACTCCAATTTTATTCATAAATGTAGAGATAGGATGAAAACCTTTGCCTACAAGTCCGACGTGCGCAGAAAAATCGGTTATACAATAAGCACGAAGTTCCATATATATTTTTAACCGACTTCAAAAAGTAGTTTTCTCAATTCGGCCGTATGTAAGCTTATCTAAGTCTGAAAGAACTAGGATATCAAAAAACAAGTACCTAAATACTATAGTAGTAACATATTGTATACGCTAGAGTGAGCATTTAGCGCGTCTGCCGGCCAGCGTCGCGCTGTACAAAAGACTCGTTACTTACAAACAATATAGAATCACAAGCCATATGATACCACTGCTGAATATAATGCCAACTTGTTTACACTTGTATTTATTCTTGTAGTGCAATGACCGTTTGTATGATAGTAGTAGGTTTGAGCCCTGGGTATTTTTCTTAACCTATAGAGTCTTACTACCTACTAGGAAAAAGATTCCCATAAATGCTTTCGTGAACCTTTATCCGGCGCCTTCTCTAACCAGTCCTTGTGATATGCCTTAAATGAGTATTTGATTAAAAAAACAATCAAAAGTCATTTATTTAAATTAGGCTACAATGTAGCACTTTTTGAACGTCAAAATGATAATAGACAGCACCCCATCGCCCGCCCTTCAATCTAAGTTCTAATCTAAATATCTAAGCCTGTCAGATAGATTTCCAAAAAACTTTTGATAAGCAATTTTAATTTTTCAAATACATGACAAAATACGAAGATATAACGCATCAAAGTTGCATGGTAACTTTAGTAAGAAGTGTGCAGAGACGTGAGGTCACATGTGGTTCAGACACTGTATCGTCTTCATTTTTAGGATTCCGTACCTGAAAAGAAACAAACAACTCTTATAGGATCACTTTGTTGTCCGTCCATCTATCTGTTTATCTGTCTGGTTAACCCTTTTCCTCAGAAACGCGTGGAGGTATCAAGCTAGAATTTACATTAAATAGGTACTTAAGACTACAGCTGTCCCTCGGTACTGAAAAAAAAATCTAAGCAAATGCAATCAAAAGATACAGCCGTTTATGCCGCAAATTTTCGACTTTCAAAGGAGTCAAAACCTATAGGGTACTTTCACGTGAACTCAGAATCTTAAGTTCGGCACGAAGCAACGTCTAGATGCAGCAGCTGCGTGAGCGTAGGTACCTAGATGCAGAAAAAATCGCGAAATCCATAAAATGCAGCTTTGTGTTTCGTTAACGTCACTGAGTATTCCATGCAAATCATTTATTTGTTTCGAACCCTCAGTGCCGCTAGTCAGACTCACACTTGACCGGTTTTTATGAATCCAGCCAGGGTCACGCAGAGCATGTGCGAGCTATCCTTTGACTCTGGCTTAAGTAGTAGAAGGGGCCCGGGGGTTTTTAGTTAGTGGGTGTCCGACATATCCCCACGCTGTGCCCTTGGCGTATCACCCGGGAAAACAAAAAGAAGGTATTCTTAAAATCCTTACATTACTGCGGAAAATAAAATATCTGAATTATGATACACCATCTTTAATCCATAAGATATAGTAGAAATGTTAAATTAATTTTCTGTCAAATACTTGCACACATATCACAAAAACACTAATTAACTCGAATAAATTATTCTATTTGATTGCCTTTTTCACGAAAATATTACTTATTGCGTGATTATCATTTGTCACCAAAAATAAATGACAGCGTATCAAATAAAATGAACACATATGTTTCATAATACATATGAAAATGAGTACATTTACCGCGACCAGATGATCGTACGGTATTTGCGTGTTATGAGCAATTTAATCATGTTCATTTACACTACTATTGGCTATATCTCAAATTATTAAGATCTCTCTAGTTGGTGATGGACCCATATTAAAATACCAAAGATTATTTTGAAGATATGACAGCCGATGCCAAAATTACAAGTTGAATTATCTAATTCTAAACACCGTCAGCTAGAGTCACGCAGAGCATACGCGAGCGATCCCGGAATGTGCTTAGGTAGTAATAGAGGCCCGGGGTGTTTTTAGTCGGTGTCTTGGCCTGAGTTGATGTTATTGGAGTTTGACCACGGAAAGGAAAGGTAAAAAAAGGTTTCACACCGACTTAATTCAGTACCTAGCTGATATGATAATACTTTAAGGTTTTTAGTGCGGTATTTTGTTTAATTAATTTGAAATTGTTTAAAAGGAACTTGCTAGATGTTTCTAATTATATCATTAAAACGTAACATGTTTTTTATGAATATAATTGAAATTGTAAAAAAAATATTAAAAATAACATAATATGTCTAGTTTAATTCATTTAAGTTTGTAACCGTTTCTTTTCATTTTATATTTACTTTTTTTTTAATTTTCAAGAGTGTTCGTGTTTTAACATTTTAATCATTTTTTCATTTTATAAGTATAAATCATAAATATATCATTTAATTTGTACATCAATACATAGTGTGTCGTATCTACAACGTTAATCTCGGCCAAGTATGTCGCAGTAGCGCACGCGATGGCGCGTCGCCTGCGCCCGCGCACACGAGGTAAATAGCTTGAGATCTATTGTAGGTAATTAAAGATAAGTTACACATTAATAGTAGAATATTATTTTTTAATAATTTGTGATAGCGACTTAATCCTGCTGATAATAAAAACGTGAAAGTTTGTATATGGATGGATGGTTGCTTTTAGTTAATGCTCAAACGGCTGGATCAATTTTGATGAAATTGGCCTCTAATATGGGAATATCCTATGTGTAAATCCAGGGTGCCATCTAAATGACACACTGGATTTACACATAGCTTACTTTATAACCGTCTGGGATTATGTTTATGCAACTGTAATCGACATTCACGCGGATGAAATCGCTATTGCGCGAATGTTACAAAATGGCACGTTTATAATATTAGTAGGATTTCACTAGCGAATTGTCAACCGTATGGCATCCATTTCCGTGATAACACTAAGACAGTACAATATACAGATTTTCATAATAATATGCACTGTTTAATAAATATTGACAATGTTCTTAAGACTCGTCATGTCTTGGCCCGTGCCGCTCCCCTGTGCATCGCGCCGTGCTCACCAAAGCATGCAGAAAACAAAAGCAACGGAAATATTACTCCAGTCGACGACAAGAAAGCCAAGAGGACAGTTTTCTATACTAATATTAAATAAAAACTATTTTAACAACGGCTGTGTACAACCGAACCTTTGCCAAATAGTAGAAAATATTAAAAACATAACCCGTCAAAATTGCCGCGGTTTTGCAAGTCAAATTCAGTATCTAAAATTTTATGTTTGTAAATTAAAACGAATATTCATTAAAATGTTGTTAATTAATTCGGTTCTAATGTTAACAAATTAATTCGAGATTTAAATTAAGTGGTTTTTGTTAATAAGTGTGTTAATTGATGTTTTTTGACAGTTTAAGTTGAGTTTTAAAATCAAAGATGGAGGCGTGTAAAGGCGCGGTATTGCGTCTGACACTTTTTGCTTTCTTAACACGCTATGCAATGTGTCAGGAATACTTTAGAATGGTAAGTATGCCAATTATCCGAGAATATATCGTTTCACCGATCACTTGATCTGGTTTTTAAATTATTTGCACTTATAATTGCACAAAATTTACGGTTGTTATTTTGAAAACAACTCTGAAAATAGCTATTAAGCACAGCCCTCTAACTCCCGAAATTGATTTAGTTCTGTTTTTGTTTCATATTTGACTCGGTTCTCGATTCGTTTCTTAAACCTATCTAAACCGAATCGAGTTAACTTACATACAGATTTCTCGATCGAGCGTAGTTCCAACTCGAACCACTGCACGAATTAGCGCTTATGTCAGGTTCCGAGTTCTTACTCCTAATATATTAAGAACAATGCTCATAGTAAAACCTCGAAAGTATAATACCAAGGTGTAATTATGAAAATAATTTAACCATATAAGTAAAGGAATAGAATTGAACTTTAAGTCACTTAACAGTTCTCCTAGATTTAAGCTGATTAAATATCCACTAAAACAAATAATTTAAAGAACATTAAATACGAAATCACATAATTCTGATTTATGACCATAAGCAAATTTTGGGTAATGTCGGAATCAAACCCACACCCCACAACGCATTGGTCATTAAATTACCTATTCCAACATATCCCCACACCGTGCACGCTAAAGTTCCACCCCGGAAAACAAAAAAAAAGTTATCAAATTAGCTGACTTCATATCACATTTCAAGCAAATTGCTCCAGCCGTTCAATCATGAAAAAGTAACAAAAACGTCCATCCATACTTACTAGCTTACAAAATTATTTACAAAATTATCTAGTTCCAGAAGTATTATTAGGCAGGTTGAACTAAGCCTGTATTGCACCCGTGCGATTCTGGGGCTCGTCGCTAGTGTTATATAACATGCAAGTTACTTCAGGTTGTGAAACATCAGTTTATAACCCATTGTATTTACATCTTTCGGTTAAATCTTATCATTGTCTTGTCAGTTTCTTGATGACGTTTCTTTACGACCAAACAGTTGCAGTTGAATTCTTATGCGAAATTTTTGAAACTATTATGGAATATTACTGATATTGTAAGCTAAACATAATATATTTAATTTGAAAGAAAATTTCACGATTACATAAATCATTTGAACAGGACTTAAACTTCAATTGTTTGATCGTTCAAAGCTGATGATGAAGATGATAGCTCAAATTCTTGTACGAAAATAAGAATCTAAGTTCCGTAGTTTTTCTGTACTCTTACTTTCTGAGTCCTAGACAACTGATAAACATACCTATACTTTTATTAACACATACCTACATATTATAGATAAATAACACCTAGACACACAACAAATAATCGTGCACATCACGTCATAATGATTGATCCTGGGTGGGAATCAAACCCACGACCATATAGCAGTCATATCAACTAGCCCCTAGAACAACTGGCCTGTCATACACGCAAAAGACGTTTCACCAATGGTTTTCCCATCTAAAACAATTTCACGAGAAGACGTACCCGACGGCACACTCATGACCCACTTCAAAACTCATATTGTCTTTGGTCACGCTACGGAACCCACATAAGTACAAATGCGACAGTTTTTTTTAGCCAACCTTCAAATATTTCAACAGTAAAACTTCGCCTTTATTACTATAAAAATAAGGTTGGAAATCGTAATACAATTTGAGGAATGTACTAAGTGACCGTATTGCCAAATTGCTGGTACAAAAAAGTACGTTTTGACAATTGTTTTCTTTTTAAATTAACCTTAAAAACCAAGCATTTACTTCTGTTACGGTTTGTGGTTGGTGTAAATATAGCCAAATGTAAAGCTACAAGGATTTTAGCACATGGATGACATTAACATCCTCATGTTAATGTCATCCATGTGCTAAAATCCAGTGCCCTCGCACTGGTGTGCATATTCGCAACAAGAATCAACTCAACTGTCTGTCAAAAGTGATGGTTTTTCATATATGAAGGCATTAGTTCTGATTTCGACCACGTGCCAAAAGATCCTTGTAGCTCTATACAATCAAATAAGCGCTTTAAGTCATCAAGCAATGGTTTCACTGTATCTTAAACTCAAATCGTCTAAATTAGGCCAAACGTTTTCAATACCCTATTGTTTTACATTTGACAGCCAGTGACAATGGGGAACTTTCGTTTTTTATACTACTATCATAAAATTGTGGTACTTTGGCGTAATAGCTACTGAAAGTAACGAAAATACACATAAAACAAAAATGAAGTAACTTCAAGAAATCGATACTATAAAAAATATTTACTGTTTCCTCCAATTTCAGCCTTTTTCCAAGTCAAAAATCTCAAAACCCGTACAATTTAGTATTTTTCAAAGACGGAAGACAACTTCAATCTAATAAAAATCTGTGTTTTGGTTCAGATCAAAGATTTTGATAGTCTCTCTTCTAAAACCAGTTTTTTCTCGTTTAATACAATCCACTACCATTAAACTAATAGAAACAAATATTGCACCATTCACGATACCATCTGATACCACACATACGATTGCTAAACCAGATAACCACGACTTTCTAAGTCTAGCGAGAGGAGAAAATACTGCAGAAAACGAGAAAATGTAGGCACTGCTGTAGTATGTGATGTTTATGATACTAATCTTATAGAATACATACATACATACATAAACGACATAAACGTCACGCCTCTTTCCCTTGGGGGTAGGCAGAGATCACACCTTTCCATTTGCTACGATCCTGGCATACAACTTTAGCTTCATCCACACTCATCAATCGTTTCATACTCGCCTGTCGGTTTAGGGTGCCTATGGAATGACTAGGTAGCCTTGGTAGTCTTATAGAATGACTAGGTTTTCCCGTGGTTTCGTCATATAGTAAGTTGATTATAGCTGAATACCATAACCCTTGAACGGGGTAGGGTAAAAAGTAGCATATGCCTTGATTTAGTATGAATGTAGAAAAAATCTTAAAACAAATGTGACTGGCTTTTCGGTCTAGTGGTTAGTGGCTCGGACTGCTATACCGAAGGCCGTGGGTTCGATTCCCACCCAGGACAATTTTTTGTGATGAGCACGATCATATTTTGTTCTATGTCTAGGAGTAACTTATCTATAATATATTTGTATTTAGAAATAAATAAGTATGTTCATCAGTTGCTTAGTACTTATAACACAAGTTACTCTCGTATACTTAATTTGAGACTAGATGACGTTCTGGGAATGTTGAGGCGGGCAAAGCTGCCTGGGTTAACAAGTTGTGCATACTTTTTGCTTTACTTTTGCAAGGTACGTTATACCACTATGATTTTAAGATGTCATGGAATATAGTTCAGTTAAGTCGTGTTTACATCTTCAAGGCTAGGCATTGTCACACAGTTTCAAGGTCGTGTAATAACATTATTACGTACGCTGGTTACCCTAATAACTAAAGGATTTCCTGCAATTATATCAAGCTTGGTTTTACCTGAAACTTGTTACCATGACGCTAAGAAAATACATTGAAAAAATGTAATACATTGGAGTATTCCTTACTAGCTAGCTAAGCCGGAGTCAATTTTACTATTAGGTACAAAAACATTACCACTTTCTGACGTAATCGGTTAAAAAGTAGCCTATGTGTTAATCCAGAGAGTCAGCTAATCAACGGTCGCGGTAATTTACGAAAGTGTTCCCGCCTGGCCCCGGGGTATAGCAAACAGAGAAGCATTCCGGTGGTTTTAGCCGGTAGGATTCCGGCACACCCCTACATCTCCCTGTTCATGTTGGATTTCCACGGGATGCCATAATAAAACGGGTGTCAACTAATACCATATACCTACAACATTTCACATCGTTTGAGCGTGAAGGGTACCTAACAAACATCCATCCATCCATACTCACAAACACATGTTTGTCCATGAGGATTACCCCGCCTTGCCAATAAAAAAGGAAGATGATGACGATTGAATTGATTAATTTCCTTTTATAGCTGTAACTATGGTGTACAATAAAGAGTATTCTATTCTATTCTATTCTATTCTATTGAATAATGATTGTTTTTTTTCTGTTTCAGGGAGTAAACACAAACTCAGCAGAGGCGTCGCAGTTTCTAAGAGAATATGACAGAGAAGCTTCTGGGATGTGTTACAGGTAAAATATACGTTAGATATATAAAAAAAATATATATTTTTATGTTATATAAGTATTCTATTTTCTATGGGCCCTAGTTGCCTGAATTAAGTAAATAAATTAAAGTAATTAAAAATCAATTGCTGTTCGTTAGTCTCGATAAAACTCGGGAACGGCTGAACGGATTTATCTTATCTTGGTTTTAAAATATTCGTGAAGGTGAGAGGGAAGGCTTAAAAGGTGAAAAAAATCGAGTAATTGCCGGGCAAAACCTATTTTTCTTATATATATTTTTCCACACACGGCCATTTGATTCCAAGCTAAGCAGAGAATATGTTATGGTAATCAAACGATTGATAAACTTACTTATATGCTTCTAAATATACATAAATATATTATAAGTTAATCACACCCAGACACAAAACAAATGATCGTGCTCATCATACAAACATTTGTCCTGGGTGGGAATCGAACCCACGACCTCCGGTGTAGCAGTCAGGGACACTAACCACCAGACCAATAGGCCCGTCAATTATTAAATAAAGCTTTATATACTTTAGATATACTAGACTAAATAGAATAGACTGGGGCAGTACGAAGTCTGCCAGTCAGCTAGTATAAGATAAATTATCATCACAATAGATATTACTAAAAGCCGGGGCTGCGGGATGTTCGTGAGATTTACCGCTCGCCCGGCACAAAGGGCTCCAGAAGGAAGATAGTGGGTATTAGTCAGTGAAAGTCTGACACTCCCTCCCGTTGCACCCACAGCGGGCGGGGTCATTTGATGATTTCTCACGAAAAATAAAAGATATTACTACAAAATACTCCAAAAATACCTCTAATCTTCATTTTCCTCTAGAGTAACAATGTCCCAATGGCGTTTCGTCACAAACATAACTGAGAACAACCGGCGCCGCATGCTGGAGGAGTTAGCCCTCAGCTCCAAATTCGAGAGGCTGTCGTGGAGGAAGGCGGCCGCGTATGATGCGAACCGGCTGTCCGACCCTCAGGGCAGGCGGCAGCTCTTGAAGATTGTCATGGGAAGCAGAGCGGCGTTGCCCGATGATAAGTATTCTGAGGTGTGTGTTAAGTTGTTTTAATCAATCGAAATATGTTATTTTATAGTTGAGTATAGTTTTAAATGTAGATGTTTTTCTAACTTTTTAAACAAATTTATTTGAAAACACTCTGATTTCGCTGTTTTTTTTTTTTCACAAGTGAATCGTAAATTCCAAGAAGCATTCGACAGATATGTACTACCAAGCCATAGGCCTATAATTAACAAAAAAAAATATTTCTAAACACAGTATTTGTTTGATCTTTCATTTAATCATCATCTTTATCATATTTATTTTAAGAAATAAAAACTGAATAAAGCGATTCATAAACAGAAAATTAATGAACGCCGAACAAAAACGATACATAAATGAAAATATAAGAACGCATGCCATTTCAGTTCCAACAATAAAGTTTCCAATCATTTTTCCATCTCCCAAACACTTCACACAAATTCACCTCCTCACTAACTTACACCTTTAAATCCACAGCTACAACAACTAATAACAGAAATGAAGGAAATCTACAATGCTGCAAAGATCTGTCCTTACGGTCAGAAACCTTACGACCCACATATTCCTAGAGAATATGTACCAGAATATCAGGCCATGGGCCAAACTTACCATCTAGCTAACCAGCCGTACCAACATTATCAGCCGTATACTGAGTCTTCGGAATCTAATTACTGTGATATGCAGTTGGACCCTGAGATATCAAGGATCTTAGCTCATTCGAGGATTGAGAGTGAGCTCTTGTATGTATGGAAGAGCTTCAGAGATCAAACTGGACCGAAGTTGAGGAATCGGTTTATGAGATACGTGCAGCTAGCTAATCAAGCGGCCGTGGCTACTGGTGAGAGCTTTTATTAATTACCTATTATTTTTAACCTACTTCTAAAAAACGAGGAGGTTCCCAATTCGGATGTTTGTTCGGCTATAAGTTCGTCGCTTGCCAATCGATTTAAAACATTTTTTTTTGTTAGGAAGTGTGTGCTTAAAAATGGTCCCAAATGTCCCGTAGTCACCAAATCGGAGACTATTAAAGTAATCTTAGAGAAATCGAGAGAGATCTTAAAATTTTATAGACACGAGCTCCCCAGGGTAGTGTCAGACTCTTACTGATTAAACCTGAACCGCTATTCTTCCTCCTACGCGTTTCGTGTGGGTGCAAGACAATGGGTTGACATGGGCATGCACCTACAGCAGGTTTCCACAGGCCACAAGAGAGCGAGCAAGCTTTATCGTGTGTTCCAATGCCGGCGAAATTAATTCTGACACAACCAATCTATTAAAATAGAATAGAATTGAATCTTTATTTGCATAAAATGTAGGTTACATAATGGTGGTAAAACATAGTCAAGGTGCCATATACATCTTACCGCTTGGCGACATGCAAAACTTTATACCCATCGGGCTATGAGAGTAAAGGAATACAGAGTGCACCTGTGTTTGTGCACACGCTTGTGCACTTTAGTATGTCCCGCGTAGCTGGCTGGTGTCATAGTAACACTAGCTGCCGTGGCCGAAATCGGTCCGGACATTATCAGAATTGTCATTTAGTATTTATTTTTTACAAAGGTTACAGAGACGCCGGCGATCAGATGCGGGCGCCCTACGAGGACCCGTCCTTCAGGGCCAGCGTGGAGGAGGTCTACAACCAGGTGCAGCCGCTTTACAAGCAGCTGTTCACATACGTGAGGAGGAAGCTGGTGCAGCGGTATGGAGAGACCACTGTGAGGGGCGATGGGCCTATACCGGCGCATTTGTTAGGTGGGGATATTGCGTGATGATGTTTTTGTTAAGAACGTTATTGATAGCTTGAAGTATTAAATGTTATAAATGAATAGAAATAAAGATAAGCTCAAAAAAATATTCTGGATCTTATTCTGGTAGAAAACTTTATTAAATGGCATGCAGTTAAATAATTATAATCTATCATGTTCGCTTTAGAATGTAAAGCAATTTACTATAATTCTGAGGTCTGTTTTGGTAAGCCGGAGGAATGATTATGGACACCCTCCCTTCGGAGTGGAGGTGCAAGGCATTGCGTTGCAATTTATCATGCAATGGGGGAGGGGGAGGCAAAACTCCTGGCTTATCTCATTGCAGCCAGCACATTGGTTTGTGTACAATTCCACAAATCAAAGAGCCTTATAATATCTTTTCACGTCTATTAGATGTTTTCGGAAAAGTCCACCTACACACTGCTAGTTAAATATAATCACTCATATATAATTGGTCTCCAGGCAACATGTGGGCCCAGAACTGGAAGTCCATAATGGACATCGTGATGCCGTTCCCGCAGTCACCGAACGTGGATGTTACCGCTGAGATGCTGCGACAGGGATTCACTCCTCTCAGGTAATAGTTTAATAATATCTAATCGTACTAATAATTATTTCATTACTCTTTGAGATGGTAAAAAGGACCTACGTAGACAAGTGAGATTTCTATAATAGTTAGAGCGGGAAAAATTATGTAAACGTTACTGTACCAAATCACACATAAGTTAAAAATGACTGAACCGATTATCGAGTTAGCTTTTCAGCCTAATGATTGTTATCACTGAAAGACAGCATGCTGGGGAGTTTGTTGCGCCATTTCTTCTCCCGTAGAAATAGCACAGGAAGCGGTGAAGGGTGGGCGATGGGGTGCTGTCTATAATTATTTATCTTATCGTTCAAAAAGTCTGTAGTATGACGTCTGATAGAGGAAAATGGAAGGAAAAAACGTGTTGCGCCGACCCCAAGTAAAATGGGATAAAGGCAGAAAGATGATGAGATGATGTGATCGTTCAAAAAGTCTAAATTGTAGCCTGATTTGAATAAACAACTATTCATTTCTTTTTACCAGAAAATCTTCAACTGTCTAAGACAGAAATGAAGATTTCATGAAACCGAAATATTCCTTTCTGATAAACTTTTAAATTTATCCTTTGCGTGGTGGAACAGTTTACTACCTACATCCGAAATCATCAAGAAAATCACAATCATCATTCCCTTGCCCTTATCCCAATTTTCACTTGGGGTCGGCGCAGAATGTCTTCTTAAAAATCACAATATTTTTCTTACTCACAATTACCTTCTAAACTTCCCACAAGTAAAACCTAAAACATCCGTCACATCCGTAATTTGATTAATTAGCTTCTTTTGACTTGGTACAAGACACAAGCTTATAGCACATAGTGACGGTCAGATTTTTCCCACGTATGAATGCGTCGCTTTTGTTGAAAATATTTTTATTTAGGAAGGGCAGGAAGATTATGATGACTTTTGTCCGTTATATAATCACTTCCTTTTTTCAAAATCTGTTTGGAAAACCTAACACACATTCGTCACATCCTCATATACGCAGATCATAGTAACACAATACATATTTTTTGTCATCTTTTTATACCTGTGTTCACAAATAAATACATACATAAACATTTCCCTTGGGGGTAGGCAGAGATCACATCTTTCCATTTGCTACGATCCTGGCATACCACTTTAGCTTCATCCACACTCATCAATCGCTTCATACTCGCCCGTCGGTTTAGGGTACTCCTGACCTAACCCTTTTTTAGGACATGTAAATCAATATCTATGTTTATGTCACACCCTGGTCCCAGGATGTTCCAAATGGCGGAAGAGTTCTACACGTCGATGGGGCTGAGGCCGGTGCCGCCGGAGTTCTGGCGCGGCTCGCTGCTCGCGCGCCCGCCGCAGCGCAGCGTGCAGTGCACCGCCAGCGCCTGGGACTTCTGCAACAGGATCGACTATAGGTACGTGATATGTCACACCCTGGTCCCAGGATGTTCCAAATGGCGGAAGAGTTCTACACGTCGATGGGGCTGAGGCCGGTGCCGCCGGAGTTCTGGCGCGGCTCGCTGCTCGCGCGCCCGCCGCAGCGCAGCGTGCAGTGCACCGCCAGCGCCTGGGACTTCTGCAACAGGATCGACTATAGGTACGTGATATGTCACACCCTGGTCCCAGGATGTTCCAAATGGCGGAAGAGTTCTACACGTCGATGGGGCTGAGGCCGGTGCCGCCGGAGTTCTGGCGCGGCTCGCTGCTCGCGCGCCCGCCGCAGCGCAGCGTGCAGTGCACCGCCAGCGCCTGGGACTTCTGCAACAGGATCGACTATAGGTACGTGATATGTCACACCCTGGTCCCAGGATGTTCCAAATGGCGGAAGAGTTCTACACGTCGATGGGGCTGAGGCCGGTGCCGCCGGAGTTCTGGCGCGGCTCGCTGCTCGCGCGCCCGCCGCAGCGCAGCGTGCAGTGCACCGCCAGCGCCTGGGACTTCTGCAACAGGATCGACTATAGGTACGTGATATGTCACACCCTGGTCCCAGGATGTTCCAAATGGCGGAAGAGTTCTACACGTCGATGGGGCTGAGGCCGGTGCCGCCGGAGTTCTGGCGCGGCTCGCTGCTCGCGCGCCCGCCGCAGCGCAGCGTGCAGTGCACCGCCAGCGCCTGGGACTTCTGCAACAGGATCGACTATAGGTACGTGATATGTCACACCCTGGTCCCAGGATGTTCCAAATGGCGGAAGAGTTCTACACGTCGATGGGGCTGAGGCCGGTGCCGCCGGAGTTCTGGCGCGGCTCGCTGCTCGCGCGCCCGCCGCAGCGCAGCGTGCAGTGCACCGCCAGCGCCTGGGACTTCTGCAACAGGATCGACTATAGGTACGTGATATGTCACACCCTGGTCCCAGGATGTTCCAAATGGCGGAAGAGTTCTACACGTCGATGGGGCTGAGGCCGGTGCCGCCGGAGTTCTGGCGCGGCTCGCTGCTCGCGCGCCCGCCGCAGCGCAGCGTGCAGTGCACCGCCAGCGCCTGGGACTTCTGCAACAGGATCGACTATAGGTACGTGATATGTCACACCCTGGTCCCAGGATGTTCCAAATGGCGGAAGAGTTCTACACGTCGATGGGGCTGAGGCCGGTGCCGCCGGAGTTCTGGCGCGGCTCGCTGCTCGCGCGCCCGCCGCAGCGCAGCGTGCAGTGCACCGCCAGCGCCTGGGACTTCTGCAACAGGATCGACTATAGGTACGTGATATGTCACACCCTGGTCCCAGGATGTTCCAAATGGCGGAAGAGTTCTACACGTCGATGGGGCTGAGGCCGGTGCCGCCGGAGTTCTGGCGCGGCTCGCTGCTCGCGCGCCCGCCGCAGCGCAGCGTGCAGTGCACCGCCAGCGCCTGGGACTTCTGCAACAGGATCGACTATAGGTACGTGATATGTCACACCCTGGTCCCAGGATGTTCCAAATGGCGGAAGAGTTCTACACGTCGATGGGGCTGAGGCCGGTGCCGCCGGAGTTCTGGCGCGGCTCGCTGCTCGCGCGCCCGCCGCAGCGCAGCGTGCAGTGCACCGCCAGCGCCTGGGACTTCTGCAACAGGATCGACTATAGGTACGTGATATGTCACACCCTGGTCCCAGGATGTTCCAAATGGCGGAAGAGTTCTACACGTCGATGGGGCTGAGGCCGGTGCCGCCGGAGTTCTGGCGCGGCTCGCTGCTCGCGCGCCCGCCGCAGCGCAGCGTGCAGTGCACCGCCAGCGCCTGGGACTTCTGCAACAGGATCGACTATAGGTACGTGATATGTCACACCCTGGTCCCAGGATGTTCCAAATGGCGGAAGAGTTCTACACGTCGATGGGGCTGAGGCCGGTGCCGCCGGAGTTCTGGCGCGGCTCGCTGCTCGCGCGCCCGCCGCAGCGCAGCGTGCAGTGCACCGCCAGCGCCTGGGACTTCTGCAACAGGATCGACTATAGGTACGTGATATGTCACACCCTGGTCCCAGGATGTTCCAAATGGCGGAAGAGTTCTACACGTCGATGGGGCTGAGGCCGGTGCCGCCGGAGTTCTGGCGCGGCTCGCTGCTCGCGCGCCCGCCGCAGCGCAGCGTGCAGTGCACCGCCAGCGCCTGGGACTTCTGCAACAGGATCGACTATAGGTACGTGATATGTCACACCCTGGTCCCAGGATGTTCCAAATGGCGGAAGAGTTCTACACGTCGATGGGGCTGAGGCCGGTGCCGCCGGAGTTCTGGCGCGGCTCGCTGCTCGCGCGCCCGCCGCAGCGCAGCGTGCAGTGCACCGCCAGCGCCTGGGACTTCTGCAACAGGATCGACTATAGGTACGTGATATGTCACACCCTGGTCCCAGGATGTTCCAAATGGCGGAAGAGTTCTACACGTCGATGGGGCTGAGGCCGGTGCCGCCGGAGTTCTGGCGCGGCTCGCTGCTCGCGCGCCCGCCGCAGCGCAGCGTGCAGTGCACCGCCAGCGCCTGGGACTTCTGCAACAGGATCGACTATAGGTACGTGATATGTCACACCCTGGTCCCAGGATGTTCCAAATGGCGGAAGAGTTCTACACGTCGATGGGGCTGAGGCCGGTGCCGCCGGAGTTCTGGCGCGGCTCGCTGCTCGCGCGCCCGCCGCAGCGCAGCGTGCAGTGCACCGCCAGCGCCTGGGACTTCTGCAACAGGATCGACTATAGGTACGTGATATGTCACACCCTGGTCCCAGGATGTTCCAAATGGCGGAAGAGTTCTACACGTCGATGGGGCTGAGGCCGGTGCCGCCGGAGTTCTGGCGCGGCTCGCTGCTCGCGCGCCCGCCGCAGCGCAGCGTGCAGTGCACCGCCAGCGCCTGGGACTTCTGCAACAGGATCGACTATAGGTACGTGATATGTCACACCCTGGTCCCAGGATGTTCCAAATGGCGGAAGAGTTCTACACGTCGATGGGGCTGAGGCCGGTGCCGCCGGAGTTCTGGCGCGGCTCGCTGCTCGCGCGCCCGCCGCAGCGCAGCGTGCAGTGCACCGCCAGCGCCTGGGACTTCTGCAACAGGATCGACTATAGGTACGTGATATGTCACACCCTGGTCCCAGGATGTTCCAAATGGCGGAAGAGTTCTACACGTCGATGGGGCTGAGGCCGGTGCCGCCGGAGTTCTGGCGCGGCTCGCTGCTCGCGCGCCCGCCGCAGCGCAGCGTGCAGTGCACCGCCAGCGCCTGGGACTTCTGCAACAGGATCGACTATAGGTACGTGATATGTCACACCCTGGTCCCAGGATTGTTCCAAATGGCGGAAGAGTTCTACACGTCGATGGGGGCTGAGGCCGGGTGCCGCCGGAGTTCTGGCGCGGCTCGCTGCTCGCGCGCCCGCCGCAGCGCAGCGTGCAGTGCACCGCCAGCGCCTGGGACTTCTGCAACAGGATCGACTATAGGTACGTGATATGTCACACCCTGGTCCCCAGGATGTTCCAAATGGCGGAAGAGTTCTACACGTCGATGGGGCTGAGGCCGGTGCCGCCGGAGTTCTGGCGCGGCTCGCTGCTCGCGCGCCCGCCGCAGCGCAGCGTGCAGTGCACCGCCAGCGCCTGGGACTTCTGCAACAGGATCGACTATAGGTACGTGATATGTCACACCCTGGTCCCAGGATGTTCCAAATGGCGGAAGAGTTCTACACGTCGATGGGGCTGAGGCCGGTGCCGCCGGAGTTCTGGCGCGGCTCGCTGCAACAGGATCGACTATAGGTAGGTTATATGGAGCTGATGAAATTGTCTGATGTGTAATGGTTGTCATTGATATTTTTAGTACACGGAATTCGGTACGGATCGGTTATTACAATTGAGTATAATTAAAAAAATATACTTTAAAAAGGACTTGAACCTGTGACTCCTCTTGGCGCGTTATGCTAAGAGTCACAGGTTCGAATCCTGCATTATTTATTTGATTGAAAACAGGGAATTATATTTTTTTTCGTAGAAGAACTTTGCATAGCAGAGATAATGAACATTGTGAAAGAATGACACCGCCACATGTAGTCTGTAGTTGTGATCCCTTTTTAAATAATGTTTAAAACACGAAAAATAACTGACCATTTATAATTTTTGACGTCAAACGATACTTCCAGCCTTTCAAGTAAATCTCCTTCTTACGCTTATTTATAGTAGTTCAATTTCCATAAAATCCATTTCCGTGTGGTGTCCGGATATAAAGAATAGCACCAGCCCATATCCTCCACTGGGTGTCGTAAAAGGCGACTAATGGACCTTAAGACCCAGTGCACTGTACCAAGCACCTTGAGTCACCCGAATGGTGGCGGGGTAAACAACCAACAATCGCATTCCCAAAGAGGGTTAGTGTCAGGCAGGCGGCCCGACTATAAAACCATAGCCAAAACTTTAAGCAACACGTCTGTTGCGCCGACCCCAAATAATAATAATTGGGATAAGGGCAGGGGAATGATGAATGAATGATGATATACGTCTAACACCACCTTCTCCCCCAGGATCAAGCAGTGCACGGAGGTGACGCAGCAGGACCTGGTGTCCACGCACCACGAGCTCGCGCACGTGCAGTACTACCTGCAGTACGCCGAGCAGCCGCAGCTGTTCCGCGATGGCGCCAACCCTGGTATAGATCAAATAAACTATCAACTTTTAATGGAATACTTTCAAATCAAATCATTTATTTGCCTTAAATGTTATAGGTACAAACATCATCTTCCTGCCCTTATCCCATTTTACTTGGGGTCGGCGCAACATGTTTTTTTTTATAAACATGTTGCTAATGGATTTGGCTATGGTTTTATAGTCGGCCGCCTGCCTGACACTAACCCTCTTTGGGAATGCGATTGTCGGTGGTTTACCCGCCACCATTCGGGTGACCCAAGGTGTTTGGTACAGTGCACTAGGTCTTAAGGTCCATTAGTCGCCTTTTACGACACCCAGTGGAGGATATGGGGTGGGGCTATTCTTTATATCCGGACACCACACGGATCCACGTAGGTCTCAAACGTAGGTCTTAAAATATTTATGTAATTCAGAACACTTAGTTGAAGAATGTGAGTGAACTTAGCAGATCAATGTTCAGCAGATCAAAAAAAAGAGAGTTCCATTCGCATGCAGCTGAGTTCTATAGTTCCTGATAGTTTTCAAAAATAGTTCTGACGTTTTTATCCCAAAAAATGACAATTAAAGAAGTGATCTGCTAACTTCCCGTTGCAGATCGAAAATATCATTTTTATTGCCTTAATATATTCCCACAGGTTAGAACTCCTTTGTTTTAGACAGAACTGCATTGCACAATTTGATTGTCGTGGGTTCGATCCCCACTCAGGACAAATGCTTGTGTGATGAGACGATCGTTTGTTCTGTGTCTGTATTTAGTAATCTGTATGTAGTATAGTAGCCATGTTTATCAGTTGTCTAGTACTCATAACAAAAGTTACTCTCGTATACTTAATTTGAGACTAGATGGCGTTGTGTAAATGTTGAGGAATATATATTTATTGCATGTCCTCTGCCCTTAGCTTTCCATGAGGCCGTGGCGAACGCAGCCACCCTCTCAGTCTACAACCTACCGCATTTGCAAAGAGTTGGACTTTACCAAAATAAGTAAGTTAGGGTTTTATTTTTGATATTTTTTGTGGCACTTTTCGTCTCAAACGTTGTTATCATCGCTTCAAACTACTCATTACTTATGTCGAAGTCACATGATACTCACTTCATTTTCATTTCCTATAAAATCAGACTTTTCTAATTTCTGTTGTCTGAAGTCGTCTCAAAGTCACTTTATACTTCACTCGAAATTACCTTAAATTCACAACAATCTCAATAGCTATAGATTCTTTAAAAAAGTCTGGTGTCTGAAAAGTTTTTTTTTTCCTTGACAACTACTTATTTAAATTATTGACTGTTTCGACTTTTCGCCGGTTGTTATTTTCTACCATTCTCCACTATCAGACATCATAGAATCATTTTCTTCTTTTTCATTGATATCATTCTTTGGGCTTCCCCTTCCTCTCCATCCATCAACATTCATACTCATCACTCTCTTAGTCACATGGCTCTCATCCCTCCTCATCACATGTCCATACCAAGACAGACGGTTTCCTTTCATTTTTTCTGTCACAGTTGCAAGTCCATAAGATAAATACTGACTTGTAAATTCTATCTTGTCCAGTAGTTTCCCTATTGTTATATTTCAGGAGTCACGATCCCTATGAGGTGGGCATGAACTTCCTGATGACGATGGCGCTGGAGAAGGTGGCCTACCTGCCCTTCGCATTCATGGTGGATCAGGTAAGGACTAAACCGTAATAATATGTATACAAGTTACCGGTAAAGTGATTGGGAAAGGTATACTGGAAAAAAGTAATTAAAATTCTTGTGAAGAGCTTGAGACACGACATGCTCCAAATAAAATTTTATTCAAATCGGTTGAAGAATTTTGTGAATGGGTAACAAACGAAAAATAAAACTTAACTAATTTGTACAATTTTTTTTTTACTCCCCCACTAAGAAACTAAATTCTTGTATCGCGGGGTAATAAAAATCCACATGCAAAAACACACTCAGACTTTGAGTCTAGGTGTGTTTTTGCTCAGAACAAGCATGTGTGGATCGCAAAAATTCTTGCCCTACGCGGGGATCGAGCCCGTGACACATCGCGCACAGTGGTAATTGGCGTGGTGACCTATACCACTCAGCTATCCGTGCAGACAAGATTTATATGCCTTTATTTTTTCCAGTGGCGATGGTCAGTGTTCGAAGATGGCGTGCAAAATATGAACACGCGGTGGTGGCAGATGAAACTCAGATATCAGGTACAAAGATAGTTCTAGACTAAGATCTGGATGGAGAGGAAGGGGAAGACCAAAGAAAAGAAGGATGGATTGTAAAAGGAACTAGCAGCAAATCCCGGCTTCGCATATGCATATTTCAGAGATGGCGCTGAATGTGAAAAAATATTTTCCGATTTCCTGCTATTCCCTTAAATTTTTAATTGAATTTTCTTTGCTTAATCCTCACGAAGCCCGAGATCTTTCCAACGAATGCAAAACCGTGGAAATCGGTTCGTGCGTTCTGGAGTTATAGCGTCAGGAAGAAAAATCTGACTTGTATTTATATATTTGAGAAGGAGATGATGTGAATGAAAAGGAGTAAATGATACTGTGACGTCTGATAGGGGAGAATGGAAGAAAAAAATGTGTTGCGCCGACACCAAGTAAAATGGGATGAGGGCAGGAAGGTGATGATGTTATCATCATCATGTCAGCCTGGAATCATCTAATATAGTCAACTTAACTTCAATTTTGACGTGGAATAACGTGTATTTTTGTTTCAGGGCGTAATACCACCAATACCCAGAACGGAAGGAGATTTTGATCCTGGATCCAAATATCACATCGTTTCTGACCAGGTATGTTCTAAACTACTAAAAATTCAATTGTAAGCATCTAGTTATTGTTAGAAAACACTACGACGTCCTTCAAAACGGTGAAACCTTTTTATTTGTATAGGTAGTATTTTATTTGTGTGTTTCGGAAGGCAAGCAAAAATGTGTGGCCTGCGCCTGATCTCTCTCCAGTCGTGTCTCGTATATAATATAATATGTCCCGCGTAACTGACTGATGTATTTTATTTGCGCCGTTTCTTCTCCTGGAGCATTAGAACAGGAATCGGCGAAGGGTGGTAGGATTTTTTTTCATAACGACTCCCACTCTATAGAATTTAATCCTTGTATCGCGGGGGGTTACACCGACATTCAATTCACATGCACTGAGATACCCAGACTCAGAACAAGCATTTGTGCACAAATTCTTGTCCTATGCAGAGATCGAACCTACGACACAGTGGTAATTGGTGTGGTGACCACTCAACTATCCGAGCAGGCATTTTTTGATCTACTTATTTCTTCCCAGGAGTACGTGAAATACTTCCTGGCGACGATCCTGGAGTTCCAGATCTTCGAGCAGCTGTGCCAGGCGTCGGGCCACGCCGGGCATCTGTACGAGTGCGACGTGTATAGGAGCAGAGATGCTGGGAGAGTGCTGAGGTAAGGGAGAAGAGAAAGAAGAAGAATATTAAGCTATTGCATAGCTTCTATCGCGGGCCTTGAGCGTGGAGACGAATCCAGAAATTCCGTATCGAAAATAATCTAACACTCCCCATTCCGACCGGCATAGCGTTGAGACCTTTTATTTTAGTGCTATCTTTCGATGAATAGCAGAACTTTTAATAACTTTTTGAAATATCACGCTTGTGTCTTTAGTTCAGCAACTCGCCTCTAGGTGGCATTGGTTGCATCGGTAATAATTAATGTTGTTTTAATTATAATTCCACAAGTTGATAAAAGATGCTATGCAATAGCTATACCACGGCAGACTCCGAGTGCCACACGTCTTTTTTAGGTATAAGAATATTTTATCAGAGTATTTTTATGTATCTTTAATTTTCATTTCAATTTTTCTTATCGTCTTTCCTTTTGGAAAAATTTTCTTCTTGTATTCTCTGCACCACCCTATGGTCTGGTAGAAAATGCCTCAGGTATTAAGTCCGCCATTGTACATTATTTTTATAAAAAGCATATACACCGTGATTTTTAGGTCGTTTTAAAAAAGTCGTCCACACAATGTATCCGTCATAAAATACCTCTAGGCGCGAATATAATTTTTTTATCATTAATTAAAATAATATGCATGAAAAAAATAAATAATACATTGGAAATATGAAACATCCTGTTAAAAATGTTTACGTATCAAACTGTTGAAGATACATGCTACATACTTACTGCGAACATTATGATTGCAATAGTAAGACAGCTGTTTTACGCTAAGGTGAATGACCTGTGATAAGACGCCGCCGCGCCGCCCGCGCGGCCCCTTTGGCACAAGGTTCGGACCGCGCTCACTACAGAGTGTTCGTAAAACTGCCTTGTGTCATAATAATGAATAATATTTTTATTCATTCAAATCTTAAAAAAAACATATTTTTTTATTATAAACGTTTACTAGTCATTGGATACATGAACTGGGCTGCTTTTTTAAAACGACCTAAAAGTCACGGTGTATAAATAAATAAGATGAACAGAAAGGAGATTGGCTTTATATCGGGGCCTGAAATGTCAAACTTGGTATAAAAACGTTTTTGGTTCTATTCCACGTTTTGGCAAATGACTTTTATATTATTTTCTTAGTACAAAACGGGCAACAAGTAGTCCTGTTGCCCTCGACTTCGCCCGCGCGAACACAGGTTATAGCTGTAGAATCATTACTCATTAGAACGCAGTAAAAACTAGTAAAAAGTAGCCTGTATTAGTTCAGGGTGTCAGGGTCTATACCTACCAAATTTCATCAAAATTTAATCTAGCCGTTTGAGTGTGAAAGAGTAACAAACTTCCATAACCACAAACTTTTACATTTTAAACTACCATACATTTTTTTTATCAATTTATCGAAATTTGTATGGATTGACCAATTTTTTTCGAAATAGGCAAATACTTTTTTGTAGGTTGGTGTTTATCAAGTTGTCAGTCATTCAAAATCTAGGCTGACAAGGCTTTTTTGAATCCATTGTATTCGGCCCCTTTCTTTTACTTGAAAAGTAAACCAAATACCTTTTTCTTACCTCGTTGCTAGTTCACTAGCAAAAACTGAAAATAAATACCACTGTAGTTTTTATCTCGATTGGTTTTTGAAAATTGCCATTAATAGTTTTATCTCGCCACGAATTTGACTTATAATCTTATTGCTTTTTGATTCTAGTGAAATAATGCAAGCCGGATCATCTAAGCCCGCGTCGGAAATCATCAAGTCTATGACCAGAGGGAAAACCAACAGGATATCACCAGAAGCTCTCGTCAAGTAAGTACAAGCTTTAAACCTAAAGTTTATAATCAGCCGCCGAAAAGCAGTCAAAAAATATGCTGTCATCTCTATCAATGGCGGAATCCTCTCGAGAATGAGGAAAGGTGACCTTACCACGTTGATTAGCAACGCGAATATATTCTCCAAAAGGCAAAGTTTTCTATTTATCTTTTTGTATTTAATAAGTTACACACATCGCTCCATTACTAAAGTAATGGATTTCGGGCAGGAGACTGCCAAACTTAAATGGGAGTGGGCTGGTCACGTAGCGCGAATGCAGCCTGACCGATGGGCAAAGATCGTCACCCACTGGACGCCGGAGGAAGGACATCGTCGTCGAGGTCGTCCGCGGCGAAGGTGGTGTGATGATCTTGTCAGATATGCGGGTCACACGTGGTCAGAAATCGCAAAAGACAGGGAGGTTTGGAAGGAGAAAGGGGAGGCCTTTGCCCAGCAGTGAGATCTTATATAGGCTACTTAAAAAAAATAATACTAAGTAACTATTTTCTTATTGTTTTCCTTTTCCAGGTACTTCCGTCCCTTAGAACTCTGGCTGCGAGTACAGAACCGTGATGAAAGCCTTATAGGTTGGAACTCCAACTACCACGACGTGGCCCTTTTCGCCCCCCAGAGGGGACAGGCAAACCCGCGGGAAATATCTTGTATAGTACTAGTTGTAAGCTTTATCCTCACCTTGTTATAATTGTGTATTAATAAATTGACATTTAAAATTTGTGTTTTATTTTTTAAAAGCTTTTATTTAACTTGCAATGTATGGATATTTGTGTGTTCGGGTGAAATCTTTGAACTCAATTTTGAAGTAGATATATTCAACCGTTTGTGCTGAAATTTTGTGGACGCATTTTGTTTGGATGACAATATATGATAAGATATGTGACGTCATTCTAAATTCAATATGGCGGATCATACAAGATGTCAGAACAGTTATATTTAATCCACTTATACAATATGGGTATCAAATGAAAGGGCTTGTTAAGAGTTACTAGAAAAAGAATATTACGTCATTCTGAATCCAATATGGCGGACCATGCAGGATGGCGGAATAGTCACCTTTAGTCTACTTCTACAATATGGGTATCAAATGAAAGGGCTTGTTAAGAGTGACTAGAAAAAGAATATGACGTCATTCTGAATCCAATATGGCGGACCATGCAGGATGGCGGAATAGTTACCTTTAGTCTACTTCTACATATGGGTATCAAATGAGAGGGCATTTTGAGAGTAATAATAACTTGAACAGACTGAGGAACCTAGCCAGCGATAACTAAAAAGCAAAAAATAAAAAAAAATTAAGTAAAAAAACTTTTTAAGAAAAAGCTTTTATTTAAACGCTCTAAAAAGAAGAAAATAAAATATTCCTTTTGGATTATACTAACAACTCCTCATTTTACACAATTTATATATAATAATAAAAGCTTGTCGCGAGGTTTACATACCTATCAACATTCCTTTATATCATAATAATTTGTGGTAAATCGAGCGACAAGCTTTTATCATTATATATAAATTGTGTAAAATGAGGAGTTGTTAGTATAATCCAAAAGGAATATTTTATTTTCTTCTTTTTAGAGCGTTTAAATAAAAGCTTTTTCTTAAAAAGTTTTTTTACTTAATTTTTTTTTATTGTTATATGATGAATAAAATTTAACTCTCGTACAATGACCCTGGTAGCTTAGTTGGTAATGCCACTGACGCATTTAGCGTAGTGTCGCAGATTCGACTAAAGTCTAAGGTTTCTTTTTTTTACCGTATTATTTGTGTTTGTCCGGTTTCTCGGACACGACGCCCAACAGGCCCAAGGAAGAAAACAAAGACTGCTCATCAGTCTTATGAAGGCACTTCTCACGACGTGGGACTCTTCGACGCCTCAACGGTCGCTCGACCTAGCGATCTAGTGCAGCTCCAGTCGGATTTGGAGGAGAGGATCGCGGCCAAAGAACAGCGGACGCGTATCGCCCGGCTTAAGGCAGGATACTTAATATTCAAGACAACGGACCACGTTGTCTTAAATTTTGACGGCCATTCCATGCCAGAACTTAAGCGGATTACAACGGAAGACAAAGAGGAGATTTGTAAAGTCACCTCCAAGTCCTCCAATTTGAAGGAGACCTTCAAAAATGCCCTCAAATGCCGTGCAGCTTCGATGCATCATTTAAGGCACTTCTATTTTACCAGAAAGAATGAACGCGATTGATTTTGAATGGGTATGAATATGATTCCATGTCTTTTTTTTTATTTCATTGCTTGAATTACATATGAAATCATATACGCAAAGCTAATTAGGCTGAAATTTGACCTAGGCCGAACTTTCATTTTATCTAGATACACGATTTACTAACTGTAACCTACGACTTCGCCCACGTAAATATCGATTATAGCTGCAAAAACATTACCCTCGTCTAACGCTGTCGGTTAAAAAGTAACCTATTTACTAATCTTCAGTGTCAGCTAACTCCATACCAAAGGAGTATGCAAAAAATTGTATGGGCGCTGTCCCAAGAACCAACAGACTTGGGACTAGTTTCAATATGATTATGAAGTCCCATAAAAAGATAAATATAATTTTTTTTTCCCTAAAGATATGGGGTTATTGAAAAAAAAATAAAAACATTTTACTTAAATGGGGTGTTATTTTTTTTTAAATAACCACATTTTAGTTATTAATTACAACACATAATGGTTCAGCTGAACATTTTAGTTATCAATAGCAAAAATATTCAAGTGTATTATGTAATTATGTATATTTTTGATAAAAAAACAACATTTTAGGTTAGTATTTTTAAACACTTCTTTGTTGTTGTTAATTTACTATCAAAGGGCCCAATAAACAAGCAGAGGTCAGCAATATCTGCAAAAAAGCCGATATTGCACAGATAAACAACGTGAACACAGCGGAACGTACAGGACACGACTGAGGTGCGCGCGCGCATGTTCGCATGGCAAGGGGCGAGGGTACAGTGAGATTAGACCGTTATTTTACCTATGCGCCTCACGGCTGTTCTCTATCAATAGCTTTTTTATAGTTAAATAGTGTGCCTAAACTTTTTGTACTGAAAAAAGTGAACAAGAATTGTTTTTTTGCACGTTAACCCCATGACTTACGATGATGTCGTCATAATAAAAAATGATCATGATACCATGATGTATTAAATGAGATAAGTTTGAAATCTGTTGGTGGGTTGGGACGATTTTGACATGGCAAGGGGCGAGGGTACAGTGAGATTAGACCGTTATTTTACCTATGCGCCTCACGGCTGTTCTCTATCAATAGCTTTTTTATAGTTAAATAGTGTGCCTAAATTTTTTTGTACTGAAAAAAGTGAACAAGAATTGTTTTTTTGCACGTTAACCCCATGACTTACGATGATGTCGTCATAATAAAAAATGATCATGATACCATGATGTATTAAATGAGATAAGTTTGAAATCTGTTGGTGGGTTGGGACGATTTTTTGCGTAGTCATTTGATCAAAATTGCTCCAACCGTTTGAGTGTGAAAGAGTAACAAACATCCATACTAACAATCTTTCGCTTTTATAATATTAGTAGGAACTAGGATGCAATTTCAAAAAGTTATTTTATTTTGATTTCGCTACAAATTTTGTTCGAGTGAAAGTGCTGTGGTAACATTGAAAAGATTTTTCAAAACGTTCTGCCTTTCTTTCTGAACAATGGATATGTAAAAAGATAAGTTTTCAGACTATTTTAATGATACCAGAACAGTCAGGAACTTAAATAGTTAAAAGTAATGCTATTCTATGATGTTTTTGGAAGTCTAGCTACCGCAATGGTAAAATGAGATGTTAAGGACTTCTTAGCTGACTAAAATAATAATAAAAACAACAAAAAAACCCGACTGTTAAAAACAACCACTAACTAAAAAGGAAAAAACAAGCTCTTTAATTTAGTGTGAAGAGTATAAAGTACACTGTACCTACATTATATAATTTATACGTTAAAAATTAATTTAGGGGCCCTCTTTTCTGTGGCAGTTGGGTAAAAAGTTAAGAGTGTATGACACAAAACCATCCTTTTTAGTATTTCCCAATTATCATTAATACTGAAAGCCTTTTTAATACGTAAGTCAAGTAGAGAATTTATATAGAATCTCTTAACACACATTCTGCATAAAGAAAACTTTGTAAAAAATGTTCTTAACATACTTTATAACGACTAATGTAAATAAAATCTACGACAGCGTCTAATTCCTACAAAAAATACGAACAAAAAATTGTGCAATTATCTACTACACATCTCGTAAATGTAATTATGTTAAAAAGTAGCCCGAATTTAGTGTAGAGTCTAGACAGTAATTGTCTAGGCAGTATGTAGGCATTTTGAAAAATGTACAAAAAGTGTTGATGCAAAGTAGACCTGAATTTATTCTGAGATATAAAACCTAGGGGGCCTCCGCCAGGGTTGCGGGATGTTCGTGAGAGTTACCGCTCGCCCGGCACTCAAAGGGCTCCAGGAGGAACATAGTGGGTTTAAGTCAGTAACAGTCTGATACTCCCTCCCGTGCTCCCACAGCGGGCGAGGTCATTCGATGATTTTCCACGAAAAACGATACCACTGCATTTTGAAGTATGGCTCTAAACAGACAGACCGCACATTGGCGCATATCAACTGCAATCCAACCGTAAATTGCAGATCAGATGCAGTTTAAATGCAGTTGCACGACTGCAATAGAACTGCACGGTTGATTTGCGTATAGAGAAAATAATCCGTGCCTCCCCAGGAATTAATCTTCGTAGCGTTTAGGTTGTAAACGGTCGTGGCAACTGTAACTTGACACTGACCAGAAACAGGACTGTTGGAGTTGTGAAAGAGAGACGCCGCTCTACGCCGAGTAGTGCGTCTGCGCAAGTAGTAGTTTTTTTTTACATCCTGTAATTTTATGTAAGAACATGCTTAGTTTTACCTATTCATGTCTAAATGCCAACATTTTTCTTGCAATTTTAACCACAAAATGAAAAAAAATACCCTGCTTCCATAGTCGGTGCACAATACCCCAATTTTCGTATACCTACCCAATTAACTAAGTATAATAAATAAGTATCCACATACCTAATTATTATTTTAACCAGTCTTCTTGATTTATGAAACTAGGTAACCAATTATTTCCGCCAAAACAGAAATTTTCAAAACTATGGTCTGAATTTTCACTTTTTTAATAAGAAACCTAAAAATATGTTTAGTCTATGAAATAAAATTGAGCTCAATTATTCACTTAATCCAATCACATTAATCTTATCATAACTTTCCGTTTTACTTAATAGCATGTCGTTAATTCTGCTCCACACGTTTTTTACTTATTTTTACCGCCAAAAAAAACACCATGCTACAGACATTTAGTCAACAATCCTAATGATCACCGCCATTGGGTATTAAAAAAATGGAGCTTTAAAAAAAGTTCGGTCGGCGAGAAAAGTTATGTCAAAATTTTGACAGATATTATTTTGTGTAAAGTTTTTGTTTTTTCGTTATTTACATGTCTGTTATCGAAATCTATTTTGGTATAATATTATACGATAATAATTATAATTATTATGTGGATGTAAAATTAGGTTTTTTATTTAGAAATAAATAAAAATTGTGGATCACAATAACTAATAAAATGTGTGTACAGTTTTGCTTAGGACAGAAGAAATCTCACAGGTGTGTGCCCGGATTTGAAACCACAACATCTGACTTGGTAGTCAGACAGTTATACATCGAAAAAAGCTTCTTTTTTTTCTAGCCTATTGTGTCCCACGGCTGAGCAAAGGCCTCCCCCAGATCCTTCCATGTCTTTCTGTCCTGCGACACCTCGAACCAGCCCTCACGGTGCAAGTTTAAATCATTCCGCCACCGTTTTTTGGGCCGGCCTCGGCGGCACTGTCCATCTGTTGGCTCCCATTGTGTGGTGATCTGTGCCCAGCGGTCACCATTCACGCGGCTGACGTGACCCGCCCAATCCTATTTCAAACAAAGCATAATTAAATAAAAACATAACGATACTATTCTTTACTTGTAGACAGTTATAGACCACTTAACGCGGAGTTTCTCTAAAAAAAAACGAAAGAGTCTAGACTTATGTGCGTAGTGCTATAATTTTTTGGCACTAAAGATTCTTAGGCATAATTTTAGGCTTAAAAATTAATGCCTAGTACTTATCAACTTTCGCTTTTGAAGCACACACGTGATATACTTACATACCTACATTATCTTATGAATTATTATAGTAAAAGCCATTAGATAAGCTCTAATTTAAGGAACAAAAATAACACAAAACTTCTACAAATGTATTTTTCATCCAACATTATAAAATCCACTTTTCACAGACCTCTCGTATTGAAAAACTTCAGTACTGTCACAGATCAAGATAATTTTGCCGATCCTTTAGCACTTTCAATTTTTGATTCGAGTATACTTCGTACATTATTTATCTACAGTCACATTTTTAGACTCAGAGAGTGCGCGCGCATCTCAAATTCAAAATGGCTGCCTTGACATATATTTATTTTTTAATGTTTTGCTCGAATTTTCAAATGAATTCGGCAGAAAACAGTTTAAAATTAGGTTTTGAAGACACACTTTTAAGTAAATTCAGTGGTTTAATGAGATTTTTGGCGAAATGGCTGGAAAAATTCAATGATGAACATTTAGGGAATAGTTCTATTGGCAGATTTATTCGCTACGAGGATTTGAAACCTGAGTTTGGTGTGGAAACGAGTAGAGGTAAGTAAAGGGACATATTTATCACTAGCAATATTAATAAAAAATCTATAGAAGTTGAAAATGACCAGCCATTTTATACACTATACAGACGAATTTATGTTACAATAAACATCAAAATAAATATTATGCATTAATTACATCTTGAAAATCTATCGCAACGTGTGCGCCTAAAATGAGTTAATTGGCAACTTGCTATGAACTATGAAGATAAAAATTGTTACCTAAAAATTATTTTGATAAAATCCACTCGAAAGTCATTAGTTCAAATTAGGCTACCATGTAGGACTTTTTGAAAATCCAATTGATAATAGACAGCAGCCCATGGCCCACCCTTCACCGCTTCCTGTGCTTTCGCTACGAGAGAAAAAACGGCGCATCAAACTCCCAAGCATTATATTACCAACAGTGTCTTAAGTAAACTACAAAAAAAATCTATGATCTATGCTATGATTCTCTTAAAGATAAAGATAAAGATTCTTTTAACTAGCCTGTTGGTCTAGTGATTAATGACCCTGACTGTACGAAGGCAACACTCATTACCCTATCATTGGTATTTATCCTCAGGTGGTAGAAATATGAAGAAGATGGGCATGGCCCTGATGCCGCTAATCTTCCACGTGGGAGCCACATCCACCTGGATCCTGCTCACAGGTCTCCTGGCTGCCAAGTCTGTGGCCATAGGCCTGGCGCTGCTGGTCTTCAAAATCGCTGTCAGTTCTGCTAAGGTAGGCTTTTTGAAGTAAAACATTATTTTGTTAAAAAAATGCATCATCATCTTCCTGCCCTTATTCCATTTTGCTTGGGGTCGGCGCAATACGGTATTTTCTTCGATTTTACCCTATCAGACGTCACAGTATAATTTGCTCCTTTTTCATTCATATCGTTCCTTATAAAATATATCCATCTTTTCTTTGGCTTTCCCCTTCCTCTCCATTCCAAATTGATCCTGTCATTTGAGCGTGAAAAAATAACAAACATGAAAGAACTTTCGCGTTTAGAATATTAGTAGGATTTGGCTAGTAGGTAATCCAGTTTATTTAAAATTGGTTTGCCAGCAATGGGTCCCTTATGTACTTTTTACTCGCTTTAGAAAATCGCCTCCTCATTGCAATACCTTCTTAAAATTATGGACACAATACGTACCAAACGTATGCCGAAACGCAACCAAAAAAATAGGCTAAATAATGCGTGCTCATCACAAACATTTGACCGAGATGGGGATCGAATCCACGACCTCCGGTACAGCAGTCAAGGCCACTAACCACTAGACCAACAGGCCAGTCTTAATCAATCTGTAACTGTCATGTTTCCTCTCAATATTTTTTCTTGTATTTAACTAAATGATGATTATCATGTTTCGAGGGCAATGGTATTGAGATAGCTTGTTAGTTGTTACTAACATTATTTTCGCATTTCGTGACCGCTAATCTGCAAGAGATCAACGCCATTTTTAATCTAGCCACTGTCTAAGTATGTAGAGTTAGCAACGAAAGTCCAATATAGTCAGATTAACGCAGTGAAGTTTAGTAAGTTGTTTTCGGGTTAGGGGTCAAAATTATCTTGACAATGTACAGAAAAGTTGCTAAAAACTTGAATTGCAAAGGTCACTGAACAATTAAAGTAATTTGAAAATTACGAATCCGGCGTTGTCATCGATTTTCTTTGCTAAACAAACTTCTATATTATTAATGTAATGCATCAGCTAACTGCATACCAAGTTTCATTAAAATTCATCCAGCCGTTAGAGCTTGAAAGAGTAACAAACATTCATTTAACCACACTCACAACCTTTCACGTTTATAATATTAGTAGGATTGTTAGTATCCTACCATTTATGTAGCTCTAACGAAAATTGGCTTTTTGACCAACCTTTTGATGTAAGTATTGTAATGTAACTCTGTATTCCGGTGTGAAACACCCATTGTAACTTTAAAACAAAGTAATTATCACTTGCTTAAAACGGTGAATGAAAACGTCGTAAAGGAAACTAGCAGACTTGCGAAATTTTCAGGGGTGTGTTAAGCCACGACAGAGGTCTGCGAGTAGCTTTAAAATGCCTTTGCAGTTACAAACGACATTCCCACGTTTAATATTGAAAAGCTTAAGTGGAATAAAAAACTCCGTGTCATCGATGAAACTTAATTACATACTACTCCTTTTTTAACAATCGTGAACAAAGAACAGATACAGAAAAAAACAATCCTTCTCCAAAAAAACTCAATGTAATAAAGCAATCAACATACATTTCTTTGACGTGCTAATTCGACATCAGACCACAATTATTGAAGTGTAGGCTTTCATTTTTTCTAAGTAGTAGCAAGCGAAGATGTTAAGACAAAAAAGCAAATAGTTTTATAACCTATTTTTTCGTGGTGAAACGCTAATGACTTCAACCCACGTCGAGGGTACGGTGTGGGGATATGTCGGACTCACACCGACTGAAAACACCCCGGGCCCCTTCTACTGACTACGTCACGGGATCGCTCGCGCATGCTCTGCGTGACCCTGGCTAAGAAGTTCTATAACCTATCAACAGCTCTTAATGGAAGACTTATTACTGGGGAAAAGAGACGGCGTACTACGTCGTGTAGTGCGATGGCACGTTTCCACAATTGCAGTAGTCCTGTTGTAAAAGATCGTGGTAGGGGCTCTGAATTGCTTAGTCATGCTTAATAAGTTTTTACTGTCGTTATAGTAAAGTAATTTCATCAGTATAATTAATAGATCATGTTTAATAGAATTGCTAGGTATTTGGGAAAGAGTAAAGACATGTTAATGCTATGCAAATACATATTTTATTACAAAAAATTATTAAAAGCTTTTTATTTCAAGTAGGCCTTCTCAGGCACTTTCAAAACGTTACTGACTCTAGTTGCGCGGTGCCAAAATGTCATTCTTATGGAGAAAAGCCGGCAAGAAAACTCCGTAAGTTACTCTTTTAAAAGCAGAAAAATGCAATTTATAGATTACTAGCTTTTGCCCGCGGCTTCGCACGCGTTAAGAAGTATAATTGTTTAGCAAGTTAGTGTAAAAAATTAGGGCCTACAAAACTTCTTTGTACACAATATTCTTAACTAATTTGTCATTTGGCGCTAAAACTATCAAGCTACTGGGAAAACTTACTCGTGAGCAAGCAACATAAAACTGCCCATGAGAGAAGCAATGTTCTCTTTTTGAGAGTTTGCCCCTAAGACTTGTCATGGCAAGTCAAAAATCTAAGAAGATTTATATAAACTATTTCATCCCCTGGTGGAATTTGCCCGGGTAGAATTTATCAAAATCCTTTCTTAGCGGATACCTACGTCATAACATCTACCAGCATGCCAAATTTCAGCCCGATCCGTCCAGTAGTTTGGGCTGTGCGTTGATAGATCACTATGTCAGTCACCTTTGAGTTTTATATATGTATATAGTAGACAACGACAAATTTAAACAACAAATACAATGAAAACAACGAAAATTTCCTTGTGCGACGAAAGTACAAAGTGAAAAATCAAGCTATTTTATTGCGGGATATAACACCTCGGTACGCGCGATCGCAAGTCCCGTCGTGGTACCTCGTCCCGCGCCCCTCACTGCAACTCGCCTCAAAAATATTCGTGCGTACTTTATAATTTCACGATATATCAGAAACTATTCATCCGATTTATAAACTGTAAAAGACAAATATTATCTCCATGATATGACCTTTTTTTCAAAGTAAGTTTTAGACGTAAGAATTAATATGGTAGTACTAAAATCATGCTCAGAAAACATGTCTTATTTTTCTTTATCTGTTTAGCCTCATCATGGATTTCCCCTAAAAGATAGATATAGGACATCGCGAACTTTTTTGTAGGTCTATTGGAGCCCTACATTTTCGTAGTACATAGTATTCATATATACTTGAGTATTTCGACAGCGTACGCGATAAAAGTGATTTAGCGGTAATTTTTTTCCGACTTACTTGACTAATATCCTTATTTGAAGATAACCGAGAGAAGTAGGGTGATTTCATATAGCCCATGGCAATTCGGAATGATGTAGCTTTCTAACAGTGAAAGAATTTTTAAAATCGGTTCAGTAGTTTTGAAGATTAGCGCCGACAAACATACAAACTCACAAACGCTTACCTCTTTATAATATTAGTATAGATATAGACAATAATTATGCATTTTAAACGAGTCCCGAACTATCTGTATCGCGGGGGTTTTCAGACATTCAATTCCCATGCACAGAGACACCCAGACTCGATACAAACCTTCGTCAAATTCTAGGTTCGAGCCTGCGACGCGTTTTGTCGTGGTGACGTATACCAGTCTATCCGAGCGTACAAATTATAAAAAACTTTGCGTAAAAACATGCGTCGCGACGCATGTTTTTACGCAAAGTCGATACAAAAACGCCAGTCATCGCTCTAGTTTACCATCATTAGAATATTCTAAACAGCCTATCCCCTTTCACATTAATTTACTCCTTTATTTTATTAAAGTTTCATAAAGAAATAAATTGCAAATTGAATTTTAAAAACAAACTTTCTCTGGTATGCAAAATTGAACTCTATTGTAACCAACTTAAGACGACAATTTATTGTAGTGTTCTTACGTTTTTAATTTGACAATTCAATTTGAATTGATGTTCGAAATGAAAATAAAATGGCGTCTTGTAGGCCTTTCTTTTATCTTGATTAAAAGCGAGACTTTTTGTAGTGATACGAGATCCAATATGATAAGAATCGTATTTTTGTAACTTAAATTACTACCTGACAACAGTTATTTTTACTTTCTAAGTACCGTAGTTAGTATTTAAGGGGGCTGAGTGTATGATTGACGATTTTTCTGTAGCACCATGTCTTCAAAAAGTAGGAGGTTTCTCAATTCGGCCTATAGAAGCTTTTTTTGCTTTTATTCCCTAAACATACGACGATTTGAGGCGAGGTAGTATGCGAGGTTTCATGAAATTTCAAATAAATACATAAGTATGTTTATCAGTTACTAGTCTAGTACCTACTCATAACAAGCTACTTTAGTAAAGTAGCATCGACGCAAACTAACGCAAAGTTTTTAAACGCCTATTACCACTGTGCGCGACGTGTCGCGGGTTCGATTCCCGCGTAGGACAAGTATTTGTGCGATCCACAAATGCTTATTTTGACTCTGGGTGTCTCTGTGCATGTGGATTGAATGTCTGCGATACAAGGATTAAATTCCTTGATATGGGAGACATTTTTACTAAAAAAAAGATACTTAACTTGAGACTAGATGGCGCTGTCTTAACTTACTTACGGAGTTTTAAAATTCTTTGCGTTCGACGCGTTCGGGTCGCATCACCTTTAATATATCCCGTTTCTGTCATCACAGGTGGCGTCATTCTTCACGACCCTGAAAGCCGGTCACAGTCAGAGCCAGCATCATGAATATTCCTGGTCACCACACGCGGAACATCACGGTGAGAGACTAAAGAGTCCTATTTAGCCGCTGATAAAAAAAAAACAACATATTATGTCGGGGAAAAAGTTTTTTCGCCTTATAGTATGTATGAACTTGTAATAAAATCTTTATGGCTATAGTATTTGTATCTGGCTGGTTTTGGTATAATTGAAAGTTAAAATTTTAAAGAACATAATTCCAAATTCTAATTTTATTGAGAGAAGAAAGATTTTATTACACGTTCATACATACTACAATGCGAAAAGACTTTTTCCCCGACCTATTATATACGGTAAATTGAAAAACCTCCTCCTTTTTGAAGTCGATTAAAAATAGAGATGAGAGAACAAATTTGATAAAATATTGGAATTATATTCTCTCTTTAATCGCGTACCTAAATAAAAAATGAAGACAATGCAGTGTTAAAATCTCGTTGTCTGAGCACAATATACTTACTCATACAAAATTTTAGATAGATAAACTTATCTTAATATCGCTGGAGAAGAAACGAATAAGGCACCATGCCTAAAGAAATATTCTAACTAAGACTTATTTTGATTATCAATCTGTCATGATGAGTATATCGAATATTTTATTTATTTATTTATTTATTTATAACCAACACTTACACTATTTTTACAGGTACAACCCAATACAATAGCGAAGCCAATCTAATTTTAAACTTATATACTATAACTAATTACATAAAAAGATATCTTTGTGAATTCGCTTAGTGCACAAGCAAAAATGTCTACTTCCACTGCTACCAGGTTAAGAATGCGAAGCGCTCGCGTCAGAGGCGCCTCGTCCAGAAGCTTTGTTCGGCCACGAGGTACGGCCAACAGCTGAGGACGACGTCGCCGCCACACATATCTATCCGGCACGTTCAAACACACTAAATTTAATATGTTGGCGTTATATATTTTGCCTCTAATTAATTTAAATAAATATGAGACAAGTGCAAATTCACGCCTAACTCTTAGCTCGTTGTATCCTACCATGCCCAATATAAACAAGGTCGGATACATAAGCGGGTAAAAGGGATATACTCCATAGAGCCTCAGGTATAAAAATCTAATAAACTTATTTTGTATTCGCTCCAACATGAGACTATATTTAGCTTCATGTGGGGCCCAGATGACTGCATTAAATTCTAATTGACTTCTTACTAAAGTGTTATATAATGTTATAATCGCACTAATGTTTGTGAAACCACGAACAGTACGCAAAATAAACCCTAAATTCCTGTAGGACTTTTTACAGCACTTGACTATGTGATCACGAAACGTCAGCTCTGCGTTAAGACCAACTCCTAAGTCCCTAACTTCTGTGACTCGTTTCATCGGCAGTCCATCAATATTATAATTATGTACAACAGGACTACGTACACGCGAGAAAGTAATGGTGACACATTTTTGGGCATTGAATTGTAGGAGATTTTTTTTGCTCCAAGTAACTACACTATCTATGGCCTTCTGTAAGCGCTCACAGTCGTCATCACCTCTCACCGCCAGTGATAATTTAAGATCGTCTGCAAATAATAAGCAATTTGCATCCTTGACAGCTTTGGGCAAATCGTTTATCATCAGTATAAATTGCAGAGGTCCAAGATTGCTCCCTTGACTCACGCCAGATCGTGTAAAATATGGCTCTGACTCGAGTCCCCCATACTCTACGTACTGCTGCCTGTCCCTCATGTAACTGGCAAAGAAATGAAGAAGGTGCGGAGTGAAGCCAACAGCTGCTAACTTCTTGAGCAACACGTCATTATCGACTAGGTCAAATGCTTTTTTATAGTCAAAATATGCAGCGTCAACTTGGCCCCCACTATCTACAATAGGCAGCACATGAGCCATGTAACACAGTAAATTACTGGTGGTGCTCCTCATTGGCTGAAAGCCGTGCTGTGCATCTGAGAGTTGCGTTCTCACTTGCTTGAAAATGCTGCTATGAATAGCACACTCTAGTACTTTTGCCGGTGATGAGAGTACTGCAATGGGTCTGTACCCACTGACATCGTTTTTGTTGTCAGTACCTTTCGGTACGGGTACGACACGAGTCGTTTTCCATCTCTCTGGAAATACTGCTGTTCCCAAACACTTGTTAAATATATGCAGCAGCGGCTCAGCTAACACACATCTGCAGTCTCTCAATACATAAGGCGGAATACCGTCTGGTCCTGTAGATCTCTTCGGCTTAAGTTGTGCAAGCGCATTTCGCACATCTTTTAACTGCAGTTCTTGCAAGTCAATCCGCGCACCTCCATTTTCACCACCCGCCTCTTTTATCGCCGTTGCAACATTCAACTCAGCCCGTTTAGTGCTATAAACCGAGTGAAAATACTGAGCAAACTCTTCCACACATTTTTCAGCAGACAAGACCGCCCCATCTTTCAAAATTCTTTGTGGATTACGACTACCCCTTTTAGAATTAACGTAATTCCAAAATGATTTTGGATCTTTTTGCAATTGATTTTGTACCCTATTGCTATGTCGCTCTTGTGCTAATTTAATCAACTGTTTTACATTGTTCCTATACAGAGCAAACGCCTCGTAATCACGCGGGTCCTTACTTGCCTTATACCGTTTGTGGTGAAAGGCCTTTGAACGTATGTTGCGAATGATTTCAGCAGTGTAAAACTCGGGGTAAACATACTTCGAGCTTACACGCCTTCGCCGTTTTTTGGGGACACAGTCATCTATTTTAGCATTAATTGATTCATAAAAATAATTTAAACTCCTTTCTAGATCTAGTTCGTATATACCAGTCCAATCTATTGCCGCTATAGATGAGTACAACGTAAAAAAATCAGCTTTATTAAAATTCCAACCGGTAGGCACAGTACTCGACTCGCACGGGAATGAACCCGTATCCCTGCGCCCTCGCAACTCGACCAACACGTCGAGCGGCGGATGGTACGCATCCACAGGCACGAGGCTGGCCCCTGCCGCACACACATTCACACTCTCTCCCCTCGGAAGCGTACTTAACACTAAGTCTAAACATCGTTCATTACAATTTACGATCGTGTTGCACTGAGTAAATCCACAATATGATAAAAAATATTCAAAATAGTTACATACATTTATCGAACAGGAATGCATATTGAAGTCACCAATTACGACTATATTATTATATTTACTACACAGCTGTTCTATTATGCTAAACAATATCATGTACTCATTCTCGCAACTGTTTGGCGGAATATAAACAACACACATTAAAAATAAAAGTCTATTTTGCAAATAAACAGTAGCACAAACCAATTCGAACACATTATCGTCAATGTTTACGTCACTCGATACGGACACTCGCCGCAGTTCATAACGCGGTGTGGCCACGAGACACGCGCCGCCCTGCTTTCTCCCGTCCGCTCGATCACAGCGCAATATTGTGTACCCGGGTGGCACTATTTCTGCGTCATGGATTGATCTGTTGCACCCTGTTTCAGTATATATTACAGATATATTATTATTAATTCTTACCTATTAATTGTCTTATTTACAGGTTACGTAAGAAGCTTGACAAATATAGGTAAGGATTAATTAATATTATTCAATACAGAACTGATTTATACTTACTAATTATATTCTCTGCTTATATCTGGTGAATCATATTATTAATGACGACAATATTAATAATGAGTTTTACCGATACAATGAAATCAATTAAACTGATTAAATATTTATTTTTAAATAACTTTCATATTTATGCAGCTGATAAGTGATAACAAAAATCTTTTACTCGAATCTACAATCAAATTCTCAGTTAACAGTAACCAATTGATAATTTCGCCTCTAATTTCAAGTCTTCGGTAGTATAGTGGTAAGTATCCCCGCCTGTCACGCGGGAGACCGGGGTTCGATTCCCCGCCGGAGAGAATCTTTTTGCATTTTATTACCCACTCAATTTGACACTTTAAGCTAATAAAATTAATTACTTTTACAAAAGTTAACATATAACCTAGTAATCTGCTTTTTTAGTATATTTTCTTACAATATTATACTAATATTTATAACTATATTATTATATTCATTTTTCAGCGCCCTACCACTCACATTGGAGTTCATACAGCCCTGAAGCCAATGAAATTTTGCCGCCATCTTATAAAACGATACCAGGTGACCATGACAGTATTTCGGAATTAGAATATGCAGACAAACCTAGTGAATCACATAGTTAATTAGAGTAAAAGTAGGTAAAAAGTTAAATAAGTAAGTAAGTAAGGCGTATCAGAATAAAGGGGAAATTTTGAAGAATGTTTGCATTTCCAAAATGGCTGAATATTAAAAACTCAATCAATTCGTTTTGACACACTTAATTGTTTGAAAAATAAATATTCCTTAAGAGAGACTTAGCCTATTTGGGTAGTTTATAAGGTATTAAAACCAGGTTTCCACATGTCAAAAACTAAATATAAGAAAATAATTGTTTATTTGTATTTCGTAAGGGTTAATTTATTGTGTTGCCATAGAAACTAAGTTTTTTTTTGTATACAGAACAATGTGTGACAGAAACTAATTATAAACTATAGGTTTTTTTTTGTTTCTTAAATAATTAAAACTGCGTTCTTATGGTAACTTTATTTATTTAAATAAAATTATTAAAAATGTATAAAAATATGGACGGACTTTTATTTTTCCTTAATTTAGTATAATTATATGATTAATTTACAAAATAAAATGTATAAAATGCTGGATACAATTGTATAAAAATATTACAATTTAGTACTATGGAGTAAATTTTATATTTCTTTATAGTTTAAATATATCAATGATAAAATTAATAAAATATGAATAATATGGAATGTTACAAATATGTTTCTTATTTTTACACTATATACAAAAATAACAAAAAAAATATGTACAAAATCGTAAAAAAATAAAATGTTGAGCTCATACAATCACAATTATTTACTAAATAGTTTACAAATTACGATAATAATATATTTTTTATTATTAACTTATGGTGACATAATAAATTGAATTCAATTTTACGTAAAGACCAATGGGACGAAAAAAATGACATCAAATAGTTTTTTAAGTACAAAATAAAGATCAAATTAAAGCTTACTTGCGATGATTCTAGTTATAACTTATAATTCTATTTCATCTATACGTAACACATATTTGCAAAAAAAAATGTATATAGGCTAGGATACCAAATAGCTTTAATTCTCAATTCTAATAAAAAGATACAGATCTTAAATAATATAGACCCTTTTTTAAACATATTAAAAGGTTTCTTACTGTTTTTGTATAACAAAAAGAAACAAAAATACAATGGCAGTGACATAATTGAACATTCAATTCATTAAAATTTACATCCTTTTATACACACATGTTTATTAAATGAGTTAAATAAATTCGTTTTCGACATTTAAAGCTTAATAAAATACTCAAAATAAATGTGTTTACTTATTTAAGTTTTACTTAATTTAGAAGATCTTATTTGAGACTCATTTGTTACTTATTTTTGTATAAAGTTACAAGGATCTTTTGTCACGTGGATGACATTAACACGAGGACGCTGGTGTGCATATTCGCAACAATAATCAACTCAACTGTCTGTCAAAAGTGATGGTTTTTCATATATGACGGCATTAGGTCTTATTTCGGCCACGTGCCAAAAGATCCTTGTAGCACTATACACCGTGATTTTTAGGTCGTTTTAAAAAAGTCGTCCACACAGTGTATCCGTCATAAAATACCTCTAGGCGCGAATATAATTTTTTTATCATTAATTAAAATAATATGCATGAAAAAAATAAATAATACATTGGAAATATGAAACATCCTGTTAAAAATGTTTACGTATCAAACTGTTGAAGATACATGCTACATACTTACTGCGAACATTATGATTGCAATAGTAAGACAGCTGTTTTACGCTAAGGTGAATGACCTGTGATAAGACGCCGCCGCGCCGCCCGCGCGGCCCCTTTGGCACAAGGTTCGGACCGCGCTCACTACAGAGTGTTCGTAAGACTGCCTTGTGTCATAATAATGAATAATATTTTTATTCATTCAAATCTTAAAAAAACATATTTTTTTTATTATAATCGTTTACTAGTCATTGGATACATGAACTGGGCTGCTTTTCTAAAACGACCTAAAAGTCACGGTGTATTTTACATGTTTTTAAAGTTGTTTATTATAATTTGTTCTAAAATTCTAAATGATATCTTTTTACTTTATCTTTAAAGAAGTATATGGTTCAATTAAAAAATCTGAGGTATACCACAGACATCAAAATAAAAATTAGAGACTATTGCATTTGTGGAAACAGGTACAGTCTTATTTTATAAGGAAACTGGTAGGCCAAATATTTAAACACTGAGTTTTCACTACATAGTATAAAACAAAGTCGCTTCCCGCTCTCTGTCCCTATGTAAGCTTAGATCTTTAAAACTACGCAATGGATTTTGATGCGGATTTTTAATAGATAGAATGTTTCAAGAGGAAGGTTTATATGTATAATAAATCAGTTTTGCACCCGTGCGAAGTTGGGGCGAGTTATATTATTAATAAACGTAAATATACATGTCATTGGCACCAGTATAATATCTAGCACCATTTTTACTTCAATCCTAAAAACTGGACTTATTTTTTAGACTATTTGCAAAGGCAGTCTCCGATATTCATTGACTGTAGTCTTTAACGCGTACGATACAAACCTCTATGAGTGTGAGTGAGGTGTTAAAACACTATAGTTGTTAAATCTTGATCTTCCACTGGTTTCTCAAACGCTGATCAACACACAAAGTTAATGTTTATAAACTTTTGCGACTTTTACACATATTTTAGACAACAAACGAATGTAATTCTTTATTTCTCCCGACGTTTCGACCGAGTTGCACCACGTGACCACGGTCGGTGCAGAAACTTCGGGACAAAAGAAATATCGAATTACATTGCGATTAAGTCCTGTTTGTCGTCTAAAATATGAACAGAAAAAATTATTCGTCAGTCAAATCTCATGTTAAGCTCTGTGATTGGTTGTAAGTTTTACAGTCAACCAATCACAGTCGTGATCAGTTGATTTGACAGCAGATTCAATTGATCAGCCTTCTAGAAACCGAGGGTTACTTTAAGTCCCTATAACCTCCACTCAAAGTAATATTATTACAATTGTGGAAACGTGACAGCGAACTACACAGTATAGAGATAGACACAGCACAGCATAATATCATTAATTAACTTTTAAGTTTACTTATAAGAGGTTGCTATGCCCTAACAGGGTTCATATTTGAAACAATATTTTAAGACAACACCCTGTATATAATATGAAAGCAAATTAACGTCTCTTTTTCCCAACTACAATATAACTTTGACCCACAAATTCACTGTCAACTAAAAATCAAAATCAGTAATTTTAAAACAGACACTCAAGAATATACACAGAGTAATTAAAATCGAGTCACTAACTAACCCTAAAACGCTGTTACCAAACCAGGTATACTTAACCTTCTTTTTGGTTAACCTCCTTTTATCCACAACTAACTTTTTGGGCCAAGAATTGTAATCTTCTAGAAGTTTCTGACATTGACTTGGGAACCATTTTCTCGGTGTGTTGTTAGAATTTTTTGCTTGTATACATATTTCATGAGTTTTTCCTTCTTGAAGGGATGTTTTAAAGTCACTTTCGATCGGGATTGTTAAGGAGCGTATGTTGTAAGCGACGTCGGAGGAAAAGTGTAGTTTGTTTTTGTCGTCTCGAATGTATAGGATAAAGTCGGCAACGTCTTCGTTTGATGTTATGAACCAATGCGCGTAGATTGATGTTTGTGAACTGTAATTATAAAAAAAAACGTAAAGAAACAACTTTTTTAGGTGAATGTGTAATTCATATGTTTATTAATGTTTAAATAAAAAGTTTTAAGTTGTTAAGTAAATAACATATTTGTGGTTTTTTTTTTCAATATGCTAAGAAATCTTTATTGAACAGAAACAATACTGAACAAGAAAAATTTACATTTATAACTAACCTTAAGTAACTAAAAAATTACATTTGTGGATTTTATATTTTAGTTGGTCAATAAAAAGAATACATTCGTTTCAAACAGGGGAAAAGTATTGGAAATTAAAATAGCTAATGGGTCGAAAAAAGTTGTCATGTAAGAAATATAAAAAAAAATGTATACAACATGTTATTTTTTAATGTTATAATTGAATTTATTTAAAACAAAGGTAAAATATTACAAAAAATGTGAAAACAAAATGCAAAAAGATTCTCTCCGGCGGGGAATCGAACCCCGGTCTCCCGCGTGACAGGCGGGGATACTTACCACTATACTACCGAAGACTTACTCATGGTGACGAAATTATTGACTAGTTGGTTACATTATCAAGATGCTTGGTAAAGTAAAGGAAATTCACTTTGTATTGATTATCGCATATTTGATATAAGTTAATCTAATTGCATGGTTAAGCTCTTCAATCGCGACGTGGCTTTTTTTATATCAAAATTAAGCAATTATTTCGATTTGCTATTTTTATAGTTATCAATAAATATTCCATATTTCAATATTAATGATTTTAAAAACACGCAACTATGCAAAAATTAGTATATTATAGACAAAAAAATACAATACTCACTACTGCACATCCCTAAACGCCAGATCAGGTTCCAAAACAAAATCAAACGCATTTTCCGGATCAGTGTTGCTATACTCCATAATCTTGCCATCGACCTCAGTGTTGCCAGTGCACAATAACCTGTCCTCATCCACAGTCAATATATTCTCGCCGACTAACGTTGCGGGTTCCGCACAAGTTATATTTTGGTATTTCTCATCGGTTTTTAAACTTGATGGCAGTAAGTGATTTAAGTAGTGTTTGAGTGGGCGGGTAAAACAGTCACATTTTAGATGGTTTCCTGAAAATAAATCAGAGATAAGTTATTAGGTACTTTAATGTAATAATGTATTTTGATAAATTCTAAAAATTGTATTTCTCCTTTTCCATGTCAATTTTAATTAACAAATCTCACAAGGGAACTGATATGATAATATCAGTTTATTTTTAAGTTTTTAGTGCCGTTGTTTTTGAAGTCGGATTACTTTATTATTGAAATTAATTATTTTATAATTATACCTACATATGCAGAAAATACAAAATACACATTCAAAACAGTCGAAAATACAGAAGTTCAACTAAAATATATGTATATTGTTTCCAGAAAAATATGACAAAACGAAGATTTTTTTTTTCCGGACATTCACAAACTAAACTTATAACAATATGTAATTGATAAAGTTCGTACCAAACACGGATTTCGATAGAATTTATTCTTATTTTTTTTTTATCTTCTTCCGCACTTAGGAATTTAATCCTCGTATCGCGGGGGGTTTCAAAGACATTCAATTAACATGCACAAAGACACCCAGACTTAGAACAAGCATTTGTAGAACGCACAAATTCTTGTCCTATGCGGGGATCGAACCCGCGACACCTCGCGCACAGAGGTAATTGGCGTGGTGACTTATACCACTCGGCTATCCGTGTAGTCATTACCATATAAATATTAAGTAAATCCATACTCCTCAACTAGTTGTACCAAACTAACCTTGAAACAGCACAACCATCCCATCCTTCTTCACTTTCCTGACTAGCTCAGGCTCGAAGCTCACCAACTCGTTACTCCGTATGTCCAGCAACTTCAGATGTAACGCTGACCCAATGTTGGGCGTGGGCAACGCTTGCAACGAGTTGTTTTGTAAGTATAGATGTGTTAAGTTGGCTGGGAAACTGAATTTCGTTTCGGCTGTGGAAAAACATATAATTATACAACTTTACTTTCCGTGTGGAATTTAACAAAAATGTTAATTATTTTATTCTAGACTAAGAGATTTTTCTACAGTAAAACGGGTCTCCGGTATAGCATTCAGCTGCTATACCGTAGGTCGTGGGTTCGATTCCCCCACCCAGGACAAATGTTTGTGTGATAAGTATGATCATTTGTTCTGTGTCTGGGTGTAATTTATCTACCATAAGTATGTTTATTAGTTGTTTAGTACTCATAATACAAGCAACTTAGTAAGCTTATTTTAAGACTAGATGACGTGGGAATATAGAGGAATATTTATTACATATTAGTTGTAACACGCACATCAATTTGAAAAGACAGTGCGTGCCGGGATTTGAACCCACGACCTCTGATTTGCAGCATCATGCATTTAAGCATTGATCACCACGCTAGCTCACTGCGGGCGATTTCAGTTTCCAATATTTTGGAATCCAGGTTTCCTTACAATGTTCTACTTCACCGTTTGTTAGTAGTGTCTTAGAATAATTAAGAAAGTACATATAACTTTCCGTGTGGTGTCCGGATATAAAGAATAGCACCACCCCATATCCTCCACTGGGTGTCATGTGCACTGTACCAAGCACCTTGGGTCACCCGAATGCTGGCGGGTAAACAACCAACAATCACATTCCCAAAGAGGGTTAGTGTCAGGCAGGCGGCCGACTATAAAACCATAGCCAAAACTTTAAGGAACATGTCTAGAAGACGTGTTGCGCCGACCCCAAGTAAAATGGGATAAGGGCAGGAAGATGATGATATAACTTTAATAAAGTTACGTTGGTACTTGCCTGCGCTGGGGTGACCGCAAGGCCACTACGACTTAGTGATTGCATTGGTACTTGAATATTAATTAATATAAATATACTTACAAGTTCTTGATACTAGGTCTATCAGGTTGTTATGAGATAAATCCAAGATCTCCAATGATGTTAAGTTGCCTAGGACATCTGGAATTATAACAAAACATTATTAATTTAAAAATGGTGACGTTCACTCTTGAGAATGTGGATAGTGACATGAATATGATAGGGGAAGAGGACGACCAAAGAAACGATGGATGAATTGTGTGAAAGATGATATGGCTGCAAAGAGTGTGACTTGCGAGATGACGTCTGATAGGAACGTGTGGAAGAAGAAGACATGCTGCGCCGATACCAAATAATAATTGGGATAAGGGCAGGGGAATGATGATAAAGATCCTTACGCTTGAGAATCATGTCTTTATGTGAATAAAAAATATGATTGTACTAAGCAGGGAACGAACCCATAGCACGTCGCTAGTGCTATTTAACATCCGTTGCTTAACCCACTTTACTTATTAACCCAAAATACCAAATCACACGATTAGGCAACGGTCACCCATCCAAATACAAACCTTGACAAGAGTTGCTTAACTTTCACACAAATAACCTTAAAAACTTTCTCTTTGAAGGTACTTTTATGGTCCATTCAACAATTATGTAAGATTTTATTATTTGTTATTTAGTTTTTGTGTTCACCTAGTTATAAGTTATAATAATTGCACGCTGTGGTTTCCTATAATTAAAGGAACACAACTCATCGAGATATATGACATATATTAACCATGTAATCTGTGTATCCTTTGTTGGAAATCCAAATAAATAAATAAATACCTGTGGGACAACCTTTGCCCAGCAGTGGGCATAATAAATAATTAGTAAAAACTTACTATTTCTGACATCATTAATGATATTTCCAGCTAGATACAGCCTCTTGACCTTTTTAGCGCCGATCGTAAGGTCGTGTGTGATGACCGGAATGTCGTTATAGCTGAGGTCGATCTCTTGCAGGTTGTATGGGATCCACGGGTTGGCTGGGAACATCTTCTTGGTCAGGAAGCCGAATTTATTGTGGCTTAGGTTTACCTGGGAATGGCAATTGAATAATGTTAAAAAATATTGTCAAAGTGAAGAAGAAACGATGGATGCATTGTGTAAAAGATGATATGGTTGCAAAGGGTGTACAAATAGTTAGTTTTTTTAAGTTATTTTTTTATAAGCAAATCATCGAACTTTACTTTTTTTGTAGACACGCTTTATGAATAACTTGAGCCTCTTTTTTGAATACTGAATTATTTATTGCATTTCATGTTTAATCTCGGGCATTTATTTTTATTCTTCTCATAAATAATTAAAAAACTTACCCGTTCTAAGGAGAGACAATCGTCAAGTAAACCATGTGTCTTGTTGTCTATTTTCTCCAAGAAATTGTAGGATAGGTCCAAGTGTCTGGAAATAATATTAATTAATATTTGTATCTCTTTTAATTCACGAGCAAACTTCAAGGCAAGAAACCCGGTCCTTTTTAGATCCCGTGAATTAAAAGCGATATAAACAATAATAATTAATTATTGTTTTACGTCTTGTAGCGATCAATTTATGTTTTTAAACTTTCGCGACTTGTACACATTGTCGGTGCAATTCGGCCGAAACGTCGGACGAAAAGAATTATCGTAATCCTTTATAATTACATCGCGAGTAAGACATTTTTTCTGCCGATGGGGTGCTGTCTCTTATCATGCTCAATATCACAAAAAGTGCTACATAGTAGCCTAATTTGAATAAATAACTTTGATATTACCTTTATCATGTTGTTAAAAAGATGCTACATTCTAGCCTAATTTCAAAAATAACTTTTGACATTACCTTAACGCCACTAATCCTTTAAACGCCTCATTAGTAACACTCTCCAGTCTGTTCCCACTGAGGGACAGGTGTAACAACTGCTGCATGCCGTTAAAGGAGCGGGGTTCGATGCTCGCGAGTTGGTTGCGCGAGAGGTCGAGGTGGAACATTGTGGGCAGGTTGCCGAAAGCTGAGCGACCGAGTGAGGTTAGGTTGTTGTCCTGGTATAAAGGAATTTTAGGAGTTAATATTATGAATGGTTTAGTGGTATATATAATAACGAATGAAGTTCGTGTTCGTAAGATTTTGATAAACTTGACTTGAAGGTGTAGTAGCAACATTAGATTTAGGAACGGATCAAAAATATTCATAAAGTTTTTCTGTTAAGAAATATTTAGACTAACTTACAGAGTTTCTTGTCGGTTCTATGTAGTTCAGTGGAAGTCATGACCAGTCTTATTTATTTGTAATTTATAAATGAAATTATCGAACAATATGTTCTGCTGTACCATACAATATGTTGTACTTTAAAAGAAGGTTTTTCATCGGATTAAAATGAGACTCTAACATAACATTAGACAGTCAGACAAAAGCCACGACATCTAGTCGTATCAACAATGAATTATAATTTGTTAATAAAACTTTTTATATTGTATGTATTAGTTAGGTATGGAATTGTCTGATTATGTATGGTTCCTAGTTGCCTGAAATAAAGAAAAAAAAAATAGATTTATCATGCCAAAAAATATATCAACCTACCTGCATATACAAATACTGCAAACTCGTCAAAGTATTCAGGGCTTGCCAAGGCGGTTTACTAAGCCCGTTATTACTCAAGTCCAAAGCTTGTAGTGTGAGGAGGCTTGAGAACGCATCGCCAACCAGAGAGTCACCAAGCTGGTTGTCCGATAGGTTCAGACGGAGTAAAGCGTTCATACTCGGCCAGGTCCCAGGTTTGATTTCCGATAGATTGTTGTGGGAGAGATTTAGTTCACTGGAATGTAAGAAATGTTTAGTTAATATTCCTCAATGTTTCTAGAACGCCATCTAGTTTCAAATCATAAAATTAACATACAATAGATTAATCGAGAAATGTACTTTTAAAGATCATTTGTTTTGTAGCATGGTACTAAATTCAGCTGTTAAAATATATTGTAAAAATTTTGAAAATAAGATAAAGAAATATATTTTTATGCCTTGAGTTCTAAGACACACACAGCCCTAAGACCTTAAGCAAGTTTTGGTGTCTGTATGCCTGTCTATTGTTGTTGTTGTTGTTCAACTCTTGTTCAACTTTTGCCGTGCCCGACAGGGTTCACAATTGTTACTTATATACTTAGCATAAGACCTATTTATACATTGTGAAGAGCAATAAAGTATTGAGTATTGAGTATTGTGAGCTAGCTCGAGCACGAGCACGATAGGTATAGTACCGAGTCAGCCAGGGTCTCGCAGAGCATGCGCGAGCGATCTCGTGTCGCTGGCTTAGACACTAGAAGGGGCCCGGGATGCTGTTAGTCGTGTGGGAGTTCAACATATCCCCACGCCGTGCCCTCGGCGTGGGTTGAAGTCATTAGCTTTGGAGTTTTCGTCATCATGGAAAAAAAGGTACGGTACCGAGTGGGGGTGTCTGTCTGTATGTTACTTACCCCACAGCAGCAGCAGCTCGAGCTCGAGCACAGAAGGAATATAATCAAATGTTGATGTCTTTGTGTCTGTATGTCACTCACCCCAAGCTAATAGGTATCTGGAACAGCTTCTCCAGCATGTTGTGGCTGACGTCGATGAGCCGGCAGCTCGCCAGCTTGGCCAGGCTGCCGCGGGACACGTCGCGCAGTCTGTTGTGAGACAGCTCGAGCTCGAGCACAGTGGGAATAGTACCGAATGTTGATGGTTTTATCACTTCTAGTGAATTGTGGTTTAGGTATAGGAATCTGGAAATAAATAGTACGTGGGTTAACTTGGATTGGCAACAGAGTTCAACTTGTTTGACAAGCAAAAACGACAACGAGATTTTCGAACTACACCTAAAGGTGCTACCTCACTGTGAGCATATTACAATTAATAAAACAGACTTTTATTCCTAATTTATTTAAACATACTCTACTAATAGTATAAACGCAAAACATTGTAAATATGGATGAATAAACATATGTTGTTACTCTTTCACCTTTAAACAAATTTGGATGGCTACTTTCAACAATACTTTTTATCCAAGGCAGCAGCGATTATGCAGCTATAACATCCGCGTGGGCGAAGTCACAGGCAACAGCTAGTTTTATAGCAAAACTAGCTGTTGCCCGCGACTTCGCTCGCGCAAATATCAGATTTAGTGGCAAAAGCATAACCCCTCTCTGACGCAGTCGGTTAAAAAGTAGCCTATGTGTTATTCCACGGCGCCAGTTAACTTCATACCAAATTTCATCAAAATTGATTTAGCCGTTTGAGCGTGAAAGAGTAACAAACATCCATACATCCATACTTACAAACTTTCACGTTTATAATATAAGTATAGATAACTTACCTCAAAGAAAACAGATTCTGGAATACAGCGTTGAATATCTCACTGATATTATTATGAGAAAGGTCCACAGTGTGTAGTTCATACAACTTCGGGAATGCCAGCTTAGGTATAGATTCGATTCTGTTGTGTGACACGTTCAAAATTTGTATGCCAGACATATTTTGTATAGGTATCTGTGAACGGAAGATATAATTTAAATTTGGCCAAAAATAAGATGATTAAGGGTTAATTGAAAATAATAAATACTTTTAAAGCATATAAATTTTGACTTTAGTTATGTTAATTTGTGGTATACAAATGGTTAAAGATTTATTTACAATAATCATCTACGATAGCTACCATCAATGGTAATTTGACTATTAACTAATGTAGTCATTTTTCAATGCAATATTTATAAGAATTGCCCCATTTATATACACTTTTCTAATAACTAGCCATGGTTATTTTAACATTAACCATCTGCAAACAGTCATCTATAGAAATTTCATCATCACCCATCATCAATTTCACCATCACCCATCAACAATTTCACCATCACCTTATTACCTGCGAAAAATCCGTAAACAAATTATGATCGAGTTTCAATTGATAAGCATAGCTATTCTCGTCGAATGCTCTCCTACTAATATTGACAAGTTGGTTGTGGCTTAGCTCTAGTAGTGTCAAATTATTGCAGTTTTGAAACGCGCCCGTCTCTATAGTCGAGAGTAAGTTGTGTGATATGTTTACCACGGCGAGGTATAAATCGGTGAATGCCTGGTTTTCTATTATAGTTATTTTGTTTTCAGCTAAGTTTATATGCTGAAAAGGAATAAATGGTTATAGTTTGTGTATAATATTTTGTAGGTATCCTTAAATATTTATTTATGTAGCACGATTCCTATTTAAATTAAATTTTAGAATAAATGTTATTTGAAAGACAGCGTGCTGCTGGGGAGTTTGTTGCGCCGTTTCTTCTCCCGCAGCGAAAGCACAGGAAGCGGTGAAGGGTGGGCGATGGGGTGCTGTCTATAGTTTATAAATCTTGAAGCTCAAAAAGTGCTGATGACAAATCAAATCAAGTCATTTATTCAACTTAGGCTACAATATAGTACTTTTTGAACATCAAAATGGTAATAGACCACTCTTCACCGCTTCCTGTGCTTTTGCTAAGGGAGAAAAAACGGCGCAACAAACTCCCACGCAGTTCTGTCTGTCCATCTCTCTATTCGTCTATCTGTTTGTCTCTCTATCTGTCTCTCTATTCGTCTATCTGTTGTCTCTATATCTGTCAGTCTTTCTGTCTCTCTATTCTTTTGTCAGTTTGTCTCTCTATCTGTCTGTCTGTCTATCTCTCTCTGTCTACCGGTATCTTTATATGTCTGTCTGTCTCTCTATCTGTCTGCCAGTATCTTGTCCCTTTATCTGTCTGTCTCTCTCTATCTATCTGCCTGTTTATTTCTATACCTGTCTTTACCTCTATATCTGTCTTTTTCTCTATGTCTGTCTCTCTATATCTATCTGTCTCTCTCTATATCTGTGTCTCTCTCTATACCTGTCTGAACCTCTCTATCTATCTGTCTATCTCTCTCTCTACCTTCCTATCTACCCACACTCACCTCAGCATACTTGACCTGCTGGAACATCTGGTAGTCGACTTTAGTGATGTTGTTCCTCGCCAGGTCTACGGTACCGATGCGAGTGACCGCGGAGAACGTGCCGCGACCTATGTCGGATATATCATTGTCTCTCTATTTGTCAGTCTATCTGTCTCTCTCTGTCTGTCTGTTTGTCTCTCTATCTGTCTGACTCTCTCTATCTCTACATATATCTGTCTGTATATCTCTCTCTGTCTGTCTCTCTCTCTCTCTACCTTCCTATCTACCCACACTCACCTCAGCATACTTGACCTGCTGGAACATCTGGTAGTCGACTTTAGTGATGTTGTTCCTCGCCAGGTCTACGGTACCGATGCGAGTGACCGCGGAGAACGTGCCGCGACCTATGTCGGATATATCATTGTCTCTCTATTTGTCAGTCTATCTGTCTCTCTCTGTCTGTCTGTTTGTCTCTCTATCTGTCTGACTCTCTCTATCTCTACATATATCTGTCTGTATATCTCTCTCTGTCTGTCTCTCTCTCTCTCTACCTTCCTATCTACCCACACTCACCTCAGCATACTTGACCTGCTGGAACATCTGGTAGTCCACTTTAGTGATGTTGTTCCTCGCCAGGTCCACGGTACCGATGCGAGTGACCGCGGAGAACGTGCCGCGACCTATGTCCGCTATCTGATTGTCTCTCTACCTGTCTGTCTACCTTCCTATCTACCCACACTCACCTCAGCATACTTGACCTGCTGGAACATCTGGTAGTCGACTTTAGTGATGTTGTTCCTCGCCAGGTCTACGGTACCGATGCGAGTGACCGCGGAGAACGTGCCGCGACCTATGTCCGCTATCTGATTGTCTCTCTACCTGTCTGTCTACCTTCCTATCTACCCACACTCACCTCAGCATACTTGACCTGCTGGAACATCTGGTAGTCGACTTTAGTGATGTTGTTCCTCGCCAGGTCTACGGTACCGATGCGAGTGACCGCGGAGAACGTGCCGCGACCTATGTCCGATATCTGATTGTCTCTCTATTCGTCTGTCTGTTTGTCTCTCTATCTGTCAGTTTTTCTGTCTCTCTATTCGTCTGTATGTTTGTCTCTCTATTCATCTATCTGTTTGTCTCTCTGTCTCTTTATTCGTCTGTCAGTCTTTCTGTCTCTCTATGTGTCTGACTCTGTGAGTATCTCCCTATCTATCTGTCTGTACCTCAATATCTGTCTCCCTCTCTATCTCTCTACCTGTCTGTCTATCTATCCACACTCACCTCAGCATACTTGACCTGCTGGAACATCTGGTAGTCCACTTTAGTGATGTGGTTCCTCGCCAGGTCTACGGTACCGATGCGAGTGACCGCGGAGAACGTGCCGCGACCTATGTCGGATATCTGATTGTCTTGTAGGTATAGACGTCTGGGGGTAAAGTAAGAAAATATTAAAGAAAAAATAATTTAATGTGTGTTTTATTTCGCGCAAAGAATTGGTATTGCCATTGATGACGACATGTTTGTTGACGCTTTGAAAATATTTCATTTTATAGTATAGTTTTAAATGTAGATATTTTTGTTTAGTATAGTTTCTGTCACACATTGTACTGTATATTAAATTTCATTTATTAATTATTATTTTAGTTGTAAGATAATTTTTATTTTGCAGTGCCCTACATGGTCCATTTAGATCTGAGCCATTTTAACACCTATTCTATACATTGTGGAATACCAAAATAATATGAATATGGTCTTACCTTAAAAATCTCATTCCTTTAAAACTGCTTGTATCCAATTTCTTGATCTTATTGTTATCCAAATGAACTACTTTTATCAAAGAATTTCTTGCGAACATAGCCCTGAAAAAAAAGCATAAATTTAAAAAGAATATATATTATAACTGATGTAATAAAGGGTAATTTAGACTACTTTTATTTTAGAAAAAATCTTTTTGATGAGAAAATAAACTAACTTTTTTTGTTAAACTCCATACGGACAGTTAAGTTTTAATTAATATCTTACCTGGGTATTTCTCCAATTTGATTATGACTGGCGTTACACCACCCCAGTTTCGTTAAATCTCCAATATGGCTACCATCCAATTTGACTATATTGTTATAACTGAAAAGAACAAAATAAAATTAACGTTATCAATGGTGGGTCAGGTTGTCTGTTCATACACACACATATAGCTTAAAATAATTTATTTCAAGAATCCGACTAAAATTATAAATGCAAAAGTTTTTAAGTATGAATGGATGTTTGTTACTCTTTCACGCCTAAACCACTGCAGCAATTTTAGTAAAATTTGGAATGGAGTTAGTTGTCACCCTGGATTAATATTTCGGCAAAGTCGCGAGTAACAAATAGTGAACAATAAAGATTCATAATAAGATATCAATGGAGGGAATATTCCTACCTTTTTGCCTATTAGTGTAGTGGCAAATGATCCTGATTACTAACCCGGAGGTCCAAGGTACACAAAAAATCAAAAGGTTTTATTTCGAGTAGGCCTTTTCAGGCACTTTCAAAACGTTACTGACTCTAGTTGCGTGATGCTTATGGAGAAGACCCGGCAAGAAACTCCATAGGTTCGAAACTAGTTCTTATCATGTATAATATTTGTATTATTTACCTCAAATCCAAAACTTCTGTGTCTCGCAATCCTTTGAATTGACTACGCTTCAATGTTGCCAACTTATTGCCGTGGAGGTCCAATGTCTTCAGCTTTTTCAGTACCTGTTTATTAAAAAGTATGGGTTAATAACTGCCATCTATATACAGTCACGAACAAAAAAGGGTATACACGACCAGTTTTAGTATATTTCTTAAGCAAAATTTCTGAAGCTGTTATGGAATATTCCTGATATTGTAAGCTTGTTTAATTTGAAAGAAAATTTCAGGATTTCTAAAATCATTTGACTGGGACTTAAACTTCTATTGTTTACATGTGTTGTTTACATCATGTATACATGTTTCGGCTCGTGACTTTGCACATATAAAAGGAGAAGATGACTGATTGACAAACTTATCAAGGCAGGGCCTAATCTATAAGAATTGGAAACTTGAAATTTAGTACAGAGGTTCCTTTTATCATATAACATCGTAGGGAACTACTACATTGTAGTCCACGGGGATCGAACCTGCGACACGTGTAACAGTGGTAATTGGCGTGTGCACCTATACCACTCGGCTATCCGTGCAGTCAGACATCATCATATTCCTGCCCTTATCCCATTTCACTTGGGGTCGGCGCAACACGTCTTCTAGACATGTTGCTTAAAGTTTTGGCTATGGTTTTATAGTCGGCCGCCTGCCTGACACTAACCCTCTTTGGGAATGCGATTGTTGGTTGTTTACCCACCACCATTCGGGTGACCCAAGGTGCTTGGTACAGTGCACTGGGTCTTAAGGTCCATTAGTCGCCTTTTACGACACCCAGTGGAGGATATGGGGTGGTGCTATTCTTTATATCCGGACACCACACGGAATCCGTGCAGTCAGACTTACAGCTATAATTCTTATTCAACTCACCTGAAATGTGTCTGGGGACAGATCATTTATCAGTCCATTAGATAGATGCAGCCTCTCCAACCGTCCCGCCGCCTCACTGCCAGCAAATATATCCTTAGCCAACTTCGTCATCTTGTGCCCGTCTATCGAAAGTATTGATAAGTTGCCTAGAATCTGGAAATGTAAGGAGAAATGGGTATTTGAGTAAAAAAATGGTAATTAGTCCGTCAAATAGATTTAATAAAATATTGGACACCTATTTTTTCTTTTATCGCCCAAACTTAAAATAATATTTACGGTAAGTTGACATCGCGTGTGACGTCACGCCTCAGTACAGTTTTTACTGACAAGAAACGTGCCCCCACTGATATACGAATCAGCAACTTTGATTTGTTATTGATTTGATAAAAGAAAAAATACGTATTGCATTTTGGACAGATTTTTTCGATTGAATAATTTAATCGAATGAATAGCCCACCCCAGCTTCACAAGGGTGCAATACGTATAAATTATAGGTACATATAAACCTTCCTTTTGAAATATTCTATCTATTAAAAACTATCCCAAAATCCATTGCGTAGTTTTAAAGATCTAAGCATACATAGGGACAGACAGCGGGAAACGACTTCGTTTTATATTATGTAGTGAATTCATGCGCGTGTGAAATCACGTAAAGAAGGAAATATATTGCAATCCTAGCTTGTATTTGCGCCATAAGACAATTATTGTAAAACGCCATTATTAATTCAACCTACAAATGAGATTCTATACATATTACATGTATCCAATCGATGTCTCTAGCGTTTCACGATACGCTACAACAATTGTATAGGGTCAGGGACAAGAGTCTTTTGACATGTAGATGGCATTAACATGAGGGCGCTGGTGTGCATATCCGCAACAAGAATCAACTCAACTGTCTGTCAAATGTGATGTTTTTTCCGAAGTTTGGATGGTTTTTTTGGTTTAGTGGCTAGTGGCTCTGACTGCTATACCGGAGCTCGTGGGTTCGAATCCCACCCAGGATAAATATTTGTGTGATGAGCACAATCATCGCGTCTGGGTGTAATTTACCTATAATATGCATGTATTTAGAAATATACGTATGTATAAGTATTTTTATCAGTTGTCCACTACTCATAACACAAGTTACTCTCGTATACTTCATTTGAGACTAGATGGCGTTGTGTGAATGTTGAGGAATATTTATTTCATACTAGCAGCCCATCCCGGCTTCGCACGGGAATATTTCGTGAAAAATAATCACACACCACGTATAAAAATGATTTTCCCTGTTATCCTACTTTTCTCTTTAATTTCTCCGAATTATCTATAAACCTCACGGAAAAGACCTTTCCAACAATTCAAAACCGTGGAAATCGGTTCGTGCGTTCTTGAGTTGTAGCTTCAAGATGGAAAACCCGACTTATTTTATATAATAGATTTATTCCGTGTGGTGTCCGGATATAAAGAATAGCACCACCCCATATCCTCCACTGGGTGTCGTAAAAGGCGACTAATGGACCTTAAGACCCAGTGCACTATACCAAGCACCTTGGGTCACCCGAATGGTGGCGGGTAAACAACCAACAATCGCATTCCCAAAGAGGGTTAGTGTCAGGCAGGCGGCCGACTATAAAACCATAGCCAAAACTTTAAGCAACATGTCTAGAAGACGTGTTGCGCCGACCCCAAGTGAAATGGGATAAGGGCAGGAAGATGAGATTTATTCATTATAAAAATAAATGTCTTACCCTGAAAGCATCTTTTGGAAACTCCTGAATTTCAGTATTTTTCATATAAAGTTCCTGTAGGGTCCTGTTTACACCGGCGAAGGCATACTGGTCTATGGTCTTTATTGGTGTGTCCACTGTTTCTATGACCCTGATTGTTGATCTGTGTAACAGTGGACCGAATAGTGTTGCTGTAAAGGAATAAGTAGTAAAGTTAAATAGGAGGGAATTTATAAGATAAATAAATAATAAATATTTTGGGACAATATCCACACATGGCCATCTGATCCTAAGCTAAGCAGAGCTAGTGTTATGGTAATCAGAGAGCTGATGAAGTTAGTGGTAATGAACTTTGTAAACAGTTACAAGAAAAAAATATATACATATAGGTGTAAAAATTATTAGTCTTGGTGTCTGAAAGGGGTACAAAATTAAATGATGTATCTAGAATATACTATGTACCAGCAGTGGGGCAGCACAAGATAAATATAATATTTTATTCTTAATTTTTATAAACTTCATTCCTAAAAACATATATTATCTTAGGATAGCAAAAATCATTGTATTACAAAATTAAGTTAGAACATATAGTGCCCAAGACACTATCAAATACTTACAAATCTTACACTCCTTTAATAACAATCTTTCAATTGGCAATCCCAATCCAGCAATGTTGCCAAGTCCAACACTTAAAATAGCCAACCCCGTATTCTCACATTTTATATACAGCCCAGTATCTGAGCCCTTTTCACATACGCAGGGGTACAATAGTGTTGTGCTAGAGTCAGTAGGGCAACGATACGCTGGGCCCGGAGGGATGTACTCAGCATTTGTGTATGTGAGTAGTGTTGCCAACGTGAAAATTATTTTTGTGACCATTTTTGTGGGGGAGGGATCTGTAAAGATAAAGTGCTTTATTATTATTTTTTTAGATTATAACTGAAATACATGAATATTGCAGGTTTATAATTATTGATAAAAATATTGTGACTGCAAGTTGGATTTATCTTTTATTTTATTTTAATATTCAATGTAAGGCATCCTTGAAGATTCCAGTCTGTCTCAAAAATTTTAGAAGTTTTATGATCTCTTTCGTACAAGTTTAAGTATGTTTTAAATAAACTTTTTCCTTGTGAAATATCAAAGGATTTGAAATTATTATTTATTTTAAATATTTTCATACTTTGGCTGTAATTTAATGATTTTCTTGAATCAATATTTTCAAAAATATACTTAAAACTATATTTCATCACATTATGATGTAAAAAAAAATTGTAGAAACCTATTACATAAATTGTACGCCAAGAGAAAAGTTTGGATTGCACAACAAAGTTTAAAAACTTTGATAAACTGGTTTTAATGTATAGTAAACGGCGCAAAAAGGTTCTATTTAACTTTTAAATAGCCTAAGGACAGTATGACGAATAAAAAACGTATCCAAGGTCTTGAATAACATTTGTTTGAACTTATATTTACGACGAACTAACTTAACATTTTAAAAGGTCAAAAAACCAGTTTACGCAAAAATGAAACGACAATGACGAAAAGAACTTGTTTTATTTTATTGTTGATACCAACTAGGACCTACTGTGCCTTTATATAGCGCATTCCCTTGAAACTACATGTAAAATAATTTACTATTGCGACAAACTTTCACTCGTTATAAACAATAGAAAAACCAAATACCTGCGCTTAATCTGTAAACCAACATTTATTAAACGAAATCCTGCAGAAGATGTATAAGTTTCTATGTTTGTAACATGATAATAATATTATAAACACGTAATATTATTTTCTAAACAAACTGCAACACTCCACCTCACAATGATCAACACGGAACTAACCATAGACAACAGCAACTTAATTAAACTTCGCCAAGTTATGATACAGATAATAAATATAAACATAAACAAATACAGACGAGTTTTCAAAGTGACCGCTAATGTCAATCATCAAAGTAAACGGTTAGGTAAATTCAGTTTCATTTCTCTATGTAATATACATAAATAAACGTAAATTTATCACATTAAATCATGAGACTGAACTTATAATATTAAAATAGTTTAATAGAAATCCAAACATGCCGAGGAAACGTCAGGAAAGGTTCCGTTGTGATGAAGTTGAGGGGGAAAGGTTCCACGCACAAACAGACGATGTGTTTAGATATAACTGGTGGGAAGTATTCTGCTTTCCTTATATATTGTGCTCTAGGTTTTGGGACTGCTGCGTATCACTATGCGCGGGCACAAACCAATGTCTGGTCTACTGGATGATGATACAATGGGTAGTTTGCAAAATAACGCGTCTCACAACACCTGACCCTATTATATTTCCATATTACTTTTACATGTTTTGTCAAGTTATATTATTAACAACACTGTTTGCGTTACTTTGGGTTTGGTTTGGCAGTACAGTTGTAATACCATTCTTCGAAGCATTTTACGAGGCTTTATTTGAAGAAGAGTTGAATAAACCTGCTGCAAATACAACTCGGTTATCATTTAGGAAGTATTGTTTTAGGAAAGGTGAAATATTTGATACTCCGGTGGATAGTGCGACCTTACCAAGTCGACCCACGACTATAATTACTTTTATTGTAGAAGTTTTTGTACTCGATGTTCTAAAGTAATATATTATTCTGTAACAAGTAATAAATGTTTTTTTTCCTATTTTAAAAATAACATTAAGCTTAGTTATTCGTGGTTTTCGATCTTTATTGTTCCATATAGCACACCATTTATTTTAATTTAGTAGGAGTTGGCGACGCAAAACGGTTTTATTACATTTATGTATACACTGTTTAGTAGCCATAATTATGAGTCTACACTGTAAAAATATCTTTTTGCAGATTATTTGAAAAGGCGTTTTTTCAGTTTATTTACTAGCTTTTAATTTAATATGTGGAATTTGGAAAAAAATTCTAAAACACAAACTATAATATAAGAGCAATTTACGATACTGGTTAGTAGAAATAGAAATACTTTATATGGCATCACCACAACTGACGTTTGACATTGACAGTAAACAGATGGTGCTAAAAGAATTCCTTTGCGTCAGTCACCCCGAAAATGGCGAGAAGTGTGTTACGGCGAATATTTTTATAATTTCCACATAAAATCTGAGCGTTATTTCAAGGCGAAAATTAATTGCTCAGTTACCGCAGTCGTGTTAATAATTTGTGTGAATACCAGCTTAACATAACACTCTACTGGTGAGTAAAAATGTTTTAATTGGATATTATGAAAAAGTGAAATTTGAGAGTCAAGTTTAGATGTGTATTTATTCAAATAATTTGAATAATAAAGAGAGATCTCGTTTCCGATCGGCTCTGTTACTATTTCTGTGTGTTTATCAGTGTATAGATGTATGTATTTAGTTCTTTTTCACTCTGAAATGAATGAAAAATTACATTGTTCGGATTTCGTAGTTTACATAAAGGATTGCGTGATTTGGAATAGTAGCTGTGTATAGTAAGCTTATGTACGTAGTAACGCGCAGAAAAACTGTGTGTTCCGCCGGGAAATATTATCATGTAAGTTATTATTACGAGAAAATGTGTTTTGAATGTTGATAAATATTAAGTGTGTGTATAAACTCCAGTGACCTACTAACGGTGCGGAAGACACTTGACACACTTTCTAAGATCATAGACAATTTTATTTTTCTCACTGTGCAAAAGGAAATTTAAATAGAAAGTATTGAACCTTTTTGGTGTTAGAAAGTAGTTCTTATTGGAATTGTTTGTTGACAATAATAAAGACAAATCATGTATTTTATTAAAAAAAAACATACTTTAAATACAGCATATAGCATTCTTAAAACATTTTTATTAAATCATTATTATACGGCTATTTAAGCTTACAAATAATTTAAAAAATCATAGTCTATTAGAACCTAGTTGTTAAATTGTAGTCCAAATATAAAAATTACTTGCAAATATTTATTACCTTGCTTACTCACTATGATTCAGCGATTTGAATCAATTTAGACATAAGATGCATTTTCAGTATTCTCAGAATTTTAGAAATTATCTTCTCAAAAACAATATGTGAGTCAGAAACTAAAAAGGTGTGCATCATAAGCAAAATTTTTTTTTTTATTAAAGCACATTTTACCAAATACTTGGTTTTAATATTTTTGCAGCAAATTTCTTAATTGGGATTACAAGATAATCTAGGGTGTAAAGTAAGAATCAGGTGCCTTTATTAAATAAAAGACTAGCTGTTGCTCACTACTTCACCCACTTGTTGGTTGTGGGTGCAAAAATATTACCCCTCTGCCACACAATTTGATAAAAAGTAGCTTGTTTTAAACCAGGCTGTAAGTTAACTCCATACAAAATTGGTTTAAGCGTGAAAGGGTAACAAACATCCATCCATCTATACTTACAAACTTTCGCATTTATAATATTAGTAGGATGTTCTTAAAATTCAATTTAAATTAATTTATTTATTAGGAGCAATACATACAAAATAGATAGAAAAGATACATGACAATTTAATTTACTGTTATGTATGCCTATTACAGGTATACACATCATTTATAACAACAACAATATTAATTTTTAACAAACGTTATTAGTATTTAAATTTATGTTACATAAAAAACACGACTTTCATAAAAACTTCCAACCCCTATTTTACCCACTTAGGGGTGGAATTTCTTACAATCCATTCTTAGCAGAAATCTACATCCTGCAAGGAAACTATTTACCAAATTTCATGTTTGTATGTGTTTTAGTTTCTGACATTTCGTGATTAATCAATAAAAAATAATATTTCACTTTTCTATACTATATTACTAGCTGTTGCCCGCGAAAAAAAACAGAAAAAAAATTGGGATGAAAAATAGAAGTTGGCCGATTCTCAGATCTACTGAATGCATATACAAAATTTCAAGAGAATCGGTCCAGCCGTTTCGGAGGAGTATGGCAACGAGAGTTTTATATGTTAGATGTATTAATGTATAGATTTGACTCCAATTACCACAGTGTGCGAGGTGTCGCGGGTTCGATCCCCGCGTAGGACAAGCATTTGTGCGACCCACAGATGCTTTTTCTGAGTCTGGGTGTCTCTGTGCATGTCAATTGAATGTCTGTGAAACCCCCCGCGCTACAAGGATTAATATTCTTAGTGCGGGAGTCGTTAGAAAAATATAAGATTGAAACAGCCATAATAACAATCGATGTTAATTAAATGTTGTGACGAAACTTAAAACAGAATGGATCTAAAGTCAAAACATAAAAATATTATTATAATATATCATTTGTTTTTAATTTTAATACAAACTTTACTACATAGTATAAAACAATGTCCTTCCCAACGTGTTCCTATGTATGCTTAGATCTTTAAAACTATGCAATGGATTTTAAAGCGGATTTTAATAGATATAATGTTTCATGAAGAAGTTTTATATTTATAACTAGGTATGCCCGCGAAATCATCAGCGTGAAATAAAAAAAAAGTTAATTAGCTTATAATCGAATTATTTCTTTTTTCTAAAATAAAAGTAGCCTAAGTTACGCCTTATAAAATCAGCTACCTGCCAATTTAAGCCCCGTCAACATCGTTCCAGTCATTTCAGAGATAAGCCGAAACAGACAGACGAAAATTGAAAAATATATATTCTGGTGCATATGCCGTATATAAATTCATACGCATGTAGTAAAAAACGTTTATTGCAATATTAAAAACAGACACTTTTCATTTATATGTTGTGATACACCAGTATTGCACTTGTGTAGTTGAGGTAGGTCGCCGGTATACAATTAATTTTCTCAAGGAAGAGTCAAGTCAATATGTTTAATAACTGCATATAATTGAAATGCTTTTTATTATGACTACGTACGTGTATTTAAAATATACTGTGACTCAAGTTACAAGGAAATAAAACCTTGAACGATTCGTCAACTGATCGGCTGTAATTATAAACGTATGATTTCCTTAATTTCTTCGTTGTATTTATGTAAATTATGATTTTTATGTATTTTTAGCTGAAAAGGTAATTTGTTTGGTGTAATATTCGTAAAAAAAATATGATTTCCGGATTCATATTTTCCATTTTTCTTGCCAGAAAAAGTACTCGCGCAGAAAAAATGTTGCAAAGCGGTAATGGACTTTTTTAAAACATTTTGATGATATTTGCACGATATTTGTGGCAAAATCAATTAGAGAAAAGTGCGTATAATTGTGGATTCATCTTATAATAATCATTTTTAAGGGCCTATAAAAGTCCCACTGCTTGGCTCCGCTCACCATGTTAGCTCGCTGCGGATTGGCGATTTAAGATTCCAAAATTTGATTTTCAGGTTTTCTTACTATGATTTTCTTTGCCATTTGTCAGCAGTGTCTTAGAATAATTAAGAAAGTACATAACTATGTATATACATACCTATAACTTAAATAAAAGTAACATTGCTATGTCTGCGCTGGGTATCGAACTTGCACTGGGTACAAATCCATGCATAGAACCGCAAGGCCGCCACGACAATTTCATCTCGTTCCATTCAATAATCTGTGTGCTTTATGTGCGATACATCAATGCCAATTCTAACGGTTGATACACACACTGCGTTGGATCTTGCATCGAGTCTGCAAAATAAAGACAGACACATAATCTATACTTGAGCCAAATTCGATAAAGAATACGGGTAAACAAACCAATTTAGGGTTATCACAACTCACTTTTTACAAATCTTCAATTATTTACATGATTATTGCCTTTTTCACGCTAACTATTTATTAAGAAATCCTATTGCAGCATATTTCACTAGAATCACTCAAATAACATGCATATTACCTGGTTATTTCGAAAAATCATTAATAAGTCGACATTAACTTTTCGCGATAGCCCTAACAAAAAAGAAACATGGATGAAATCCAGGGATAAAACACTTTTTTGCGAATTTGGTTTATACCAACAAATAAAGTTTGTATATACAATTTTGCACATTTTAACTACTTTTCTAATCAACCGCATAACACGTGCATTATAATACTTCCAAGTATGAAAGGCTCGCGTTTAGTTGTTTCATTGAAGACTATGTATAATAATACGTATCAAAAATATTTTTATTATATTTTACGTTTCATTTATTTTAATATTACTTTATACCGTTTGATAGGCAACCATATAAATTATTATTAATTTATGTTAAGAAAAAAGACATAAACCTACAATAAGAAAAAATTAATTGAAAATAACGAAACGTAGCAATATAATTTGGTCGAGTTATACGTCTGCATGCTCGTTCTGTCTTGACCTGTCAGTCGAGGTGCGAGTTGTTGTAATTTCTTTGCGTTCTGCTATATTTGTATGAAAAACATTAATCTTGAAAAGGTTGTTAATATCTGCCTTTTAGGAGTAAACAAGTCGTTGCCTAGCAACGATTTGTTTACCTCTATTCTTTATCGAATTTGGCTCAAGTATAGGTGCGATTTTAAATGTTCACCTTTTTCACTACAATTTTTGTAACAGAACTAGCTGTTGCCCGCGACTTCGTATGCATTAGTACTAATTCCGCAAAATAAAGGTCCATCCAAAGAATTGTCAAAAAAAAATTGAGGATAGAAAGTAGATGTTGCCCAATTCTTAGACCTACTTAATATGCTCACAAAATTTCAAGAGAATCGGTCAAGCCGTTTCAGAGAACATTGTGAAACGAGAATTTTGTGGTATAATTATATAGAGAAGATTTATCTCAAGAGAATATTTAATCGGGATAAAAAGTACCCTATCACACAAATCTGCTCATACCCTGTCTGTATACCAAAGTTCATTCAAATCCGTTCATTAGTTTCAGCGTGATTGACGGACAAACATCCAAATATCCAAACAATTATTCATTCATTCTGAAATATCTAGTACTATTAATAAAGCATGTTTCCACGTACTGACTGCACTGTGAATTACATTGTAGTATGTAAAGCTAGTACGCTAGTGCGTTCCGTTACACCGTCGAGAACGCGTCGTTTTCCATGTTTTCGCCATAGTATAAATACTGATAGTAGTTTAATTCGGCTGCTTCTAAAATCAAATGCCTACAACTGCGCGGTACATAACAGCGATAGGGATGCCTACCTACAGCATTTTAGTTACATCAACAACATACCGTCTGTTCGTCATTGTGACACGCTCGCGACTGTATCATGCCACGGTCTTGCCGCGATCCGATAGCGTAGGCGTAACTCGCGTTGCGTTCGTTTATATGAAAATTTCTTACTGTATGTCATTATTATACTGTGGTAGCAGTGTAGCCCTTAAGATGAGGCCACGATACTGCATTGCGACTAATTGAAATAACCAGCAATTCACCGCGTATGACAATGTATGAGATTGTTGCGAAGTCCAGTGTGGTCGCTCCAGTCTTAGGGCGAAGTTATAGGACTACATTGAGACGGCCGCATCGCAAAAATATGATACTAGCTGTCCCCTGCAACTTGTCGGTTACAGCTGCGAAAACATCAACCCCATCTGACGCAATCGTTTAAAAAGTAGCCTGTGTTAAAATCAAAATCAATATGTTTTTATTTCGAGTAAGCCTTTTCAGGCACTTTTACAACGTTGACTCTAGTGGCACGGTTCCAAAATGTCATTCTTATGGAGAAGAACCAAAATTTAATCCAGGGTGTCAGCTAACTCTATACCAAATGTCATCAAAATTGCTTCAGCCATTCGAGCGTGAGAGAGTAACAAAACATCCATCCATACTTACAAACTTTCGCGTTTATAATATTAGTAAAATTTTATCATACGCATTGTATTGTTCTAAGAAATCACTTTTTCCCATGCGTCGTGACTTCCTAGCGTTGTAGTCTAACTTTTACATAACGTAGACCAACACCGGTTTTTGTCCGGTGACTCCAACACTAAGAATTTAATCCTTGTATCGCGGTGAGTTTCACAGACATTCAATTCACATGCGCAAAGACACCAGACTCTGAACAAGACTTTGTGGATTGCATAAATTCTTATCCCACGCGGGGATCGAGCCCGCGACACGTCGCGTCCAGTAGTAATTGGCGTGGTGACCTATACCACTCGGCTATCCGTGCAGTCAAAGCTGCTGGTTAGCACATAATGTGTCCTGACTGATACCGGCCACAGCGGCCAGTGTTACTATGACACCAACCAGCTACGCAGGACATATTATTGTGCACAAGCGTGTGCTAACACAGGTACACTCTCTGTTCCTTTTACTCTCATAATATTCCGATGGGACGGTAATCCGACACGACCGGAGAGAGATCAGGCGCAGGACCCACATTTTTACGTGCCTTCCGAAACAAAGCCGAAGCTGTTTTCGCACACAACATTCGAAAAGTCGGTGCGCGCCGTGGGGATCGAACTCAAGACCTCTGACTTAGCAGTACGGTCTTGCCACTAAGCTATTCTGCTTCGCTGGTTAGCACATATATTTATGGGAAAGCGAAGATTCGCGAAAACCAAAAGTCACGGTTAGCTCATAACTGTAGGTACCTACATGGATCTACGTTAATCCGCTTCCGTTCCTATTTACATCACAATACGCTTTGTGATTCGTTTGTATGACGTCATACATGTATGTTATCTATGCAACAATCTAATAAACTAATTCTGATTGAAAGATCGCTATTTTTGCTTAGGCGAGGTATTGCAAGACTAAGATAGTTAATGCGTTTAGTCTTCGCGTGACTACCGGTAAACAAACTCGAATATCTACAAATAAAGGTTAGTATCTTAGTATATAGATCCGAGCATTTTCAACTCATTAACAATTAAATAAGCATCTTATTTCTTATTTTTTTGGGAACAAGTGCTTTTCAATTAACTTCTAAAAAAGAAGGTTTTCAATTCAGGTGTTTGTATTTTTTTTTGGTTTTTTTTTTCGTCACTTGCTATTTATTTTCAAGTTATTTTGGAAAATCATATCTAATGCCTGAAAACTGTATACTGTAATTATAATATTGCGGTCGATATAGAAAAATCGGGTTATGTCAAAAAAGATCAGAAGTGAGTATTGTTTTTACAGCTATAACCGACATTTGTACCGGCGAAAGCGCGGTCAAAAGCTAGTTATACATATAAACTTTCCTCTAAACTTAATAATCTATTAAACAAAAAAAAACCTCATCAAAATCCATTGCGAAAATTTAAAGATCTAAGCAGAGAGTGGGAAGCGATTTTGTTTTATACTATGTAGTGAAGGTTTTATTAGTGCTAATAAGGGCTAGCAAACTACCGGTAGTGTTTATATTTATACGACTAACCTGTTTTAATTAGTTAGGCTGGACTAGCTTTCTCCTGTCACTCAATACCTTCGCAACATAGATAGCAGGCTGGAAAATGTCTACATGCATACAAACAGCATCAGAAGTCGGTTAACACAAACCGATTTACAAACTGGAATTTTTCTATGATAATTGGTGCTTAGTATGTTTTAACTATACCAGGTGTAAAGCCTATTTTGCTACCTAATAGCACAATAGTAATTCATTGAATTTGATTGTGTACAGTTCGTTTGAAAATCTAAATGTGTTCGACTTTTGATGCTGACCGTACACAGCGACATGCATGCTCGCATGTATTGTGTACGCTTAGTCTATAAATGTTTGATTCAGTCTAGCATCTAGCTCTAAACTTGATAATGTAGGCAAAATTGTTGTGATGAACTGTAACGCCTTAGTTTATACTCGGCATTGGCCTATTTTTTTCCCTAATCTATATTGTCCCACTGCTGAGCAAAGGCCTCTCCCAAGTGCTTACATATTTTTCTGTCCTATATCACCTCAAACCATTGAGCTGCACAATTAAAAAAATGTGCTTTGAGTGAAAGTATTTTCCCCAATCTTCTTCAAGAAAAAAAAACCGGATTTCCATCCAGCGAAAATCAATTGTTTTTTGTCCGTTGTAGAAAACTGTAAAGTGTCCCTTAAATTTGAGCTGACAGAAGTGTTATTCCTCCTTTTTGCGCTGGTTTAAATATCGAGAAAGCAAATGTTAAAATTTCCAGAAAATTTCGAGTTCTAAATCAATCAATAATTCCCGAACGTTCACTCCATTAAAATTGTAACTAACCCTAAGGACTCTAATAAGAATATTCTATTGTATACGAAAAGCGTCTAATCTCTCCCTCTTTTAAGGCCTATGGCCTAGCCATTTCTTCCCACAAAGCAAAGCAAATTCTCCTTAATTCTCCTTCCATATCTGTCCAGGGTATATTGTCCCAATTTTCCTTAAACACGCTTTGAGTCTATAGAAAAATCAATACAGGTTTATAGGTTACTCAAATTGTCTTACACAAAACTCATAGGTTAGAACACAAGGTCATATCGCAACATTCAACATTACATCATTCTTTAAGCTCTAAACACCTTTAAAACTTACCGAATAGAGTTTAATATCGTTTGTACTTTTGTACATAAGTATACAAACTCGTTTTTCTATTCGTCTAGCAAAAAATTGAAGCGTATATTTGTTAAATCAAGATGGTGGGATTTAAGCTCTGCATTTAATATGTCTTAAAACAATGCAACAGGAATATTATACAAAGATACTTGGAAATTTATCGGACGGACTAATTATTTTTTTAGTAAAGTAAACTAGCCTATATGAGTCCCACTGCTGGGCACAAGCCTCTTCCCATATAGGGAAGGTTTGAGCATTGATCACCACGCTAGCTCACTGCGGATTGGTGATTTCAGATTCCAATATTGGGCATCCAGGTTTCCTCATGATGTTTTCCTTCACTGTTTTTTGTTAGAGTCTTTGAATAATTAAAAAAGTACATATAACTTTGTAAAAGTCTTATTGGGTACTGCGATCTTGCAAAATACGTGATACCTCTGTTGACATAGCAACTTATTTACATTTGTTTGTTTTTTTATTCTTTTTTTCTTAAAAACCTTGATATAATAATCATAGTTATTAAATTAACATATAAATTTAAATAAAACAAAAACTGTGTTCTTACTAAGTATTCGTAACGAGGGGCCAGTTTTAAAATCCAATGTAATTTATGAGGTATATTTTAAATTTTATTTGTAGAATTCTATGTAAGCTTAGGCAAATGAAGCTGAGTTAAAACACATTCGTCTGTGAAAATTGAAGAAATACAGCCTTATTTAAATGCCAAACATAGTGAAAATTTGTTACCCAGTACGTTGTCAAGATGTCAAAAAAGGATAGGCAGTCGTTGAAGCGTCATCAGCGTTAAAGAACTTCGGTTTGGTCCTAAACTAGTCGGGAATTACCAGAATAATAATTATGCTTGAGTAAAATAATTCAACAATTATTGAAAAATGCTACGTAGAGATACATTAATATTTGTCTCCATAACTCTTTTCCAAAATACTTACGGCCGTCTATCAAACTTACCAAGAAATTAGCGTCGGTACAAAGTTCGCAGAAAACCATGTCATGGGCGAATGACATTCGCGGGAAATTCCTCAGTCTTACACCGATGTAGTCAATTATATAGTGCAATTTAAGTGAGATATTTGTAGAAGTGTTTAAATCATCCATACTTAATATTATAAAGGACAGTGTGTGTCAGATTGTGTTTCACGGCAAAATGAACGAATTGTCGTGATTTTTAAATATAGATAGTCAAAGAAAAAAAAATTGGACAAAATATATATTTATTCTATTTTTTTATAAATACTTCTTACTCCTATTGACTGATTAATTTTTTGCGGTGCCAAGACATTCAATCGTTTCCCTAAGACACACCGAGCTTAAGTGTTGAGTGGTATTTGATAGTTTCATTATAGATCCTGGCTTACAGGAGTTGCAATGGCATGTGTGGCGGACTTGTCTCATATTTTTACCTATATGAATGTCTCTCCTTACCGATTTCGGCCACGACGACGGCTAGTGTTACTATGACACCAGCCAGCTACGCGGGACATATTATAGTGCACAAGCGTGTGCTAACACAGGTGCACTCTCTGTTCCTTTACTCTCATAGCGCGATGGGACGGTAATCCGACGCGACCGGAGAGAGATCAGGCGCAGGACCCACCTTTTTACGTGCCTTCCAAAACACGGAAGCTGTGTTTATTTCTAAACAGCACACAACATTCGAAAACTCAGTACGCTTCGTGGTAATCGAACTCGAGCCCTTTGACTTGGCAGTCCTATAGTCTTACCACTAGGCTATCATATGTTCTTTTACCTATATAAGTATAGCCAGTCCTTAATATGATTGTACCATATATATCCACTATGTCACGCCACCGTCTGTACTCTGTACGTGACATGACTGCTATAAGCTATAGTTACCAACGTTATTGTATTGTGTTATAACATCAGCCGTCATTTGACTTGGTTTTATATATGTTCTTTGTCTAGAAGTCATGTTTGGTGCCTAATTTATTATTAAACGACTTCAAGAAGAAGTGTTTCTTTTAGTTTATTTTTTTGTGATTTGGGTATTAGGTCTATATTCTAATGACTTAAATAAATTGGTTCTTTTTTAGTAAATTGGATAAAGATTTTTTTAATGAGTTTTTGAAGACTTATTTGAGATTGAAATTAAAAAATCTCTGATTAAAGAGAGTTTGTCATGTAATGGGATTATTGTTCTATGGCAGTACGATGTAACAGTATCAGATAAAGAATCGAGTAATTAATCAAGCTTTTCCCATTTACAATAATATCATAAAGTTAAAGAATATTGTTTATCTCACATACATAACAGTAACATAGGATCGGAAACAACGGTGGTGAAACTGAGAGGATAAGCTGGTATTCTATCTATTTAATACTAGAATCAGATTTATATATTTTCAATTCAGTAGTGCCTTGTTATCCCGTCATTCCATTAAAATTTTTAATAAAGCATTTGAGATGTTTTCTGCACAATTGTCGATTACCCACACTTTAAATAGATTTCTTTTCACGCAGATTTTAATGTTTAAATAGCCGTGGAGATTTTATTTTATACATAAGTATTATTTCTATTTTATACGAAATTACAATGCGGAATGGAGTAAATCAAATTGCAATTTTATAACACGTTTAAATAGTCATATTTAAATGCCTTTTTGCATGGCAACGAAGAATATTCATCAAGTAAAACATCATCATTCCTCTGCCCTTATCCCAATTATTATTTGTGGTCGGCACTGCATGTCTTCTTCCACACGTTCCTATCTGACGTCATCTCACAAGTCACACTCTTTGCAGCCATATCATCTTTCACACAATCCATCCATCGTTTCCTTAGTCGTCCTGGTTTTCTATATCTATCCACATTCATGTTCATCACCGTCCTTACCACGAAATTGAAATAAGAAAACAATAAATTAATAAAACATGTGTTGATCAATATTTGTGTGGGACTAGACCAACAATTTTATTGAGCACAGTCAGTAACGGTTGGAAAGGAACTGCTAAACGTACTTTTACCGTGCTACAAGGACCTTATGGCACGTGTTCGAAATCGGAACTAATGTCGTCATATAAGAAAAACCATCACTTTTGACAGACAGTTCATTTGATTCTTGTTGCGAATATGCACACCAGCATCCTCGTGTTAATGTCATCCACGTGCCAAAAATCCTTAGCTTTGGGGGGTTATCTCAAAACCAACTGATTGGGCTTTCCTAAGTAATCCAAAATTTTGATCATCACCAATATATCATGTCATTTTTGAGCTTATACCCGAAACAAAACACAAATCGAAGTGGTCTCAAGTCAGCTATTAACTTATAAGGAAGCCAGTAAATAAACCCACAATTTTTTACCCGTTCGAGATACTTATTCATAAAACCAGGCATTTTCATTAACTTTCGTTGTTATTAAACGTGATTGGTATTGAAAGCCACGGTCGCCTGTTTGGGAGACAGAAACTGGTTTTGATTTTGTAGGTCATCGTAATTCAATTGCTGCTCCTCCGACGAATAACGGGTATTTTGATGTTTATAGAGGCATACTGGCCCAGTGGACTACAGACCTAAAGAAATACAAATTCCTGTACTTTTGACACAGGTTTGACTACAGGTTGACAGGCCTGTTGGTCTAGTGGTTAGTGACCCTGACATACCGGAGGTCGTGGGTTCGATTCCCACCCAGGACAAATGTTTGTGTTATGAGCGCGATTTTTTGCTCCGTATTTCTGTGTATTTTAGGTACACGATGTATGTTTTTAGAATTTCATATGAAATGGTTTATTCTGCAAACAAATAGGATAAATGTTATCTCTTTTACATGTTTTTTTTTTTAATTTGGGTTCGCTAGAATAAAATATATATAAAGGCATGTTTATCAGTAGTCTAGTACTCATAACACAAGCTACTTTAGTATACTTAATTTTAAGACCAGATGGCGTTGTGTGAATGTTGAGGATTATTTTATTTATTCAGGAATATTTGTCCCAACTGCCATTGGACGACATAGTTAAGGTCTTTTGAGTTTCGTTCCCCTAGTGAAAATACGGTTTAAACTATATTTATAAGTTCGTACTGCGATTTATTTAATTTAGGTACAATAACACTAAATCACATTGAAAAAATACCGATTTTAAGTTCAAACAAATATATATGGAAGGGTTTTTTTAACAGAAAGTTGAACCCTAAAAATAGCAATATTATTATGAAGTCAGTAATTTAAAATGAAAAATAGTTTCATAAATATTTTATGCAGCCTTGGTGCGGAGTCAAGGAAGCTATTTTAATATTGGAAACTGTTAATATTCACTGTTACTATCCGAAATTATGAAAAAATATTATTTAGAAATATAACTATAAAGTTGGTGTGTTGAAAGTGTCGCCAAATCTGATTCTTGGGTGTTTTGAAATGTTGCGATAAGGCGGTATTAGTTGTATATTTTGCGTAAAAAAATAAACAATATTTTTTGCTGTAGGCTAAGCAAATCTCAGAAATCCGACAAATTTTGCAATAAGGACAATTATCGTACAAACTTCATAGAGGTTTATAGCTTTTATTAAATTCTTTCGTTGCCTTGTATTGATGTACAAAGATTTGAGACTAACAAAAATCTAAGTCCAAAAAAGTCTGCAATTTTAATAGTCTGAAACTCATAGACTTCTCTATTTATTTTCAGATATCACCTGTGAAGCAGGTATCCTGTAGAAACCATGAAGGTTTGGGGAGCGCACGGCGAGTTCTGCGCGCGCCACCAGTGGGAGGTGATAGTGGCCACGTTAGCCCTGCTAGCCTGCGCGGCCAGCGTGGAGCGCCACGGCCCCGGGAACAGGTCCGAGCACTGCGCCGGCTGGGCCCGCGCCTGCCCCGGCCTCGAAGCCGAATACCAGGCAGCAGACGCCGTCATCATGACCTTCGTCCGTTGCGCAGCACTCCTCTACGCGTACTACCAAATCTCAAACCTTCAGAAAATCGCCTCGAAGTACTTGCTAATCATCGCCGGAGTGTTTTCCACCTTCGCCAGTTTTATCTTCACGTCTGCTGTCGCTAGCTTGTTCTGGAGCGAGTTGGCCAGTATTAAGGATGCCCCGTTTTTGTTTCTGTTGGTGGCTGATGTGGCCAGGGGTGCCAGGATGGCGAAAGCTGGCTGGTCGGCTGGAGAAGATCAGGGGAAGAGGGTTGGACGAGCGCTAGCCTTGTTGGGCCCCACTGCAACGTTGGACACACTTCTAGCCGTACTTTTGGTGGGAGTAGGGGCCTTGTCGGGAGTACCGCGACTAGAGCATATGTGCACGTTCGCTTGCCTCGCTCTTTTGGTCGATTACCTAGTCTTCGTGACGTTCTATCCGGCTTGCTTGTCGTTAGTCGCTGATTTTGCGTCCGGACGCAAAGAAATGTCGCCAGACAGTCCGTTCTCGGAAGCAGACCTGAAACCAAACCCAGTGGTCCAGAGAGTCAAGATGATCATGGCTGCGGGCTTGCTCTGTGTCCACCTCACCAGTCGGTGGCCTTGGAGCGCTGACAATGGAATAATCGAAGGTCCGACTGACACAATGACTCCAGCCCCTCATGACAACATCCTCCTACATTCTTACGTCAAATGGTTCTCAGTCTCCGCCGACTACATCGTGATAGCCACCTTACTCTGTGCGTTGATCATTAAATTCGTATTCTTCGAAGAGCAACGCAACTGGGTGATTGATATGAACGATATGACGGTAAAAGAAGTGGTACAGGAACAGAGCCGTAAGCCAAAGTTCTCGGTGGGCGATGACTCGAACTCCGAAGTGTCGACACAGACGGAGGGTGTGGTAGAGGACGAGTGGCCCACGCTCTCGCCAAGCTCTTCTGCATCTAAATTAAATGCTAAGAAACGCCCGATGGCGGAATGTCTCGAAATATATAGATCTGAAGGAGCGTGCAACTCACTCAGTGATGAAGAAGTGATCATGCTTGTGGAGCAGTCTCACATCCCGTTGCACAGGCTAGAGTCTGTGTTGGGTGACCCCCTCCGCGGCGTCAAGCTTCGCAGGAAGGTCGTCGGCTCGAGATTCCAAACTGAACTAGCTATAAAACAACTGCCTTATTTAAACTACGATTATACTAAAGTATTAAACGCTTGCTGCGAGAATGTGATTGGCTACGTCGGTGTGCCGGTCGGGTACGCGGGGCCCCTGGTTATTGATGGCAAGCCGTACATGATCCCGATGGCGACGACTGAGGGCGCGCTTGTCGCGTCAACGAATAGAGGAGCGAAAGCCATCGGGTCGCGGGGAGTGACCAGCGTGGTGGAAGATGTCGGCATGACCCGAGCCCCGGCCATCAAGCTGCCCAACGTTGTCCGCGCCCACGAGTGCCGACAATGGATAGACAATAAAGAAAACTACGCTTTAATTAAAGAAGCCTTTGACTCCACGTCACGATTCGCGCGCCTTCAAGAAATACACATAGGAGTGGACGGTGCGACGCTATACCTCAGGTTCAGAGCGACCACCGGCGACGCTATGGGCATGAACATGGTCTCCAAAGGCGCTGAAAACGCTCTCAAACTCCTCAAAAACTACTTCCCAGACATGGAAGTCATCAGTTTATCCGGAAACTACTGTTCAGACAAAAAGGCTGCAGCAATCAACTGGGTTAAGGGCAGAGGGAAGCGAGTCGTATGCGAGACGACGATCACCGGTGATAACTTAAGAACAATCTTCAAAACTGACGCCAGAACCCTGGCTAGATGTAACAAAATCAAGAATCTCTCGGGCTCAGCTCTCGCTGGGTCCATCGGTGGGAACAACGCCCACGCAGCTAACATGGTCACCGCGATATTCATAGCTACAGGCCAAGACCCGGCTCAGAATGTCACCAGCTCGAACTGCTCCACAAATATGGAGGTTTGCGGCGAAAATAACGAAGATCTATACGTCACGTGTACTATGCCGTCTTTAGAAGTCGGTACTGTAGGTGGGGGGACCATACTGACGGGACAAGGGGCTTGTCTCGAGATCCTGGGCGTTAAAGGCGCAGGAATCAGACCGGCGGAAAATTCAGCAAGATTGGCCTCGCTTATTTGCGCGACAGTGCTAGCTGGAGAGCTCAGTCTCATGGCCGCTCTCGTGAACTCCGACCTCGTGAAATCTCACATGCGACACAACAGATCCACAGTCAACGTACAAGATAACATCACTTTAAAGGTGCCGACTTTATAACACATGTTTGAAACATTCACAACATGGCTGGCCCCAGTCGGAGGCCGATCATTCAATTCACTCTGCGCGGCTCGTCTCGTACGAACCGCTTGCCTTAGAAAAGTAATCTTCAGTATGGTCTAAATGGCTCAGGGCGTGTAGCGTAGTGACAACGGAACCATTCAGCCCGCACCCAGTGACAATTGATCGGGTTTTATCATTATTTTAGGTTAACAGAAGAGTTTCTGGGCGTATTATTACGGAATATGTGTATTGAATAATATTCGCGACAATATTATTATTATGAAGATAGGTGCTTAGTGTATGGCAAGGCGTGAACATATTGTAACTATAGTTGATCAATAAATTAACTTTGAATGTTGGTTGTTGTTGTTAATGCGCCATCTGTTGGTGGGATGTGAAACTAATTCATGTGACTGTCCGTTGTTTGACCTTTCCTGCACCTTTCCTATTTGAGTAAATAGATGTCGCTAACCGTTAACTAAATTATAGTAAAATTATGTTAAAATAATAAAATGAAAGCTCAAAGTCAGATCTACGTCTTTGAAGAATCATATTACATACAATTATTAACAAAAAAAATGCATAATTTCATATCCAAGCACCCTCTGGTCTGGTTTACCGCCAGGAGTAGGAAAAATGAACAATGACCATACACAAAACAAAATCAATAAAAAAGGGGGCAATACTTGTATTAAAAAGATTTCTGGACTTATACTGGTAAACTAGTAACAATAAGCATTTTGGCAGCGTGTTTCTGCAAATCTGCGTGCTGTAAGATCAAGAAAACTGACAACTTTGTGTGAAAAGGAATAAGTAAGGAATTATAAAATATTTTTTTTATTATTGATGATAATTTTGGATAATCAGCCAATTTTCTTTCATAATTGTTAAACTTCGACTCGCGACCCGCCGCTCCGTCAACTTATGATTAAGGACTCCGGATGGGTCAGAAACTGGTCGAGCTATCCTGATAAATACGCGTGAGTAAAACGTACAATTTAACAGTAATGAATCTGCCTCACGAAAATTATTGTAACGTTTCTCCTATATTCCAAGTTGGATGTTTGTTCATTTTTATAAAGAAGCTGTAGGTATTCAAAATATTACCGTAAATACTTAAATATGTAAGTAAATTTAATTTGGTATTTAGATAAATGTGAATAGGTGCCTACGCAAATGTATATAAATAGACATCTATTAATAAACATTAACATTATTTATTTATGAATTTATTAAGTAAAATGCCTATTACCTTTTCTTAAAAGTATGACGCAAATACATGCGTAGTTTATACAAGTCTATCCATAAAAAATACAGATTACAAACGTAGGTACGCAGATAAAGATCTTTAACATAAAAAAAAGATATTGAAAATAAATATAACTAGGTACCTACTTATTTAAAAAGGAAAATATAGAAAAACGGCTTTGTATTGCTAATTTATATTGACGTTATGCATTTCAATATGATGCTGTCTGTTTTTTTTTCAGTGGTAAACTGATTTTGATAATAGTTAATACATATTATTTGGTAAAATACTTTAGAAAAGACGCGGGAAAATGCTGGCCGCTTACAACAGCGTCTTTTTGAAATCTTTAGGTGATGCGGTCCTACGGCTGAAGTAGGTAATGATGGTGACATTAAAACTTGGTATGGGGTTAGCTCGAACTCAAAAAATATCCTGATTACTTACTGCAAATTTTCCCTTAGTTTCGGTCATACTACATGGTATAAAACAAGACATTGCCCGCTGTTTGTCTGTCCCTATGTAAGCTTAGATCTTTTAAACTACGCGATTGATTTTGATGAAGTTTTTCATACACAAAATGTTTTAAGAGGAAGGTTTATACGTATAATACATCAATATTGCATTCATGCCGGTCGCTAGTTCTATAATAAAATCCACGTTGCTTCTACGTGCTAGTCCGGACAATTTATATGCCTACTTGTAACAAGACAACGGTAAATTGTTATGGAGTGCCAATTACATTATACAGTTAAGTACAGACATCATCACGCAGAAAACATTATTGAGAACGTTTAGAGAATGTAATGACTCGTGAAGATTAATGTCAGTTGGTAGGTAATTGCCACTGTTGTACGGGCACAATAATTTAACTTTATAGAGTTACAAGGATCTTTTGGCACGTGGATGACATTAACATGAGGGCGTTGGTGTGCATGTTCGCAACAAGAATCTACTCAACTGTCTGTCAAAGGATGGTTAAAAGTGATAGATTATCATGTATGACGGCAATAGTTCTGATTTCGGCCGCATGCCAAAACATATTTATTTATTTATTTATTAAAACTTAATCTACCATTACAGGTTGAGAAACCTAATGCGATAGCTAAGCTTACATTTATAATAATTACTATTTAAATAACACAATGACAAAAAACTACACAAACATAACTTATACCTAAAACAACACAATCTTATAATTATAACAATGTAATCTTTATAGAAATTCACTTGAGTAATAAAATTAACAATACATACAACAACAAAACATACATAAATTAACACTATTTGTTGCTTTCGTAACATACTACATATTATTATAAAATTAATGTTATAAGGTGACTAAAGCAACACGAAAAAATATCTAACCTATCTTGAACACTATTTATGATACGAATTGCTTGCGTGAGGGGTGCTTTAGCCAGCAGATTGGTTCTGGCAGTTGGTATAGCCAGCAGTGGCGGGCGCCGGCGCCTCCACACATAGCGGTCTGGAACAGCAAACCGTAAGCACTGAAGCACTCCTGGATTGTGCTCCTTGCCCCGTAACAACTTAATTAAATAAATGACCAGAGTGAACTGTCGTCGCACCCTTAATTCATTGTACCCGACCATGCCCAGTACAAACAGGGTGGGGTACATCAGCGGATACAATGGATAAACCCCGTACAGTCTGTAGTACAAGTGACGCGTGAACTTGTTCTGTACGCGCTCCAACATGACTGAGTACTTGTATATATTTGTAACAATACATAATATGCACTTATGTCTATGCTTCTTTAGCGATATCCTGCCTTCTAATAATGGCAAGTATTTAGAGCATAATGATAATTTCCAATAAACGACTTATTGAAAATATACTCAATTAGCTTTAAATCTCATTTCACACTTTTGTTAAACAGTAGGTCCTTAAAAACTGTTATTATTATGTAAGTTTGGTCCATCAATTGCGATCAACCGTTTGAATATGATTGTATGCTGCGTATGCATATTGCGAATACGTACACATTTCAAGATAAATTACCGTATAACGGGGTTAATAAGTATTTTTTTTTGTAAAAGATTCCTACCTTTCTTGGTAGCGAAAGCGCATTATTATTTGGGATTAGGTTATTTACAATTCAATGCATTTAGTTGGTAGTCAACATGTCGCATTTGATATTGCACGCCATTTGACTATTCTTACTTGTGGGGTATTTATTTAGAGTTCTGTTGTCGAACAGATTGTCTGTCAAATGCGAAATATGCGTTCTTCATTTCACATATTTTCTCAATATATCTGTATAAGATTTGTAGGTATTAAAATAAAAATCTAATGTTCGATCAAATTACCCGCAATTAGGCCTACTTAGCCCCATTTTACTGAGTATTATTTATTGACTTATCAATAATTACGGTAAATTGCTCGTTAGCAGTTTATTTTAGCATATTATTTTATTGTTTGGAAGTAGCACTACGTTAGTAGACCTTGACCACATCTGATCAATCATTACTTACCTACAACAATATTTTTTAAGGTTTATTCGTAAATCTTGGAATGGTTTGTGTCTGTATGTTTCTTATATTGTTAAGTTACGATAATAATGTTTATTTGTTATCGCGAACTTGTATAATGTTTCATAAAGCTAAGTGAAGTATGATTAATTGATTATATTGGCATTACTTAATAACCTACTAGTATTATTATAGTAACTTTACTGATTATATTGTATTGTATTGATATTTATTATAGTAAATGCCAACAAAGCAGAATGTACACGGTTTTTTTTATTTTTTTATGTTTTTTACCGTCATATTTTGTATGTACCTGTACATATTCTAAGCAAATAAAGATCTATTTTATTCTAGTCCTTGTGATTTTTTAAATTTTAATTTCGAGATGCTTTTGTTTAGTAAGCATTCTTTTGTACAATGGAGTCGTAGATACAATTATAGAAATGAGTAAGGCTGTTGTTTATTAGGGTAGGGTTTGTAATGGTAAATTTGGTAGAATAAAACACAGTAGCTATTATAAATATAATAATATTTGCTGTCAAGTCATCTGTTTACAAATGAACAATTGGTTCGTCAACATTGTAACACTATCACGTTGACGGTACTATTTACACAATACATGGTGTACTTGTTAAGAGATCTGTGAGACGCGTGTGGCGCGGCGGGCACTAAAACGTGTCCTGTCGCGCTGTGCGGCGCTGTGTGTTCCGGTGCGCTAGACGTGGCGGTCGCGCAGCCAGGCGCGGAAGCGGTCCCGGCGGCGCGCGTGCAGCGCGGCGTGGGAGGCGCGGGCGGCGGCCAGCGCGCCGCGCCGGCACAGCTGCAGCGCGCGGCGCGGCGCGGCCGGCTCGGCGGGCAGCAGGCGCGGCGGCTTGCGGCGGTGCGCGGGCGCGGGCGGCGCGGGCGGCGGCGCGGCGCGCAGCGAGTGCGCGTTGTGCGAGTAGCCGCCGGCGCGCGCGCGGGCGTTGCGCACCAGGAACACGGGCTTGGCGGGCGCGGCGGGGGGCGCGGCGCGCGCGGTAGGCGGGCGGGGAGGCGCGCCCGCTGCCCGCCGCGTCCAGCAGCTCGAAGCTCACGCGGCAGTCGTCGCCGCCGTACAGCTTGACGAGGAACACGGAGTGGTCGTGGCGCAGCAGCCTGGCCGCGCGCCGCACGTAGGCCAGCGGGCCGCGCATGCCGCCGCGCGCCGCCAGCTCGGCCGCGCGCATGGACCAGGGCTCGGCCACGCAGTGCTGCAGCTGGCGCACGGCGATGCTGACCAGCTTGTCCAGCGTGTAGGCGGGGTAGGCCTTGATGCCGAGCATCTCCCGTGCGGCGTCCTCGTAGGCGGGCGCGTCCATGTTGCCGTCCAGCACGGCGCGCACCAGGTCCAGCAGCACGTCGTAGTACTGCGCGGGCTCGTCAGCAGCCAGCGCGGCGGGTTGCAGGCGCAGCGCGTGCGCGACAGGCGCGGCGGCCCTCTGCCCCGCGAGTGCGGCGGCCGCTCGTCGCGCGGCGCCCAGGCGTTGGCACAGCGCGCCGTGCACGCGCAGGAACAGGTACCACGACGTCGTGCACACGAACCGCGCCTCCTGCAGAACATATCACATTATACTTACACTCTTCAATAGCTCAATATATCAAACATTACAATATACTTGTGATATAAGACTCAGATATTAAATGTATCAACCACAGCAATTCTGAAACCTCAACCTATTACAAGAATTTTATCATCATATTCTCATATCACACTTTTCCCACTATAATTTAGATTATCTCAACAAGTTAGTCTACACTTACATTAGGCGGATGGTCTCTGTAGTCGTCCTCAATGTCCTGCGGCTCCGCTTTAATCTCAGTCTTCATGGACATCTCCTCATTACTGCTCGTCCGCTTCACACTGTTTGCTGATGCATTCGAACCATCTGACAAACATACAAATCCTTTAAATTATTTCCACAAAATACTCAGAAAATAAAATGCATAAATACCAAATCTAATAATACAGGTTTAGGTCGATTTAATCTATTAAAATAGGAACAAAATAAGAATCAGATATTCATGCACTAGCAAGTCCTTGAAAACACAAATTTAGTACATGATGCAGGATAGGTAAACTATAACTAACATTCAACTAATAGAGGAACATTATAAATGTGTAAACTAGCTCACTATAGTGTAACATTCAGGTTTAGCAACAAGTTTAGAGACTTCAGTGGAAGGCAGCATGCGGGATCACCACAGACATTCTGTCTAATTGCACATCGCATGTTTTTACATCATTGTCTCATACATAACATAGTATATGTTATAAATATTGTTGTATTGCTTACCTTTGCTATCTGTGTTGTTATTGTTCTTGGGCTTGTTTTCTTTGTTTTTATTGTTTTTACCGCTTTTATCCGACGCATTGTCTGATTCAGACGACTGTTGACAAAACATTCATATATTAGTATTAGAATAAATAGTACCTAAATTGATGATTCGTTTCATCTCCTATTTAACTTTAAATAATTAACAATCAACTTCAAATAATCAGATGCAACTATTTGTATGTAAACTTTTAGTGTGTAAGTGAGACTTCAGTAGGAAGGCAGCATGCGGTATCACCACTGACATTCTGTCAAAAGCACATCGCATGAGTTGTCATCATTGTCTCAATAAATATTAAAGTCTTACAGAATTGAATTTTCTTTTGATAGATCTACTCCTATAATGCACAATAAAAAATAAGATTGATTTAAAATCCATTACTCTATGTAAGCTACAGTAATTGGCTGAATTTGAAACCTAGAACTAGTGAAAAGCCCTAACAGAAGTTAATGGTTATCTTGTGTGGGGATCGAGCCCACAACACATCATACATTGCTAGCTTTATACTACTCATCTGGTTGTGTAATCAAAATCAAAAGGTTTTTATTTCAAGTAGGCCTGCTCAGGCACTTCCAAAACGTTACTGACTCTAGTTGCGCGGTTCCAACATGTCATTCTTATAAAGAATGAACAGGCAAGAAACTCCATAAGTTACTCTTTTAATATGTAATAATAAAGAATGCTTCCTTACCTCTTGTTTCTCCTGTTTGACAGCATTAGTGTTCTTGTCGTCCTGCCCCTCACCGCTCGGACTGCCCGGACTCGCAGCATCTTCCTTATCTTCTGAGCAAACATACCAACGCTTAGTTTTCTTATTTGTTACTTATGTTAGGTAGATGTGATAGGAAAGGTAATAGTATAGTTATAGAGACTTCAGTAGGAAGGCAGCATGCGGTATCACCACAGATATTCTGTCAAAAGCACATCGCATGAGTTGTCATCATTGTCTCGGAATTATTTTAAATTTGATGACAAAAAAATGACTTGTAAATGTTCAAGTACTGTACTGGGTAAATTTCTGGTAAAGGCGGTACAATAATTGCAACTAAAGTTGGCTTTGTGGACAGACATTAAAATAGACACTATAATTTAAATATATTAAAGTTTTATCAGCCTGTTAGTGTTTCCTTCAAGCTTTAGTATTGTGTGAGGTGCACAACAAAATCAACTTATTCTACGCCATAATTTTAATTCAAGAGCATTAAAAAAAAAGCACAAACAAAATATATGTTTGGATATACAGCTAATACACTTAGCTACCATCACTACCATAGGATAACAACAAATACAACATACACGTGTCACTTTTTCTTTTGTATATACTCTTTATGGTGCATTTTCTTTTCTTTATTATTATCTTCTAAGCTTTTTATGTCATTATATTGTACTATCAGTAATGCACATACCTTCATCCCTCTCATCATCGGACAGCGGCTGTCGCGGGTGCGCGAACAGGTCCGGCAGGAAGTGTCGCAGCAGCTGCTTGATGCGGCGCTTCTCCGCCTTCTGGATGGCCGTCTGCCGCCGCGCGTGGTGGATGAGAAGCTCTGCCGTGTCGCGCAGGATCTTTATTGCTGGATACATAAATGATGAAGGTTAATATTGAATAAAGTAGTGAAAAACTTCAGTAAAGGATCGTAAGTTCCTACCTAATAATATAAGTGTCAGATTTGTTTATCAATGTTTGCTACTCTTACACATCCTACTAATATAATAAAGACAGCCGCGAAAGATTGTTAGTATGGACTTACTTTTACGCTCAAACGACTGTGTAATTTTGATGAAAATTTGTATGGAAGTAGCCAACACCGGTTTAACACATAAAATACTTTTTAACTAACTGCGTTAAAGAGGGAATGATGTGTTTGCAACTATAACCTGAAATTCGCGCTGGCGAAGTCGCGGGCAACAGCTAGTAAAATTAAATATTATTTTACCTATGGATTTTCCTCGCACGAAAGTAAACTTTTGGTCAGGTTTTATCAAAAATACTAAATAAGTGTTATATTAAAAATAAGCTTATACATTGTTCCGTATTTTCCTAATGTTCTGTTCATAAAACAATTACGTTAAATGGACAATAAACTTACTTATAATTGGTCATAACACACACATATCAACACTTTGCAAATGAATAAAGAAAATCGCTTAGTTGATTAGTTACAAGCTACATTCAACAACACATAGCATAGTAATTTGATACAAAGTTGCTAGCTATGAAAAAAAGAGGTAAATAATCGTTGAAAAGTCCGAATTCGATTTTAATAGCTGTAATTATCAAGAAACAGAATTGTTCAGGAAAGAGTTTATGTAATTACCGAGTTGTTAACGGAAGGAAGACAGTTATTATAAATTATTCATTAGTATTTAGTGTTTCGTAAACAAATAATTTAGGCTAAAGCATTTTTTTTTATAGAAGTGTTTTATTTTTGCTGACAAATATGTATAGTTTAAGTTATAGAGACTTCAGTAGGAAGGCAGCATGCGGTATCACCACAGACATTCTGTCAAAAGCACATCGCATGAGTTGTCATCATTGTCTCAATAACTTGCCTAATATTTAAATTAATTTATAACAAAAATATGTAAAAATGTACTATACAACCTTTACTTTCAAACTGCTTTTTTAAGTAAATGTAAATATTTAGTATTTTGAATGACATAATAAAGAGTATTTAATACCAGACCCTTTTTTTATATCGAAATTTTTATTACAGAAAAAATATTGTCTAACCAAGCTACCATTGAAAAATATAAGAATCATATACAAATGTACTTGTCGTGTATCTTGTTGTGTCTTAACATAGCCATTAAACTTTTTATAATCATACACAAGACACATCTTAAATTTACAAGGCTTGTACTACTTACATCCAAGTTCTACATGACAAATGAACATCGGAATAAATTTTCGACCAGTTTACAATGTGTATATAGATAGAATATTCTTTATTGCACACCACATGAGAAACAGATTTGACTAACAAAATCAAAAGGTTTTTATTTCGAGCAGGCCTTCTCAGGCACTTTCAAAACGTTACTGACTCTAGTTGCAACAAAAGTTACTATGTGTATTTCTCACCTTCTTGCCGGCTCTGCATCTCATAGTTGATAACAACGTGCGGCCCCTGCCTGCGCGCTGCGAACGCGGCTTCGACTTCGTTAAACAGCGACTTTGACCGCATCGCCTTCAAGTCGTTCTGCTTGAAGTTGATGCCTTGGTGGTCTAACGACTTTAAGTAGTACTTCTCGTTTTGTTCTCGCCATTGCTTGTTGAAACCCTGGTGATGATAAATTAAATTAGTATTATTTTCTGTGTGGTGTATTTGAATTACTTTGGTATAAATAATATTTTTTTTTGTAAATGAGACTTCAGTAGGAAGGCAGCATGCGGTATCACCACAGACATTCTGTCAAAAGCACATCGCATGAGTTGTCATCATTGTCTCGATAGGAAATGATAATTTTATTTTTCCATGTTATATTTTGTATGTATAATGGTGTATATAAAATCTAGTAGCTCTTGTTCATCAAAAATAAACATTATCATATCTTTTTTCCATTACTTAACATTTTTCTTTGACAATTTTATTCAGTGGATCAAACACTATTGCATTTCCTCATACTATTTTCATTGTTTGCTTTTCAATATAAAGCTACAAGGATTTTTTGACATGTGGATGATATTTTATTAACATGAGGTCGATCCTGGCACTCAAAGGGCTCCAGGAGGAAACATAGTGAGTTTTAGTCAGTAAAAGTCCGACACTCCCGCTGCGCCCACAGCAGGCGGGGTCATTTAATCATTTCCCACAAAAAAAATCGTAACAGAAAAAAATTATCAATTTGACTGTTTGTCAAAAGTGACTGTTTTAATTTCGGCCACGTGCCAAAACATTCTTGTAGCACTCTACCAGTCATTCACACGCCCTCCAGGCTACCCTCACCATCTTCTATAACTAGTTATTTACCTTCTGCGCCTCCCGCCACTCGTCCTCCTTGGCCTTGAGCCGGCGCAGCACGACAGGCACGGCCACCACGGGGTTCTTCTTCAGACCGGCGATGATGTCCACCGCCTGTAACACATGACACTGTAATCACTTCGTCCGGTCACTTGCAGGCTAGCGAGATACATACATGGTGATTATTTAACTGCTTTTGGCTTTTGTTGTATACTGTAGTTTAACCCCGACACATAGGACCTTTTAATATGGACTATTTCCAACAAATTAAACGAATTTTGAATATATCTGTTCTTGTTGGAATATAAAAGACTGCATATCGAATTATGAATCAATGACTTTATGTCGAAGTTTTGTTTATATAATGAATTCTATAATTTACTGCACATAACTGCTTGAATATCATTAATCTCAAATTATGTAACTTTATCGGGGTTTTAAATTGTAGTTAAAGAGACTTCAGTAGGAAGGCAGCATGCGGTATCACCACAGACATTCTGTCAAAAGCACATCGCATGAGTTGTCATCATTGTCTCAATAACCATATATTTTAATCAAACTAACTCATTTATCATTATTTTTTAATACATTTGATTAGGATTCTTTGATCATCGTTTTGTAGTCCACTTCTGGGCATAGGCCTCATGTTAAGACAAGTTAAATTAACACCATGTATAAACTAAAAGGCTTTGTTTACTGAACTACTAAGCTTCTGTTTGTAACTATTACAATATGTAAGTGTGCTCATGCTTTGTAAAAAGAGAATATCTTATAAATGATTTTTACGAGAAATATTCAACACTGTAAAGCTCTTACTTGCAAATAAGTTGTAAATTAACATAAAAATAATTTGCAACAATTAAATTGAGATATCTATTACATAATTTTATAATAATATTTTACTTTTCTTCTTTATGTGAAAGATTTCGCTATAATTGTATAAATATTTAGCATGAGCATACAAACATAGCATATTTTACTGTGCATAAAACTAACCATAACCACTTAAAGCTAACTAAAACTAAATATAAAAGAGCATAGACAAAGGCATGCAATGCTGTGTATAAAATAATATATTGCGAAATAAAATAGCAGACTGCCTTTATATTAGCGATATAACATTTCTAATATATAGCAAAAAAAAAAAAACAACTACTAGTCCTTAAACTGCTCAATGATAAACTAAAATCAAACTTTCCCCATACTAATATTCAGTTGAAAACCTAGTAATTAACCTTACATAGCTTTTACATACTTTACAACTTTCGTAACTCACAATTCCCCAAACTAATCGTGATTTCTCTCCCAAAAGTAATGCTTCCTAGCTTCTACATTGTTCAACCGCCTAAATATCTCTTCTAACCGTTAGAACCCCAACAAAACCGTACTAAAAGCAGTTCCCTATCGCCCCCTAGCTTCTACACTGTTCAACCATCTAAATATCTCTTCTAACTCTCACAACCCCATCAAAAACCTACTAAAAGCCGTTCCCTATCGCCTCCTAATTTCTACACTGTTCAACCGCCAAAATACCATTTCTAACCCTTAGAACCTCATCAAAAACGTACTACAAGCAGTTCTCTATCACCCCCATAGCTTCTACACTATTCAACTGTTTCTAACTCTTTGAAACCCTATCAAAAACTCTATAAACTGTTTCCTACCACCCATTAGCTTCTACACTGTTCAACCGCTTAAATATCTGTTTAACCCCATCAAAACCCCACTACAAGCCTGTCCCTATCGCCTGACACTACTGTCGTGTCGCACAGCATGCCTAGAGGTCCGTGTCGTCCGTACCACCTTGTCTCCGTAGATCCTGCGCAGCGCGCGCTGGTGCACGGTGGGCGAGTGTCCGCCGAGGCAGTCGTCCAGCCGGTACTTGGCCGCGTCCTCCGCAGTCATGCGCGATAACTTCTTCTGCACGCCTTCCAGTACGCGGATCGTGGACGCGTTCGTTTCTATTACTACGTCCAACTGGAAATTGAGAGAGGATTGTTATTTACTTCAATCTTATATCACCGAGAACATTACAATAGTGTTAGTCGTTAGACATTCTACAGTTGTTGCTAATATTTCGCTATATGAATGCGCGAAACTTCGACAGTTTTCACAATTCGACTGCTAATCTGACTTCCACAACCCACCGTCATCATTGTCGTCCTGCCCTTATCCAATTTTATTAAGTGTCGGAGCAACACAACTCACCAACCAGACGTCACACTATCATTTACCCCTTTTTCATTTATATCATTCCTTATAAAATCCACCCATCTTTTCTTTGGCCTTTCTCTTCCTTTCCTGGATGGAAAGGAAGAGACACACTAATACCCATCACTCTCTTAGACACATTACCGATCCTACAGTATATTGTGAACGATATGAATGTGATAAATACCTCAAATCTCTCATCCTCACAGCGGTAGATGTATTCCTCGTACTGCGTCTTCCGCGACGTCACAAACGTGGAGTCCTCGCTCCACGTCGGGAAAGACACCCATGTGTCGTTGAGTACCTGGTCAATAATGTTATATTAGTATGATAAATTGAGTTGAAGGCAACTATAATTAATAAAGAGTGAGAGGGTTATTTTATTTTGTTAGAAAACATATTGTGATGATTATGTAGCTCAAAAGAATCATAGTATATCAATGTCTTTTAAAGAATGGATAAAACAATGTAAATCAAGTTTTAATTTGAAAATATTAAATTTTTCCCGACATAAATTTTCTCTAATCGAGTCCTTAATTACTAAACAGTCCTGATTCATGCACAATGAGCCAAGTAGGCTACAGTAGCCTACTTGTGGAAAAAGGAGTCTACCACCAAGTAGTCCTAATACATTTTATGCTTATTTCTAGATTATATTATAATGCTATATGCTCACCTCCTTGCAGAGCGGCGTCCGCCCCGAGCAGCGCCTGGCGGCGGCCTCGCGCGGGAGGGCGCAGTAGGACGTGCCCAGCCGCTTGCACGTCGTCAGGTCTGTAGCAATACACATAACATAAATAGGGAGTTATGAGTACAGGCTATAGTCATATTATTGACCATACGAAACATGCTATAGTTTTTACATATATCCTACCAAAGTGCTCTTTGTACCAAAGTGTTTTTTTTCTCCTCAACTAGAGCACAGGAAGCATTAAAATTGACGTTCAAGAAGTGCGACTAAATTGTCAATTTCGAATAATTGGTTTTTGATTTATGGTCGATCAGTTTTGAAAGACATACTCCCAAATCAACATGTTAATATTAAATATACTAGAGTGACCAATTTCGAAGCTGTATAGGCAAATTCCTTGACACATGAGTCAGTTTTAATAATATTATATCTTACCTATATCCATAGCAGCATCACCCTGCGGGCGCTCGTGTCGTAGCTGCGCGCCCAGCGCGCCTACGGGCTCGTAGCGCAAGCGCTCGGGGCCTACGCCACCCGTCGCTACGGGCACGCAACTCGTAGCGCCAAGACCGCAACTGTTGTAGGCTGGGGGAAGAATAGGAAGTGTTATATAATTAGGTTTTAATAATATAGTGAGCCAGAAAATTTTCTTATTTGAAGTCCAGAGTAGAAATTAGTTTCTTTAGTATTCATTCTACCCCTGGTGTCTCAAACGCTCAAAGATCAACACAAAAATATCAATTGTCAGTCAAATCTCATGATAAACTCTGACATTGGTTGTAAATTATATGGTCAACCAATCACAGTCCTGAACAGTTGTTTTGACAGCACATTTAATTTATCAACCTTCAACAAACCAGGGGGTTACTTTCTTAAATTGACGATATTTAACTTAAGGTATTCTTTATTTCATTAATTCCATAACTACTTTAGTCAGCCAGTTACGCGGGACACATTATAGTGCACAAGCGTGTGCGCAAACACAGGTGCACTCTCTGTTCCTTTACTCTCATAGCCCGATGGGACGGTAATCCGACACGACTGGAGAGAGATCAGGCGCAGGACACACATTTTTACGTGCCTTCCGAAACACGGAAAGAACGTTAGTATATATGTATACATACCGGTGTGTAGCGTGTTGGTGGGCGCGGGCGGTTCGGGCGGGCCGAGGAAGTCCGCCAGCCACTTGTGCAGCTCCGGGTGCCGCACTAGGAACGGCTCCGTCACACACAACAGCTCGGATGACGAGATGATCTCGTTGGTGAATAGCAGCAGGCATCTAAGGACCAAGTGTTGTGTTAGTCTCTTATGTTTTATCTAGCTAATTCTTTAACTTTACTTATATCTGTAAGTACTAAATCTCATTATATTAATTTACAATACATATACAATAACAATCCAAAGAAAACTTCAAATTGTTTGTATAAGAAGAGTTTCAGCTGGATAATTGTGTAACTTTTTTGATGCTTTGTAAATATTTTATGTTATAGTTCTATAAGTTTAATTTTAAACTTAGATATTTTGTGTTTACTATAGTTTCTGTCGCTTTCTATTTTACTTTGTGTCAGTAAACAACAAGACTCTTTCTCTTTATTTTTTTAGGAACTTTTGTTAGCTACATGGCAGTCCCATTATACCCTATAAGTATATCTTAAACTAATACTCTAAGTAAAATAAACATAATCTTAATATCTATTTAACGAAATGAAAATTTACTTTTTGGCCGCATCAGACCAAGGAACATAGAGCTATTTATTTCAGTACTCACTTTAAGAAGTTATCATAGACGTGTTGCGACCGCAGCGCTTTCCTTGCGCGGTCGAAGAAGTTGAACTCGTGTACTGTGGCGAGCTTGGAGGCCTCCGCGTAGGACACGTCGCGCACCGTGGGGCCCGACAGCAGGCACACGCGGGACTTCTTGGCCGGCGGCGCGCCCACCGCTGGGTGTACAAGATGTTAGGTAAATAACGTGCAAAGACCACAAGTAAAATGGGATAAGGACTAGGAAGGAATAAGGACTACTCTAATCAACTATAAATAATACAATGAAAAAGTGTAAACCTTAGACAGGACTCGAACCTGCGAATTCTGGCTTAACGCGCTTTACCAATTAAACTGCCGAGATCATTGCGCATGAGTTTGAATTTGTATTTCCGAAGTCACATTGAGAAAAACCAATACTTTTGAATATTAGCCCTCTTTTTCAAGAAACAACTTATTTGACTGTCAAATCTCATGCAAGTCAATTTCAGTGTTCTGGTATAACATACTAAATGATTAACTTTACCCTTTACCCTCATTGAAACTTGATTGAACATTGAAACTCTTGTCTATAAGTCGTTTATCTTGTCTATAAGTCTCGTCTATAGTAATTTATCGTATAAGCTATCTCTTTCATTACACACTGTACTCACCAATCTGGCTGGAGGATGTGAAGCTGGGCGACCTCTTAAGATGATGATGTTGCTGCGGCGGCGCCGTCACCGTGCTCGATGCAGAGCTGGTGTGCTTCGGCAACTGATACAAATATATAATATATTAGTAAATGTTCTATAGATAATAAAAGTTTAGTTTAGTTGATATTAATACTGGTCAATTTTACCACTAACAAAAATGAATGACTGTAAAATCAAAAGGTTTTTATTTCGAGTAGGCTTTCTCAAGCACTTTCAAAACGTTACTGACTCTATTTGTGAGGTTCCAAAATGTCATTCTTATGGAGAAGAACCGGCAAGAAACTCCTTAAGTTACTCTTTTAAAAATAGATAATACAATTTATATGTTACAATAAGTATGTAACAACAACGAAATGGAAAGTGAAGTTCAAATGAGAAGACATTCAATGGCAAACTGGTCTTCTTACAATATTTAAAATTATTTTATTATTCAATAGAGTATACCTCCAAGTTATTTCACTATTTCAGAGCCATCATTTTTGTTAGTGGAAAAAATGAATTTCGTTTTATAGAGACTTCAGTGGAAGGCAGCATGCGGGATCACCACAGACATTCTGTCTAATTGCACATCGCATGTTTTTACATCATTGTCTCACACCCGAAATAATTTTGAATAAAATGTGTAGAATACGGCTAGGCGAGCCATAAATTAGCTTTAAACTTAGCTTGTTCCTTTATGGGACTATAAATTATTAGCCAATTCGATAATTCTGATGTCCAAAATAATTTTCACATGTCAATGTGCATTTAAAGGGTTTTAGGGTCTACAAGTACATCTTATTATAACAGCATAGTTGTCAAAATAGAATAGAAACACCACTACATGCAGGATAGTGTGCTATCTCCATTCAAAAATGACAACAATCTTACTTTAAAAGGTAGTAGTAGTAGGTGAAAAGCCTTGCAATAAACAGCTACATTCTAATTCAAACATTCAAGTTATCTTTAACATTCATCAATACTAAAAAAGGGGTAGGTAATTCTTGACAAGACATTATAACGACATCACACAAACACACCTATTCTAAATTTACAGATAAATGTATGAATCATTTACTTGAAGCACAAATCTAAGACTTTGGTCACACACTTATCTAAGTGTTGTTAAAAACAATACGATAATACGTGTTTGATTTGTTTATCTGATAACTAGCGTAGTGTAGATATAAGATTGTTTTGGTTTTACCAAAATTGATAGTCTTACTTGGAATATATAAAATTTCCGTTTGACATTAATTTTAATTAGTTAAGTATTTTAACAGAAATGTGGAACAAAACGAAATGCACAAATTATCAGAATCAGATTAAATTAACATGGAAAAAGACCATATCTATTTCTAATTTATGTAAAAATGTCGTTGTTTTAATTTAAGTATGTCTCCTTTCGCAGGTCTGCTGGAAGAGATTTCTCATAGAAATAAGCAGTACTTTTGTACACTGCTTTCTTATTTAAGTGCTTCTATTAATTTATTTGTGTTCTATTGTTAAATAAACAAAATAACATTTCTAAAGTACCCATAATAGTCAATACTACAATTTAAACTGTATTCTAACAATATACATAGTAGGATATACTTCTTGCATCAAACTATATAGTATAATTAGTCATAAATCATGTTATATTGTTATGTACATACCGGCGCGTGCAGTAGATGTGGCGGCGAGGCGGCCGCCGCGCCCGGGAAGCGCTCTGCCTCGCTATCCGCACGACCAGACTGTTGGAAACATACTAAGTATAAGTTAAAGTATTATGATGAGATTAATGTTGGGAGGTCTGTACTTTAAAAGTGTTAAAGTGAACTGCTGTTTCTAAATTTCAGCTGTCTTATACTGGGTCATATGAATTGTAATAGAAAGATAGGTTAAGGTGTATGAATGTCTTTTTATTGAGTTTATTATCAGATAAGTTTGCTAAATGGTTCTATTCAGCACTGCTTATGCTGCACTCGATGTAAAAATACCAAATGCTGTAAGTTTTTCTATTAAATTTAAAAACTCACTAACATTCCATTATCAGATTCTGATTGTGGACTAGAGACTATTGACTTGACTATATTATTTTTATACTTGACTATTAACTATGAGACTATTCGGGAAGTATATTCTTTCCAACAAAGTAGAAATCACTCGTCAAGCGACAAGGAACTTACGTGTGAATAAACCATAATAAATACAAACATCTGAATTGACCACCTTCTTTTTTTTTTAAAGTCGATATAATCATAGTTAAACAGTACTCACAATAGGTCCATGCGCAGCAGGTAACAGATGCTGCACATGCGGCGTGTGAGGCGCGTGCGGCACATGCGGCACGTGATGCGGATGCTGTGGATGCTGAGTATGCTGTGTGTGCGGCGCCAGCGCGCTGTGCGGGGGATGCGGAGTATGCTGTGTGTGCGGCGGCGGCGAGCGCGTGTAGTGCCGGGAGTCGCCCGGCTTCGTCACTGCTTTAGCGTCCGGGAGGAACTGCCCGAACTCGGCTAGTAGGTCGTCTTGGTTCTCGAATAGTTTCGCCACCTATGACATAAAGTGTACAGTTTAGAAAGATATTCGTTCACTAAAAACATTAGATAAATTACTGCCAGAACGCTAGTGCAAATCCATGAGAAAATTAGGAAATAAGTTGCAGAACAAATCATTTCTGGAATTTTTGATTATGTTGTCATTCTGAATTAAACCTTTAATCGAGACAACACTAAAAAACAACAAATCAATTCAGATACTATAGTATAATCATAAAAACTCACAATGACCAAACTTAAGACAAAATCGTAACATTAGCAATATATTAAACCCAAAATCATTCACCGATAAATACAAATCTCCTTTTTTCCATTCCATCAATAAATGTATCCACAACAAACCTGAGAATACACCTCTTGCTCCGTCTGCTGCTTAGCTTGCGGCTCCTTCATCTCTCTATGCCCGCGTTGGTACGCGTGCAATATCTCCAGGAAACGCTTGTACTTATCCGGCTGACGGGAGAACCGCGACTGTTGGAAAGAGGGATGTTATTATATGTGTAGTGGTGAGGGTGTAGTGTGTGTGTGAGAAGGTGTAGTCAGAAAAGCAGCCATATTATTATCATAGGAATCAAACGGTAATTAGTGTCATCATTTTTGTAGTTTGAGTTGAATTTTCATATATTTTTTTAGATTATAATGTATCTAAATTTACGATAAAAATAATATAAGACCATTCATTAAACCCTACAATATTAAACATCTATATATTAGAATATCTATATCTATCTTAGAATAAAATAAAAGTTTCTGATCAAGATTAAATCGATCAAAACAAAGTTAGCAAGTAAGTTGTTAGAAAGTCTAATTAGGATAGAATAGCAGTTATTTCTTAGATCTAAGTAACTAATAAATAAAAGTCTAAAAGAAATAAGTACATAAATATATAATAACAGCAAAAACCAAGTTACCTTGATCTTATTAACGTATTCAATAGCATGGTTGAACTCAACGGGCTGACTGGACGGCGCGGGCGCGGCGTGTGGCGTCGTACTCGGCGCGGTCGAACCTGCGTTATAAACATATACTGGTTAGTATGCTGTTGTGAATAGTAGAAGATATTTGTAGTGTTAAAGGTAGTGTCAGAACTCTAATAGAGCAGCCGCAAGTTTTTATCATTGCTGTCAATCGGTAATTAATTTCATCATGGTAAATATTTCTATGGAACAAACAGGACTGGAAGTATACAGAGGTCAAAGAGCTAACATTAGATAGAAAGAAATGTAAGTGGCTACGGCGACAAATGCATAAGCACTTAAATCTGTATATATTGAAATTCTTATACGAATTTCAATAATTTGAAAAATATTTGTTTTGATAATATTTATGCCATGGCTATAAAGTGCCTTTCACATTCAAAGGAAAATAGAGTAAAGATCCAAACTTGTTTTTACTTTTTCAACATAAAAATAATCACAACATCATTCGAAAAAAGTTTATTTCCCCTTAGCCAATGGTGTCCTACAACTAAAAACCTGTTTCAAATCTCTCCACAAATTCCTTAGATATCTGCAAATGTACAAGTATTGAAATCTTACCAGGTGTAGAAGCATGGTGTATCGCCGCCGCCTCAATCTGCTGGTGTGCTTGCGAGATCTGATGCAGCGTGTTGGTGGGCGTCGAGTTCACTGATAGATTGTGCACGATCGAGTTATTGACAGACCTGTGAAACGAATCATGAGTTAGTTGTGTGTTGAAAATAAAGATATAGAATACACAAATTCGATCAAATTATAAAATAAGCATTGATTTTAGAAACCTATGAGTTGATAGTATGCATATAAGTACATGATTATTGCTTAATTAACTACTTATAAATAGCTCAATATCAAAAGTAGTCAAGTCCATATATCTATAATGCTTTCTCCGCAAACTTATTTAGCATTATTAAAACTTTTAGAAATTCTTTTCGAAATGAATACTACCAAGAAAATTATATTAATGTCATAGTTAAATATTAATGAACTTAAAACAGTAATTATTATTTGTAGACTTGATAACATGGAACCCTATCATTCATATATTATATTGCCAGCTATAAGATAATCAAGAAATATTATTACAAACGCCAAATAAAGCACAACATATCTGCCTACCCATCACCACACGAGACAGTTGACACAACACATAATATAGAGTAACAAAAACAACCCCTAAAGCTCTACGTTAAAACCACCCAAAACAAACGCAGCGTTATCAAACGCTAAGAAAGTGGGCAACAAAAATATTGACGTAGCGCGAGGTGAATGAACCAAAACAGCTGTTGCGTCACCGACGCCCGCTCGCGCGCTACTGGCGAACGTTCGTTATTAGCATAACAATCTTTGTACATGGTATCGTTTGAAATTGCATTTTTATATTGTATTGTCGTTTATATTTTAGTTGCTATGGAACAATGTTTTATATTTATTTATGATTGTTTAATATTTCATTGTTTCTAGGATCATTTTCTTTGCAAGCTGGCAAAAAAGATGCACTTGCGTGATAATATTTTATGAGTTTTTTTAAGAATACACTAAACCACACTTTATTCAGATTGTTCCATGGCTTCTTTTGACTTAATGACACTATTACATAGGTAAAGAACACAGTTCGCTGTTTTGTTCTCTGGTGTAGATAATATTTAGTGTAGACATATTTTTGCATGAATCAGCATGATTTACTTGTTTTCCTAGCCATGAGCCTCTGTCATGTCTGTATTACGAGTACTTAAAGGTACTCGTAATACAGACTCTGGAAGGAATCACCTACATAGTAGAAAACAAAGTTGCTTCCAGCTATCCATCTGTCCTAATGCTTAGATCTTTAAAACAAGTAATCGATTTTGCTGTGTTTTTTATAGATATAATATTTCAGGAGGAAGGCATATATCTGTATTGCACCCGTGCGAAACTAGGTGGGTTGTTCCAAGAGGAAGGTACATATCTGTATCACCATCTGTATTGCACCCATGCGGAACTAGGCGGGCCCCCAGTTCCAAGTATGAATAATGAATAATACGAGTATGTACTTACTGTGCAACGGGTAGTAGATGCACAAGCTGCGGCTGCGGCGGCGGGTGCTGCGAGCCGAGCAGCACGCTGCTGGCGCCGCCGCTGCCGCCGAAACCTGTGGGCGACGGCATGGACACTGACACCTGCAAGCGAAATATACGGTTATAATGTGCTCATTACATCTGCCTTAAGAATGGACTTGCCCTCGACAGAGAGAAATGGAAGGATAAGGAGGCCCAAGCAGTGGGACAAAATAGGCTTTTAATAAAGTAAATTAATCTGTTTTGGTGTTCACGAGGCTAATTATTTATTTCAAAGATATCTTTTTTGAAATTATCGTACTTAGATATTTAATTAATAGCATGGGACGATGAAATTATAAACTCAAATTCATTTTGTAGTGAAACTAAATTGTTCTTTAAAGATTGTAAAAAAAACGTCTTAAGATTTTTATTAGTCACAAGATACAATAATAATTGCATTCAATAGACATTCAGACATTCAGGAAACCTGGTGTTTTTAATTAATGAATATTGGGAAAAATTAGGTTTTAGCAATATCTTCTCACTAGAAAATTTACAGTACTATCAATAAACATACCTGTCCATTACTCTGAACTTCGATCTTATACCCCGGTGGCAGAAAGGTGTTGAAGCCGACGATCAACTCGGGATGACCCTTGAACAGGTTCGATACCCGGGTGATGACGCCTGGGGTGTCAATGCTGCAATAAAACGTACTTGTTAGATAATGGCGAGGGATGAAACGTTGGAATTTATAGGGAGTTTTAATCAGATACATTAAAAATGCAGCCATTAGATTTTTCATTACATTCAAACGGTAATTGTTTTCATCATAAGAATTTGTTTGGAAATGTTGAAGTTATTTTATTTTCTGTTTCGTGTCTATTTACTTATTGTACTTTTAAACATTTTTTTTTCTTGTTAAACTGTGTTTGTAAGTTATATCACAAAGCCACACACTTTGCATTGTGTTTAGTATATGTAGCAGGTCGGAATAGACAAGTTAAGTTTACTTACGTCTGACTCTTAAACTCCTTCATGATGTCAAGGAAGTCGTTGTAGACCTGCGGCTGCGTGTTGAACTTGAACTTGACCTGGTCGAGGTACGAGAGAGCGTCCTCGACCTTGAGCCGCTGGAACTGTCCGGCGGCCTGCTGGGCGGCTGGCGGGGGCGCGGCGGGCGCGGGCGCGGCGGGCGGGGGCGCGGAACCTGCGCCCCCCAGTGGGGCCGGTGCGGGCGACGCGCGCCCTAGTGCTGCCGGCAGGGCGGAGAGAGCTGGCTGCTGCGGGGGCAGGGCCTGCTGAGGGAGGAACTACTGTTATCGTACTTGCACATAACCGTGATATTGCAACTTAAAGTCGCTACGAATAAAATGTCATGGCATGGAATAGCCAATCTTGTCCATGTTGGAGTTAACTTTAATTTTGCCTAGGATTTTAAGAAGTACACATTCCACCTACACAAACAATAAAAGCTATGAAACACAATATAAAGATCTGTAAGTTACTAACAACTGTTCACCTAAAAAACTCACGAACTTCATAATTAAAAGAATTAGCAGTGCGAATCCAACAAATTAATTTACATTCTCAAGTACTATTTAGCAATTCAATTATTCATAGTCCTTAGAAATAGTCTAATACAAGTCCTTATCAATATAATTAGCAAGCCATGACCTAAAGCACTATCAATAACAAAGTAAACAATGATATTAATTTTGTTGTCATTTGCGCAATCATAACGAAATGCAGAATGCTAGTTATGTAATCGTATTTCTATTATTGCAACATCATTATAAATTTACTTTTTTGTTGTTACTGTCCTAGTTGCATAGCAAAGATACCTTTTTCTTTACTCTATCTTTGTCTTTGGCTATGGATGTGCCAGTTTCATTATTATTTTAACTCTATGATCAAGCAGGCCATATCAAAGTATTCTTTAAGAATCACTGATCATGAATGATATAAAATATCCACAGCCAAAGGGCTATCTTTCCCTATAAGAATACAGCGATGCAGTCAAATAAACGCTGAGACTAACTAAAAAGATCTGACAAAAATCTTGCAAATGACCAATTATACGACAAATAATACAAACTTTCACAACAGAACGCCTATTTTCATCGAATCAGCTATTTATAAACAGTAGCAACGTTACCCTGTTATGTAAGAGCAATAACAACCAACTATATACCATCAATGAGTTAGGTTTGAGTTTCAAACTACGGATTGCGTGGACGTACTTCCCAACAAAGTTAGTTCGAAGGATTCTATTGTGTAATATTAAATGTAATTAGACTATTACTTAACTATATTAAGTTTTCGTTGTGTTTTATAAGTGGAAAGTTTTTTTATTACATTGGTGTGGGTGTTTGTGTACTTTCAAATTAAATAATAACCTATTTTATTTTATTATCTAACATTTCAACAATGGATATGTGGGTGTGGGGATTTCTATGAGTTTGTAAAAATTGTCGCGTGGAGACTAGCGGTCTTCGAATATCACAGAATTGCGTCACCTCCTCCGCTAGGAGAGGCTTTAAGTGATTCCTGATCGTAACAAGCAAAATATCGAACATCATCTCAAGAGTAGATAACTAGAAACTGAAGTCAAGGAAATACAGGCTGAAATCATCATCTTCCTACTCTTATCCCATTTTACTTGGGGTCGGCGCAACATGTTTTTTTCTTCCATTTTCCCCTAACAGACGTGTCACACTTTCATTTATCCTTTTTGTTTTTGACACTGACCCTTCCTGACTCAGTATGAGTTGACTGAGTGCTCCTTAGCGCAGGTTTTGACTATCAAATAATGTCCGGACCGATTTTGGCCACAGCGGCCAGTGTTACTATGACACCAGCCAGTTACGCGGGACATATTATATGTGCACAAGCGTGTGCGCAAACACAGGTGCACTCTCTGTTCCTTTACTCTCATAGCCCGATGGGACGGCAATCTTTGCCTTCCGAAACATGAAAGTTGTGACTTTTATTTCAAAAACGCACACAACATTTGAAATGTCGGTGCGCGCCACGGGGATGGAACTCGAGATCTTTGAATTAGCAGTCCTACGGTCTTACCACTAGGCTATCACAGCGTCTATTACCAAATAGGACTTGCAAATCACAGATATGCCTAGAATCCTAGCCATGGTGCATGTGTTATGTGGTGTGTGTGTTACCTTGATCCGCTGCGGCGGCGGCGGCTGCTTGGCGGCGTACTGCACGGTGCCGGTGGTGGCCTTGAGGTAGTTGATGACGGCGGGGGGCCGAGCGCCCGCGCGCCCGAACCCGCCGCCCACTGGCACTGCCGACCTGATATCTGTAGGAAGGCGTGTGGTTAGGAACTTGGGATACAGTGAAAGAATTATGTAGATAGATTGAAGGATTAAGTTAAAAAATGATGAGACAGAACCATTTTACTTTTGAAAAAATGTTTGAAAAAAGTGGTTTGAATTGCTTATAACTTCTCGTTCGATATAATGATGAATTATCACATTTTCTCGCAGGGCTTGCACTCACGTTAATTAAAAAAAATACATATTCTATTATGAATTCTTATGACCCATTTCTTATACAACAAAAACAGATTTATATGCTATTTATTTAGATGACTTACCTAAAATCTGCGGCTGAGCCGACTGAGCGAGGGTGTGCATGTTGCTTGCACCTGCTTGTTGAATCTGTAACAACGAATAACAGTACATTAATATATGCATTCATAAGAGTAGTATTCATAAGACAGACATTTACTCAATAGTTCACTAAATCAATAATTGAAGGTACATTTCGACGAAGTTAATAACTAATTAGTACAGAAATCTGTCCCTTTGAAGTCTTAATAACGACCTAAAGTTTTAATAGACCAAAAATTGAAATGCAGTATTCATTATACTTTCACATAGTATAAAAGCTCATTTCATGATTGGTCCACGGAATGCATTCATGTCTAATGACATTTAAGAGTGGACAGGTATACAGGTGCAGATCTATTTATATAAGACTGGACTGGTTTATAATCGGTATCGCGTTATGAGCTCATGATTAAGGAGTTTGATACTGAAACCAAGGAGGATAGCCTATTTGACTGATGACTTATTTTATACTACGTTATATTATTATGAGATACTATAATGTTGCTTAAAGGCCTCACTTTTTTGTGTTCATTATAACTGTACATTATAAAAATATGGATTAATACATCAATTTCTATTTGTAAATGTAAACTAGCTTAACAAGCCCTTTTTACATGAATCAAACTCGTTTTCGCATATTCTGTGAAAGCTATTCGGGCGTTACTTTAGCCCTACGGCCAGTATTAATTTGGCAAACATGTCCCGACTATACAGCTATTATAATAATACCTGAAATCTTACATCCATGTAAAGGAAAGCCTACAGAATTCTGGTAATTAAGTTACAAGGACACCTATAGGAGTGATTAGCACTTGTTTAATAATTAATTTTGCTAATATTAATCTTGTTAGGGCACAGATTATAATGTTTTCATACCTAACAGCGTGTTTAGTTTATGTACTTTCCATAATACAAAGTTTTATGTTATATTTGAAATACTTATTCTACAAAGGTTATTTTGACTACAATGACCAACTTTCTCTTGGAAAGTCTATGGGGAACTTAAATATATTTCTTTAATTTGAAGTGTTTGTTAATACACATCAAAACGCAAAAAGGTTGGAAGTTACGTGCTTATATAAAGCCAATAATAATTGAAGCGATTTTTATCAAAACACTTCAAACGTTTGCAAAAATGTCACGTACATACATAGGGGAATATTACAGGGGGGATCTTATTGCATTCTTGCAACAACTTACAATTTTAACAAGCTATCTTATACAATTTAAATGTACAATATTTTATTGAAAAAACGTAGGAGTAAAAGGTGTGTTTTAACTACGTAAACATTTAAAATTTTACACCTACATTTATTTAAATAATTCCAAGGAAGTCGAATAAAATACACCTACGAGTAACGTTTACTAGAAAAAAATATAACGTGAACACTCGAATATCATAAACAATTCAACAGAATTAGATTTGCGAAAAATATCGTGTTTTAGTGTGTTTACAGGTAACCAAGGACACGGCTTATTTGTGAGCGTCGGCTTGAGATATAAATAGCCGACTGAGTCATTTGCTAGATGCGTAGTATACGCTGGCTAGGTGAACAAATATTGTTGTTTGACGATAGGATATAGTATTAAGTAATATTTTTACTATTTTATTGCGTTTACTGTCACTGTTGCAGGTGTGAGTATGTCTTGATTACAATTTTATTGCACTAAATTCTGTAATGATTGTTGTTAATTTCGACAGCAATATTATGCAATCTGCAACAATTTTGAACTAGTTCCTGAGGCTAAGTAGCGTTTCTCTATTATTAGAATCTATGCATATTCCGCTACTATAATCACTTCCAGAAGTTATATCCTAAACAGATCACAAACCGATAATATACTATAATAAATACTTGTTTTATCGTCGTCAACAAAACTTTACTACGGAAGCGATAAGTATTTAAGATTTTGGCAGATTGACACACATTAATGAGCGATTAAAGAAACTGTGCCAATAGTCAAAAAACTAACTAGGTCACTCAGATTACTGTTGTTTTAAGAATGTTTCAATGTCACTTTATATCTTTTTCTTTGTTTATTTATCTTTAGGAAACTTTACCCCAGATATTTTTGACGAGGGATTTTCTGCAATTTTAATACAAAGAGGGCACGCAATGCAAGATGTCTTACAGTGTTTTAAGTCCACGAAATACATCTAATTTGCCTTGGAGAGCAAAGGCACAATTTGTTCTATTAAACTGAGGGTCCCTTTGCTCACGAAACAACACATATCTCTGATATTGAACGATTTTGATCCCAAAATGTGGCTATAAGTAGAAACTTCTATGAGACTTTACTACGAGACTCCAATTTCTATTACAGGAGGCTTGACGCTGACTGGTACACGAATCGGCTAACTTTTACAAGGAGAGATTTCTCTTCCGTGCAAATCAATATTAACCGTAAAAGTCAAAGGTTACATACGGAAATCGGAACAACTATAAGTACACGTAATGAACGTAATTCGCACGTCCGAGACGTCTTAATAACCGGCTCACGGACGCTAGAACACAAACATGTTTACAGATAACAAGTCGATAACCTTACATTGTTTATATTATGCACCGTCCTTATCTTATGCAGATATATTATATAAACTTTAGTTTCTTATAGGGAGCTAGCGACCCTCTGAAGCTTCGCTCGAGTGCAGCACTGATTTATACATTTATCCTTTCCCTAGAAACATTATATCTATTAAAAGAATCCTCTTCAAAATCAATTTCGTAGTTTTAAAGATCTAAGCATACACAGACAGCGGAGTGCGACTTTGTTTTATACTATGTAGTGATAGTGAAGATGCATTTATGATTCAATCATAATAAATAGTTAAGTGAGCTTCTAGTTGTTTTCTCAAGTATTAGATGTCGGCTTTTATTCTCCCCGGATTCAGATGCATCAATTATCTTACCTATAAGTCTACTTATCTGACCTCTGCGTTAAACATTATAATTAAATTTCTCTAACCCTTTCTCTTGGTGATCGAAGCTCATTTATTTTCTATGAGATTATGTCTTGCATTATAACTATAGATTATATTTGAATGTATAAACATTTTCGGCACGCCGCTAGCCGTAAGAACTATGCGACGCTTCCAATGCTTACATTACTTTACCCCCTTGTACGCAGTTGTCAAACCTATTGAGGTTAGCAACGGGATGGGGGGGATACCTACCTAATAATTTAAAAGACTAAGAAGCCTTACAAATTACTCTAAAGTTTATCAATGTGAAATTCTGTGTTTCAAAGTTTCACCACAATTTCATTAATAATGAATAGAAGAAAGAAAAAGTACAAAACAACGATTTTATTAATACAGATTTCTTTGTATTATTATTACTTTTACCTTCCTACGTACGTGGACGTAAATTGCCACATCAGCAACTTTTATTACAATATAAAGCAGAAATCATATTTTTACATAGAAATGAAGTATAGTATCGTATATCAATAATGAAATGATCACATTATAAGCAGATTTGCTGTCTTTAGTAAACTTGATACAATAATACAATATACATACATACTGTCCTTTTACACGATTAATGCTGAAAATAAGTAATGCTATCCTTATGAACATCAAATATAATAACAAAGCAATTTTAAGTTTTATTTTGCGAATTAGTTAATAAACAGTGGGAAAATGTATGTAATAGAATCTGTAACTAAAACTACGGGATGTCAGTTTCAAATTAATCTCGGATAGTCGAGTACCGAGATGAAATTATTCATTTGATTAATAATTTACTTATATTATTATATCACTTCGACATGTCTTAAATATGCATTTTTTTTCCCCTTTAAGTCCCTCAAGACTTAACAATTTCTATCTGACTACCTTAAGAACATATCCGAAAAGAACATCTAAATCCAGAATCTCACAACCACAACAACCCTTGTCCAAATTCTAGTAATAGTTTTTGATTGAACAAGTACCTATCTATAATTTATCCGCACTCAAAATAGCAGAATTTTCCACATCTAAAATCGTCGTTAGCTTTAAATGCAAATCTATGAATAGTGCAGTTAATTAAATATGTAATCCCGAAGGTGAATCACTGATTAAGTGCACTAACTGGGTTTATTACGTTAGACGCGGGGTTTCGCTAACCTTTGCACGATTATCCAAGCGTGTACAGACAATTGGGTCGTTATATACATCTTAGTATTGAAACAATTGTGTAAGATGGTCTAAAATGTCGATTACTATGGCTAACTTTAAAACTTTGTGATATCTAGAAGAATGTTATACCTCAAATAAGCGACCCATCCCCAACTTTGCATTCTGATACATATAAAATTGCCTCTTAAAACAAGTCTCTATTTAAAAAAAGCCGCAATAAAATCCATTCCGTAGTTTTAAAGATTGAAGCTAACATACGAAGCGACTTTGTTTTATTCTATGCAGTGACGTGACGAAGACAAAGCCACAGTAGACTACAATATTCACAAATCAATGTCTACTTAGTAACGTTTTTAAATGTGTAATTACCTCCACATTACAATAACAAGACAGCATGACGCTCAAGGTCTTCCAAACTGCGTGACGTATAGTAAAACTGGCTGATGTAAGTCCGCCATTATGGACTAAAAGTCTTATTAAAGCGCCGTATGAAAATCTGTGACCTAAAAATCTGGTACCTTGCAATGATCGATATCAACCTCTGGATTGCAAAAGGCTTCATAGCTTATTCAGCCAGTTATATTTGATGGCAGAATAAGAATAAACGGCATCTCAAAATAGCTTATTCGGTTCAATATCCTTAATTCCTTACTAGTCCAGTAGTGATTGTGTTTGTATTGACAACTGTGTTACGATACAACAGAGGCTGTTGCACTTTCGCGCATGCGCCGTGGACTGTAGAATGTTCTAGATAGGCGCTCCCTGGATGTGCAGTTGGCGGGGTCAAAATCAATTGAGGGGTTTCGTTTGGTACCGAGTTTTGATAGCTCGGATTTATAGCTGTAGATTTTTACCAAATATTTTTTGAAACTGAGATTACAGTATTTTGTTTATAGGGTATTTAATTACTTCATAATGTAGTACTTACATTATGAAAAGTTCATCGTTCTATAGAATTTGGTATTCAGATAAATTTGATGACACAAATATGTCCCACTGCAGGCCTTCCTATCCTCATTCCACCTGCCTCTGTTTATAGCTATTTGGGATCAGTTCAGGACCTAAATACAGCTCGTGAAAGGGCTACGAAGAATAAAAACTATTTTAAGCTATTGATCATCCATTTTTGTTGTCCAGTCAACATTAGTTTTTTCTCTCTCTCAAGAAGTATAACCTTTTTTTTGTGTTTACTAGCCTGTTATTGTAATATCAGGTTCTTAATATTTTTTGCTATTAAAACACCTGCCAACTAGTTTCTCACAACATCCATAATTGATTTTCAATATAGGATAAAACATCTTTACCCTTAAACTAATAAACCAAATATTACAATCTTTGAAATGAATGTATTTTCTTCAGTTTTAAGTGTCCATTGTAACGGGTAGACTGAGGCCGTCATTCTTCGATTGTAGTCGTTTATTTTACTTTCACATTTTACCTGAATTCATTTCTGACCTAGCCTAACACCAGACATACAATTTATAGCTGGTAATCTCAATACTCTTCCAGTAGCAAACGCAAATATAATATTAGTTACTTTAGACTCCCGCACTAAGGATCTTAATTCTTGTGTCGCGGGAGGTTTAACACACATCCACATGCACAAATACACCAAGACTCAGAACAAGCATTTATGAATCGCACAAACTCTTGTCCTACGAGGGGATCGAACCCGCAAGACTTCGCGCACAGTGGTAATTAGCGTGGTGACCTATACCACTCGGCTATCCATGCAGTCAACCATAACATGGTCATACATACATAAACGTCACGCCTCTTTCCCTTGGGGGTAGGCAGAGATCACATCTTTCTATTTGCTACGATCCTGGCATACCACTTTAGCTTCATACACACTCATCAGTCGCTTCATACACGCTCGTCGGTTTAGGGTACTCCTAACATGGTCATACCAATTTTAAATTGTCCTAATTTATATATTTCCTACCTGTAAAGGTTTACAGGTGACGTTAATTCTATATTTTCTGTTTATCTATATTTGTCACGTTTTGTAGAGCCGTCCATTTCGGCCGGGTTCAACGCACCACGTTGAGTGATCGCCAAGGATACAGTCGGTAAGGAACACTAAATAGAACTTTTGGTACGTTTCCAATTTATATACAAACTGGTGGTTTGTTTAGAATTTAAGTTTAGAAAGTTTTTATGATATAATGGGCTGTTTTAGGATTATATTTGTTATTGAAGCGATTGTAACTACGGATATTATCAGATATCAATGCTAAATGTTGGCAAACCTGCAGTTTTTTATGTCTTTTTGCAAATATACAATTAGCAGGCGGACAGACTTTGACTAGGCTGATCTCAGTGCATATCTTGTGACTAACCAATCTAAAAGAATTTAAGATACAGTACTAGACAGGTAAATAAGTTGTCCAAGACATATTGGCAGTCTCTCTGTGATATGTTCTGTATACGCCAGACAGTGAATCTAAATAACAAAAAAATAACGTCATCATTAATACTACTAACATTATTTTACTTGTAAGACGTTGATACGGAAGACAAAAGACTCTAGCAACACAAAAGCATACACGATAACATTCCGAATATAATAACAATATAGCAGCATGTCGAAATCGATACAGCAATTTAGCATGTACGTGATAAACACAAACATTAACAAATAATTATATCTTTATCGCGAGGATATTGACTTGTAATGCCAGCTATCGAATACAATCGTCATTATCAGCTGGTATATCCGATTTCATACGGTTATGTTACGCGTATGTACACAGAAGGTTGGCAGAATAAAGGAGGTTTGAGTTGCAAGGCAAGTGTTGTCTTCATCTTGTTGTAAATGGAAGTGTATATACAGCTGGTAAGCATTTCTATGAGTTTGCCAGATCAGCCTACAGGAGGGGTAGAGAAAGACCAGATAGAAAAGTATCCATAATCAAACTACTTTATCAAAGGGCTGTAGCCAAAGATGACCCCACTCTGTGGTTTTATCACGAGAACAGTCACGGGGTTAAATCATTAGAAGCAGCTAAAGAGTTGTAACGCTGTATCGTGTCTTAATAAAAAGTGTACTAATAATTTACAATAGTTTTGTAGCTACCTTGGGCCGTCTATGTCTGTTCTTTCATAGAGCAGGGGTGGATGGCCCTTGGTAGTTGCCCCATCACATATTAGATTAAAGTTCTCAACAAGGCCTCTGCATGTTGGACCTGTGTCCCCGTGAAAACCTTTAAAAAGGACCGGGTTTCTTCCCTTGAAGTTATCCCGTGAATTAAAAGAGTGTACTAATATGATAATAGTATTATCTGCACTAGGTCGTTTTAAATGCTATGAACAAATGAGCATAGTATACCAGCACCTATCAGTAATCCATCCACGTATAGTTACAGTCAGAAGTAGACTTTAACACAGTTTGGCACAATATCCAAATACAATTAATTTATTGAAAGTAGCCTGCCAAGTATCACTTTTAGGACATGGAAATAAAATAGACAGCACTGTGATTCGGTACCCTTCAATACTTCTTAGTGCTCTAGCTGTGGACAAGAAACGTAGCAACAAACTCCCCAGCAGCACATTATTGTTAAACTAGTAACCTGTCTTTAGCCACGCACTGGTGCAATACTGATGTATTATACATATAAACCTTCCTCTAAACATTCTATTAAGAAAGCTGTATAAAGATCTAAGCATACATAGGGACAAGCACACAGAGAGAAGTGACATTGTTTTATACTAAGTAGTGATTAGCTGACGTTTAGATTATCTTCTCTCCTAACAAATACTTCTATCGCAATATCACTGAAAGTATCTGTAAATAGTTCGCCTTGTGCATCGGATTTCCTTAAAGCTATATTTAGATAAGAAATGAATGGATGGATAGCTCTGGCTGATATAAATAGACGTTTATCGACGAAGAAGGAAAACAATCTATATTTATCCTTTGGAAACTTACGTTAAACTGTCTGATAGTGATCGCAGATCTTGGAGGGGTGGCGAGATAAATCCTTTAGAAATTATGGAGTACAATTGTGTTTACAAGTTAGGCGAAGATACCATGTATTGTGTGTCAACTTTGACTGAAAATATGAATAAATAGTAGCTGTTATTCGCCCGTGCGAATGTTAGTTATAGCTGCTAAAAAATTACCTACGTCTGGTGCTGTCGGTTAAAAGTAACCTTTTTGTTGTAGTATCTAACTGTCAAGTAACTTCCTACCAAATTTCAAAAAAAAATCTCCAGCGGTTTAAGCTTTTAAGAGTAATAAATTTCCATCCATTCATACTTACAAACATTCGTGTATATAGTACTAGTAGGTTTTTCCGTCGCCACCTTGCAATCATAGTATCAGGGTATAACTACACCCATGATGAGTACTTTTCTAATAGGCCCTTCGTGAATTTATCCTAGAGCCCTTTTAAATCTATTAAACTTAATTTCTCTGTGAATAAAATAGTTTATCTTTCTTCAACAGCCTTCTATCTTATAACAAGCCAACACCTGCTAACTTGGCAAGCCTCTAAATCAAAGTCTCCTGTAAAAATCCTTTGATCTCCCAAATTATTTGTTTATAGGCAGTAAACCTGTCTACCCCTTTCCGCGCTAGTCATAATGCTACTATACAGATCTCCCAGTTTATTACACTACTGTCTATTATTATACGACCTACTTGCCATCGACCGTTACAACTGTAAAATATAAATCACATCATGCATTTTAAGTTGCGTTTCTTGAGTGATTCTAAATGAAAATTGCGTTGAGTTTGACTTAATCATGGTGCACGCTTCTGTTAGATTAGCTTAGCCCTCTCATTATAAGTTAGTTGTCATGTTGTGTTCAATATTTATTTATTATATCTAATTTATTTATCTTTAGTGTCTTACAAAGACACAAATTATAATTACTAGCTGTTGCCCGCGACTTCGCCAGCGTGCTTGTCGATTATAGCTCCAAAAACGTTACCTCTATGACGTACCAAATTTTATCAAAATTGATCTAGTCCTTTGAGCGTGAAAGAGTCACTATCCTTCTATTCACAATTAAACTTTCGCGTTCATAATATTAGTCGGATTCGAATTTGAGGAAAATCTCTGTAATGATGGAAATCATAATTATTAACAACCATTTCTTTCTTTTAATTCGGAAACATCAAACTAAGTTCGGTCAGTAGAGGGCAGGGAGCGACTTTAGGCCTAATATCATAGGAGTATTTCTCCCTTCTGAGTACCTTTCCTAAAAACGCAATAACCCCTTTTTTAACCAAGGAAAAGCCTCATGGACTTTCTCCTCCTTTAGCAAGATGGAGAGGCTTCCCGTGTTCTTACCGACTAAAATATTAGTGTGCTTCACCCTTCCCTTATACCAGGGTCTAAGGAAACGCGACGCAAACTACCGCGATGACGTCATAACCCTCTAGGTACCTCAACAGACGAGAAAAGACAACAATAACAGATAAATCATTTTCAGATTTTCCTTATTTACTTAGCTGTTGGTATATTACGTAATTACGTTTGTAAACCATGTGTGGCATTCAACAATAGATAACCAACCAGTTTTCCGCTTACGAATAATGCAATTACTAGAAGTTATAAAAACTCGATATAATTTACTCTAAACATCCGCCATTTTATTTTTAATTTAAACAAGAAACGTGTTTATTTTGTTTTGTTGAATTTAATACTGGCGTAAGGTCTTTTGTTTAAATTGTAGGTCAAGTTGATAAGTTAATTATTAGATTTCTCATTTGTTTGGTCTATGTGTCAATTTACTTCAATAGAAGCCTTGGCTCTTATGTATTGTGATAGATATTATAATTATCCAAATTAACCAGTAGATTTCTATGTATGTATTAACAACATAAATAAGTTTTCAGAATAATTAAAACAAATAATTCAAGATACCATAAATATGGTTTCACAATTTTGAATAAAAAAACTGGATTATGAATATCATAGCTTACTTATTTCTTAAGATTTGGATGTCCTATTAATGTAATTTAAAACGATTACTTCTTTATAGCAAGAAAGCCTAGTTCAAGGGATTTCGAGTATCCAGATAAAATTAAGTCTATTTACCAGTAACTAGAAACAAAAGTAAAATAGTTTTTATGAAGAATCTTCATCAAGTCGGTCTTTTAGTGTTATGGAACATACCTGAGTTGGGTTCTGGGGAGGCATAGGCGAGGGCTCATCAGGCCCGAGCCTCGGGACTCCTGTCCGCTTCATCATCTTCGCTGTTCAGCGATTGCCCATCACACAATCACCTGGAATCCACATATTGTTGTCATTAGAATATTGTTTATTAAAAACATGTATTGATTTATTATATAAAGGTCTTGGCATAAACAAAATTGTATGAGTATGTCATACTAATGTAAATAACAAGTTCCTAGTAATTATAATCAGAATAGTCATATTAAAATATGTTATTTGTATAATGCAACTAAACAAAATTGATATTTAATTGAAACCGAACTGACCGAAAGAATATTAAAGTGTATTAGGGCTGACCTCATTCCTAAACAAATAACTGGCACACCGCATACTTAAAACAAAAGTAATTTAGATAATTAACTTTCAACCATATTAATTTGAATCAGGAAGATATACAACATTTTCTAAATATTGGTTATAGTGAATGAATCAAGTGACTTTATTAAGTACACAAAGTTTTATAAGAATAGTGTTTTCATTTAAAAACAAATTGCTTTATAATCATTGTTGTAATTGCAGCGTCAATACTGTTAAATTGGAGAACACAGAAAAGAGAATGTTGCCTGTGACAAACATTTAGGTTTCATTTGAGCACTAAAAACTAGACTAGATATTGCTCTGGCTCTAAGCTAAAGGTTACTCACACAGTATGGATTTATTCACACGCACTGTAGTAAAACTAACCTAACTCAACATGGTTTTACTTAGCACCTAGTAACTAATATAAACCTAGGTTACTAGCTGACATTTGAATGTATAAACATTTTCGGCACGCCGCTAGCCGTAAGAACTATGCGACGCTTCCAATGCTTACTTTACTTTACCCCCTTGTACGCAGTTGTCAAACCTATTGAGGTTAGCAACGGGATGGGGGGGATGGCATTTACCAATGAATATTACAATGAAAATCGATAAATAGGTTAAACAGAAACCAAGGTTGGTTCGTGTGCCCGAAATGTACCTAACCGAAAAAACTGATAAACTAATGACATTAGATAACTCGTACGTAGGCACCCCATTTTTAAAACTAAATGTTTCGAAATAGTAAATTATTACAATCTACGCATGTTTACCGTAGGTTAGGCGTTAACGTACACAAGAAGTACATAATAATACCACATTGTAACGCTGATAAAACTAACACAAGGTACCGGAAACATGCGTTTGAAACGTTAAGGTTATGATAAATGGAACACGCATGTGATTTTTGATTAACTTTAAAATATCAATTACCTGCCACGTTTGTAGTTATAATAACTTACATCACAACTCAAATAGTTAACAGATATTGTGCTTTTACAGCTCACTTCGGCAATCTAGTTCATCGATCCGTTAGTTCTATATGAACACAAATAGCAAGTGATAATAACCGCGCCCGCCATTTTCACATGGTGCGGGGTGGTTATGGTTTTATTTCTTTATTGGTTTTTATACCAATGGTAACTCAGCTTTAGTCAGGCTAATTGCTGTTACTAATTACCGTATTATATAACGAACTCACCATTTGGCTTTGTTAATTAAAACGACTTATTTATTCAGAAATTAATTAGTTCACTTTTTAGTCTTCCATGAAACACGCGCACATTTTCCTAAATGAAACTAATTCTATGAAATGACGTCACGTCCTTAAATCATTCAATATCGTTCCACTTTCTTACAACTTCAGCATTTTTAGCATGTCGTTCAGGGTCAAAGTAATAAAATGACACTCAATATTTCGCAAATAACATGATTTTATAAAACTGGATTGGAGGAAGTAAGACGTAACTAAAAAATGTGCAACGTGACTAACACATCGTACTACGGTGAATGTACGTATAGCTTTTATAAACATATTACGCAACTAAAAACTCGAACATGAAGGTACTTGAAAGCTAGAGGCGAGGCGCATTCGAATTTGGAATTTCGAATCTCCGGTCACAGCACCCACACAGGTTTCGTTCACAAACCGGTCCGGTGGCAACGGCGATGACACAAACTCGTACTTATTTATAGCGGAAAACGTACACAAATCGATAACACCCTAGCTAGGTGCACAACAGCGACCGGGCCGGCGCAAAATACCAACTCACTTAAACTTTCAAGTCTGCAGCGCAGGCAACAAAACAAATTCGAGTATGACGTTCTAGCGGGTCCCGCCTTTTTTACACAGCCACGTTCTGAAATCTCCTATTTAGATATCGGATTCGCTTCTTTCACGGTACAGTCACTCACGAAAATCTTTAGGTATTATTATTTCTACAATGAATCATAGCGAGCGGATCTCGTTTGAAGAAAAAGTTAAAGGTGGTTAAGGATAATCATCTCTCGGAATAGAGCGGTAAAGTCCGGTTTGCATCGGGCCGGGGGAAACGAGGACGGCGCGGCGGTATTCGTCACCGACGTAGAAAATGGCGACTAAATACCAACAATTACACAGCGCGACTCACCGAACGTCAATGCGAATCAATGTTACACGAAGGAGAGCACAAGTCAGGCCAGTTAACTGGACAAGAAGATTTCAGCTCCTATCTATCTGTTGCAATGGAGATAACGATTGGCCTCGGACGCGTTCATGTCAAAAACTATCAAAATAAGTACGTACCGTTGAATATAATACGCTGACACGTCGGTATCTTCAATTACATGTAGAGAACGCCTTTTATAACTCAAAAAACTGTTGCGAGACAATGAATAAAGATAATAGCGCGTCACGGCTTGCTCCGCGCGGGCACATTCGTGCGCCTCCAAATAGCGCAACGGCGCAACTTTTTCGAGCGCGGCGTCAACACGGTCAGGTGGGCGAGGTTGCGACACTGCCATCGCGCTGTCTCGCTCGCGCGATGCGCTATCTCTTTCACACCCGCGACACTGCTGCGCCGGGACAGGAGGGACGCGAGCGGAGCCCTTCCTCGGACAAACGTCGCGCACCGAGCTGCGCGGCCGACTGACTGCTCAACAGCGCCTCCAACTGCGGCGGTCCGACCGAGAATCGAGCTCGAGCCTCTACGCGGAACGGCAACGTCGCCGTAGAAATAATAGCGAGCGAAACGGACTTGCAACGATATGAAATGCCACGAACCACCGCCGCGGCACTGGTGGACCAAAACAAAATCTCCTTTCTCTAAAATTATACAACAGTCGCTATTGAGAGCACACCCGGGCCACTGCGCGGCTATTTCCCGCCAAAAACAATGCAGTGATTAAATAAAAATAGCCTTTTATACACACAACAGTTTAGTTCAGAGTCATGTAATATCAAAACAAACCTAGCGTCAGTATGGGTTAGGTATCTATCGACAAGTTACGTGTACCACATAATGCCTTGACAACAGGCCGATACTGAGGAGGCAATAAAATCACTGCAGTGGATCGGTTAAGTAATGCCAGCTATCGAATTTAGACCCTATTTGTAATATAAAGACGACCTCTTTGTTTGAAGCGCAAAACGACTGGTAGAATTATAAGTTTATTCAGCTAAAGTGTACTGAATTGGAATTGCTTATTATTTTGTATCAAAATTTACTTCAAGCAGCCATTTTACAAGTAACAATGCTAGTCGAATAGCAGCTTTCTTTTTCTTTGCTATATACCACTAAAAAGTTTTATCTATAGGAATTATTGAATTTGTAGATATTTTTTGCTCAGGATAAAAAAGAAAACAAGGTTTCATCTGTTTTTAATATTTAAGGCATGTTTAATATAAATACAATATTGAAAAAAATGCCATAAGGTAAAATTTGGAAAAGCATAAAAGAAACAATTTTGTTTTATAAGTTGTATATTTATTACTATGAAGCTGCTATATTTTCTAATAGTCAGGATCACCTAAAACTTAAGTTGGGATAAATTATTTAGCAAAAAAAAACTAAAACTAACTACAAAACAATTGGATACCAAAATAAACAAAAAATTCTAATTAAGCTTCAAATTCTACAACTAAAAAGCAAGAAGGTTTTAAATGGCATAACCTGCTCTAATAGGTAACCATACGTAATTTTACTAATTAAATAGTTTGCATAAATATCTTAAACGAAATGACAAAAAAATCATATTTTCTGTATTTTATTTTACAAAAAAAATGTTATATTAAAACAAAATGGTTTATTTTGAAATTTTGATTTATAAGGTGGATATGCTGAATTTATTTTCAGTCTAATGTAAATACTGCAATGACTTATATTCAAAGAAAAAAAGAAAAATTTGGTTTCAGAAGCTAAAAATTAAGAGTGCTCTTTATTAAGATTTTCTTCATTGGTTATGTGTTTAAATATAAGAAAAACTGCAAGTAATTCTCGAATTTAACATTCACCATGACTGTATCAAAATTGCAAAGTCATGTATAATTGTAGTCATAAGAAAAACTGTTTGATCTGGTCAAGAAAATTAAGAGTGGTATATTTGTTAAAATTATTTGAAGGATATTTTGAGGGATATTATTAACAACTATAGCTACGTTTAATCCACAACTGGAAGAAGCCAGAAATGGGGACCAAAAAGGTTCACCCCTTATTTTTGACAAGATTATCAATGAATACCTTTGTACCTGTTGTATTTTTTTTTTATTTATAATCTGTGTGTTCTTTATGTATGTTGTGTACACATAAATAAATATTTTTTTAACTCCCTGATCTTGGCATTGGTTGGTAATTTAAACACTAACAGTCCATATTTGCTATGAGGCTCTTTTAACACGTAAAAAAGTTCAATTTTCTAATGCTCACGATTTTATAGACTTCTTTTATAGACATTAGATCTTTTACTAATGTTTAGAAGAATTTTGGCATGTGATTTGCCTCACTGCTGTCCACTCTAAGTAAAAAAAATATGTTTTTGAGTGAAAAGAAAAACGAGAAACTATTAAAAGTTTGATAGATATTAGACAGAATATAAGGTAGTACAAAAGCTTAACTAAATAAAGTCTGTCTTCAATAAATAAGGAAAATAGCTTAACCTTACTAGTTTCTAAGTTTATAAACAAATTATAATGGATAAGAAACCAAGGAACCGTTACTACCAGTTTATTTAACCTACACTATGCAAGTACAAGCCTAACTGGTTTCAATACAGACAGTTATCAAGAGACTATACTTAATTCTGCATTAACATAAAAAAAGATACGTTAAACTGTTATTACTTCTAATCAATCTCTTTTAAACATTTTCGAAATGTTAAATTACTATTTGAGCAGTTCAAAAACGTGATTCTCTTGTAGACTATGGCAATTATTTCTTTTTCAATTTAAAACCATTCAATTATCTGCCTGCAATTTAAGAAAGGTTGGAAAGAAGTCCCTAGTTAATAATACCTCTAAAATTGACAATTTGAATGGCTGGAATATTAAAATTTTGTCGGTAAAGTGCCTGTTATGTCACGTTTCATCTAGTTCTAACACGTTATCTTATCGTAGAATAAGATAACATCTTCATCTGTATGTTTTCTATCGCTTCCTTCGTTTTTCTAAGGCAACAAGATAAAAATATGGGCACCAAAGGTGTGGTAAGTCATATTAGGTTTACAGGAAGTAAAATAAAAGCAGGAAGGCTTATTTTATGGCAAAAAGAACAATATCAACCAATCTATCAATCGTTACTCTAAATATTAACCGGAAAGTACAAAAATCCCTAACTAGTTAAGTATTTTTAAATAATAGGAGGGATAATGATTGTAAAGATATAACATAGAGTAATAAGTTTCCCCTAAAACGTACTAAACATAAATAGGCTTAATATTACCTATACAAATAAATAGGTAATAGTCCAGTTGGTTCTTTGAAAGTGCCATTTCAATACCAACTTAATCCCTATTGAAAAGGATTCTCAAGGTAGTTTCTAAGGAGTCATAAAGAGTTCAGATCAAAGAAGGTTTTAACTAGTTAAATAATTCCTGTTTTATTCACTTTGGTCCAAGGCCCCCCATTAATATAGAAACGGTTTTAACAAAATAAACCAGTTTCCATACATCTAAAATACTTGTCTCTAAAGGGATTAAAATAGGAGCAGCTAAACAGACTGCTAGTATATTAAAGTACCTACAAATTATGTAAGCCATAGCAAATTCCATTTATATTTGGTGGATTAACTGAAATAGAAGCAATATATATTTATTTCATAGAATCTTTTTTGGAAAGGGGAGAAAGAGACGAAAACAATTTTCCAATTATAATTTATTATTATAATCACCTTGATTGCAAGCCAAGGGGTAACTAAGATAATTAAAAATCATATACCCAAGTTTTAGTAGACAAAAAGAGAAAACATTCTTGTCTTGCTCTTTTATTCTCAAAATAAAAAGAAAGGAAAGAGATGAAACGATAGAGCTTTGGAATTCGACGGTGATTGTCAACATGGCTGCGTTAGAAACAGCTGATACGCTTTCTTTCATTAATGCCAAAAACACGACGATATAGTTTGCAAAATAAAGATTACGCGCAATCAATTTTATCATTCGCATTGTTTATTTTCGATTAATAGCTTACGGTTCGTGACTTAAATTCCATCCGTTGTACCAATTATATTAATTTGGTGACGTAATAACTAGCAAGACATTTCGAAAACCGATTTTCACAATTTGTACGTATAATGAATTCCATTTTCATATCGAAGTGTTTTATATGAACATTACGAAACCTAGACGGAATATGATCGCATCATAACTATCTTAGGCCAGTTTACTCAATAACAACCTATATATTAGTAAGTTTATGTCTGCCAGTAAACAGGTATACAGCTAGTAGCTACTCACTAAGAATTAACCTCAATTAACTCGGCATGTGTGCGTGCAAAACTTAAGTTATTACTAAAATTTAATTACAACACAAACACGCTGGCATTAAGTATTAAACTTGTTTATCATTCGTATTAAATTTATCCCATTGTTAAGCGGAGGATACAAAACGTATAGCCTTGAAACTTCTTATCGAGCAAGTGACTCGACTACACACAATTACGGCTCGCGAGCGCGACGTTGCCAACATTCAGCGCGCTACTGCGTCTTAATTTTACAAGCATGCCGCCATTTTGTTTCCATTTACCAGATGCAAGTGCAACTCGTAAATGATGAGATGCGGTTTATTCTCTTAACGTTTATGCCAATAGATTTATAGATAAAACACTCAAACATAGCTAGCTGGCGTCGCACTTTCCCCGTATATAAAAACACGCCTATTACGTAACCTTTAGGAAGTGGTGCGGACCGCGTACAATGCATATGTTAACTGGTGGCACGATACACTGTACGCTAAGAGTTCAAGATATCTCAATAACGGATATCGGATATGCTGTGGATGTCTAGATCATCGAGATTGCAAACGTACCCGAGCCATACCTAGGTATTTATGTGGGGAACAGAGTGTCGGCGCAATATGGTTGAGATACGTACATTGAGAGGTTCGTGAGCCAGCGCCGGGTGCGGAGCTCGTGCCCCGTGCTGCCAGGGTAGCCCTCCGGCCGACTCACAACCAGATACATCACAAATACGGGCATTTTCAACGTAAATTCCACGGTATCGATCACGCACAGACGCCATTTTGAACCGACACTGAGCGCGGACGAGCGCGCGACGTTGCCACGTCGCACGTTTCCAATCCGCACTTCTATTTCTGGCACCCTCCCCCCCGCGCGCCGCCATGACGCCGGAGGTCGCCAAACAGCGCTCGACAAAACATTCACGATTTCAATTTATACATCAACTTCGCGGGTTCTTATTTGAAAAACTCATGATCTAGTAGGCCTTCAGATCCGGCGGGCGGGGGGCAGGCATAGCGGCAAGCAGAGGGGACGAGAGCGGGCGGGGAGGCGGGGGGCTGTGTATAACAGCGTTTCCAATGATAAGATAGTACTTATAGACATCGTATAGATGTACGTGAATTGTAATATATCGTCCGAGCGCGCCCGGCTTTCACCAAAGAGCGGAGCGAGGCGCGGCCGCGCAGGACCGCGCCGACATGTGCCATTGGCCACCGCAGAGATCGATAGACAAACACCGACGAGGCCGGCGACCTACATACGATACTGAGCTTTACTGCTGTAATAATAGCCCTCGTATTCGTCCGGTAGTGACTATAAACAAACTACCGCACGGGCACACAGACGTCGTCCACGTAGATACGCACTCGCACAGACATTGTGAAAACGACGCGAGCGAGCGACGAGCGCCCGACCTACCAATGTATACCATCATTGTATTATGGCACTTTTCTAGAGTCGAAATTCCTGTGCCGCGACGCGCCCAGCGCGCCCTACCGAAGGACAAAGGGACGATTTCACACGGAAAACAAAGGGAAATGCCGGTGCACGGATAATAACATATTTTTTGTTTGATAAATTAACTTTTTAACAAGTTTTTATCGGGTGGCAGCGCGTTGCCAAGTCGCCAGGTTGCGCCGATGGCGCGCGCTCTCTTATTATGAAATTGGGATTTTCTAACTGCACATGACGCAGTCGATTGATAAGATGATTTTTTGAAAGGTTACATAAAATATGCAATACTACATCGTACTGAGTGTGTAACGTATGGTAATGGCACAGGTGCGGGGCACAGCTCGTAACAGCCAATATGGTACATCTATCATATTACTGCCAGAGACGCCACACGTTATACACACACGAAAGCAATTGAAATTAACTAAAACTACTAGATAATAAGCTCAGAATAGGAAAAGACGCAATCTGTCAACCAGTCACTTACTTGAATTTTTACACGAAACGTGCGTATTTCTTCACAAAACTCACTGGAACGTCACTCTGCGACGATACAATAGCAAAATTCAAGGTATTTTAAGGTTTTTGAACAATTTGATGTGCATAAAAAAATTATACATGCCGTTAAGCAAACGTCCGGCGCGCATAGAGACCGAATGCGAACTGTTGGTTAGTTTGGTTTGGTTGGGTCGGTTGATAGGTGGGGGGCGGCGGGCGGAAAACCGGAGAACGGGCGATCGAGGGAGTCAGAAAGGGCAAAATTTTAATAATTTCAAACCGTAAAACTAAGCTATAATAATCATGATAGCCTCATACCAAATTAGAAAATATTTATTTAAAGTGTTACATTTAAAATTGCTATCGAGTTGTGTAATACTTGTGTGAGAAGTAATTGTCTTGACATTGATGTTTTTCCTGTTACAAGCTACTCATACAGCCATAAACATAATGATTTATTGTCATTGGGTTGTCGATTCAAAAAAATGTTAATGTTTACAGGTGATTTTTTTTTCAAGCAGGTTCTTACATTTAAGACACACTTTATTTTTGTTTGTTACATTTATTACCCATTTTCGGATGATAATGTGGAATGAAATTGTCGTTCAATATTGTATTTAACCCCGTTGAAAGTATTAACCTTGGAAAAATACGTGTTTCTGAAAATAGGTATTTCGTGGTTAATTTTCTAAAGTGGTCTTTATTGAATTATGGTGTAATGGGGTATAATCCAGTAAAATACAAATGAATATGATAAATTAACAATAGTCTTAATCCATTGTAGCTTTTGAATATAGTTGGACTATGGCTGTCAGATTTCCACCAATCGCATGTCGTGAAGTTATAAAAAAATGTAACAGGTATGAACCAATCAGAAAAGGTATCGTGTATGACAGGAAAAGATAAACTTCTTCAACGCATGCAGAGGAATTCCCAACATTATTACGATTTTTCTTGTAAATTAAACACTTATTTGTGATACGTAGATAATTAGTGCCCAAAAATGCGGTCCGCCACATTTTTATTCGCGTTAACAGTTTTGTTTGTCGCCGTAACAGCGAGAATAGACCCCAAAAACTTGAAATGCTTAGGTGTGTATTTATTGTCATTTATATTTAATTAATTACTGAAGATATTTGTTAATTGATATTATATAATAATTCCAGTTTGCCGAACGACCTTCGAGGAGCTTGACGAAGTGATAAAAAAAGTAGATAAATGGAAAAAAGTCGACGTGAGTAACATTTTAATGACTTATGTTTTATTATTATTGAATTCTTGTATTTTGTGCATGTTATGTTGAGTTACAATACTGATAAAGAATTTTAAGTGGAAAAAATTACTTGAGGAACTGTTCTCATTAGAATAAGTCAGCTTTACCACTACTTTTCATTAAATACTTTTAGTTTATAACTATTCTTTTACTTGTTAAGTTAATAATTTTAATTCTTGTAATATAAATAATACTACAACATAAGCCTTGCGGTTTTACACATGTTTAGAGTAATTACCATATGTTAACTTGTACATGAGTATCTTGACAGTAGTCAGGTAATCCTTCTGATACAAGACAAGTTCATCGAAGTTGAAGTTTATTTCTAATCTCATAGAAGTTTAACTTTCTTCAAACCCTTGGCTCTTGGCACCACTTGATTAAAATGGAAAAGCTTTACACTATAAAGAGAATGCTATAAATAAGATTTTTTTTAAATAAGATAAGGGTCATCAGCAACCTAGCAATATAAAAGAAAAACCAGGGTACTCCATAAACTCTTCTGGTTTTAAAGTCTGTACCTGCTTGACCAGTTCATATTAACCTAAGTATATATTTTACGACTAGTTATACATTATCAAAATCAGTTAACTTGTTTTGAAGTATAATAATTAATGTAAAAAATTGGAAGGAAACAGTTTAAAAGACATTGCAGCTATCAATTGTGGAGCAGAACTGCAGAAATGTTTTGCAGCTACAACATAATGAATTATTTTAACTTACTAGCTTCTGCCCGCGGCTTCGCCCGCGTGGTAAAGGGACAAAAAAACCAAGGTCTTTTCTTAATATTTTTTTTCCGTAAGAACCTTCTCCTAATAATAACAAATACAACAAAAAAAGAATTAGTGAAATCGGTCCAGCCATTCACGCGTGATGCCGTGACCAAGGAAAACGGGTTTCATTTTTATATATATAGATTGCAATTACTTATTTCAGGTTGGCAACTTCAGGATGGACGCCAGCGGCAACACCATGCAGGAGAAGGTTCCCGCTCACCGCTCAGCTGTCTACATCTCCGAGCTTATTGACAACATTTGTAAGTAGCCTCTCTGATCAGGCAGGCCTGGCTCTATTGTTCCTTATTAACTTTGTAACAAAAACAGGCATGGATAAATTGAAAAATAAATTAGAGATCCGGGTGAGATATCTCAATCTAACTGTACCTTAAACACAGTGTACTTCTCACATCTGAAATACATAAATGTCTTCAGCTTCCAGCCTAGCTGTTACCAAGCCATGTTAATGTTGGCTATCAATGTTATTGTATTTACATGCTTACCAAATTTCAAATAAGCTAGCAACCCACAGTAATATACTTGAAGAAATGTAGAAATTTTATGACTGTAAAATTAAAGGTCACCCTATGTGAGCAATGGTATGATTTTCGAACTAAACGGGATGTTCGTGAGAGTTACCGCTCGGCCGGCACCCAAAGGGCTCCAGGAGGAACATAGTGGGTTTTAGTTAGTAACAGTCTGACACTCCCTCCCGCTACACCCACAGCGGGCAGGTTCATTTGATGATTTCCCACAAAAAGGGGGGGGGGGGTGCCTTATCTCCTGACAAGTGGACACGTCACACATGTTCCTCTGAAAAGTATCTTTCAAACGTAACAGTGACAGTGGGATTTTTACTAGTTTTTAGTTCTTGCTAGCGAACTACCAAACAAAACCAACTACCACATATACTTTATTTTTATTTATTTATTAATTTAAAAAGGCACAAGTTACATCTATAAAATACTAGCTGACCCGGCGAACTTCGTACCGCCTTAGCGTAGCAATGATGCACTAAATAAAAAACAAAATATATATTTTCATAATAGTGTTTATTCCATAGGATTCAATAATTTCACTAATACTTTTACAAATCGCTATTGAACAACTTGGCAATTTAAAGTAAACACTGAGCTTAATACCAGGCGCGCTCTAGAAAGCAACTAATAGTCTAACCCTTCACTGCTTCTCTCTACTCTAATGCTTTTTGATAAACTATATTTTTAGTTTTATGTTCTGGCGCGTATATAAATAATGTTGATGGTTTTCCGACACGGGAACAGGCGACAGTAGTCTATGGCTGTGAATGACATTGACATTCGTTACTCGCGTTTTTTTAAATAATTATGCAAAATTAAATGTTTTTTTTTTATTTCTGAGAGATTTTCTTAATATTTTTTTCCGTAAGAACCTTCTCCAAATAATAACAAATACAACAAAAAAAGAATTAGTGAAATCGGTCCAGCCATTCACGTGTGATGCCGTGACCAAGGAAAACGGGTTTCATTTTTATATATATAGATAAAAACTCCAACAAAACTATATTTACATAGTTTGTCTGTTGGATCGTTACAGTAAATCTTATTTCAATGTTTTGTTATTTTCAGGCAAGAAGATGGACGACTACGTCCGCGTGTACTACAAGTCTACCAACAAGTTGGCTATCATGCAGCTGATCACAAAGTCTGGGGGAATGAACCCAGAGTTCTCCAAGACCAAGTTTGTGACCGACGATGATCTGAATAAGAGTCTGGAGTATTATGTGAGTTGGTTGTTATTGTGTGGTTTTAAGTGGTGTGGGGATGAGATTTTACTCAAGTGTTGCTATAAAAATAAAAAGACATTTATTGCTACTTAAAGAAAGAGAAGGTAACATAATAATATCACGAAAAAAAAAATACAAAAACAATACGTAACTAGACTTAGTACTAATGAAATAAAACTAGTAACAAAAGGAGGTGGCTCAGCTAATGCTGTAGCGGGCCGAGCACGACCCGCCACAGCGCTGATTTTCAGCCACTCCTACTCCCTAAGCTGTAAGGCGGCAGTATAGGACGACAAAACTGGCGGCACCAGTTATCTAAATGTGTGGATGGATATAGGGGAATAGGACGACCATAGAAACGATGGTTAGATTTTGTGAAAAATGATATGGCTGCAAAGAGAGCTTGCTTGCGAGATGACGTCAGATAGGAACGTGTGGAAGAAGAAGACATGCTGCGCCGACCTCAATTGTGATGTGATGTGTCTCGATGTGCGCGCCGTGAGGATGTTACCATTAGGCTATATCTGCTTTTTTTTGTAATTATTGTTAACATTGTCCGCTCTGAATATACTTGTACAGGCCAACCCGGACAGTGATTTGTTTACCATGGCCTTTCCTAAATTAATGTTAAATTGTTTTCAAAACAATAAGAATGTATGTAGTTGATTTTTTCAATTTATTTTTATGTTGTAGTTAGAATAATATGTATTTTTTAATTATTTTTGTTTGTATGATATATGTAATTAACTTGAAGCCTTGTAAAAAAATAAATAACCATGTTCTCGTTACAATTTCAGTGCGAGCGCATGTTCGAGGAGAACGAGGATGAAATCACATCGCTGTACAAGAACAGGCCCGACGACGACATCATGCCGGACGCCCTGCAAGAGGTCTGTGTGTTATGTTATGTTACACTAAGTATATCTTATGGGTGACTTCGAAGTCGTGGGCAATATTTTAAACTAAGACACTATTAATGACACTAATTGCGTTATTACTATTACGCAAAAAAGAAATTGTTACCTAGTTATTAGAAATGTAATGTATACTTAAATAATAAGTAACATACTACCGTAATAAATTACTATTGAACAAAAAAAAAAACAAAGCTAATCAGATAATGCCAATGATCTAAAGTATCAAAATATTTAAACGCGGCCGTCGCATCATCCACGGCCGCGCGGAACTTAGAAAAGGTAATAACCTGCATTATTATTATTATTTTACGTAAAAGTAGCCCTAACGCAATTAGTGTCATTAATAATGTCTTAGTTTAAAATATTGCCCATGACTTCGAAGTCACCCGTATACAAGAGGATAGGTGGCCCTGTCGGGGCTGCGGGATGTTCGTGAGAGTTACCGCTCGCCCGACACTCAAAGTGCTCCAGGAGGAACATAGTGGGTGTTAGTCAGTAACAGTCTGACACTCCCGCCCGCTGCACACACAGCGGGCGGGGGCATTTGATGATTTCCCACGAAAATAAAAAAGAGGATAGGTGGCAGATGGAAATAGCATTCGTTCCGAAGTCAGATTTGTTAATGCCATTTTTAATATACAATTCATATTGCTAAATCAGATTACTTAGTTACTAGAATATTAAGTTATTAATGCTATGCTTGCGAAACGTGACATGTTATTGTACCGACGACGGTCTTAATGGGGATCAGCGAAGACATGTCCTTACAACGGGCTAGAAGGGCTAAAAAGGCTACAGTTTTATCGCGTGAGGTTTATATGAACATAAATACACAAAGCTAATATTTAATGTTCCACGACATGCACATAGCGCCATCTAGTAACAAACTAAGTAAATTACTATGAGCACTAGACAACTAAAAACGTACCTAGATATACTTATGATTACATACATATAGGTTAACAATTTTAGTATGTATGGAATTGTAATATTGAAAAATGTAAAATACGTTTTATAACTTGATATACATTCAGATTTTCTAAACTATAGATATTTGATGCGTAAGTAGTAATATCCATATTATTATTATTTTTTTTTTTGATAACAAGTAGGTAACGCCAAGATTATTTTCTATTTAGTTAAGTAGCTGAACAAATGAAGCATTATTATTATAACTAGCCGTTAGTGTCCCACTGCAGGGCAAAGGCCTCCCTTCCCTCCTTCCAGCTATCACAGTCTATGGCTAAATGGGCCCAGAAATTTATCGAGCTCATCGCGCCATCTTCTCCTGGGTCTACCGCGAGGTCTCCTTCTGTTGTTTGGCACCCAATGTGCCAAATGAAGTATTCTTTACATTAATATCACATATGTTTGTCTACAGATTTGCTTCAAGCACGCTAAGTACTGCGAAGACTGGATGTTGCCGAACGAGGAGGACACCACGTGGACCACCGAGATGGAAGCTGAGTATGTTAAGGTGAGACGCAAAGAGAATCAATAAATAACGTTTAGATAGATACAAAGGCCTACTTGATGTAAAACATTTTGATTTTAACGACATCTGATGTAAAACATAGGAAACATTGTAATATCTGTGTTATACAACGTGTCCCAAAATTCAACGATAACCTGAGACCGGGCGAAAGGCCAAGTTATACCAGTCCTGGGAAAATAAAAAAAAAATCTATATCACTCAGTTCAGCGATCATAGACATTTTTCAAAAAAGTTGAAATTCGACACCCTTGGTCGCATTTTTAAGCCCTTATCCCAATTTTTACTTGGGGTCGGCGCAGCGTGTCTTCTTCCATACATTCCTATCGTTGTGTGAAAAGTCGAGGAATATTTATTTATTTGTTTATTTATGTTAAGGTCCACGGCCCAGACCCGTACGGTTTCGGCGGTTTACCCGCTCAGCCGCCGATGCCCGACGTGTCGGAAGACTACGGCGACGACGAGGAAGAGATCCCCGACGATGACTTCGACGCGCCCGCCGAAGCCAAGGACGAGCTCTAAATGTTGTATAAGTCAAGTATATGGTGGGTCAATTTGACCCTACACGTTGGGTCAATTTGACCCTAGGGTCAATATGACTGGAGTAGGATTTTCCATTAAGTACCGAGTGGTTTAATGTTAGGGTCAAATTGATCCTAGTGTTGGGTCACTTTGAATGCGTTGGGTCATATTGATCGTTAGATTATTATGACCCAATGGAGTGATGGATACAGCTAACATTACTCTTGGCATTTGAATCAGAAGCAGTAAATTTAAAAGCCTATTATCAAATGCTCTGAGTAGTTGTTCGTTGTTAATATATTTATTTATTTATAAAGCATTTTGAATGACAATAAATGTGAAATTACTAATGCCATTCCAAATTGTTGTCATGGGTCATTTTGTCCTCCAATATGACCCAAGAGATATTCGTCTTCCAATATTCTTGCAATTCAATTTCCAAAATATAGGATTAAAAAATATTGCTCATGAATGCATTTTATAACATTTTAAAAGAGAAAAATATTATTTAGAAAGTAAAAACTCATTGAGATGTTTTTTTTTTATAAATTTGAAAGATATTTTAGTAATTTTATGTAATATAATCGTTATAAAACAATTAATTGTTATTATATTTAAAGTTTATTAAAATTTTGGGCATTAGTACTTAAAGACAATGGTACCAAGTACATTACAAACTATATATTTTAATATAAAAATTAACTAAATATATATATTTTTTGAGAGCCAAAATCCATTTCTATAAGATTGGTCTATAGTACTTTTAATGGAGTATTGTGCAATAAATAATATATTTTATGTATGTAAAATAGTATATTTACATTTAAAAGGTCTATATTTGTTCGTAAGTATTTCTGTAAGATCCATGGAGATTATTTTATTTAAAAATACAGAATATACAAAAAATAGATAGGTATATTGAAATAAAATAAAAAATAGTTTTAACTAAAGTGCCTTATTTTACTTTAAGTAATTTTCTTGTGAGGAATTGTAAAGTAACTATTATTAAAAATAATTAAGTATATTTTTATTATTAAATGTATGTATTTTATATCATGCCGAGGCCAATGCCAGCCTTGCCACATGTCACAAGGTAGTAATATGGATTCCATACAAGTTTCATACATGTTGCATTTAATAAAAACGATGATGAAACGATGAAAGGCTGTTTATTTATACTGTAATTTCCATGTAATTGTCAATATACATGTTATGTAAATTTCATACAAATTCCATACACATTACATTTAATATTGCTATGTATTTAGTAAGGGTTTACCTGCGTTTGTTGTGTTGTGATTCCAGTATGGAGTGATTGTAAATGGGTATTAAATATTTTGTTTGAATAATATATTTGTTTTATTTCTCTTCATTAAAAAAATGTTTAGATATACGTATTTATGGTAGTATTCAGGTTTTTTTGAAGCTGTGATAACCTACTGGTAAGATCGCAGGATTGCAAAGACAAAGGGTTCGATTCCTATAAACCGAAACGATTTTTTTAAATATTGTGAGCGATTTAGAAGTAAATATAACAGCTTCAATGTTTCGGAAGGCACTTAAAAATGTGTGTCCGGCGCCTGATCTCTCTCCGGTCGTGTCGCATTACCGTCCCATCGCGCTATGAGAGTAAAGGAACAGAGAGTGCACCTGTATTAGTACACGCTTGTGCACAGACAGTGTAAATGATCGTGTTCATCACACAAACATTCGCCCTGGGTAAGAATGGAACCCACAACTTTCGGTATAACAGTCAAGGCCACTAACCACTAGACCAACAGGCCAGTCGTACAGGAAAGTCCAATAAGAACACAAATAAACATTTTTAATAGATCTATTTATTAAAACTTAAAACAATTTATGTACACAATAAATTCGCTAGCATCGAACTGTTTATTATAAAATATAACATTATTTACTAATAATCTATTTTTATATACAATACTTATAAAGATATCAAAAATAGAAGTATTGAATAATGTCATATTAAAAACTAGTTAATATACCCTGATATTATAGGTAAATAAATACAATTTTAAAACATTAATTGGGTATTTGACAAAAAAAAAGATAGATAGCGCTATGCGGAGTAGACTCACTTTGGGTCAGCGCACACCAAGAGCAGAGCATTTTCTAAGACCATTGAAAAATCTTATGACAATTCCATACATTGCAACATTATGTTCGATCATACGCAACCATTTTGCAGTTCGGTGTGCGCTTACCGTTAACAACAGAAATTTCTCCTTTAACAATTCATAATAAGCGCGGAATTTTTTATAGATATTAAGTAGTTAACGAATGTAGATCACCCAATACGATTAAAAAAAAAACGACTCCCGCACTAAGGAATTTAATCCTTGTATCGCGAGGGGTTTCACAGACATTCAATACACATGCACAGAGACACCCAGACTCAGAACAAGCATTTGTGGATTGCACAAATTCTTGTCCTACGTGAGGATCGAAACCGCGACACATCGAGCACAGTGGTAATTGGCGACTGGTGATCTTTACCACTTAGCTATCCATGCAGTCTATTTTAAAGTTGTTCTGTTAATATAGGCAAGATAAGGGCATTAGTCTTGGTATAGCTTATTAAATTAGAATACTTATGTCTATAAATTATTCTAAAACAGGTAAATGGTTGTTTGAGTAACTTTCGTAAATATATTTGTATCGAAATAGCTTGGTAATTTGAAAACAGTATGCTTATTAAAAACATTAAAGACTGCAAAAAGAAAGAATAATTAATATCACCTCAAAATGAGTATTTGGGATTTATTTTTAATAATTTATGCACGAAAACATACTCTATTCTTATGTAGAAAAAACTTGTTAAAATGTAACCAAGCTATTTCGTTACTCTTTTTAAATTATCTTAAACATTAAATACAATTAAATTGTCATTATTTTAACGTAATTAATTATTAATTTTATAATACAGACCTGTCTTACAAACTTAAAATAAAGGAATGTTTGTGATTATATCAACATATAATATAGTGCTACAAGGATCTTTCGGCACGTGGCCGAAATCGGAACTAATGCCGTCTTATATCAAAAACCATCACTTTTGACAGACAGTTGAGTTGATTCTTGTTGCGAATATACACACCAGCGCCCTCATGTTAATGTCATCCACGTGACAAAAGATCCTTGTAGCTATTTACTTAGGTACATCAGTACATGGAGGCAGTCATAACCAAGTATATTAATTGATAATTATATGCAATTATTTAATATACAAAATCCCTGGTTAAAACTACTAAAATAATCTTAATAAAATGTTCCTCCTACCATCTAGAAGTCAATAAAAAACATTAACATTGATTATCATTGCTCAAACCTTCCCTATATGGGAAGAGGCCTTACGCACATTGTTATAATACATTAGTATTTCACCCGTGTGAATCTAAGGCGAGTGGATAGTATATCATACACTGTGGTGTAATTTTCAGCAGGAGTTTCGCAATGAGAGCTTGTATATACAGCATGTATGTGTTTGACAGCATGTATGATGTATGTATGTCTGTATGTTCCGCTTGTATGTATGATGTTTGTGTGATGTGTGTATGTCAGCAGCAGTTCTTCTGCACGGTCCCGTGCGCGATGCTGTCGATGCTCCAGGCGGGGAGCTCCACCTTGCCCGTGTGGGTCGCGTCCTCCTCTGTATGTATGATGTATGTGATGTGTGTATGTCAGCAGCAGTTCTTCTGCACGGTCCCGTGCGCGATGCTGTCGATGCTCCAGGCGGGGAGCTCCACCTTGCCCGTGTGGGTCGCGTCCTCCTCTGTATGTATGATGTATGTGATGTGTGTATGTCAGCAGCAGTTCTTCTGCACGGTCCCGTGCGCGATGCTGTCGATGCTCCAGGCGGGGAGCTCCACCTTGCCCGTGTGGGTCGCGTCCTCCTCTGTATGTATGATGTATGTGATGTGTGTATGTCAGCAGCAGTTCTTCTGCACGGTCCCGTGCGCGATGCTGTCGATGCTCCAGGCGGGGAGCTCCACCTTGCCCGTGTGGGTCGCGTCCTCCTCTGTATGTATGATGTATGTGATGTGTGTATGTCAGCAGCAGTTCTTCTGCACGGTCCCGTGCGCGATGCTGTCGATGCTCCAGGCGGGGAGCTCCACCTTGCCCGTGTGGGTCGCGTCCTCCTCTGTATGTATGATGTATGTGATGTGTGTATGTCAGCAGCAGTTCTTCTGCACGGTCCCGTGCGCGATGCTGTCGATGCTCCAGGCGGGGAGCTCCACCTTGCCCGTGTGGGTCGCGTCCTCCTCTGTATGTATGATGTATGTGATGTGTGTATGTCAGCAGCAGTTCTTCTGCACGGTCCCGTGCGCGATGCTGTCGATGCTCCAGGCGGGGAGCTCCACCTTGCCCGTGTGGGTCGCGTCCTCCTCTGTATGTATGATGTATGTGATGTGTGTATGTCAGCAGCAGTTCTTCTGCACGGTCCCGTGCGCGATGCTGTCGATGCTCCAGGCGGGGAGCTCCACCTTGCCCGTGTGGGTCGCGTCCTCCTCTGTATGTATGATGTATGTGATGTGTGTATGTCAGCAGCAGTTCTTCTGCACGGTCCCGTGCGCGATGCTGTCGATGCTCCAGGCGGGGAGCTCCACCTTGCCCGTGTGGGTCGCGTCCTCCTCTGTATGTATGATGTATGTGATGTGTGTATGTCAGCAGCAGTTCTTCTGCACGGTCCCGTGCGCGATGCTGTCGATGCTCCAGGCGGGGAGCTCCACCTTGCCCGTGTGGGTCGCGTCCTCCTCTGTATGTATGATGTATGTGATGTGTGTATGTCAGCAGCAGTTCTTCTGCACGGTCCCGTGCGCGATGCTGTCGATGCTCCAGGCGGGGAGCTCCACCTTGCCCGTGTGGGTCGCGTCCTCCTCTGTATGTATGATGTATGTGATGTGTGTATGTCAGCAGCAGTTCTTCTGCACGGTCCCGTGCGCGATGCTGTCGATGCTCCAGGCGGGGAGCTCCACCTTGCCCGTGTGGGTCGCGTCCTCCTCTGTATGTATGATGTATGTGATGTGTGTATGTCAGCAGCAGTTCTTCTGCACGGTCCCGTGCGCGATGCTGTCGATGCTCCAGGCGGGGAGCTCCACCTTGCCCGTGTGGGTCGCGTCCTCCTCTGTATGTATGATGTATGTGATGTGTGTATGTCAGCAGCAGTTCTTCTGCACGGTCCCGTGCGCGATGCTGTCGATGCTCCAGGCGGGGAGCTCCACCTTGCCCGTGTGGGTCGCGTCCTCCTCTGTATGTATGATGTATGTGATGTGTGTATGTCAGCAGCAGTTCTTCTGACGGTCCCGTGCGCGATGCTGTCGATGCTCCAGGCGGGGAGCTCCACCTTGCCCGTGTGGGTCGCGTCCTCCTCTGTATGTATGATGTATGTGATGTGTGTATGTCAGCAGCAGTTCTTCTGCACGGTCCCGTGCGCGATGCTGTCGATGCTCCAGGCGGGGAGCTCCACCTTGCCCGTGTGGGTCGCGTCCTCCTCTGTATGTATGATGTATGTGATGTGTGTATGTCAGCAGCAGTTCTTCTGCACGGTCCCGTGCGCGATGCTGTCGATGCTCCAGGCGGGGAGCTCCACCTTGCCCGTGTGGGTCGCGTCCTCCTCTGTATGTATGATGTATGTGATGTGTGTATGTCAGCAGCAGTTCTTCTGCACGGTCCCGTGCGCGATGCTGTCGATGCTCCAGGCGGGGAGCTCCACCTTGCCCGTGTGGGTCGCGTCCTCCTCTGTATGTATGATGTATGTGATGTGTGTATGTCAGCAGCAGTTCTTCTGCACGGTCCCGTGCGCGATGCTGTCGATGCTCCAGGCGGGGAGCTCCACCTTGCCCGTGTGGGTCGCGTCCTCCTCTGTATGTATGATGTATGTGATGTGTGTATGTCAGCAGCAGTTCTTCTGCACGGTCCCGTGCGCGATGCTGTCGATGCTCCAGGCGGGGAGCTCCACCTTGCCCGTGTGGGTCGCGTCCTCCTCTGTATGTATGATGTATGTGATGTGTGTATGTCAGCAGCAGTTCTTCTGCACGGTCCCGTGCGCGATGCTGTCGATGCTCCAGGCGGGGAGCTCCACCTTGCCCGTGTGGGTCGCGTCCTCCTCTGTATGTATGATGTATGTGATGTGTGTATGTCAGCAGCAGTTCTTCTGCACGGTCCCGTGCGCGATGCTGTCGATGCTCCAGGCGGGGAGCTCCACCTTGCCCGTGTGGGTCGCGTCCTCCTCTGTATGTATGATGTATGTGATGTGTGTATGTCAGCAGCAGTTCTTCTGCACGGTCCCGTGCGCGATGCTGTCGATGCTCCAGGCGGGGAGCTCCACCTTGCCCGTGTGGGTCGCGTCCTCCTCTGTATGTATGATGTATGTGATGTGTGTATGTCAGCAGCAGTTCTTCTGCACGGTCCCGTGCGCGATGCTGTCGATGCTCCAGGCGGGGAGCTCCACCTTGCCCGTGTGGGTCGCGTCCTCCTCTGTATGTATGATGTATGTGATGTGTGTATGTCAGCAGCAGTTCTTCTGCACGGTCCCGTGCGCGATGCTGTCGATGCTCCAGGCGGGGAGCTCCACCTTGCCCGTGTGGGTCGCGTCCTCCTCTGTATGTATGATGTATGTGATGTGTGTATGTCAGCAGCAGTTCTTCTGCACGGTCCCGTGCGCGATGCTGTCGATGCTCCAGGCGGGGAGCTCCACCTTGCCCGTGTGGGTCGCGTCCTCCTCTGTATGTATGATGTATGTGATGTGTGTATGTCAGCAGCAGTTCTTCTGCACGGTCCCGTGCGCGATGCTGTCGATGCTCCAGGCGGGGAGCTCCACCTTGCCCGTGTGGGTCGCGTCCTCCTCTGTATGTATGATGTATGTGATGTGTGTATGTCAGCAGCAGTTCTTCTGCACGGTCCCGTGCGCGATGCTGTCGATGCTCCAGGCGGGGAGCTCCACCTTGCCCGTGTGGGTCGCGTCCTCCTCTGTATGTATGATGTATGTGATGTGTGTATGTCAGCAGCAGTTCTTCTGCACGGTCCCGTGCGCGATGCTGTCGATGCTCCAGGCGGGGAGCTCCACCTTGCCCGTGTGGGTCGCGTCCTCCTCTGTATGTATGATGTATGTGATGTGTGTATGTCAGCAGCAGTTCTTCTGCACGGTCCCGTGCGCGATGCTGTCGATGCTCCAGGCGGGGAGCTCCACCTTGCCCGTGTGGGTCGCGTCCTCCTCTGTATGTATGATGTATGTGATGTGTGTATGTCAGCAGCAGTTCTTCTGCACGGTCCCGTGCGCGATGCTGTCGATGCTCCAGGCGGGGAGCTCCACCTTGCCCGTGTGGGTCGCGTCCTCCTCTGTATGTATGATGTATGTGATGTGTGTATGTCAGCAGCAGTTCTTCTGCACGGTCCCGTGCGCGATGCTGTCGATGCTCCAGGCGGGGAGCTCCACCTTGCCCGTGTGGGTCGCGTCCTCCTCTGTATGTATGATGTATGTGATGTGTGTATGTCAGCAGCAGTTCTTCTGCACGGTCCCGTGCGCGATGCTGTCGATGCTCCAGGCGGGGAGCTCCACCTTGCCCGTGTGGGTCGCGTCCTCCTCTGTATGTATGATGTATGTGATGTGTGTATGTCAGCAGCAGTTCTTCTGCACGGTCCCGTGCGCGATGCTGTCGATGCTCCAGGCGGGGAGCTCCACCTTGCCCGTGTGGGTCGCGTCCTCCTCTGTATGTATGATGTATGTGATGTGTGTATGTCAGCAGCAGTTCTTCTGCACGGTCCCGTGCGCGATGCTGTCGATGCTCCAGGCGGGGAGCTCCACCTTGCCCGTGTGGGTCGCGTCCTCCTCTGTAGGCGTGCCTGCGGATAGGAAAACAGAGAAATTTAAGCAAAAATTTAGGCCACTAACCAAAAGACCAACATGTCTGTCTTTTTAGCCCCTAAACTTACAATACTAACCCCATTTTCTGTTAGGCTGATCAAATAAATCTGCTGTCAAATCAACAGATCACGACTGTGATTGGTTGACCATAAAACTTACAACCAATCACAGAGCTTGATATGAGATAACACTGACGATCAGTACATTTTTGTATTGATCAGCGTTTGAAAAACTAAGAATAAAACATTGAAATATTTTTATGTAGGTATGTAATATGTAACTACCTGCACATGAATGTAGATGGATATAGGGAAGTAGGATTGTGTGAAAGATGATACGGCTGCAAAGAGTGTGACTTGCGAGATGACGTCAGATAGGAATGTGTGGAAAAAGACATGCTGCGCCGACCCCAAATAATAATTGGGATAAGGACAGGGGAATGATGATGATGTAAGTACCTGCGGGCACACGGTCTTCTGCTTCCGAGTCGTAGGAGCGTAGGGAAGACATAGATGGTGATAGCTTTAGTAGCGCGGAGGCTGTGCTCAGGAACACCTGGTCGATGCCTTGCTGGGGAATAGATAAACTAGTGTTAGAAGTTTAAAATCATTGTTGTAATTATACTCAGAAGTGTTAGATCCATAGTATCATTGTTATAATTGTACTAAGACTCCAGCCCGAAAAAAGACAGAGCTTTTAGCAGACCAATATTAGAACTAAACTAAACTACTGTCTTTATCACAAAATTATACTGGCTCTGGTCCGAAATAAGACAGAGTCTTAACTGTAAGCTAATAACTGAATAAATAAACATGCACACACAGATATTTTAAATACATAATACATATGTATATCTAAATGACAAAAAAAAAAAGAAAAGACGGCTATATTTTTCAGACTTTACATAAATCTTTATCCTGGGTGGGGATCGAACCCACGACCTCCGGCTTAGCAGTCAAGGCCACTGACCACTAGACTACCAGACCCGTCTAACCACGTTGAAAGCTTAACTTTTGGCTTAAGTTAACTTTTAAAATCTTTTTTTCCGAGTTACCTGATCGTGTAGTGCCGATGTCTCCACATAGTGCGCGCCTATAGAAGCCGCGAAGTGCGCCGCCTCGCTCGCTTGCACCGCGCGTAGGTCTTCCAAGTCACTCTTATTGCCTACCACGTTGCTTCAAAACCTTTTGAGCTTTACTTGATACTAGATGGCGTTGTATGAGCAAACAAAAACATTTATTATTCCCAAGTTACCTGGTCATGCAAAGCGGATGTCTCCACATAGTGCGCTCCTATAGACGCCGCGAAGTGCGCCGCCTCGCTCGCTTGCACCGCACGTAGTTCCTCTAGGTCACTCTTATTGCCTACCACGTTGCTTCAAAACCTTTTGAGCATAACTTGATACTAGATGGCGTTGTATGAGCAAACAAAACATTCATTATTCCCAAGTTACCTGGTCGTGTAACGCCGATGTCTCCACATAGTGCGCTCCTATAGAAGCCGCGAAGTGCGCCGCCTCGCTCGCCTGCACCGCACGTAGGTCCTCTAGGTCACTCTTATTGCCTACCACGTTGCTTCAAAACCTTTTGAGCTTAACTTGAGAACTAGATGGCGTTGTATGAGCTAACAAATACATATATTATACCCAAGTTACCTGGTCGTGCAAAGCCGACGTCTCCACATAGTGCGCCCCTATAGAAGCCGCGAAGTGCGCCGCCTCACTCGCTTGCACCGCACGCAGGTCCTTTAGGTCACTCTTATTGCCTACCACGTTGCTTCAAAACCTTTTGAGCTTAGCTTGAGAACTAGATGGCGTTGTATGAGCAAACAAAAACAAATATTTCTTACTAGCTGACACGGCAGACTTCGTACTGCCCCAACGATAAATAAAAAAAAAGTCGCACCTTTTAAACCTTCCCTAGGCCTCTACGAACAATTCAAGACCAAGATGAGATAAATCCGTTCAGCCGTTCTCGAGTTTTAGCGAGACTAACACGAACAGCAATTGATTTTTATATATAAGATATCCAAGTTACCTGATCATGCAAAGCTGATGTCTCCACATAGTGCGCTCCTATAGAAGCCGCGAAGTGCGCCGCCTCACTCGCTTGCACCGCACGCAGATCCTCCAAGTCACTCTTATTGCCTACCACTGATAGTACCATCGCTTCTGGTACGTTGCTGTAATAGGAGAAGAAGAATTGGTAATTAATAAGTGCGATTACTTGTTTATCATGTTCAGTATACGTGGATTATTATGTATAATCCGCTCAGTTAATTGATTCATGATATTTAGTTTTAGGTTTGTATAGTTTAAAAGCTTGAATAATAATTGGGATAAGGGCAGGGGAATGATGATGATGATAGTTTAAAACTTACTATTGTTCATCTGAGTAGTGAAAACTTGTGATTGGCTTTATTCTACTTATTATTATTACTATCGTATTACCTGCTGTAAGTTCCCCAAAAAAAAAAATACCTTTTTTTAGAGAATTTAATATTATTTTGACTGCACGGATAGCCGTGTGGTATACACAAATTCTTGTCCTACGCGGGGATCGAACCCACGACATGCCGCGCACATAGGTAATTGGCGTGGTGACTTATACCACTCGGCTATCCATGCAGTCATGGTCATGACTTACATGACCATGTCTGCACGGTCAGTTAACCACTTATACACTTGTATAAGACGTGGTAGACTTATGGTAATGTATTTCACCTCTGCAGCTCCTTCACCCATCCCTTGATGGCCTGGAAGCTGTTGACGCTGGTGATGTCGAACACCAGCAGCGCGGCGTTCGCGTTGCGGTAGTACATCGGCGCCATCGAGCGGAACCGCTCCTGGCCGGCTGTGTCCCATACCTGGTGAGGTTGTAATGGTTCAATAATAAAAAAGGGCTTATATTTCCAGTTTTATGAAATAACTTAAGGATATTGTAAAAACAGAGAAAATTATACTAAAACTATACTAATTAATTGTCTTATTATTTCTTACTAGCATAAAAAAAAAGATTCCGACGAATTGAGAACCTCCTCCTTTTTTGAAGTCGGTTAAATAGGCATGAAAAATGGATGTTGGTAGATTCTCAGAGCTACTGAATGCATATACAAAATTTCAAGAGCCAGTCCAGCCACATTGTGACACGAGAATTTGATATATTAGAAAATTATAAAGGGGTTTCAAGGACAGAACCTATTTATTTTTACTTGACAGGGATTGTATTGATTGGAAAAAAATTGGAAATAACAATATTTAAACTGATTTCGGCTACGGCTTGTTTTACTGTAGACCAGCCAGCAACGCGGGACATATTATATTATTATAGTGCACAATATTTTATTTTTCCTATATTTATAACTAGAGTGCACACAACAATTAAAGTCTATTCCTGGATTTCCAACTCGAGACCTTTGTAGGCCTTTGCAGTCCTACGGTTTTACTACTAGGCTATCTTAGTGAGACAGGCAGGCGGCAAAGCCATTCGTCTAAAAAAGGCACATTCACTGTTACTTTATTGTTCATGACTGTGCAAGTCTGTTAATCTTAGTACACATGTATGATGTAATGCTATCATACATGTTGAAGTGTGAAGGATTAGCAGCGGGTATTGCACTGATAATACAAATCCCATTGATTCTACAGATATTGTTACAAATACTAGTATTAAAGGTATGGATTTTATATCGCAATATTTCGTTCAGTGAAAATGTTAACGAAACAGATTAAACTAGGTATATATTCACTTTGACAAGATTGTTCAAAAAAGGGAGTTTACCTATAAGTAGCTACGTAATGTTTAGAAAATACATCTATGTATGGTTGAAGCTGTGATAGCCTAGTGGCAAGACTGTAGGACTTCAAAATCATTGGGATCGAAATCGAGACCTTTGTTCCTTTGTTTCTTTTGTTTTAACGATTCCCGCACTTAGGAATTCAATCCTTGTTTCGCTGGGGGTTTCACAGACATTCAATTATATGCACAAACACAACCAGACTCAAATTCTTGTCCTACGCGAGGATCGAGCCCGCGACACGTCGCGTACAGTAGTAATTGGCGTGGTGACCTATACCACTCGGCTATCCGTGCAGTTCTGCGGTCTTACCACTACGTTCTCACAGCTTCTTCATTATGATAATACCTGTAGTTTAACCCTGGCGTTTTCCAGGTTGATGTTGCAGGTGAAGAAGGAGGCGCCGATCGTCGGCGAGATGTGCTTCGAGAACATCTTGCCGATGTAGCGGACCACCAGACTGGTCTTGCCAACACCTGGAAGTAAGATATAAAGCTTGTTATATGTATTGTAACACATGAAATAAGCGGTTTACCTACGTTTGATCGAACAACGTTTCGCCTAATTGAATTTGAACAAATTTCATTTCACCGAATTATTCTTGAACTAATTTCATTTGACCGAATCATTTATTTGAAATAAAATTAGTTCTAATGAAAATTAGGTGAAATAAAAGTAGTTCAAATGAATATTCAACGAATTGAAAATTATGTCAAACGTTATTATACGAACTGGAAATTATGTCAAGCGTTCGACGAAGTGAAATTAGACGAAACGTTGTTCGATCAAACGAGGGTGAACCGAATTAAGCATAAGAACTGGCAAAATATTTACATTAATCTAATGTTCTTTTATTTATCTGTTAGTGTATGTAAATACAATATACAAAAGGTAATTATGTATACAAAAAGAGTTGGTACAAAGATACTGATACTGATATGAAATTTCTTACTGTAAACTTGCGACTGGAAAAAATATATAGAAACAGTGTGTATAAAATGAACAATAACATAACATTTAACAATATTACTAAAATACTAAATTTGTATAAAGATATTTATATAATACTCTACCTGTGCTGACAAAATAAAAAAAGTGATTGTCAATGTCAGAAAATTAAAAAATAAACAACCGGCCAAAGACGGTCCTAATGCTCGAACTTCATCATCATCATCAGCCCGTTGCAGTCCACTGCTGGACATAGGCCTCTCCCAAGGTACGCTCGCACTTGGCCGGTTTTTTTTTAAATATAATTACACAATATTATGAAATATCAAAGGCTGAATATTTGAACGTTGACTAAAAAAACTAGTTAGACGAGTACATTTTTTTTAAAGTGACGCATGTATTACACTTATTTAAATTATTCCGCCAACGTCATTGTCTAAATGTTATAAACGCGAAAGTTTGTATGTATGGATGGATGTTTCTCAAATGGCAGGAGGAACTGGGAGTTAGTTGACACTCTGGATTAATACATAGGCTACTTTTCAACCGATAGCGTATGGATATTCCCGCGGTATAACCGACATATTTCGCAGCTATAAGCGACATACGCGCGGTCGCCGCGGGCAACAGCTATATGTATATTCTTTGAAAAATCGGTGTAATTATCCGGAAAAAAAACTTGATCATTAAGGGCCCCTTATTCGAAATTTACGTTTCTAGATCGAGTTTTTTTCAGAGAAATCATCATATTTAAATTCTTAAAAAAATATATAGTACAGATACATGCTTTATCTAGTGACTTTTTTGGATAGAAACGAATTATTTAACATTTTGCTCGATAAAAAAAATTCAGAAGTAAGGTCGATTTTAAAAGTATTTTTAGTTTTATAAGACTTGGACTGAACGTAATTTTATATAAATTTAACATTTCATTTACTAATCGGATTTGCCAGGGATATTATTGGATACAATTTTAATATGGCGCTTATTTTTTTTTTTAATAAAATAAATACGTGAAAAGTGCTCGCGCGCACCGCGCGCTCGGTGCCAGTGTCCGGCCGGACGCCATCGAGGTAGGACCTATGCAACTTTTGCTCGCGACCACAAATTTACGTAAGTGATTGAAATGGTAAATAATAAAAAACAAAATTAAGAAAAGAAGGGTGTCTGAAGTGAAGATAATCCGAAAGTGTATTGCGTAAGTACTTATTCTATAAATACGTCACAATATGATTACTTCTATACACAGAGCAACGAGGAGTCAGTATGTATAGAATTTAAAATCTATAATGGGAATATTCACCTTTATAAGGTGCAGATTTCCATCCTGGTCAAGTTCAAGGAGATGTACTTACTAATATTGTGTTTTGATTTTATTATTACATTATTTTATTACGTATAAGATTTGAAAGAAATTGAACATGGCTATCGATCACAACTCACCGATACCACTCTCAGGTAGGTACAATATCACGGTTTATGGTCGCGATGTGTTTAGTAGGTAGAAATAAGCCGGCCGCGCGTCGCACAGACCGTCGACACTAAAGGTACGTTTCCAAGACGGGCCGCAGGCTGCAAACTGCAGCTGCAGACTGCAAGCGACACTACTCGTTTCTATAAATGTATGCGACCGCGCGCAGCGACCGCAGGCCGCATTGCTGCCGCGCTTGGAATTAGTTTCATAGATTTACATAGAAACGAGTAGTGTCGCTTGCAGTCTGCAGCTGCAGTTTGCAGCCTGCGGCCCGTCTTGGAAACGTACCTTAAAGCAGCGCGCCCCCGCGCGCCCCGCGCGCCGTGCCGCGTGTGCCACGCCTGGGTTAGCTATCGGTTTCACACATTTAGTTTCGACACTCGGCGCGGGGTATGTCGAAACTAAATGTATTTATTTTTATTAAATGAAAAAAATGTATGAAACCGATAGCTTATAATTATCGGCACGGATCTTGAGCGCTGGCCTTGACATGCGCAGAAGTCGGTTTTTGGGTCTCATCGGGTCAATGCACCGGTGCATGCGGGCGCAGGGAACGGTTTATCGCCTGTGATTGGCCCTTGGCATGACGCAGAGCGACGCGCCACAGAGGCGAGTCCTGATTGGCTCGTTGTTGCAGCACACACTTCTCGACACTAGTACACTTCTGTGCAATTTAACTGTTTGTATTTTTATTGGTAATTTATAATTTCAACTTTTTTAAATGTTTCTTCTTATTATATTATGTTTAACTTCGAATTATATGATGTTTAACGTACAAGGTGTCAGTGAGTGCACGTGGTATTTTGTCGTGGTAGTTTTAAAGTTTATTATTATTTCTTATTTAAAAAAAATATATATTTAAAAATAATAGTACTACATTGACATACATTATGCGATCATTGAGTTCTTTATTATATTTTATTAATACCAAACACTTTTTTTTAATTTATACATGCCCAATAAATAAAACATTTTCATTTCCACTATACAGGGTGGCGAGGACAATGCGACAATAATTTAACACACGGTTAGAACTAGTAGCCATGAATCATTTAACACGTTCACTGCGTAAGCAAATCGGTGCTACCAGTCATTATGGCGTTACGAGATCGAAAAGTATTCGTATGGTGTCTTCCGTAATGACGCTACGAGACTTTTTAGATCTTGTACGTATTGTTCCCTTTAAACCTTATTTATTTTACGAAAATCGCTTAATTTTGTGTTTTCTTTGTGTGTACCGGTAAATAAAGAATGTATCTTCTAGGTTTAGGAGCCGCCCGGAGATAGCAGTAAAATTGAATAGATAATTGCCAAAATAAAATTACGAGAACTATAGAATCTCGTAATTGCACTATTTGAAAAAAAAATACGAGTGTTTTTGGATCTCGTAACGCATTGGTTGATAAAAATCGATAAATTAATAGTGATGGGAAAAAAACGAAAAACCAAAACTATCGAAAGAATCACTTATTTTAAAAAAATATTAGAAATTAGATCAAAAGATTAATGTTTTTCATTGACATATGGTAGACAGAAAGTTTTTCACACTTAACACAAAATCCTTTAACTTGTTTTGTTTTTCTTTTTGGTCTTGAAACACGTTGAAACACTTTCCGGAGAAGGGACCGCGATTTTGAAGATATATTCACCACATCATGTTCTAAAGAGTTATTATTAAATGAAAGTTCTAACATCCTTCGAGATCGATTTCGTTTTGTAACCTTATCCATCGTGAAAACAACGCACACCACGGAAGTTGACACAACACTATTTTTTTTTTCGCAATGCTTCGTACGAGATTATTATGAGTCCTTATGGATCTCGTATCGCACTAGGTGCAATTTTTTACCCTCTGGTCGCTACGAGACTTATTAAGTCTCGTACGTTTTTATTCATAAATATATTATACCAACGATACCTTATTAGTATAGGCTCTGTCATTTCACTCAAACTTTAAGAAAACGCATAGAAAATTCATTTGCCGGAACGGCAGAGTCATAACATTTCACCTACGCACTGAACGAAAGTCTCGAACGAGATTCATTAGGACTCGTAACGCAGTGAACGTGTTAAGTCATGACGCGTTTTGATATTACGTAAACTGAAATACTTTTTTTTTCAAACAAACTAAATAATAAAAATCTATCTCAAATTGTGATCACTCTGTGCCAAAGTTCATTCATCAAATAACTTACCTACGACTAGCGGGCTTACGTTTACTCGGTGCGGCAACGTCGCACGCCGCCGCCGCCGCCCGCGTAGGTACAACAGCTGTGCGCGCCAGCTGGCAACGCGTCGCGACTTGTAGGCATAAAATGTCTCATGTTCGGCTCGATCCTTTGGCGGCATACAGCGACATGTCGCGCGATAGGTCGTTTTGTTTATAAGTTACTTTCGTATTATTATGAAATACTATGAAAACATTTTAAAATAGAAGCTTTTTATTTACCAAGTACATAATATAATTATATGTAGGCTCCTGAATTTTAACTGGGATGCAAAACTGCACCTTGTAATTTTACATATTTACTGACGATCCGAATGGCACAGCGGTAGTGAGGCTGCTTTACGTTCTTAGGGTCCCGGGTTCAAATCCCAGTAGGGGCAAATGTTTGTGTGGGCCAGCATATTTAGCATAAAGAAAAAAATAACTGTTTCATACATTTTGGGTCACGTGACTCGTTGAAATGTAGGCAACATGTGTGTCTTTGTGTGTGCAAACAAATAAATTTTAAAATAAATGCAGTTAAATAAATTTAGTGATTAATGGACTAATAGTACCAAATAAAAGTGCGTGTTATTATGTTTAACTATACACCTTCGCTTTAGGTACGATCTGTGTTTGTGATATTGTGCCGCCAAAATCGGACCGAACATGAGACATTTTATGCCTACAAGTCGCGACGCGTTGTTGCCAGCTGGTGCGCACAGCTGTTGTACCTACGCGGGCGGCGGCGTGCGACGTTGCCGCACCGAGTAAACGTAAGCCCGCTAGTCGTAGGTAAGTTATTTGATGAATGAACTTTCGCACAGAGTGATCACAATTTGAGATAGATGTTTATTATTTAGTTTGTTTGAAAAAAAAGTCTTTCAGTTTACGTAATATCAAAACGTATCATGATTCAAATGATTCATGGTTACTAGTCCTAACCGTGTTAAATTAATGTCGGGGTGGTAGCGCCACGCTGTATAGTACTCACCAAATCTTCTACAACCATTCTTTAAATTCTATAGAATGATCATCGCTTTCCTTAGTCACACATTCATAACATATTAGTGTTGACAATCAATAGTTTAGTGGATAGCACATCAAGCTAAGTAAATTATTATGTTTTTGTTGCAAACTACTACTTATTACTAGCACAATAATTATATATATATGAACTACTGATTTATTTATTTATACTGTGGCGTGCCCGCCCGCCGCCATAGGTCACCGGAGTTCAAATCGCGACGGCTCCTGAGCAACGCGGGCGCAAGCCGTTTCGGTGCGTTAAATGCCTAAACTTTCGGAATAAGGATACAAATTGCGCCGAAAATAAGAAGTTTAGCTACTTGAGCTAGTATAGCGACAGCGCTACAAGGATCATTTGGCACGTGGCCGAAATCGGAACTAATGTCGTCATTTATGAAAAGCCATCGCTATTGACGTGCTATTGACAGACAGTTAAGTTGATTCTTGTTGCGAATATGCACACCAGCGCCCTCATGTTAATGTCATCTTGCCAAAAGATCCTTGTAGCTCTGTCAGTAACAGTTTACGACGCCATGACAGTTAAACAATCGCCAATTTTAAAGGCAAAGGAAATCTTCGTTCAGCTTAAAGATTGGTAGACAATATTATCTATTATAGTGGCATGATATTATGATGTCAGACCAAAGATTAGATATGTGTTTCTGCATAATACATATTAATTAGTGACACACTTTTGGACGTTGTTTTTTTATTGTAAAGGAAGGTCACGTATGTCACAGTTTAATAACATATAGAGTATGAAGTCTACATGTAAACGGGCGCAACGCGAGTTACGCCGACAGTATCGGATCGTAGCATGATACAGTCGCGAGCGTGTCGCAGTGAAGAACGGACGGTGTGTTTTTTAATGTAATACAATGTTGTAGGAGGACACCCCTATCACTGTTACGTACTGCGCGGCTACAGGCATTTGTTTTTTAGAAACGTCCAAGTCTTACTACTGTATATATTTATACTGTGCGTACACCAGTCTTAATTTAGGTGAATAATTTTAAGTTGATTCTTTATTTCAAGGGCGACCATTTCTCACGATTTAAATAAACACGAAAAACAGGTTTCTGGAAGTAAAAGTAATGTTAGCAATTCTAGTAAGTTACTAGAATTACTAACATTACTTTTACTAGTAGTAACCCTAGTAATAGTAGTTCCTGGGCGTCAGCAAACTTCATACCAAATTTCTTCAATATAGCCGTTTGACCGTAAAAGAGTAAAAAATGTCCGGATTGCCCCAAGTGAAATCCCATTTCACTTGGGGTCTGCGCAACTCGTCTTTTTTCCTTTCTCCCCTATCAGACGTCACAGTATCATTTACTCCTTTTTCATTCATATCATTCCTTATTCAATCCAACCATTTTTTGTTTGGCCTTCCCCTTTTTCTCCATGATGATGATGACTTAGATCTACTATCCCTTGGAGCTGTGAGATAATGAAAGTTTAAGGGCCCCTTATTCGAAATTTACGTTTCTAGATCGAGTTTTTTTCAGAGAAATCACCATATTTAAATTCTTAAAAAAATATATAGTACAGATACATGCTTTATCTAGTGACTTTTTTGGATAGAAACGAATTATTTAACATTTTGCTCGATAAAAAAAAATCAGAAGTAAGGTCGATTTTAGAAGTATTTTTAGTTTTATAAGACTTGGACTGAACGTAATTTTATACAGGGTGTAAGGAAACTACTATAACGACCCTGAACAGGCGTATACTACTATCAATCTAAATACCAGAAAACGTATTTTTGGAGGTCAATATCAAAAACTGTTAAAGTTATTAATTTTTGTTCCATCCATCTAACGCAAAATTCTCCCCGAAACTCGGCAAAATTTCATAACACTGACAACACTCCACACCACCGCGGCATCTATCTGATCTATTGTACTATTGCTTTAAAGGAGCCGACAGGTCCAAAATAAAATAAAATGTCAAAAAAATAATGTTATTTATTTTATGTCAAAGGAACCGCCAGCCTTTCGGCGCGTACACAACTACCGCGGTTTCCTTTGATGATGCCGCCGACCGACCGAGCGACGCTCAGTCAGTCTCAGTCTCGTGTAGAAAGCGCTTCTGACAAGACTTCCGTGTTCTTATTAGATTTTCGCTAATTGTTAAGATGTCGTACTCTAACGAAACTTATTTCGATATGTTAATGTGTCTCGGTTATTGTAACTGCAATTATGCGGCTGCTCGTAGAGAGTTTGAGGTGCGTTTTGGTGCGCGAGGTATACCAGTGCCGTCCGTACAGGCATTTCAGCGTCTCCACGTCAGAACGTTCCAAACTGGCAATGTTCACAGTACGGAGGTGCAACGTGCTGATACCGGGAGGCCACGAACACATGACGACCTCGAAGAAAGTGTTCTTGGTATGTTTGCCGTGGATCCTACGCAAAGCACGCGTGTAGCTGCGGCGGAGTTAGGGACAAACCATATGCGTGTATGGCAAGTCCTAAATGAAAATGGACAACGTCCTTTTCATTATCAACGCGTACACTCTATTCTGCCCAGTGACTACCAACCTAGGGTCCAGTTCTGTACTTGGCTTATTGGTAAAGTAGAACAGGACCACAGCTTTTTGAACCGAGTGCTCTTCACTGACGAATGTTCGTTTGTTAGGACGGGTGTATTTAACAGCCACAACGAACATGTGTGGGCTCTCGAAAATCCGCTCGCCATGAAACCGAGCCATTTCCAACATCGTTGGCGCATTAACGTGTGGGCTGGTATTCTTGGCGACCGAATAATCGGCCCGTATTTTTTACAAAATACCATGAACGGCCAAAACTATCTTAGTTTCTTGACCGAACACTTAAGTGAAGAGTTGGACGACTTAAGTCTAAATTTTCACCGGGCAATGTGGTTCCAACACGATGGTGCTCCCCCACACTACACACGTGCAGTGCGCGATTATTTAGATACCCAATTCCCGCGGCAATGGATCGGGCGAGGAGGACCAGTCTTGTGGCCAGCTCGTTCTCCCGATCTTACTCCTTTAGATTTTTATTTGTGGGGTCACGTCAAAGAAATAGTTTTTAAAAAAGTGTGCGATACGGAAACCGAGCTTAGAGCTCGAATTACCGCCGCTTTTGAAACTATTCGAAACGACAGAATGACATTAAGTAATGTGCGCGACAATGTCATCAAACGGTGTCGAAGATGTATTGAAGTCGGCGGCAGGCACGTGGAACACGACCGCAAAAGTATACAACAAGTTGATGTTTTGTTACGCACGTAGCTTGCCGGAAGATTGCAGTTACAAAACCATAAAAAAAGTCCTTTTCAGGGCTACATTTTGTTCAATGTTTCTTATGGATGTCTAACAGCAGATACCTACACACGCATAAGGTACATCAAATAATAAACTTAATTTTCATCATAAATTACACACGAATAACTTACAATCACTAAAAACATTCTAAGACTCGGTAGGTATTTATTCATTTAAAAGAAGGCCAACCTAAAACATAAGAAAATAGTTCCTACGTAACAGATACCTACTTCACTACTTTACAACATCTAAAATACTTAATACCTTAGCTTACAAAAAATGGTTCCTTAAAAAACGCAATAGGAAAAGTACTAAACCGCCAATACATTAAAAGGTATTTTTAATTCACCATCATTGAAGTTACGTTTATCACATTTTAATGACGAAAATATTTACAATCGTTAGAATAATTTTATTAAATATTATTTAGAGAAACATGATTAATTCTTTTTAGCAAGCTCATTACGGCCAATCTAATTTATAAACACATTTTTCATTTGTCTCTTGACTACGATATCCAACAACTTCAAAACAATTGTAAATTCGTATCGTTAGTCGTACGTAGGTACAATAATAATACTATCGTCTCGCATGCGACAGCGACAACCACTAAGTAAATAAACCACTTAAGAGTGCTTACTTTACACAGAACATAAATATTATCTTTCTCTAAACTAAATTAAAATACATTATCAAAACAGGTACCTAAGATTTTAGTTATTACAATAGAAATCTGTATTATCAGTTATCACTAAATTCAACTACTAACAATAAATGGTTAATTTGCCTACAGTTGTATACCCTACGAAAGATATTGTACCCAAATGTATTGTTAGTTTTCTTTACTGACAAATAATCTCAAAATTATGTTGACTCGTCGAGCGCCTAACTGCCTATTTTAAAAAACCAATTCGATGCTCACCACTGGATTCATTATTTTGTGGTAGGTATTACAACGATACCACCGTGACTCACCGTGGCTCTTTTGAGTGTGAATCGTAAATAAAATGCTAAACATCAGCATATGATTGTAAATCTGCAAGGTAATGAATTTCGTCTTTAAAACACGTAGCGTAGGTAAAAATAGAACAAATATCATACGTTTTGCGATGAAAATATTAATTGAACCTAATGCCTCTACAAATAAGGTTGCCTTTGCAAAGGTGCCGTCTTGCGATAGCGGCACCTTTTTATTTTATGTCAAAAAAGCCGACCGTCCTTTCGGCAAATGCACTAATTTTCTTTGTTGGGACCGACATAGGGACATGATCGATATTAGAAAAACATCGATATCTAATATCGATGTTTGACTTTCATCATTCAAAAGCGTTTAAGTTGACAGTTTTTTATTACTCTCTCAGGAAATAATAAGTAAAGAAATAATTTCTCTCCTACTTGAGTGAGAGTCCGCCATTTCATCAGTATTTTTTTATGACGTTGTCACATTCAACTATCGTCAGTAAACCGACGTTACAGACAACCGTTTTTTTTTCTAAAAAGATCGATTTAGCGAAATTATCAAACTCAAAAGTACGATTGATTGATGTTTTCCAGCTAAACATCGATATTTCTTCACCATCGATGAATATCGATCATCCCTATCCCGACATCAGTGCCAGTCTGATCACGGATCAGTCTCGTGTTTAAATTCGTCTCGATAAGACCTCCGAATTGTTATAATTTTCGCTAGATGTTATGGCTTACTCTAACGTTACTTATTTTAATATCAAGTGCCCGAAGGAAGTTTGACGCGCGATGTAGTTCGCGAGTGGTATATCAGTGCCGTCGGTACAAGTATTACTAGCATCGTCTTCACATAACGAGCCAAACTGTGAGTGTTAAGGCGAGTCTTAAAGCCAGTACAGGTGTGAAAGTAACAGTGTTATTAAGTGTGATGTGATTAAACGGTTCAGAGGAGTGTTGAAGTCGAGCACGATAAACAAAATTTACAATTAAAAGTGTTAGCTTTATTACACACGTAAATTGCCGGAATACCAGGTCGCTGGCCACCGCAATATCAAAAAGTCCTTTTCAGGGCTACATTAAGTTCATAGTTTCTTATGGTTGAGTAACGGCAAATACCTACATACACCTGTAAGTACCATTAACATTGTTATCATCTCACATTACACACAAATAAAATTAAAATAATCATTGCGACCAACGACTCGCTAAACATACCTAGGCTAATTATTCAAGTGAAGTTCATACCTACATTCCTTTCTCATAGTTATTATTTTTAGTTAGAATTGTGTTGAAAGGTCAACTGAGGTAAATAGTTGGTAGATAGAACAGGGATTTTCCGAATCAACTGCTTCAGGCGTTCGCAAAACCGTAGGTAGTTTGTATGTCGTAGCCGTTGACGAGATCTCCCAAGTAGTAATTGTTAAGAGTTCTCGATCGTCAGCTGACGGAGCCACGCGATCGACGAGTGAATAACGCTATTTCGAAAATCAAGGTACGCTACAACTGGACTGCGACAACCAACAACTTATTAATCATCGTATCGTTTGTCGTACTACTAGTGTAGTATTGATATTATTTTGTGGTAGAAACATGCAAAATTACTGTTCAATAATAATGTCAGCTCGCGGTTCACAACGAAGATACCGCCGTAAATTTGTAGAAAATAGAAAATAAATTCAAAAAATGGCATACAATTTATGATGATTTACTTAAAGTGAACCTTATGTCGTTACCAGTAAAGTTGAAATTGATTTGCAACAGTATTTTTGGCGGTATGGTCAAACACCTGCGCTTGCGGTAACGGCCATCTTTGTGTTCAGGTCGTGACCCGAACGTTATCATATGTTCAGTGTGGCCAGTATAGCGGTGGGGAAATTTAGCATTATGAATTAATTTGAACGGGAAAAAATCATAATCACGTATCGAAGTAAAAGTCGCAGCAATGTGTTTGTAACACGAGTCTACATATGCCCCTTCACGATCGTTATAGTCGTTTCCTTACACCCTGTATAAATTTAACATTTCATTTACTAATCGGATTTGCCAGGGATATTATTGGATACAATTTTAATATGGCGCTTATTTTTTTTAAATAAAATAAATACGTGTAAAAGTGCTCGCGCGCACCGCGCGCTCGGTGCCAGTGTCCGGCCGGACGCCATCGAGGTAGGACCTATGCAACTTTTGCTCGCGACCACAAATTTACGTAAGTGATTGAAATGGTAAATAAAAAAAACAAAATTAAGAAAAGAAGGGTGTCTGAAGTGTAGATAATCCGAAAGTGTATTGCGTAAGTACTTATTCTATAAATACGTCACAATATGATTACTTCTATACACAGAGCAACGAGAAGTCAGTATGTCACTGTCAGTGTAGTCAATTTTAAATCTATAATGGGAATATTCACCTTTATAAGATGCAGATTTCCATCCTGGTCAAATTCAAGGAGATGTATTTACTAATATTGTGTTTTGATTATATTATAACATTATTTTATTACGTATAAGATTTGAAAGAAATTGAACATGGCTATCGATCACAACTCACCACAATTTGAGATAGATGTTTATTATTTAGTTTGTTTGAAAAAAAAAAGTCTTTCAGTTTACGTAATATCAAAACGTATCATGATTCAAATGATTCATGGTTACTAGTCCTAACCGTGTTAAATTAATGTCGGGGTGGTAGCGCCACGCTGTATAGTACTCACCAAATCTTCTACAATCATTCTTTAAATTCTATAGAATGATCATCGCTTTCCTTAGTCACACATTCATAACATATTAGTGTTGACAATCAATAGTTTAGTGGATAGCACATCAAGCTAAGTATATTATTATGTTTTTGTTGCAAACTACTACTTATTACTAGCACAATATATACACCGTGACTTTTAGGTCGTTTTAAAAAAGCAGCCCAGTTCATGTATCCAATGACTAGTAAACGATTATAATAAAAAAAATATGTTTTTTAAAGATTTGAATGAATAAAAATATTATTCATTATTATGACACAAGGCAGTCTTACGAACACTCTGTAGTGAGCGCGGTCCGAGCCTTGTGCCAAAGGGGCCGCGCGGGCGGCGCGGCGGCGTCTTATCATAGGTCATTCACCTTAGCGTAAAACAGCTGTCTTACTATTGCAATCATAATGCTCGCAGTAAGTATGTAGCATGTATCTTCAACAGTTTGATACGTAAACATTTTTAACAGGATGTTTCATATTTCCAATGTATTATTTATTTTTTTCATGCATATTATTTTAATTAATGATAAAAAAAATTTATTCGCGCCTAGAGGTATTTTATGACGGATACATTGTGTGGACGACTTTTTTAAAACGACCTAAAAATCACGGTGTATATGAACTACTGATTTATTTATTTATACTGTGGCGTGCCCGCCCGCCGCCATAGGTCACCGGAGTTCAAATCGCGACGGCTCCTGGGTAACGCGGGCGCAAGCCGTTTCGGTGCGTTAAATGCCTAAACTTTCGGAATAAGGGGCCCTTAAAGCCGACGCATAAAAGATACAGTCGATGATGTCGCTTTCGACACTGGCAAAGGAATCAAAACTTTCAAGATACTTCCCGTGAACTCAGAATATTGATTACGAAGCTGTCTTAAATTAAATGAAATCATTTATTTTGTAAGTAGGATAGTTATATCACTATTACATGTCTTGGATATTTTTTTAGGTCCGAATCTAGTCAGGCTATCTCGATAAATACGCATGAGTAAACCATTATACCATTTAAGTATGTCTTAGATATTATGTTTCGAGCACGCTGAATTAGACGATTTAATGCGCATGTAAAGGCGTTTTTTTGTCTATGTCTTGTTGATTAATCTTTTTCTGTATTGTTATGCCTGATGACTACGCGTCTACATAATGCTCTAAGTCTTTGTTACACTATTTCCGTTACTTCTTTGTTTTTTCTAGTACTCGGATGAATAGCCTAATTCCTTCGACTTGATTTTATGAAAACCTTTGTTTGCCGTCTACTTTTGTCTGCGTTAATAAAGAAAAATATTTACTTTAAGATTATAGTGCTACAAGGATCTTTTGCAACGTGAAAGATATTATGCTGGTGTGCATATTCGCAACAAGAATCAACTCAACTGTCTATCAAAAGTGACAGATTTTCATCTATGACGGCATTAGTTCCGATTTCGGCCGCGTGCCAAAAGATCCTTGTAGCATATCTTTGTAGGTATACAAATACATCCGTTGTCGGTCGCAAGGGTGACGTATTCGTTGACACGAGATAAATGCAGACATAACAGTAGGATTGGCATATTCGCTACTGTACGTTATCTTATGATAAGATTATTGCACACTTTCGTTGAATTTAGAGAAGACAGTAGATTCAGTAGATTTTGTTAGATTATGCTAAGAAATTTGGCTTTTCCACCCTATTTTGAAACAGAGCGCGGCATTAAACAATGAACCCACGACCTCTGGTATAGCAGTTTAAATCGGTTCTCAGTTTAATAACCAACAAATCACAGCCCTGGTCAGTTGATTTGACAGCAGATTCAATTGATCAGCTTTCCAGAAACAACAACAAGAACTATTACTTTACATGATGAGATGATGGAGACAAGAGGGATATTGCCTGGCCTATCTGTAAATAGTCTCATCAATTATCTAATTGCGGTGATCGTGATATGTTTTAAAATCGGTAATTCCCCTCAATAGACATTACTTTTGTTAGAAAACTAGCTGCCCACGGGGTTTACGTGAATGGAGGTTAATACTCCAAGAATGCCACTTATCTAACTGCAGAGTTCCGAATACTCTTCGCCAACGTTTTTTCAACAAAAATGATTATGACGATTTCTTATAACGGAAACGTAAAGACAGTCGGTAAACGTCTTTAAACTGTGTAACGAGATATTGTTATTTTTTTTCTCCTAAGTACTAACATTATAAATACGAGTTGTAAGTATTGATGGATATTTGTTACTCTTTCACACTTAAACGGCTGAATAAGTTTTGATTAAATTGGGTATGAAGTTAGTTGACACCCTAAATTAAGGTTCCTTTTACCCGACTGCCAAAAAGCAGGTTAATGTTTTGCAGCTATAAACGATTTCTACGCGGGCCATTTCCTAGCAATTTGGTAACACATAACTGCATTAGCTGATACCCTGGATTAACACATAGGCTAGTTTTTAACGGACATAAAGGGGTAATGTTTTGCAGCTGATAACCGATAATCACTCGGGCGAAGTCACGGGCCACAAGCTAGTGGTCAATACACTTCATACAGCACATCGACAGTTGGTAAAATAACACCGTTCCTTGACCGACATGAGATACGCTCATACGCAGGCACAAGCGTAAGATAGTATCAAATTATAGCAAGGCTCGCTACGGTTTAACGCACTAACGGCCTGGTTTCTAAAGGAAACTCATATTTAATTATATAGAAAGGGAATGTGAAAACTTAGGTATATTTTCTTCAAAGAAATGTATACTCCATTTGTTTAGGTAATTAACTAAATGTAAACAATTTTGGTATGTCTTTTAAACAAAATGTGATCTTTAAAAATGTAAAATACGTTTTACAACTTGAAATACATTCAGATTTTCTAAAACTATAGTTAATTGATTTATAAGCAGTAATATCCAAATTAAAAATTATGTTTTTGGTTAAAAAGTAACGCCAAGATTGTTTACATTTAGTTAACTACCTAAACAAATGGAGTATAGTTTTATTTCTCACTGTAGTTTATTTGTTTGATAGACGAGGTTTACTAATATTAGTCTAAATTAAATACACGTGAATAGTCAATGGCTCTTTGCAATGTAGATTTGAATTCGGTACAGATCTTTTGATAAACAGAAATTAGACGGAACATACAGAAAATTAAATGAAATAACTAACTTTCTTGGCCTACAGAAATAATATAACTTTATTAATTTCTAGTAGCTGTACTGACTTGAATGATTTGGAAAAAGCTATTATTTTGACATTGTCGGTTTACTCGGTTTTTATTTCTCCTCCATGCAAATACGAAATTTGGATATGAATAATTTGTATTAACTACATTGCATTAAGTAATTAAGGCATGATAAAATTCAAAAGGATATAATCAATCTAAATCTTTGATAAATTAGATAATGTAATTAATTTTTACATAATTAATAGATACACATCTTGTTGCATTATTTTTAAGCAATAATGTGTGTTGGGGGCAGGATACAGTTAATTATTACAATACTATTATAGCGACTCGGCTTAGCTTCGCAAGGGTGCAATACTGATGTATAACCTTTCCTATTTAAAAAATTCTGTTTTAAAAAGCCTGTATCAAAATCCATTGCGTAGTTTTAAAGATATAAGCATGCATAGGGACAGATAAACAGATGACTATGATTTATACTATCCAGTAATTAAATGATTGTTGTCTATTAATTATCATACAAACTTTCACTCGGGCCTTCGCGCGCTTGCATATCTCTAATAGCTTATATTATATCTGTTATAGTAGGTTACATCCATGGTGTCAACTACCTCTATATCAAATTTTATCCAATTTGGCGTAGCAATTTGAGCGTGAAGCTGTGACAAACCTACATGTACAAACTTTCGTCTTTATAAATTTGATTCTATACTATTTCGGCGAGTAACCTTTATCTAAATGTAAGACAATAACCTTATATTGTAAGATAGTAATATATACTATGGCGCTATTACGAATATAATCAGTATCTCTGTGAATTGAGATATTTTAATCAAAGGAATGTGGGCAAAAACTATGTCAAAGGTTAGTTCAACAGTTACAAGTGTGATTAGTACGCATGCCCCTAAAATAATATAAAGTTACTTGTATCTTGTTACTTTACAAGTTTCGTGGTTTCTCCAGCCTATAATTGGAAAACGATAGTGCCCGATTAGTTAAAGCATTGACTCTGACGAGTTCATGTCTTACGAACCATCATCACCATCATCATTCCCCTGCCCATATTCCAATTATTACTTGGGGTCGGCGCAGGATGCCCTCTTCCACACGTTCGTATCTGACGTCTTAAGAACTATGCGATACTTAAACCAGTTTAGCATTTCCAATTTCGATATCAGTATTATTTAGACAAGTCGATTTAAAGGTTAGCCAGAAGAAACGGACTAACAAAAAAAATTTACAGGAATAAACTTAAAAAAATAAAAACAAAGACACTTGAAGATTTTTTCCTACGTGTCAATAAAAAAAAAACACTTATAGGAGGGAGAAACATTTTTTTATGTTTGTATAAAACATTGTTTCTCCCTCCTTTAAGTGTACAGATCTAATAAAAAAAATAATTTACAGAAAAACACTTGCTAATTTCATAATTGTGTAAATCCATAAATTAATGGCTTGTAACATTTAAATAGAAACCAAACTGAACTGTAATAGAATAGAATAGAATACCAAGTTACCTAGTTATTTACTAATCATTTATTACCCAAAAGGATCTAATATAAATTATTATTATCAAATATCATGACCATAATATTCAGATAGTTTTAATAATGATACATAGTACTACATAGGTATTATTAAAGCTGTGATAAACAGGATAATAATATTGTGCACTATAATAAACATCAAATATTAATCTACATATTAAAATCTGTAATTATTTATGGATTTAAATAAAAGGATGCTTGACATAGACTGTTGTATGCCTCGCCATTTTATGTATGCATTTAGTTTTTGTATGCATGAGAAGCGAGTTCGATCCCCAGTGTAGATTAGTAACAATTTAACATTTTCAAAGTTATATAAATTTTTAGGGTTCAAAATGGAACCCTATTACTAAGCCTCCGCTGTCTGTCTGTCTGTCTCCAGGCTGTATCTCATAAACCATGATAGCTTGAAAGCTGAAATTGTCACAAATGATGTATTTCTGTTGCCGCTTTAACAACAAATGTAAAAAAACATGTCAAGGGGGTCTCGTACATCAAACATGATTTTTTCCAATATTTTTGTTCAATATAAAAACAGTAACAGGTAGATAGTATGGAATTCTTCACTCGCACTCGACGACTCGCACTTGACCGGTTTTTTTTTTTATTACTCAAAGATAATAAATAATAAGTAAGACAAAAATTAAAACATTGTTAGGAAACCTGTAACTCAAATATTTGAATTTAAAATTACCAATCCGCAGTAAGCTAGCGTGGTGATCAATGCTCAAACCTTCCCTATATGAGAAGAGTGCCTAGCAGTGGGATGTATATAGGCTGGTTTAAAAAAAAATGATAATTTACGAATCTAACTTATAAAAATTAAATGAAAAATTATTTAATAAACATTTTTAAGTAAATTTCACCTTAATTATCCGAAACTAAATCAATTGCAAAACAATTGTGCATCACTATCATGTTTGTGTTATAAAGGTGTTAAAAAATAAAATCAAATTTATGTGCCATAAAGGAAGTAACTAATCAAACAGTTATTCTGATTGACCAATGAGTCAGGAGTGATACAAACAAGGATAATCATTTTATTGTGTAGATACAGATGGAGTCATGATATACTGATAAATATTATAAAGTTTATATATTCTCTATTGATCCATGTTGCTAATATATTTTTTTCTGTCTTTCATATTAATAATAAATCGAATTTACCAATACACTGGCAGTTTGGCGCTAATTTGGCAGGTTTTTTTTTATGAAAGATGGTTCTTTGTTTAAATGTTTTTTTAAACATTAAAACGCTTTTATCTACTATGTAAATGGTGATTCCTTGCAGTATTTTTTTTCTTAAGTCATTTTAATACGTGATTAGAAAAAATAAGTAGATGGTATCTGATAACAGAAACATGCAAGTGTCCACTTAAGTCAACAGTATGCAAATCCGTCTTAAAAAATAGCGATAACAATATTTAAGCTATTACCAACCGAATAAGATGACATTTTGACCCAGAAACTTCTTAAATTTATACGTAACAGCATTCTCAGAACGTAATAAAAATATAATAAACATAACAATGATAATCCGATAAGATTAATATATCGATACCTAGAGTATTTATACTGCTTTTGTTCGAGTTTGAGTTTCAAATACGTATCTATTATTTTATATGCAAAAAATTTGCAACATTAAAAAAAAAAACAATTCAATGCTAACAAAGACAACAAAAGAAGTTTCAACTGTTTTAAAGTCTATGAACCGTTAATACTTTTTTTAAAGTTTTAAACATAAAGATTTAGGTTTTTAAGACAGACACTAAGTATTTGGTAACAGGTGTTGCAAAAAAAGTTCAATGCCGTCTTTTTTGTTACAATTGGTTGAACGAAATTGATGGCATTGTGATTTGTAATCAAATAATAAATAAGGATTAGTGTCAAAAAGATGTTCAAGATTCTTTTAAAAGTTAGTTCAGACATAACTTTTAATTACATGCGTAAATGATGATGAAATAACCGATAAGGCGAGAGTGTGTTATACAAATTCTTTTTTGTATCATTACGACATCATAATGTTAACCGCAAATAACTTGAAATCATTGTAATCAAGTTACCTTGCGAGCCTAAAACCACAATTTTTGCTTCTATAACTTTCATTTTGGTCACGAACACAGTCACATATTACAAATATTATTTAAATTACACTTTACATTGTTTTTAAAACTAAAATGTAAATAAACAACAAATAATCACTTCGAATCACTTGGATCGAAACATGTTTTCCGCTTGAAAACTTTTAAGAAACTAAAGGTAAAGGCGATAAATCAAAAATACTTTCTAACCGGATCCAATAAATTGACGAGATTGTAAATGAACTACTGTTTCAAATTGGTTGGGTAATACTGCATACGTTAAAGAGACATCTATTATTTTTATGCAGTACTATAATGTACTGTAACATATGTCATTTTTACATGTTTCTACGGCACCTGCTAGATGGCGTGTCACATTTCAATCGTGTCCGAAAACTAAAACAGAACCATTTTTTCTATGACTATAATAACATTTAATGAATGCATTGTAATATGATATTGTTACCATTAAAAAATGCATGACTTCAAATTCCACAAAAGTTAATCAGTTCTTAATTAGATACTTAATCTAATGTTCGATATTAATCAATAAAATGTACCTAGATCTTTATGTACTCTTTTGAAACATAAAAGCTGTGATTGCACTCCTAATAGCCTTTCGTTTAATGGCAATCGTTTGTCAATTAATAGTTTACGATCCATATTTATAGTGATTGCTCTAAGATGAGTAAGGGCACTAAGATTGATGCCATAAAATATAACTTTATAGGACCATTACAGGGTAACCATAATCATATTGCTAAATAAAGGCCAACCGTAAAATGAGTTCTTGATTGGCTCTTAGCAAAAAAAAAACATTAAAACAAAAGAAATGCAATTTGCAAAAAAATCGATGTATTTCTCATAATCTAAGTACCGAACGGATAGTTAAGAAATATCATTGCTGTTTTTTTTTTCTTTTAGACAATGTACCAAAATCTCATGATAAAACTAATCTAATAGAAATCGCTAACAAAAATATACGATTACTAATTCAAATCAATACAATTGAAGCGGGAAAACTAATTCAATATGGCCGATTTGCGAGCGCTTTCGACCGCCATTAAAATATTTGAGAAAGATCGTTTACAAACTTTTATTTACAAATTAAAGTTAATACATTCCCTGATTCAGATAAAAATAGGGTCTCATTTTGCTTGTTCTGATGGTAAATATAAATTGGTTGCATGTAAGTGCCTTCCACAAGTCAAGTCGGAAATCGGAAAACATTATACAGATTAAATTTGGCAGGATATACATAGAGTTGAAATCGTCTATGTAATTTTGGTTTTCCTTTTAATTGCAACATAACTTATAAAATTATTGAAGTTGGCAGGGGCTAGTTTTGGCTAAGGTAATGCTTGGTAAGGCTTGGTAATGCACTGCAAAAAACTTAAAAATTAAGTCTGCCATTAAATGTTACTGTAAAATTGAAGCCCATTGGGGTCTTCGACTTTGATGGGTACATCTATTACAATTCAAATTCATATTACTGGACTCAAGTATAGGTCAGAAAACAAATTGTTGAACAGTTAACGTTGGTTAGTGAACAATTTTTAATAGAATTTAATATTATTAGTAGATCTCGATGGTAACTGTTAGCTGAAAAGTTTACATCTGAAATAATTTAATTGAATCCAACAACATCATGAAAGAAAGTCCGAATTTACAAATCGAAAACTTTGAAGATAGGGGTTTTATCATCTCTATCATTGCTAAACCTACTTAATTCAGGCTCCAAAGAAATCCGCGCCCACATCCACACTCGTACAACGCGGGATTAACATAAAAATACCATAGCATCAACATACGAGCGGTTAAAACTTTGTCAAATTGTCTATGGTAACAAAGGGGTTGTGGGGATTTAATTTAATCACTTAATTAATTGAATACTTTTTGGTTTTACTATTTATTCTTAAAATAATCTAAAAGTGGATTGTTTAAAAATCATGTCATTATTGTTGTTGTTGTCATTATTATTTAACTTATTGTCAATGGAGAACAAAAATACGGATCTTTTTGTACATATAGAAATTATAAAAAAGTCGGTCTGGGTAGCTTTTATGGCTAAATCGATTTTGATGAATCTTTAATGTATCACTACATAGTATACAACAAATTCGCTGTCTGTCCATATATCCGCTATTATCTTTGAAACTAAGCAATGGACTTTGAAGCAGCTATTTATAATAGAGTGATACAAGGTAAAGGTTTATATTAAAATTTAACAAAGATTCATAGTTTTCTTTAATTTTCCTTCAGTATAATGTAATTAGTGCAACATATCATGAGTCGGATCATAAGTCGTATCATAAGCCTACAATCCCCAAAAATTACGTGCTTTGAATATTAACGTATACCATAAACAAAGGGTATATATTCTTCCGCGCCGCCGGGCCACGGTAACTGCCCACTCAGCCTAGTGAAACAGATGAAGCAAAAATGTTTATGATACATTAGCCAAATTACGACGGCAAATGTTATCTGTGCGATTTGTTTGTGTTTATCTTTGGGCTTGGAGGTCTAGCCGCTGAAGCGATGTTGTAAACAGCTGAGGGAATATCAATGGTTTTGAGTGTATAATTTTAAATACTAGTAAGATGTGATATAACAGATTCCTATTATATAAAGGTTCACTATCAATTTTTATATACAAATTTATATATTAATTGATGACTTATTGGTTTCTTATTAGACTAAAACCTATATTAGGATTAATTTGTGTATGGTTTGTCTGTTGTTTCCGAATAGTTGTAAAAAAATAATTATCTAGGAAGAAACATTGATGGCCCAGCTTTACTTGCGTTAAAATGTTTATATGTATAGTCAGTTGAAGCAGTAAAAGTTCGTGCTCAAGCTTAAATCTGCAAAATAACTATCTTCAAATAAAAATTATATTCATACATTTGTTCAAAATTAAATCTGAAGCGCTGAAATGGCTGCGCACCACACAAACAGCAATATGTTAACGTAGTTTGTAAGTAATGAGAGTAATTTAGCTAAAAGCCCGCGAAACGCGGCCAAAGTGGTCGTAACAATAAAAGTGGCGATAAATTTGTAACACCGCCATCTACACGTCAAGCTTCATGTTGTATTCATGGCGCGCGCCGCTAGATGGCGTTAGTCGTGATTTAATTCTGTCCAACCTTTTATGGGGAATGAGGAATAATTTATTTTGTTGTTTTCGCTATTTTTGTATTGCTTTATTTACGAGGTGTTGGTTGTTTAAAGAAACACTACTTCGTTATTCCTGCGAATAACTTACTTAATTAAAAATATAACATCAACGATTAATTTTTAATTAGAAACTAAATCCAATTGCCATTTAATCATGATACATACGGGTGGGATTCGTTGATTGTTTATTGACCTGACTAAAGTAATTCCATTGCATATTTTACCTTTGCGTGGAAAAAGAACATAGGATAGAAAAATATTTCCTTAGAATCCATAAGATGCTTTTCCGACGGGCGGGAAATAATATTTTTAATGCTTAATTTTCGTGCCCAAAATATTATTGTAACTAAAACTACTGTAATTATAATGACATAAAAATTTACTAATAAGGACTCATTACGATTGCTTTCAACTTTTTTATTTTTAAGGTTTTGACGCAGGGTTTACAAAACAAAAGAGTGCAATGTTTTGTTAATTGTTTACTGTCTTTGATTTCATAAGGAGTGACATTGTTGATATTTGTTTTTAAAAAGAGAATATTTTTTTTTTATTTATAAGAAACACAGACTCATAATATTAGGATAGGTACATGAAAAATAGATGCAAAAATACATTTTATAATTATCTATAGCAGCATTTTCTTTTGAAATTTTCATGAGGATGTTCAAGATTTGATTCTCTGAATGATCTGCTTGCTACCCAAATTTCATAATTTAACAAAAAAAAACTGAATAAGTCAACGCAAATCCTTCGTGTTTAAACTCCATTGATTACCTACTCTTAAAAATTACCAACATAAGGTAAATGAAAACACAGATTTTACGAGTTTTACGTTTTACTGTGTGATAAAATAAACAGTGTTTATGTAAGTAAACACACTTATGCGACACCCCGAAAGCAGCTTATATTTATTTTTCTATTCACCCTTATAATCTCTAATCACCCTGTTTTACGGTATTGTAATCTTGGACCATCTGATACTAGCTATTAACCCGCGGATGTCGGCAATAAATTGCAAAAACATTACCTTTCTTAGTCGCAATAGAATAAAAAGTAGGCTGTGTTAATCCAGGGTGTCAGCTAACTCCACATCAAATTGTATCAAAATTAATCCACCCATTTTAGAGTAGACGTTAAAGTAACAATCATGTATTCATACTTAGGTACAAACTTTCACATTCATAATACTCAATTATTTATTGCATTCTGTTCATGTTACAGAGATAGTAAAATAATAAAGAAAGTTAAAATCAATATGGACCCTGTCGGGTACCCAAATATTTAGGAAAGAGGAAGACGGCTGAAATAGTAATTTATTAAAATCAATATTGTTATAAATTATAATCTTTCATTATGTATTTAATTATACAATATGTATATGTGTTATTTATGTACAAAATATTTTGTTTAATACTAATAGAATATAACCTTTGTTCCTCACAGTTTTTTATACTTGCCTATATGATATACGAGACAATATGTCTGGTATTACATTATTACCGCCTGATTGAAACCAGTGAGCTTCTGTAGTGTGCACAGCGCTGGGCCGGCGAAGTGTTACCGGCGACTGGTAGGAGCACAATGCTTATGTCAATATATACTCGCTAGTGACGTAGAGATGTGACTAAGTGACAGGTAACGGATTTTATATACAGCCACGAGCAAAAAAGAGAAAAACAAAATGAGAAGGTTTTTATTTCGAGTAGGCCTTTTCAGGCACTTTCAAAACGTTACTGACTCTAGTTGCGCGGTTACGAAATGGCAAACTTATAGAGAAGAACCGGCAAGAAACTCCATTGTATACGCGACTTAACAATTGAAGTTTAAGTCCTAGTCAAATGATTGAAATTAAATATTTTATGTTTAGCTTACAATATCAGGGAATATTCCATAAAAGCTTCAGAAATTTCGCATAAGAAATGTACTGCAACTGTTTGGTCGTGTATAAATGTTTTTGCTCGTGATATACCAGTCTTTGTTTCTTGGTAAGGCGGGGGCATCTTCATGGATACCGACCTCTTCGGGGGAGGAAGTGGGTAGTGTCAGACTTACTGACTAAACCTGAAACTTCATACCAAATATCATAAAACTTAAATCGGCCTTTTGACTACTTTTGGGCGTACATCCATAGTTGTATACTTTCGCGTTTATAATAGAATACAATAAATTAGTAGAATAGTTCAGGTTGAACACCCCCTTACTGCTGTTTAGCGGATATTTGGAATTCTGGAAGTATGTAAGTTGTAAGGAATTATAAAGATGGTGAAGGCTAATCAGCCGGCATTGTTCATGCTGTATATCAGCAGTAGGACTTGGCTTACAATAGCCTTATATCTATAGAAGCTTTTAAAAACACAAAATAATTTTCCCTTAACAAATAAACCCTGAAAAAAAATACTTAGAAAACAATAAGCCAGCTCCACAATAGTCTAGTCGGACCACAAACGAGCAATCAGCGAGCGATCGCCAACACGACAACACCCCCTCCCCCGCACCGCACCGCACCCCCGCGGCCCCCCGCCCCCGGCCCGCGCCACCCGCCGGCGCTCCTTGATTCCAAATTCAATTTGCACCAATCAACAGCCGCTGTCTTCCCGCCTTCCCCGCGACGTGACGAGCTGTTGTTTTTTTTTTAAATATTGTCCTTGTCTATGATTGTTTGCGGGTGTAATGCCTTTTGTTTTTTTTTGTGAGTTGCGTTTTTTGTGTTTTCGGTTGGTGATAAAGGTTTTTTTGGTTATTATGGATTGAGAAAATGGTAGTATTTATTGTATGGCTTGTAATTTTTATAAACATCTATAATGACATGACTGAAAAACATTAATAAATTAAAAAAAATACATAAATTAAGAGTTTTTCAGAAATTGAAAAACTCTTCATTTATAAAACGGATTTGCAATAAAGAATTATGATTATGATTATGATGATTATGAAAGTAGAGATAAAACTCTTCTTTGAGTTGGCACCTACATAATTGTTGCAGGGATCACTTAATCCCGCTAAACACTGAAAGTAGTGAAGTCATCATTATCTCAGCCGTAGGACGTGCACTGCTGGACCATCCCGGAGATTTCTAGAAACACCGGTTGGAAGAGGTCATCCAGCGTTAATGGGATAAATTTTACTTTCTATAAATTTAGTTTTTATCGACTGAGTTTCATAACTGTGTTAAATACATATAGAGTAGCTAATTCTACAAAACTAAAATACAATTTAACGCCACAAAAACCCAAACAAATAGTCCCAACAAAAAAGGTTATCCAATAAAAAAAATATCAAACCGTACTCTTAAAAAAACAACTGTCATCGAAATGTCAAAAAGCGCGCGAACGGCGAACCGAAATGGCGATAGCTGGGGAGCGGGTGTCGTTACAATGCCAAATATCAAATATTGATATTCGCTCCTCAATTCTGTATTCTATTTGAATTCAGAGATACTATTTGCGCTTCTACTTGCTACAGTTTTGCGCCTGTCAGCAGTGTTTGCCCGTTTGCCGTTATAGATTTGTAACCATAGATATTATAGACTTTGTTATAGATAAGGTAGAGTTTGGATGTAAGTCATGTAAGTAATATGGCGAGTGAGATCATTTTATGATAAATGAGATTTCTATTGCGGATGTTATCCTAATGTTATCTAAATATATTGTACCTATCTTTCTTAAGAACAAAGATTGGCATGTTATTGACCATGGGATGAACAGTGACTTGCAAACAGCATAGCTGAGGTAATATGTTGTTAATTTTTATAGTAAGTCATGATGACATGGAATATAGGTGAAAAGTACATCCTACTATCTACTAAAGTCCGGTAATCCAGTCGAAGCCAGTCTTAAGGGATGCCTGAATGTACTTATGATGCAATTGAATTAATCCTTTATCTTTTTATCGAAGCGGTCTGGATGCGAAACGAATCCTCTATGGCTATCTACAATTATAAACACTAGCTTTCCGACCCAGCTTCGTACATCGCATTATACATATAAACCTTCCTCATAAAACATTCTATTTAATAAAAAGACGCATCAAAATCCATTGCGTAGTTTTAAAGATCTAAGCATACATAGAAATCGACAGACGGTGGGAAGCGACTTTATTTTAGGCTATGTAATGATAATCTAATTGTAACAAAACAATACTAATCTTAAAATATTAAGTAAAGCTGTGAATTTTTCGATTACTATAAGGTTTCTTTCCATACAGAGAAGGAATTTGAAGCATTGATCAATGCACTTGATCATTTACCTACGCCTTAGCGATTTTAGAATCTTAAAACATAAAAAAAAACCCTAGTTTCCTCAACTGTACCTCCGTTCGCTTGCATTCATTAATTGAACCGCGAGACCACACAAAGAGTAACAAAGACTTCAAGCAAACCACCAGACATTTCCACAGCATATTTTTACATTTTTAACCAATTTTTGGTTTAAAATCGTGGGTTATTCTTAAAGTACTCGTTATAACCGTCAAGTTATTGACGTTCGCGTCGGTATCTGCAAACAGCGGTAAGTTGTTTAAACAAAAGGCATCAATCACTGCGGGCACGCCCCTCGCGTGTATCTATAGTCTGGTGCTTTGGAACTGTGATAGACTAGTGGTAAGACTGTAGGACTGCCAAGTCAAAGGTCTCGAGCCGATCCCCATGACGAGCAGCGACTTTTCGACTGTTGTGTGCGGTTTAGAAATAAATATAACAGCTTCCGTGTTTCGGAAAGCACGTAAAAATGTGTGTCCTGCGCCTGATCTCTCTCCGGTTTTGTCCGATTATCGTCTCATCGGGCTATGAGAGTAAAGGAACAGAGAGTGCACCTGTGTTAGCACACGCTTGTGCACTATAATATGACCCGCGTAGCTGGCTGGTGTCATAGTAACACTAGCCACCGTGGCCGGAATCTGTCCGGAGACAATCCGTCTAACTGCCAACCTCCTTCATGGGACATGAAGATATTGTATTATCCCTTATAGTATAAAGTTACGAGCTTCAGATAGGCAGTTTGTCCATGTAAACACAATCTGGAAAATAAGAAGCCTACATAACTTTAAAAGCGCCTAACTTGATCAATCTTAAAATCAAAAGGTTTTTATTTCAAGTAGGCATTCTCAGACACTTTCAAAGCGTTACTGACACTAGTTGCGCGGTTCCAAAATGTCAAAATCAAAGGTGGAAAAGAACGGGCAAGGAATTTTAAAACATAAAAATTTGTTTTTCCAAAAATATCACAATTTCTCCCTGACTATGAATACTCCCCGCTATCTATAACAGAAGGCGGTAGAGTGGGACAAAGATACTCCCCTCTCGCTCGCATACGGGCTCGGAATACAGAGCGGCAGAGTTTTTCCACAGCAATTTATACAGCCAACACCACTTCAAAAGATAGGCTGACTATGTTAAAGGGAAATGTCGGATAGTGTCGTATTGTTAAGGTTTGTTTTAGATAATGTGGATGGAATTTGTAAGTGTAATAGCTCTTCTCAAGTTGTATAGGGTGGTTTTCCTATATGATACCTAATTTTGTTAATATGTAGGAATCAATCAAGATGATTCTTATTTGGTATCGATAACTTCTAGAGTATTCAGCTTGAACTTGAGCTTGAGCTGAAGAAACATGATTTTAATATTATTTTTTAAGAAAAAAAGACCATTAGGGTTTGTTTAAAAAACAAAAATACAGTTGTTTTAGTTTTGTAAACGTCAATATCAAGCAATGTCCTACTGCACAACAAAATCCGCTATTTTTTAGCAGATGATACCAATATTTTTTTTTATTAAAAAAAAACGACGCCCGCACTAAGAAATTGGATCCTTGTTTCACAGACAATCAATTCACCAACACAGACTCAGAACAAGCATTTATGGAACACAAATTCTTGTCCCACGTGGGTATCGAACCCACAACACGTCGCTCACAGTGGTAATCGTCGTGGTGACCTATATACCACTCGGCTATCCGTGCAGTAAAACATTGCGTTTTTCTTAGGTTATTTTTGTTACTCACTTAATTTTTTTTCCGAAAACTTTCAGAACCCATGGTCACCCCTTTCCCCCCACCCCCCCTCGGCTTAATTTAGTGTTGTAAGCGAACTGTTACCAGTCTCATGTTATTTAACTGTTTCAGTAACTATATGCTAGTTGTAGTTCTACTCTCTCTGTGTAAGTACCGATTGTGAGATTTTAAATGTTAGCAAACCTCTTTGGTGTTAATTTGGATTTAGAAAAAAGTCTCGGTTTAGCTATACGGCCTACTTGGTTCTTCAATAAAGGATGTTCTATATTTAACAGTTTTATTTAGCTTAACCTATTTTTTACCTCTTTTTTAGATTATATTTAGTAATTGGAATTTTACCCTCTTGCTGACATTAGATCGATTTGATTTTTGGTGCACATTCTTGTTTTGAGATAGAATTTTTTATTGATATTCGCTTGAATCACAATTTTGCAGGCTTTTCTTGGTTACCGGTATAATTTAAGATTGATAGAGTTAGTTTACCACCGACCTTTGTGTCTGTTGTGTTTCACCGGTACAGAATTTGACGTTAGCCGATACAGAATTTGCGATTTGACTGTTCTTCCGAAGTATTGGTTTAATTCAAGCATGTTTTAATGTGTACCTTTTTGACAGTCACGTTTTGCGTCATGCTCGTGAATGGGTGCTGCTTATGGTGACAGGTCGCCTAGCTGACCTAGCTCTTTAGGTCTTAACAAGTATATTATAAAAGTCATCTTCCATATGTGTGAGTTTTAGCTCCATCATCTTTAAGCACTCGCTCATCTTATCACGGACTCCTGACCTTATTTCATTCATTATGTATTTTTTTTATTGTATTATAAGAAGTGTGACAACGAGCTGTGTTGTGAAGTTTCTTCTTCTTCCGAGAGCACGGGAAGCGGTGAAGAAGCATTTTTTTTACTTTGTTACGGAGAGCATTTTTAACGTCTGGTAATTTTCACTTTTCTATCTGGCATGGGAATCGAACCCTTTTAATAGATGCTTTGTGCCCTGTTGTAGCACATTTAAGCTGCTTGTATTAAAATTATTTCCCGTTAAAGCTTTAAGAGGCATTTTTGACGATTTCTCTTTTACTATCTGATGTTTCAGGGAAAATCGAAAATAAAACGTTTACATCCAACATATCAACTATATCTTTATTTATAATTTGCATATAATTTATTATGGTTATCAATATGGTACAGGACTCCACGTAAGAACATATACATTTATCAATTATTATGACATTTAGACAGTTGGCGCCAATATTTGTAACCAATAGTGCGATGTGTTGCTAACTCTAGCCATGCTTGGGTCAAACATTTTTGTGTAACAAATGTTTGAACCAACATTGGTTGTTCTCATCAGATTTTTTTTCTTAACCCATCGGTCTTTTATTTTTTTTCGAATAGTGACTTACGCATGTACAATTTACATATACAAAGAAAGCTCAGACTTGAAACAAACCTTTTTAAATCATTTTTTTTTTCATGTATCTATTTTGATGTTACACATATTGGCTCCGACTGTATTATGTCATGTATTATATTACTTTCTATTTTATACCTATTAATTTAATAGTAACTTAAATATAGTATGATCACGCCTTCACATTATTAAAAAAAAAAACATTTAACGCCAGTTTTTTGAAAGTCAATTTATAATCTGTTGTCAAAAAAACAGATCACGACTGTGATTGGTTAATCACAAGATTTACAACAAATCTTAGAGCATAATGCGAGATTTGACAGTTGACTTTAAAGCTACAAGGATCTTTTGTCACGTGGATGACATTAACATGAGGGCGCTGGTGTGCATATTCGCAACAAGAATCAACTCAACTGTCTGTCAAAAGTGATGGATTTTCATATATGACGTCATCAGTTCCGATTTCGGCCGCGTGACAAAAGATCCTTGCAGCACTAACACTTTTTTCTTTGTTTTTTTTTTTTTTCTGAAATAGCTAGAGTTGTACCACAGAATAGGGTGACCATACTTCCTAATTATTTATAAATACATTTTTTCTTTACAAAAGTTAGTAACTTAAAATAATAATACTGATTATAAAGATGTCACTTTGTTAATATTTTGTACATTAAGAATAATTAAAATTAATTGGTTGACTTTTTCCTTAATTGTAACTTAATTTTAAATAATTTAAATTGTCATATTGTTTAAATAAACTGGGATAAAATACTTATCTACTATACAATTGTCATTTACGTATGAAAAAAACATGTTGCGCCGACCCCAATAAAATGGGATAAGGGCAGGAAGATGATGATGATGATGATTTACGTATAAAATTATTGTTGTAATTAATTAACAAAATGCCTAATAGGAAATCACGGCTTGATTGTCTTTACGTTTCCGTATCTTAAGGTTTAATCGCTCTATTACCGCAGTATAATAATTTATACAGTATGAAGTCTTCATATAATCGGGTGCAACGCCAGTTATGCCTGCGCTATTTACTGAACTTTTTCAAATACTAGAATCCTGTTAATTACGTGTTCTTTTTATGTAAAGCAATTTCAAATGAATTAAATTTTTAAGTTAACAACAAATGTTTGACTCTATGAACACAGCAATAGACAATTAAGTCCTCTCTGTGTGTGGTTCTCTAACCTCTCTTTGTCTCTTTGTATGGTTATATTTTTAAAACTGTGCTACGGTAACTGATGCGGTTTTTTAATAGATAGTGTTTCAGGAGGAAGGTGTATATGTATAATACATTACCCGTACGAAGCTGGGGCGGGTCACTAGTATTTATTATATGGCACAAAAAAAAAAGATTTAAAGTATCAACCGAGTGTCTTACAAAAAATGGACTGGTCATAGACAAAGACAACTGTTTATTAACTGGTTTTAAACTTACGCGAAAATTACTTATTTTTTATACGATAAGCCTAAGATTTTATTTACAACATTATATTTAACAATAAATGTAGAAATATACACTAAACCTGACTAGTATTTGTAAAAATTAAGTTTATTTTAATTTATAGTATACATAGTGACTTTAGCGAGCGAGTAAAGAGAGCAAGAATGTTTTTTATCTGTGGTAATTGTGATACAATATATGGCGCGTTTTTCTTACGAATATTTTTTTAATTACGTATTATGGTAGTGGTTTTTAAGTATCAGTCACTTTTGCGCTTTTTATTTTTTTTTCTAGTTTTAGATTACAGTTTCACTCCGTAAGATTGAATAACTTTTTGTCTGTTTTAGTTCTGGGTATATTTTAATCTTTTAAGTATTAAAAGTTCTTATTGCTTGCTCTTTACAAATAAATCACAAAAGTCTTAAATTACCGTGCAACATACAAACTAACAAATAATAAAAACTAAAAGTTTATCTATTTTCATACTACATAAGGCCTGAACATATCCATAGGCCTTCCTCCATCTTGGTTCATAACGACTAGACCGCGCCTGTTTTCCAAATTCGAATTGAAATTGGCGGCGGCCATAGCTCTCTCTCGCTCTAGCGCGATAATTCTGTCCCTGTCTAACATGGGTTTGACGGCTGTCAGATCGCTAGCCGCCATTGGCGGGGGTTTTTCTTGTTCGGGCGTTTCTTTCGGCTTTTTGTCTTCAGCCTGGCTTGTGTCCTTGTTTTTGGAGTCTTGTTGCGCCTTTTTCGAGCGTTTCCACTTCATTCTTCTGTTTTGGAACCATATTTTTACCTGTGGACAAATAGATTCAGTTGAAATAGAGTGCGATGAAAATTCGATGTATGAGAGTGGTGTAATTTCGTAGTATTCTAGAACACGGTTTAATCATCACTCAATAACATTTAAGAATTGTTGTCATTGCGTTTATTCAAAATTCAATAGTTGCAGGCTGCAGCTAGTTAATGTCGATTATAGCTGCAAAAACATCACCCTCGCTACGCTATTAGTTAAAAAGCCTAGCATTTATCCATACCGAATTTTATTTAAATCAATTCAGCCGTTTAAGCGTGAAAGACCACAGACCACAACACACACACACACATTATCCAAACAAACAATCTCTCGCCTTTACAATATTAGTAAGATTTTATCTACAAAATTCAAACATTACAAATTCGCGCCAACCCTGAATTTTAAACCATGCAGGTTATAAATCTGAACAGGTGTAATACCATTCTGAGACCCTCGGCCTAAGGGTGTTGGATTAATCTTTAGGCCCCGTAAGCTCCGGCTCCACCCTCGTAATCTTGTCAAACCATTTGTAAGCGTAAATCCGCCATACTTGTCGCCGATTGGCGCGAAAACAAATGTCAAAATTATGACGGATTTTGTTTTATGTTATAAAGGGTTTTTATCATGTTTATTTTGGTATTTAATATAATTAAATGTGGTTAATTGTGATTTAGTGTCTTTATTTTTTAGAATAGTATAGTTTTGATGTTGTTTTTGAAAATTAACTAATTTTAATGCGTCAGTACAAGTGAACAAAAAACTACTGAATCAATACATAGTATTATAACTCATACCCTTTATCTGGCCCTTTGTATGCTTAAATCTTTTAAACTACACAATGGATTTTGATGCGGTTTTTTAATAGAGAGAATAAGACTTATGGAATTTCTTACCGGTTCTTCTCCATAAAAATGACTTTTTGGAACCGCGCTACTTCAGTCAGTAATATTTTGAAAGTGCCTGAGAATGCCAACTCAAAATAAAAAATCCTTTTTATTCTGAATGTTTCAAGAGGTATATTTATAAGTAAAACATCAGTATTGCACCCTTGCAAAGTTAAACCCAGTCTACTTACATACAGAAGTTTTTAAAGCACAAACCAGAGTTCAAATTCTCAACAGCAGTTACATAACATATAGTTAATGTAACGTTATCGTTAAACCAATCCATTTACCCTTTCATAGATAGCAGATAACTGTTGCAATAGATTCCGTGTGTAGCGGAATGGTATCGGTGTATCTTGTTTGTTCGTTTAATTGAATATTTTATATCCACACTTATATCATAGTATATTTCTAATGTTATGAGTGTGAAAGTTTGTGTGCATGTTTAGATGTTAGTCTTTCACGCTTAAACGGCTGGAGTATTTTTTGTGAAATTTGGTGTGGAGTTAGCTGACACCCTAGATTAACACATAGGCTACTTAATTACAGACTGTGTTAGAGGGGGGTAATGTTTTTGCAGCTATAACTGATATTTCCGCGGAAATTTGTTTCATTTCAAATAAACGCTTCTTTTCTTATTCTCACCTATTGAGACTTCTTATTTAAGATCTTTTATTCAGTGTCGAACTCGAGAAAAGCGCAAATTAACTTAAGGATATGGGGATATTATAATGAAGGCTAATGGCCAATCATCATCATCTTCCTACCCTCATCCTATTTTACTTGGAGTCAAAACACAAAACGTCATTCTGAGTATATTATTCTTGAAAAAATCTTTAATACTACTAATGCATCAGCAGTATATCTCTTCAAAACTATTATTTAGTGACAAAAAACCATAAAGACGTCCTCTTTAGATCACAAAACACTCTGAAGTATTAAATACTACTAATGCATCAGCAGTGTATCCCTTCAAAACTATAACTTACTTACAAAAATCCAAACTCATTTTCTTCAGCTCACAAAAAACCTCTCAACTTATCCTGCATCCTCACCTGTGTCTCAGTCAGCATCAAACTGGTGGCGACTTCAAACCGTTTCGGCCGGGAGAGGTACTTGTTCATACGGAACTGCTTCTCCAGCTCCAACAGCTGCTGCGACGTGAAGGCGGTGCGCGGGCGCCGCGTCTTGCCGAGTAGGGCGTGTGGGGCCCCTGGGGGAAGAATAAACTGTTATATTATCCTTGTGATGGTTTGCAATTAACGATTTTTAACTTTCGCAACTGGTACACAAATTTTAAACTACAAACGGGATTTATTCGAGATATTTCTTTTCTCCCGGACGTTTCGGTCGAGATGCTCCGACTGTGGTCATGGGTGGACTGATGACAGCTATCAAATGTCGTCAAATGACAAATATCGTATCATATCGCGAATAAGTCCCGTTTGTCGACTAAAATTATCCTTGTGATTATGGAAGATATAGATAAAGACCCTGCCGGGGTTGCGGGATGTTCGTGAGAGTTTCCGTGACCACAAAGACCGGCACACAAAGGGCTCCAGGAGGAACATAGTGGGTTTTAGTCATAAAAAGTCTGACACTCCCTCCCGCTGCGCCCAGAGCGGGCGGGGGCATTTGATGATTTCCCAAGAAAAATCAAAACAAATTCAGGGCTCAGCTATTTGGTCGCGTGAAAGTCGGTTAGCTACAACATATTAACCTTCTTTTTCGAAGTCAGGTAAAAGTTACCTATATGTTAATCCAGGGTGTCAGCATACTCCTTACTAAATTTCATTAAAATTGGTCTAGCCGTTTAAACGTGAAATAATCACAAACATCCATCTAATTTATGAGATTACAGCCTGGAAACAGACAGACAGAAAGCGGAGGCTTAGTAATAGGGTCCCGTTTTACCCTTTGGGTACGAAACCTTAAAAATTAAAAAAAAAATGTTTCTCGAAAAAAAAAATATTTGTTTAAAGTAAAGTGTGACATTAATTAAAAGTGAATTAAGTGCTAACGATCTCATTAAGTATTTGCAACAAAAATTAAATACTTCGTGATGACAAAATTAAAATTGTCGCAATTTTAATTGCATTTGCACTTTCACATATCCTTATAAAGAATATTCGACCTTTTTTAAATTAGATCTCAATAAAAAAATATCGTTACACTTAAAACTCAGTCGTAAAAGGTGTTACTTTGTCACAAGGTTATACAGCAGTAATACTTATAAAGAAAAAACAAAGAAAAGACAATTATTGTAATGATAACGGTAGGTATAGTTTTTTTAATTTCTAAGACGTCATTGTTACACACAAACTATCATTTCAAAAGCTAAATAAACCAGGACTTTGAGCTTTCCACATAAAACCTCCGCCGATAAAAGTCATTCAACAAACCTCGTTTATTTATTCAGTTCTAATTAACAAAATCAATAAACGGTACCACTTAACTGTTATTTATTAAACGTAACAAATATAACTAATTTCTCGCATCAAAGTGCCGGCTAAGCCTATAAAAATGATAATTAACAATTACGCGCACGAATGCGACATTTGGTGATGTTTGCTCAACACGATAATGTCATGAACGCATCTGTCACTTTTGGCGCGAACCGCCATGTTTTTTTCGGTGTTTGATAATTGTATTATTTTATTGTGTTTGTATTTTCGGAGGTTTGGGGTGGTTTAGTAATGCTATTAGCTTAATGCACAGTTTAGTTTAACACTATTTGGTTATTGTTGACAAGATTTTCATGAAATATGGTGATGTTTTCGTATGCATTTTTTAGATGAAGATTGTTCGAAGATATAGATTGTATTATTAACGTGACTTGCATTTGAAGGTTCTATATTAGATTTATAATATTTTGAGGTATTTTTTAAGTATTATTTGTATAGTAAAATAAACAACCTAACTATGTAATCGTAAAATAATTTATTCCCATTAAAACACCCACGTAGCTCCATCGAACCTTTTTCTCACACAAAGGGCAAAAGTCAACACTCATACAGCCAAAATTAAACGTTTCTATAACTTATAAATGCATTAAGAACTACATGTGTACAGAAAATAAATAGAAAATCGTGCTTAAGTGTCCATGTGATAAATAAATACGTTAGTCATGTTGGCTGTACGTGACTTTCCTGTGCCCGAGTCTGCTTTAAAATAATGTTTGGCCCATCCTGTCAAATATGTTTGTTCTTGTAAAATATGTTACTACTTCTTTTGTGTGTTATTTATTTATAATTGGGATTGTTAATCACTATAAATTATGATTAAATAAAAGGTAATCGGTTTTTCTATGAAATAATCTATCATTTTTATATTTTTCCTGACTTAATTGTCGTCTTAAAACTGAATAAAGTTTTAGTATTCATTCAACGTAGAACACATATGTATGAAAAGCCCCTAAAATGGGATGATACTGGCTTGTAAAAGAAATAATCTATCCTTGTCTAACTTCTATTGTTAGAAAGAGATACAAGAGTTAAGAAAATCTGTAATCCAATCCGTATTTCACAATTGACGTTTCCCCTAAACTACTGAATGTCTAGTTATTTATTCTCAAAGTTGGTCGAGTGGCAAGTTGCTCTACTTCGCGTAAAACATTGTTATCTATACCTACTGTAATTTGGATTTATCAGTCTTTGCAATAAATGCAATTGTACTGGTGACTGGTGATTCTCATTTGGATGTTTCTTGCTTATAAGAAAAATAACTTTTGCATGTTTTTAATTGTCTTACAATAAATAATTCCTTGTTTATAATAAATAATAGTGTAAAACTTGTGAATCAAAAATACTCGTGAATAATAGATAACTAGATAACTAAGCGTTTGTTAAGTTTAGATTATTAATGATTGAGTTACTTATTAATAATAATCCTTTTCATTATACAATTTTTAATCGGACAACAAGTAGGTACACTAATTTATTCCAAACTTTCTCTTATAACATTCTCCCGTTATCTACTTCAATAAATTAATCAAAACCCAAAACCTAAATTTCGACAATACAAGCGTACAAGTCACAGTTACAAAACTTCTAACCAACAAACAGTAAAGTAGAGCATCTTTCCGAGCGCATCGCTGGTAGATTTATGGCGGACCTCCATAAATGCCATGGTTGCTCTTTTAATCTAACGTCCGATGTACCATTTATTTTCCATGGGATCCCGAGGAAAAACGACGTATTTTTCAGGTTTTCGTAGTAACATAATATGTTACATTGATTTTGTGTAACTGTTTCGAATCATGTTAAAATATAACAACTAGATATTTTAATTTAGTATACAGGTTCTAAAATTTGTGAATGAATGGGATTAGTCTAGTGGTTATTGGCCCAGACTGCTATATTAGAGGTCGTGGGTTCAATTCCCACCAATGACAAATGTTTGTGTGATGAGCACGATCATTTGTCCTGTATCTGGGTGTAAGTGTAATTTATCTGTAATATGTAGTAGTATGTAGTAATATAAGTATGTTTATCAGTTGTTTAGTACTCATAATACAAGCTCTGCTTAATTTGAGACAAGATGGCGTTGTGTGAAAGTATATTTATTAACCCAAAACATGAAATTCAAACACAGACGAAGCCGCGGGGGACAGCTAGTCAATTCATACATGGCATTATATACAACTAGCAGTATATATGTATATCAAATCGCCACGGCGACTGGTGCACAATGGCTTTATGCCGCTCTGCTGAGCGCAAGACAGCAATCAGTGTAATTTGATTGTCGCCCCCCCCCCCCCGCGCCCCGCCGCGCTCCTGTGCAAACATGGCCGGCTTAAATATGGCGCGCGATAAAAGATGGCGCTGAATCGGCACGCAAGGTTTTCGAATATTTGAGGTTTAATGATTTTGAGATGGAATTATTATTATTTGCTTTACAACGTGCTTGCCAACCAGTTTTTTTTTAATTCAGCATTTCAGGACGGTTTTTACATATTACAGTTTTGGTATTTGATTTGGCAGGGGTAGCAGAAAACTTACAGATTGTAGACTAAAATACGACTAGAGAAATAAACTTAAACTTATTTTAAATAGAAGTTTTAATTCATTTGGTATTAACATAAACAACGTTAGTACATTTTAAACTTTTGTTTGTCAAATCCCAAAGATGTTAAACGGTAAAATAAGTAAGGCCGGATGCACCTTATCATGTATTTAGCTTTGTTTTTTCCTCGCATCCGGTGGTCTTACATGCATCTTATTCCTCCAGAACTATGTTCTAATATCAAACTAGTTTTTACCGGCGGCTTCGCTTTTGTGAGTGTATGATATCAGTTATCATGTCAATAAACACCTAATGTAGTTTCTTAGGTTTCAAGCTATCCTCATATCAAATGTTATCTTTTTCAAACCTTCTAGAAAAGTACCAAATCAAAAACTCAAGATCAAAAGGTTTTTATTTCAAGTAGGTCCTTATCAGACACTTTCAAAATATAACTGACTCTTGTTGCGCGGTTCCAAAATGACATTCTTATGCAGAAGAACCGGCAAGAAACTCGACAGAAAGAGGACGAAAAAGACGAAACAATTTATTTATACCCAAAAAGGATACCATTTACAAACATCTCACAACGTATACATACAAGTAACTTGAATTTCTAACACCAAAACAGACCAAAAAAACGCGTAAACAAAATTCCTAATCCCATAGCGACTAGGCAAAGTGTGGAAGTGTCAAAAAAACACTATAATAGGATCAATTGTACCACATTAGGGTCGACACGCGATCTCCCTGTTCTATAGTCTATGGGCAATAAAACGGTACCATCAAATCATATGTTACGAGTTTTCAAGGGGTAACTAACTGCGTATTTGTTATGCGGTTCCTTTTGATATTAAGTTAGATTTTTGTGGTTATTTTGATGTTTTGAATTTGGTACTTGACTGATTTTGGTTTTTAAAAAGTAATGGTTCCGTCAGATGTTTTTTTTTTTTAGTTGAAATTGATGTTGACGTTACTATGTTCCATTTCCAAACGATTTCATTGCCATTTTTGATTTGATAAAAGAAAAAAATACGTATCCAATGTTTTTTTCGAAATATATCTGACGGATTAATTCGATTTTTAAGTTCAATACCCTGTTGTGATATTTTAATTGCGTTTATAATATTAGTTCTATGTTTGATTCAGCGTAATTTGTGAATTTACATTTAAACTATGCCTTTTAATCACAATTTATTCAACACTAGCTTAACCTTAGCCCCAATTATAAACGATAAATAAAATTAATTGCTACATCCAAATCATATGTTAGAATACCAGCCCCTAAGATTATTCCAACCCCTATTATTATCAGCATAGAGTTCAAATTTGCGTGGCAAGTCTAAGAACTATAGATTAGTATAACCTCTATTCTCTTAGCTATAAAGTTGATATTTGCCTGGCAAGTTTAAAAGTGAACTAGGGTGGTTTTATTGTATTGTATTCGTTTATTTTTATAGTTGCTAATCGTCGTTGGGGTGATTATTAAGCGTTATATTGCTTTCAATTTGTGTTGAATTTTTAATTACATTTAGGGTGTTAAGTATTGCTCATGATTAGTTTAAACGTGCAGTTTAAATGTTCTTGTATTAACGTAATAATTTTACAATAGTGATACTTAGAGCAAACGATCATTGAAGACAGTTTCATTATAAATAGGTGATATTAATAAGAGGGTGTTAGTGTGGACATTCGTAACAAGAATCAACTCAACTGTCTGTCTTAAGTAATAGTTTTTCATATATGACGCAGAAAAACCAGTAAGTGAACATTATATGAAACAAAAAAAAAATGAAAATTTTCTTTATATTGTTAACAGATATAGGTATAGGTAATATAATATTATTCCACGAATTTCACACTACGCCATCTAGTCCCAAACTAAGCAGACTTATTATGAGTACTAGACAACTGATAAACATACTTACATACCTCAAAAAACATATTATACATAAATTACACTCAGACACAGAACTCACCGTGCTCATCACACAAACATTTGTCCAGGGTGGGGATCGAACCCACGACCTCTGGTATAGCATCGCCACTAACCACTAGACCAACAGGCCCGTCATATCAAGTCCTATTCACTTGTCTATAACTATGATATCTCTAATTCAAGACAATGCCATCCCTATATGGGGGTGGGGCTGGGCGTGGCTTATACACGCATGCGCAGTGACACTTATACTTTATTCTACGAGAAGGTTTTATGTGGTTTTATAGCTTGTCTTTGGTTTTAAGAGAATTTGATAGGGGTTAGGTATTCAGTATTTAATACTATTTTATTTAAGTATGGTTGTTTTTTTACGGTTGTGATTTAGATTTCTGTATCAATGTAAACATTTTTAGTGCTGAAGTTTTTTTTTTGGGTTTAGACTTCTTAAATTAGTGTTTGAGTTTGTTTCTCTCCCTAATCATATTCTATCTATAATAACTCAATTTTTCAGTGGTCCTACAGATACAAAAATGCATTAATGCAAACATGTTAAATGTCTAATCTAATATATAAAATTCTCGTGTCACAGTTTTCGTTGCCATACTACTCCGAAACGGCTGAACCGATTCTCTTGAAATTTTGTATATGTATTGAGTAGGTCTGAGAATCGGCTAACATCTAATTTTTAACCTCAATCTTTATTTGCGTGTATTAAGTTACGAGCTACAACTAGTATAATAAAAAATTGACAAAATAATAAATCTGAACACATTAGAAAATTGTACTTCTCACTATTGGCGCCCGACGGGGGCCGGCAAGTGATTCGATTACTCTGAGCCAATAACTGCTCACTATTAGAGAAGAGATGGTAAAGCGTTTAACTATAGTTAGAAAACCGAAAAATAATATTATTAAGGTCCAAAAAAAATAATTTAAAATGTAGTCGAGCTAGTGAAGTTGTTGTGTCGTATAATATTTGAGCTATACTTTGGTATTATGCTTTGATATCTAGAAGATACTTTTTGTATTTAATTGAATGGATTTTTAGGCACAAGTACTGTACTAAAAAGTGGACAATTGATGGGAGGTCTTGGCCCAGTAGTGGGACATATTAGGCTTGTAACAGTAATTATAAATACTGAACGTCTTTTCTCACAATTTGGTTCACTATAATAAAAACATACAATTTTAAACGCTATCTAACACACTTAAGAGATGTATAACGGTTTACTCACGCGTATTTATCGGGATAGCCCGTCTAGTAACACTTCAAAATTTGACCATAGACAATTTTTTTTTACTTTTTAATGACTTTATCGATAACCAGCAAACCATCGACAAGTCCATCGATACATTCCCATCCCTGGTCTCCTACGGGGATCTAATTTGGCAAGGGCCCGCTTTGTTTGTGAGAACAAATTGCTGCCAGATAATTGGCTTAAAGTCCCCCTGGGGACTGGGGACAGGTCCCACTGATAGCGGCCAGCGGGGACTCATACAAAAACATTGTATGAATTATTTGAATGATTATAATTATTTAATTAATAGATCGGGAAAGTCTTTTCGCATCATAGTATGTATGAACTTGTATTAAAATCTTTCTCTGTCTAATAAAATTTGAATTTAGAATTATGTTCTTTAAAATTTTAACTTTCAATTACACCTAAACCAGCCAGATACAAATACTATAGCCAAAAAGATTTTATTACAAGTTCATACATAATTATAATGGGAAAAAACCTTTTTCCCCGACCTAATACATGAAGGGAATCACAATTAGGCAGATTACTAAAAAAAACAAAGAATCTACTAGAATTCTCGCTTTCTTTTCTTTATTCTCGACTCCTGCATTAACATCTTTAATCCTTGAATCGCGGGGGGTTTTACAGACATTCAATTTACATGCACAAAGACACCCAGACTCAGAACAAGTCTAAGCAGATCGCACAAATTCTTGTCGCGGGGGATCGAACCCGCGACACGTCGCGTACGGTGATAATAGGCGTGGTGACCTATACCATTCGGTTATCCAAAGGCATAGTATAAAAAAGTCGGATTTTGATGCGAATTTTAATATACAGAATGTTTCAAGAGAAAGGTTAATATGTATAGTACTTATAATACATCAGTATTACACCCGTGCAAAGCTGTCGTGGGTCGCTAGTATTTAATAAAACTGTTTTATAAACGCTGTCAATAGCACCCGACCTCATACAAATTCCATTTGCTCGTGTGTTTATTTTTAACTCCTGCACAAGGGCCACTGCGCTAAGATTTGTATACTAATTATTTAATCTGTGAGTTAATTAGGGACTATGTGCTGTGCCGCGGGTTGGCTCGACTTTATTTGATTATTTATGTACTTGTGAGTATTTTTTGGTGCGTTGAAAGAATCTTGATTGATGTAAAATTGTAAGTCGTTGGTGAGCTAGTGTAGTCATTTTATTGTTATATTCTTAGCCCCAACTTCGCAAGGGTGAAATACTGATGTATTATATACATAGACCTTCCTCTTGAATCACTCTATCTATTAAAATCGCTTCAAAATCCGTTGCGAAGTTTTGAAGATCCGTTGCAAACAGACAGACAGCGACAACGACTTTGTTTTATATTGCGTAGTGATGATGACCAGAGAGAATAGGTAGAGACTGCTATTAGTCATAATCAATATATTTGTTTTAACAATAATCACAGACATATTTTTAGCACTAATTTCATTCCTTACCTACCTACAAAAAGTGACTATTTAACGTTAATATTATTAATCACATTATCCATTTCGGTTAAGTAACGCGGGGGCAAGTAGCTGGGGTCGTTGGAGGTCGCTGGGGGCTTAATAGTCCTCCCATATGTCAGGCACCTGCTACCAATAAGATAATTGAATGATTTTTATTGCTGGGCAAAGTGGGACTAATCTTGCGTTAAGTGATTTGAATAATTTGCCCAGTTTTGGGGGTGTGGGATTGTTAATTGGTGTTGGGTGTAGACTTTTCTGGATTCGGAGTATAAATTCTTAGAATAAAGCGCCAACTGATCATTTTTCTCTTTTGATAAACATCAATGATTTATACTAAAACTGTATAGATCGCTATCCGAAACATCAGCAGCTATTTAGATTTTATATTAAGTATTTATTTGCAAAAGAACAACTTATCAATATTTACAAAACTTTATTTTACCACAAACTAAGTATATACGCGCTGCGGTGTTAAAAAATCCTACGTGCCAATAATACAGGACATCAACCTTCATTCCAAATTAGGTCAAAATTGATGCAGCCGTTTTAACTTGAAGAGAAAACAAACATAAACCTTTTACCTTAACAATATTAGAGAGAGAATCCTTCTTTGAAGCTAGTGAAATTGGTGTTCACTTCAAAATAAACACACAAATTAGCACTATCAAAACGTCCCTGCAGGGTCTTCACAAAAAGCATGACCCTTCTTTCCCCGTCGGGTAAAAACCGTGACAAAACTAGATTATCAGTTAACCAAGGGGTGCAATCACAGCAGGTGTCATAGCGACATGTGTGTTTGTAAACAGAGGGTTGTAAGTAACATAGTGTAGTAATATACAGTATGACGTCTTCATACAAAGGTGGTCCCTCACCGGGAGCATTCGCTTGTAATGTTACAGAATCGAGCATTACATTGGTGAAGGAGGATAACCGATCATTACAATGCGCACCTTATAATGATACAATGTGTAATATTTTGATACAAATTGTAACATTAATGCGCTTCTTTTTGTAGCGTCTGGCCGATAATGTTATATTACGCGAGAACGCTCGTCGGTCAGGGATTTAGTATTGTAATGTAATGCTCAAAAACTAATCTACCTATATGTTACATTAGACGCGAATGCTCCTGGTGAGGGAATGCCTTAAGACGCAACGCGAGTTATACCTACGCTATCGGGCCCTAGCATGATACAGCCGCGAGCGTGTCGCAGTGACGAAATACAGTGTGTTGTTGATGTAATTAAATAGCTGTAGGTGGGCAGCCCTATCGCTGTTACGTGCCGCGCGGCTGTAGGCTTTTATTTATTTAAAACAGCAGAGTCAAACTACTGTATTTATTTATACTACGGTAGTATGGTTCATCAGTGCAAGTGTTGAGTTAAGCGGACGGTAATTAGGTCTGGATTACGATGGGTGGGTGGTAAGTGTGATTTTTTGGAATTAGTACTCGTTTGGTAGTTTTTTTTTGTGTTTTAATTAGTTGAAATTAAGCTTTGATATATACACCATATATCAAAGCTTAATTTCAACCTAAAAATACGATCTAGTATTTATGTAGATATAGTTATCTGATGCTACCATTTTTTTTAAAGTCTAATCAAAATTAGTTTTTAAATGAGTGGCTTTCACGTCGATGCCTGTCTATTCAAAATTTGTCTGTTTTAAGTTTTTCGTTTACTTACATGAATAATATAGTCATAAATCAAATTTAAGGACGTTTTAAAAATACTTTTTAAACTACAATCAATAGTGATAGAACTACTATTTTTACATATAAGTTAGAAAACGCCAGATGGCATATCAATACATTTAGCACAAAAACTAATACTTAACCAATGAACCAATACATCATAATATTAAATTCAAATATTAAATTCAAACTAGAGCAAATTGGCCAATAAAAATAAGTGTCGGCTAATTTATTTTATTTTATTTACATACATTATTAACACCCCTGTGTAATAAAAACCGGTCAAGAGCGAGTCGGACTCGCGCACGAAGGGTTCCGTACCATCATCTATAATAGAAAATCACGTTTGTTGTAGGTATACTAATTTTTAGTCTGTTATTCTACGTGTTTATTAAGATCGAGTAGTTAATCTACTTTTTTATTAAGATTGAGTTAATAATGCTTTAAAATTATTACGTTTATTAAATTGGACCTCCTTAATATTTTATTTTTATTTTTAGTATTTATTGTTATAGCGGCAACGGAAATACATCATTTGTAAAAAAATCAGCTTTCTAGCTATCACGGTTTATGAGATACAGCCTGGAGACAGACAGACAACGGAGGCTTAGTAATAGGGTTCCGTTTTACCCTTTGGGTACGGAACCCTAAAACTAGGGGGCTTATTACCCCTCTCAAAGTAAAACTATCGCAGTTGTGTGAAAGAGACGCCGCTCTACGTCGTGTATCGCTATCTCGCTTGCACAATTGTAATTGTATTAATTTATGACGTGGTAGGACCCCTTAGTTTGATTATACTCGTAATCATATTTAACGCATATGTCAACGTTTTTGTTAAATCGATACGAATGAGATTATGGAAAGCTTTGGCTGTAACTGTTAAAGTTAAGCAATCCTTGGTAAGGAAAGCTAAATTCCGTGTGGTGTCCGGATATAAAGAATAGCACCACCCCATATCCTCCACTGAGTGTCGCAAAAGGCGACTAATGGACCTTAAGACCCAGTGCACTGTACCAAGCACCTTGGGTCACCCGAATGGTGGCGGGTAAACAATCAACAATCGCATTCCCAAAGAGGGTTAGTGTCAGGCAGGCGGCCGACTATAAAACCATAGCCAAAACTTTAAGCAACATGTCTAGAAGACGTGTTGCGCAGACCCCAAGTGAAATGGGATAAGGACAGGAAGATGATGGTAAGGACGGGTTGTGGATGGGTAAGAGTAGATTTAAAAAGTAACTTTGTTATAATTATAATATGAATCATCATCATCATTCCTCTGCCCTTATCCCAATTATCATTTGGGGTCGGCGCAGCACGTCTTCTTCCACACGTTCCTATCTGACGTCATCTCGCAAGTGAATATTACTTAACATTTACACAACGCCATCTAGTCTCGTTGGTTGGTCTCAATGTTGGTTTTTTTTGGTTGGTTCCTTATAGCACAGCCTAAACATTGCCTAGGCAGTGCTATAAGGAATTTATGGCACGTTAATGACATTAACATGAGGGCGTTGGTGTGCATATTCGCAACAAGAATCAACTCAACTGTCTGTCAAAAGTGATGGCATTTCATATATGACGGCATTAGTTCCGTTTTCGGCCACGTGCCAAAAGATCCTTGTAGATTATACATTACATTAGAATAGAAAACTTCAATTGTAAGGAAGTGACATTTCTTTTTGACAAGTGACGTAACTTTCACTTGTCAGTCGACATTGGAGCAATTCGTCAGTGTTAGCTTCAGAAATAAATATTCCCAGCTTCCGTGTTTCGGGAGGCACGTAAAAATGTGGGTCCTGCATAATCTCTCTCCGGTCGTGTCGGATTGCCGTCCCATCGGGCTATGAGAGTAAGGAACAGAGAGTGCACCTGTGTTAGCACACGCTTGTGCACTGTAATATGTCCCGCGTAGCTGGCTGGTGTCATAGTAACACTAGCCGCCGTAACCGAAATCGGTCCGGAGACATTACCAACTTGTTTTTCAACTTCAGATACAGATTGCAGTACGAGCGATCACTTAGATAGTATGAATAAATGTTCTATTTTCCGTAAACGACGAGATTTTGATAATGGAGATGAAACTGTTTTGTTCAAAGTGATAAAGTATCGCAATCGTCGTGTTATTCCGTGATAAGTTGCTGATCGGAAGATAATAATGTTTGTCGAATGATTAATGTGTTTTTGAACAGTAAGGAATTGTTATAGTAGATGAAGATTTAGGCGAGAAACTTCGGGGTTCTTGCATTTTTGAGTTACAATGACAACATTCCCACAACGCCATCTAGTCTCAAATTAAGCATACTAAAGTAGTTTGTGTTATGAGTACTAGACTACTGATAAACATACTAATATATTTATACATATTATGCATAAATTACTCCCAGACACAGAATAAATGATCATGCTCATCACACAAACATTTGCCCCGGGTGGGAATCGAACGCACGACCTCTGGTATAGCATCCAGGGCAATGGTTCTGGCTGCTATATTAAAGGAAAGAGGGATAAAAGAAACATCGAATTAAATCGCGAACAGGACCCGTTTGTTGTCTGAAATAAGTGTACAAGACGCGAAAGTTTCAAAACCTAACTTTATTATGCTTAATTTGAGAATAGATGACGTGTCAATGTTGAACATTTATTATTTATTTATTATAACTACACCTAACCTGTTTACAGAAACCTATTTTCGTAATACGTGATCGATTACTTCTTATCTTACTGACAGATTAAGAACCGCACTCATCTCGAACTGATCACAATTGTGGTTTCAATCCTCAGATAAGGAAACTGATAAATGTATGAATGACTGTATTGATAGCTATTTGGTACTATTTTGAAGTTTATACTGTTTATAGTATACTTTAGGTAAATTTTCCGATTGATTTTGAACTTTATCGTCTAGCCGTTTTAAGATACGAGTATGTTAGAGTCGACTTTCTTTCTTAAATAACTTGTCTAAATAGATTCCGGCCACGGCGGCTAGTGTTACTATGACACCAGCCAGCTATGCAGGACATACTATAGTGCACAAGCGTGTGCTAACACAGAGACACTCTCTGTTCCCGTACTCTTATATACCGATACGGCATACCATACGGCACGGACGGCAATCCGATACGACCGGAGAGAGATCAGGCACAGGGCCCACATTGGGGGGTTTATCATTGTTATAATACGGTTTACTCACGCGTATCTATCGGGAATCGGGATAGTCTTACTAGTTTCGGACACGATTGAAGTCCTTAATCATGAGCTAACGCAATGGCGGGGTCGCGAGTCGAACTCGGGAGATTCGCAAGAATTCGGAGAACTTGATATTTTTAGCGAATCTTCGGGCAATCTAATCGCGGCTGCAGAAGTCGAACCGTATACCTACCTTGCTTTTAGCTACAACTTTATTCATTATACTGACCTATTGTTTATCTAATAGAAACGTTAGAAATAGATAATTTCAGACAATTTTTACTCAAACACTTAACGGAAACTTACACCATAAAAATACCACTAAAAATCTTTCAAAGTCACGTACCTCCAAGCTCAGGTATCCTGTGATAGAACATGCCGGTCCTGGCCAGCCACTCCAGCTGCATGTGATGCAGGACGCGGTCCCCGGGGTGGTGGAAGGCGGACGGCAGCGGAGCCCCCGGGGGCAGCGCCCCTGGCTGCGACAGCTGCGGGTAGTTGAAGAGGGCGGCGGATTGCGCGGCGACTAGCGCCGGGTTCTGAGGCAGGAGGCCCGGTTTTGGGATTATACCTGGAGAAATTGGTGGGTTTTAGAACACGATGTTTACTGTAATATGATGCTGTTTGAAAAAAATAAGTCATGCTGCGCTGACACTAAATATTAATGGGGTAAGGACAGGGGAATGATGATTTGGATGCTGTATTTGAAGGTTAGTTATTTGCGAATGTTAAGACGTTGCTCAAAAATTGTGATCGAGTAAGCCGTTTCTTTTGTAAAGAAGACCAGCCCCAAAATCCAAGTGTTATCTAGACAATCGTTAACAGTAACGTGAATAGAAATTGCTCAAATGTATGGAGTTGACAGGTATAAGTCACGTAATATATCGAAAGGAAATGTTAGTTCTATATCTTTAAGCGTTTTTTATTGACGTTAGCGATTGTGAAATTGTGACTTGGCTAGAAGAGCCGTTGAGCTTTTTTACTTTATACTGAATAGGTAACGGCATTAATTTAATCTTAAGTTCCTACATATTTAAGTCTCAACAGTTGTTTTGTAAATAGTTGTACAGATTTTTCCGGAAATTCGTCGGTCTCTTGTGCATTTGGCAGGTCGGAATATTTGGTAAATCAAACTAGCAGGTATAAACAAAAACAAAACGCAGCTGTACTATATCATAGACAATAATAGTTATAAAACCACAAACTCACCAGGTCTATAACTCTCATACTCCTCATTCCCCCCTTCAACCCCCGGGGATATCGGGGGACTGTAGCTCCCGGACCTGTTCCCATCATCAGACCCGGGACTGGCCGACCTGCTGCTCTGCCCGGACACCGGACTCCTTTGTCCAGACCTCGGGCTTTCCCTCCCCTCACACTTATTAATCATATTCTGCTCAATCTGAGCGTCATAGTTTTCTTGATACCGCCCAATGTAATTCTTATTGTAGATGGTTAAGTATTTCTGTTGAGACATTTTGTCTTGTAAGCTGCTTTCTGGTAGCTGTCTTGATAACAACGCATCGATACAAAATGACTTCTTCCCTTGGTTTAAAATAGTTTTCTCTTCGTCCATTTGCTTGTAGTATTTCATGGTTTTTGGGCTGTTGGACCGGCTGCGGTCGGGATTCGATTCCGTGTCGATTTCTAAAGGTTTCTCTTGTATTTCGTTGGAATCCCGGCGGTAGATCCCGTGTGAGTGCGCCATTATTTGTGAAGACATGTTTTTTTTGTTGTTGGCTTGTTACATTATGTGTCTGTGGAAGATATGGTTTTGTTAGTTCGTAGTAAGATAGAAAAGGGTAGCGTAGCGTAGTAAGATAAAAAAGATAGAAATTTAAAAGGAGGATGTCGTAATAATAAGGTGCTGATAAGTTTTGTGGTGTCTCCTTTACTTTAAAGAAAGAAGTATATCGACATACTTGGCTATACTAATATTATGTTTTATAATTGTGAAAGTTTATGATAATGTTTGTTAAAGAGCTTAATCGATTGATTCAACACGTCAAAGTCGTTATAAGCTTAACTTTAAGCTTGTTAATGAAGATTTTTTTGAAATTATTTTTTGTGGTGAATTTGGGAAGACCCTAAAATATTAGTAGTGCATTTTGTTAGTTTTTATGCAGCAATTCTACAGAATTGCTTGCGTGTTACTAGAATGTACACATTCTAGTAACACGAAATAATTACTAAACCTGACTAAGCTTTGAGCTCACACACAAGAAACATGCACCTAAGACAGTCAGGACCAACGAGCTATAAACTTTTCCTAAATAAAATAAAACAAATATATGCTATGTATATGAGAATATAAATAGCATAATTGATTTGTCTTCACACGTAATTGGTTTTAACAAGTAAAAAGTCCGAGTTGATTCGTCTCGTTGGGCGATCGGACGCTGCGCAAATATTTGGCAGCTCGCTATCGAGACTTTACATAAGCCGATATTTCGGAGCCATTTTTAATGGCGGCTAACGTTTTTAAGACTAAAAAATAATCTATAATGATAATTTTCGGACCGATTTCAGCCACGGCGGCTAGTGTTACTATGACACCAGCCAGCTACGCGGGACATATTATAGTGCACAAGCGTGTGCTAACACAGGTGCACTCTCTATTCCTTTACTCACATAACCCGATGGGACGGCAATCCGATTCGACAGGAGAGAGATCAGGTGCAGGACACACATTTTACGTGCTTTCCGAAACAATACATAAAACTCCTTATAAAACAAGAAGCTAACGAACTGACAAATCAATCCTATACTTAGTCTGGCCATAAATACTGTTACACTTAATTATAAAAAAATATTACATTTGAATTTCGAATCTGTCATTTTTATACGATTGTTCATTGTGTTTTCTCATTTTGGCGCCAATACATTGTAAAATATTTTGCGATATTAAAATGGTGTGGGGTGATAAAGAGAACCGAATCGCTGTGATAGCATTACACAAAGTAGGTATGGAGCCAAATGCAATTTTTAAAACTCTCCATACACTTGGTATTAGTAAAATGTTTGTGTACCGGGCTATTAATAGGTACAATGAGACCTCCTCTGTTTGTGACAGAAAAAGATCTGGCCGTCCACGTAGTGTTCGTACGAAAAAGGTGGTCAAAGCAGTAAGGGAAAGAATTCGAAGAAATCCTGTCCGAAAGCAAAAGATTTTATCTCGGGAAATGAAGATAGCACCTAGAACCATGTCGCGTATTTTAAAAGATGACTTAGGACTTGCAGCCTATAAGAGACGCACTGGCCATTTCTTAACTGATAATTTAAAGAAGAATAGGGTGGTAAAATCGAAACAACTACTGAAGCGGTACGCAAAGGGAGGTCACAGAAAAATTTTGTTTACGGATGAGAAAATTTTTACAATTGAGCAACATTTTAACAAACAAAATGACCGTATTTATGCTCAAAGCTCTAAGGAAGCTTCCCAATTAGTCGACAGAGTGCAACGTGGACATTATCCGACTTCAGTGATGGTTTGGTGGGGTGTTAGCTATGAAGGAGTGACTGAGCCATATTTTTGTGAAAAAGGTATCAAAACATCGGCACAAGTGTATCAAGATACCATTCTTGAGAAGGTAGTTAAGCCCCTTAACATCACCATGTTCAATAACCAAGTATGGTCCTTCCAGCAAGACTCGGCGCCGGGTCATAAAGCTCGGTCCACGCAGTCTTGGTTGGAATCGAACGTTTCGGACTTCATCAGAGCTGAAGACTGGCCGTCGTCTAGTCCCGATCTTAATCCGCTGGATTATGATTTGTGGTCAGTTTTAGAGAGTACAGCTTGCTCTAAACGCCATGATAATTTGGAGTCCCTAAAACAATCTATACGATTGGCAGTGAAGAATTTTCCCATGGAAAGAGTGCGTGCTTCTATTGATAACTGGCCTCATCGTTTAAAGGACTGTATTGCAGCCAATGGAGACCACTTCGAATAAGCTTTTTATATTTTTAATTGTTTTATATTTATGTATTAAACTGACACACTGTAAAAGTAATAAATGTTATTTGCAGTTAACAATTTTCTTTTTTCTTTATTACAATATTTATGGCAAGACTAGGTATATATGTGTTAGGAACTTGAAAAGTTGACAGCTCCTATGATAAAGTGTAAACTCAGCTCCTAAGAGTATAAATTAAAGTTACCTAGTAAGATTCTTTGCCGTTTCTAAACTTATTCGAAATCAGTTGATTTGACAGAAGATTCAATTTATATTTTTTGCCTTCCTTAAATTGGGGCTTAACCTACTCAGTAGCGAAGCTTATATCACAATATGATTGACACCTCCACAACTCCACATACAGTTAATGAAAACCTTCACAGAATATAATACGATAATGTTTTTTAATTAAGCGTTAAGTGTTTGCTGATGCGATACTAAAGCGCCTCACTTAATATTAAATAGATAATCGCTACTTAAATAATGTTATCAGCTTAAGTCACGTGTCGAATGTCGCAGATAGCTAAATTATATTAAGCCACTGTGATTCACCTGAGTCCACTGTACCTATAGGGAAAACTGTGAGCTAACCCGGAATGTTACCACGGCAGCTAGTGTTACTATGACACCAGCCAGCTACGCGGGACATATTATAGTGCACAAGCGTGTGCTAACACAGGTGCACTCTCTGTTCCTTTACTCTCATAGCCCGATGGGACGGCAATCCGACACGACCGGAGAGAGATCGGGTGGTTTACTCATATTAGCGTGCCTTCTAAAACATGAAAGTTGTGATATTTATTTGTAAAACGCTCACAACTCAAGACCGGGATCGAACTCGAAAACTTTTGACTTGACAGTCACAGACTCGACGGCGGTTTTACCCTAAGCTATCACAGATTAATAAATCCGGTGCGTTGATGCAATTAGGCACGAATCATCATCATCTTCTTGCCCTTATCCCATTTCACTTGGGGTCGGCGCAACACGTCTTCTAGACATGTTGCTTAAAGTTTTGGCTATGGTTTTATAGTCGGCCGCCTGCCTGACACTAACCCTCTTTGGGAATGCGATTGTTGGTTGTTTACCCGCCACCATTCGGGTGACCCAAGGTGCTTGGTACAGTGCACTGGGTCTTAAGGTCCATTAGTCGCCTTTTACGACACCCAGTGGAGGATATGGGGTGGTGCTATTCTTTATATCCGGACACCACACGCAATTAGGCACGAATACGGATCACAAAATCATTCAGTAGGTACCTAAGAGGTATTTAGGCTACAGGATACAGCACTTGGTAGACCAATCGCCACGTTTTAGCGTCAAATTATTGCAATTATAGAAGCGTAACTATTACGCAGCGTAGAACGATAAATCTCATCCACACTACAATATTACTCTAAGGAGTAGCACATCTGAATTAAACGTAAAGGGAAACCGTATTATTAGAAAGTTACCGGTAAGCATGGATGCGCCATTGGTTGGTCATGACAACGGAATGACGGAACTTAGTAAAGTTAAAGCAAGAGGCATTCAGAACGACCGGCAATGTTACATTGCTTTAGAATATAAAACGAATGGAAAATGTCTTACTAAGGGATATTGTGTTACCCAATAAAATGGATGACGGAGGATTCGTTGATAGTCGCTCTGATGAAATGTTTTTAGTTAAGTTTAGTTAGATTGGAAGTAGATAATAACATGGCTTCGGAAAAGCTTTGTGTCAAGAGAGTTTTAATATTCCATGACTTTTAAAAAACACCTTCTAGTCTCAACCTAAGCAGAGCTTGTGTTACGAGCTACTAGACAACTGATAAACCTACTTTTATACTTATAAATACATACACATTATAGATAAATTACACCCAAACACTTGACAAATAATAGTGCTTATTACACAAACATTTGCCCTGGGTGAGAATCGAGCCCACGACCTCTAGTATAGCAGTCAGGGCCACTAACCACTGTTACGAACGTTTTCAACAGATATGGCTTAGTTAAGCTTTACTCCGATCTAATTAATTGTTAAGTTAAGGACATACAATCTTTTACAATTATAACAACCTTTTAAAGCTGCTATCTGGATAGTTTAAACTTCTTTTAATAATCTGTCTAAGTGTCAAATCATTTAACCACTGTCGCTCGTGGCTGGAAATCGCAAAAGACAGGGAGGTTTGGAAGGAGAAAGGGGAGGCCTTTGCCCGGCAGAGGGATCTTATTTAGGCTACATACAAAAACAAAGACTTGTTGTCATTTTTAGATGAAAAGTAGCGACGGACAGATATTTAATGTTTTAAAATTAAGATAAGGGATGATGAAAGGCTTTTGGTGTGTAATATGGACTAGAGCGAGAAATAGGAAACCGTTTAAATTAGTGTCGTATCAATATTTATTATTCAAAGCTAATAACTAATTAGCTTTTTGCGCCATCTTCGATTGTATCCTGGGTTGTTGAAAATTGGGGAAAAAAATTTGAAATAAAAGTAATGATTTTTTGAAACTCACGATTACAGATTTTTTGTATCTCAAATTTTTATTGTTAAGTAAATCAAGTCCTCTTAAATTTACCTATATTAAGAGTTGATATTAGTTTAGTTTTTATCGGATTCAAGTTCGATCAAATTGGACTCAATAAACACGGGCGGGAATAGAACCCGTAATCCTTTGTGTTTGCGCATCGTACCACAAGGTATAGGGAAAAGACCTTTATATCCTTTCATGATAATGGTTCAATAGTGAGAGTTACTAGTTTATAACAATCGTAAAATTGTTAAGAAGCCACTAACAATTATATTTCTTTTTAAAGTTATTGGGGCATTCATGGAGAAAAGTGCGTTCTAGTTGGTTATTAAACTATTAAGTTAAGTTGTTATTAATTGGATGTTATTTTGATATTTTCGCTTGTGCGATTATTGTTTTATTGGAAACCTAGTCCAATTGTAATATCTGCCATTTTTGTAGATAGGAGAAAGTTAATGTTCAACGGGAAAAAAAGAAGGGAAATTGTGTACGTATGGATTATGATCACAATTAATATGCATACTTTGCGTAATGTTCTAAAATGTACATATTATTTAATACAAAAAAATGCACTCACCTATCAACAAAAATTAAAAATAATTTTAAAAATAAGAACACAGATAAAATTACACTGAACACTTTTTTTTTAATTCAACGATCGAACAGGCACACACCGCAACTCGTTCAGCCGTCGCGCCGCGCCACGGAACGCGTTCGGATATCCGCACGAGAGCAGTACTCACAAACAACTGAATTATTTTATTAAAGCGACGAGCACCGATTATACTCATATTGTGTCGTATGTGGACAGAACGACTGGGCGTTCCGTCCAAAATAACTCGACACTTACATTTCTATACTTTGAAAGTTAATAACCAAGCGTTGATAGGTCCAGTTATGTTGGTTGGTGTAGCTCCACCCATTTGTTTTGTGTCTCGTTTTAATGTGTGTTTTCTCTGTCTGGCATAAAGGATTCACGCATGAATCGTCTTATTCTAGCAGTTTGGCTAAACCGCAGCAGATTTTATGTTTGTACAACCAAATAATGTTCTTTAGCGAGCTTATTTTTGCTAAACGACGAATTTTGTTGGTAGTTCTTTTTTTGTTTTCAATTTACATCGCCGCGTCTGATTCGTTCTGGGTAAACTGGTTACGTTTTAATGTTTTTTTTTTCAGTTTTTTTTTAGATTTGGTTAGCTGTTTTAAAGATTTTTGTTAATAATGAGGTTTAGATAACTTAATTCTAGCGTTTTCAGTTTTGTTGTTTGTTAAGTAAACTATAAATTGTGGTTACGATTTTCAATACCCTGTTTTTTTTTATTTTAGAAGAAAACGGTGTATTTTACTTTTGACGAAATAATGATTGAACTCTAATCAGGTACTTGATGTTATAAATGGGTAGTGAAAGTAGAAAAAAATCGTACGCTTTTACTATGAAAAAAATACGTCACTTTGTTATTTCGTTCTTTCCATAACGTTTGTTTAGCTCAGTTTCAATGTCATTAGTCTAGACTGGCTTTTAGGAAATATAAACTCAGGACTGGTAAATGATTTTCATCTATATTTTAACAAGTAATTCATACAGTGAGCGCAGTCTACGAGATTTTTGTAAATTAGTATTTGTAGAAAAATAAAATACTTAAAATCAACGGAAATTAACATAGGTAGCATGAGATGGTTCATTTCGTCAGAATTTTCCTGTCTGGGTAAAATCTATTGCGTTATTTAATCCCAATATTAAAAAACGCAATAGTTTTTGCCTTACCAAATCCAGATTTTATGTGAATGTCCGTTAGTCTATTTTTTATAGTCTTACACGGCGCAACACAAGTCAGATACCCAGTCCGATACCCAGACTTTTTAGCTGTGATTTACGCCCCGAAGTGATTCCCGCCTTACAAATTCGATTGAGCACGTATTGTACAATAATCCAGTCGTATTAAACGTCACTTACCTCGTGTGCGTAAGAAAAGCCACTTATTATTAGGTACGTCAAGCAAAAAAAACTAAATCTACAGCGATAATCGCTGCCATGGCGCCAAACTGTGTAAATATTGACATATTGATAAAAAACATGGTAACATCAATCAGGAAACATTATTTATTATTTATTTTTGTAAGTGCCGTCCATCAGGTTATATTTTAATGGGAATAAAGCTCCCTTGTTAGAAAGCATTGTCTGGACCGAGCTAAAGTCACGAACGGTTGATAACGTGGAATATATTAATGTAGCGGTTTGATAACAGTAATAGTGCTGTGGAACTTTACGCTACGGTGTTTTTGGCGTTTTGAGATTCGTTTATGTTTTAAAGAGGTTACTTGCAGTTCTGAGTTTAGTTTTTGGTTGTTTAATTGGTCTAAGCTTCGTTTAAATATTTTGGACCTCACTTTTAGGATGACAATTGGAGGCAGTGGGATTTTTTTAAAGATTACACAGGTTGCTTTACACACAAAAAGTCTGAAAAAAGTAGGTGGATTCTGTGAAAGATGATGTTAGAAAAATTATCTGACTTATTTGCTAATTTGTACAATAAAATTACAATTAGTTAAACATGTAAACTTGGTTTACTTAGATCTTTCTCCAATTGTTTAAGTCATACGACGAATTTTAACTAAAAAAAATGGAGAAAGTAAAACCAATGATAACTAAAACAATAAATTATTTCTGTCCATTTTAGTCTTAAAACACTTTTCGAAAATGACAAAACAATCTCACAACAGTCGTAAAATAATATAAAATCAAACCGTTTATCAGACGACCATCTTAAATAAAACTTACTATATTATTATTCATTGTATACTTAAAACAAACAATCAATTAGTTTATATAAGCACATACCTATTTAAATCTCAATCAATCATACATTACATAGCCACATAAAAACAAAACGTAAAAACATTCTTATTTCAAATATCGCGCGAGCGAGACGCCATTCTTTTCCCACCATTGTTTTGACGAAAGGCGGGAACTTTACAACCCAATCATACTCTGTGGGGGAAAGAGATAGACGTATACTTTTATTGGGATTAAAGAAAGAGTAAGAAAGTTGTAGTTTTAAAGCAGATTTGATTATGCACTGGAACTACGATGTTGGTTGTTTGAGTATTATGATTTATTTTTGATGGTTATACTGATGTTCTATGAGACAATTAAATTAATAAAATACAAGAGTATTTTATGTTATTGATGCTTATAAGTTTAATGGTTGTGTAGAATTTTATATATGTATGTGGACTGCAATAGTATCATGTATCTACATTTTAGTTTAATAGGGGTGGGTTTGAGTTGTCGAGTTTTAGTGTCTGCTGTAAGAGACAAATTAGAGCCCTTTGTTTGAATATATCTGGAAATATATTTCAATATTTCGAGGAAGATGGAATTATGTTATGTTTAACGTTCTGTTAAAAATAGATTTAGCGACAATACCGCAACAATTTGATAACGAAATTAATTAGGTTAGCTTGAGAATTTAATTAAGTAATAATAGTTTTTTTAACTATTCAGAAAATGATTTTATTAATTCTTAGTTAGGTTCATCTATTTTTAACAGCTGTACAATTTTTGTATTTCAGCTTGGATAAGAATGAGTCGCAAAATAAATATAAAAGCGGTCGATTAGTACACACAAAAAAAAAGAACTAACAACCATTCATTAACAATCCCTAATCAAAAAACCAGAACAAAAATACCATCACACGAAAGAAAAAAAAACAACCCCCAAAACAAACATGGCGCCGCGCAAAGCATTTCGCGCGCAAATCGCAATCTACATAAAATTATATAATGTCGCCGAAATTAGTTCGTCCGGGGGATAATTAATAAGCGGCACTCAGCAGTCGGGAACAAGGGAGCAAGGAACGACGGAATGAGAGACGGATGAAAATTTCATTTCATCTGAAATTGCCGCCATTAGGGGGATTGCATAGACAATTTTAGCTCGTTGTAGAGGTGTGCAGTAAGGAGGTTGTTGCTTTAAGTATTTATTTATGTATGATTTGAGAGTTTTGATGTTTGTGTAAGCTGTTATATAGGGGAGCTTTCTAGGGGTTTTGGAATATGGAATGAGTTATTTTGAAGAATGATTTGTTTAGGGAGGGAATATACGTTGGTGATTAAGATAAGTATTAATTAGACGTGGATGTGCATATCTATCTGAAAGTAAATGGTGATAGATTTTTTTTGTATGCTTAATATATGAAATATCATATTTGCTTAATGAATTGCTTTTTTGCAGAGCTTTACTTTATTGTCAGAAAGCTTTTCCAGAACTGGCACCACATGAAAAGTTTTAGTTATGTAATGTTTTTTTTATTCGACATTTTTTGTAGCGACAACTGTGATTTGAGTAAACTAACGATTCCGGTAGCATGTTTACTTAGTCAACGACGCTTTAAGTTTATTTTAAGACATTATCATCTAAAAATACCCACATTATCACTTTTAAGCCCCAAAATTGACAGGAGATGTCACTTTTTAAGAAAAAAAAACCCAGAAAAAAGGTTACATCAATTTTTGAGCTATTTTCAATAAAGAAAAGTACCTATTTGGACATGTTAAGTGTGTCGTAACGCAGCTCTTGCTTATCTCGAGATAAAATCATCTCTTGTCAAATACAATGAATCACATTGTAATTTCTGAATCATTTTGGATTTTACAACACGTCGACTGTGTTGCTAGCGGGTGGTTATGATTTGGCGGGTACTGAGAAATGGCTTTATCCGTAATTTTTTTATTTATCACTTATTTGGAAATTTTTATGACTGATTATTACTCATTGGGTTATCTACTTTAATATAGGATTTAATATAAGGTCAGAGTTTAGATTTAGTTATTGATTGCTTCTTCTTAGGGTCTGTCCTAAAAATTAAATGTTTACCTAATTATAAGTTAACGCCGTCTTATTTATTAAAAATGGTGCCTTGGTTATTTCCTACCCTATTTGCGAGTGTTTCAATACATTTCTTTTTCCTCTACCAATGAAGTCATAGCCAATGTATTCAGTTGAAAACCATATTTTACATCTTGAAACTGGCTATAATTATATCTAGATATACTATATATATCTAAGAAACACAGTAACATATAGGTATTCTTTCAATTTCCAATATTCCGGGGAGTATTTTTCGCGCTGGCAGTTGTCCACGCGTCAGTTAGGGCGGGTAAATTGACAGGTGTCAGAGATAATGTCAGCATAAGTATGAATTATTTGCTTTTTAGCGTCGCTGTGTGCCCACGATTTGTTGACGAGTATGATAAACATTTTATTTTCTGTGTTTATCTGCGTGTGAAGATCTAATGCCTATTTATATTGATGGGCTGTTTTATTGGGATGGACTAATTGCTTATGTAGTTGTCATGAAGAAGTGGGTTTCGGTTTCAGGCACAATGTAGACCTAATAATCGACTGCACGGATAGCCAAGTGGTATAGGTCACCACGCCAATTACCACTGTGCGTAACGTGTCGCGGCTTCGATCCCGCTTTGGACAAGAATTTGTGCGTTTCACAAATGCTTGTTGTAAGTCTGGGTGAATTGAATGTCCGTAAATCCTCCGAGATACAAAGATTAAATGCATAGTGCGGGTGTCGCCTTAAAAAAAATATATTTAATTATTACCAGCCAGAAATCCCACTGCTGGGCGAAAACCTCTCTGAAAGAGACAAGTGGAAGAAGAGTAGGGACTCTTCTTCCACTTGTCTCTCTCAAGAGCCACCAGTGACCATTGCGGTAAAAATGAATCCAGTCAATACTAAGGTTAAAATAGAAAGATATAAGCATTATTTTAAGTTTTATAATTTGTCCAAATTACACTTTTTGTAACTGAAATGCTTTTTAGTATTGCACTTAGAAAAATATTATCGACCAAGCACAATATAAACTTGTTTCTAACACTGCTTTCCTCTAAAAGATACAAGGTCCCTAAGAAAATAATTTCTTTGTCCCTCTGTCTTTTAGGTATTTACTATTTATACCTTCAGATTAATCCAATTTAATAGATACCCATGCTATTTTTAGAAGCTGTCAACTAAATTTAATTGCAACGAACTTAAAATAAAATTTCGGCAAATCCATTGATACATTATTAACAGTTTTAGATTGATACCTTAATAATCACATCTTTTTGAAACCAATTTATCTGTCAAAAATTTTCTCATCCGCCATTTTGCAAAATTCACATCAACTTTCCAAAGATTAAAAAATCCGTTTCTAACCTAATTCCCATAATGATATATTAATATATCTTGCTGTCCGGAATGTTAGCTTAGCGTGTGAATCGCTTATCTGTATAACGAACAAACAGACAGACAAACCAAACATATTACGCGGTGATAACATGGGAACATAATTAGTCCGCTCTGTGGTCTATGCGCGGGCTAACCATAGAGTTATTTGTTGGGGACTGGTTTGTTGTCTATGGACTTAATGGCGGTTAGGAAATAATAGGCTTTAATTATGTTTTATAGATTTACGGTGATATCGCGACTGTTTATTCTAAAGGTAGTATGTCAAAGTGCATTAATCTACACTAATATTATAAAGAGGAAAACTTTGTTTGTTTGTAATGAATAGGCTCAAAAACTACTGGACCGATTTTAAAAATTCTTTCACCATTCGAAAGCTACATTATCCACGAGTAACATAGACTATATTTTATTTTGGAAAAAATAGGGTTCCGTAAGATATTAGGATTTTTCGGACACAAACTGAAAAAATCAACCAAAGTAACCAAATATACACGCGAGCAAAGCCGCGAGCGGACAGCTAGTAGGTAATAAAAAACAAAGTCGCTTTTCGTTGTTTATCCCTATGTATGCCTAGATCTTTAAAACTACGCAATGGATTTTGATACGATTTTAATTAGATCGAATTTTTAAGAGGTAGGTTTATAATTATGTATTAATCAGTATTGCACTCGTGAGAAGCGGGGGCAGTTTGCTAATCCTTTATAAATTAAAGTTTTGTATTAATCATACAAAAAGCTACATGGATGTTTCATTTATCAACAGAATAAGTATGATGATTGATCTATTACTATCAACATTGGTTTATCCAATTCTAAGATGCGATGATTGTAGTGTAAAAGTACATGAGAGTCTTTCCTGATAAACATCCATCTTTGGGAGGAGTTACAAAAGTGAGTCATCAAAAACTATATCGATTTATCTTCGAATAACACGGATGCAATACTTCTATCTGATTAGTATTGAATAATGTTACACGTCATTTATTTCCTTGAATAGGTATTATTGAGTACCAAATAACAGAAGGAGACCTCGCAATAGACCCAGGAGGGCGGGATGTTCTCGATTCATCTGCACAAAACTGGCCCCAGTTAGCCATAGATAGGGATTTGCCCTGCAGTGGGACACTAACGACTAGTAATAATAATAACAGGTATTATTTGCGTATGAGAAGTAAACACTAAGTAAGTACTTGAAAATACGGTAATTTCGCGAAAACCAGGGATAATTAGATCGGATATTACCTTTAAAGATAAAACCACTGAAAAGCTTCTGTTTTTTTTTATCGAAATAAAACTACATGGGAAGGTATATAGTTTTGTTTCGATAAAAATGACACACAAACGGTACTATCATTTTTAGTATGACTTAAAACCATAGGTGAATGTTTAAAATCCAATTGTTTAGGAGTTTTGACTACAAGTCGTAATTTAGTAGGGTATGTCCAATTTCAGTACATGAATATAAGCATCCAGAAGAAAAGGAAATAATCTCTATTTTAGAAAATTGAATATTTCTTAAATTTAAGTTTCTATGCGACAGTCGCCATGTAAAGATTCATATTTAAAGCAAGCGTTGAAAAAGTCGTTGCGTCCGTCCATCCATCATTATTACACCACCTCTTTCAACTAACAATTTAAGCTGCAATGATCTATATAAAACCTTTTTAAATATTTGCCAGATTGCGAGCTCTTAAACCATAGAGTGTGGAGTGTGGCTGTTGACACAAAGCACATGTCATGTCCGACACGGTAGCTGTTTGTCCACACTCCGGGCCGTTACCGTCACTTACTGTCAATTAACCAAGTAGTGATAACAGGTGATAACGCCAGAATATTGAAAGGGACTGCTAGGGATCCTTTGTTTTGTTATAAATTGGCTGCTTCGTGAATAATTTAGCGGCCAGTATTATTTGAGTAGTTAAACATCCTAAGGCTCACAGATAATATAGTCTTTTATTGGTAAAATAATTATAGGTAATTTATTGTAATATAATATTGCCCATCCCAAGTTAAATGAGATAAGGATAATGATGATAATATTCCACGACTTTCATACAACGCCATTAGTCTCATACTAAGCAGAGCTTATAATATGAGTACCTACTTGAAAACTGATAAACATACTTAAATATTTCTAAATACATACATATTATGGACAAATTACACCCAGACACATAACAAAAGATCGTGCTCATCACTCAAACATTTGTCCTGGGTGGGGATCGAACCGATGAGCTCCGGTATAGCAGTCAGGGCCACTAACCACTAGACCAACAGGCCGTCGATCGATAGAATCTAGTCTATACGGAACCGCAGCCACAAAACCACTCACCACACATTGTTATTAATAAGCAACGTTGTTAAAACCACTGCCTGTGAGTACTTACATTACGAAAATTCAAAGCTTTTTGTGTTATAAAGATAAAATAATGGCAGATACTGACAATGGACGGCATACTCATAGATAGCTGTGGTTTAATAGCGGCGGATTAGCGTCAACAACAGCGCGAATATCATTTACTAAACGAAGGAAAAAGTTAGTTTTTTTTATGTAGTCTATCTAAGATCTCACTGCTAGGCAAAGGCTTCTTCCATTTTCTTCCAAACCTTTCAATCTTTTGCTATTTCTGGCCACGAGCGCCCCGCAAATCTCACTAGATCGTCGCACCACCTTCGCCGCGGACGATCTCGACGACGAAGTCCTTCCTCTGGCGTCCAGTGGGTGACGATCTTTGCCCATCGGTCAGGCTTCATTCGTGCGACGTGACCAGCCCACTGCCACTTAAGCTTAGCTGTTATTTGAGCCATCATAAATGGAAAGATACAACGAGATTCGAACGGTAACTATGATTTAACTATAACTGATTGATGATTTTTGATTAAAACTACGAGAAATGAGATTTGAGCAGACGTCAGTCAAGTATCATAAACCTGTATTAGAAGCCGTGTAGCGGCAAAAAGGAAATGATTTAAAATTTTTGGAGGCTATCTTCACTTTTATGTGATTTGCGTTGATCTGTTTTATTTGTATGTGGACAGACTTTTATTAGGATATAAGGTAGAGGACGACCAAAGAAACGATGGCTGGATTGTGTGAAAGATGATATGGATGCAAAGAGTATCACTTACGAGATGACGTCAGATAGGAACGTGTGGAAAAAGAAGACACGATGCGACGGCCCTAAATGATAATTGGGATAAGGGCAGAGGAATGATGATGATGTGACTTTTCTGAGGATTAGACATGTAAACTATCGATTCTAAAAGAGGAAAGAGCCTTACTGGACTTTAAAGAGAACTGAATATCTTAATGACACGGGTAGAGTTAGCCGCGCTCAACGTAATTTTGAATCATATAGACTTACTTGTAACACCTATATACTCTCACTTTATGCGTATATTACCGTCGTATGATACGTGTGGTATATACTGGTAGCTGCAGTGGCGCTGTGTGGAGCTATACGCCTGTAGGTGAGTGCGATTAAAACAATTAGCAGCGAATGAAACGAACAGCGTTCGGGGGATGGCGCGAGGGACGAGAGAGGAGCGGGGTTAGTGGAGTTTTATTTACAATTTATGTACACAAATAACAATTGAAGAAGGATACAACATTATATTATTGAAATCCAAAGGTACTGCTTATTTCTTACAGAAATTTCTTCCAGCAGACCTGCGAAAGGAGAAATGCATTAGATACAAGGCAACAGTGTGTGTAATTGAATAAGAAAAGTGCGTTAATTATATAAAAAAAAGAATTCTCAACAAATAAAGAACGAATTTTAGATTAATACTTATTAACGATTTTAATGTAGACTAATATTTTTTTCCTAGCCTATACTGTCCCATTGCTGGGCAAAAGCCTCCCCAAGTCATTCCACGATTCTCTGTCTTACGCCGCTTCGAACCAGTCCTCGTGGCGTACGTTTAATTCATCCCGCCACCGCTTTCTGGGCCGGCCTCGGCGGCGCCGTCCATGATGACGGTTCAGGTTTAGTCAGTAAGAGTCTGACACTACCGACTTCCTCCCCCGAGGAGGTGGGTATACAATAGTATCCATGAAGATTTCCTCGCATGACAAAAAAAAGGGTCACTAACCACTAGACCAACAGGACGAGAAACAATACAGTAGCATATTTAAGAGATATATAACGGTTTACTCACGCGTATGTATCGGGATAGCCCGACTAGTTTCGGACCCAACCGGAGTCCTTAATCATGAGCTGACGCGGCGGTGGGGTTGCGAATCGAACTGATGTCGGGCTATCCCGATAAATACGCGTGAGTAAACCGTTATATATCTCTTAAATATGAATCATTCTCACGAAAGTTATTATAAAAATACAGTAACATATTGTATTCGCGTATCTCCCATCGCTTGCGCTCGCCGGGCGGGGGTGCGGCCGGCGGCAGTTCTACCGTCGAGAGGTAATTTGTTAGGTAATAGCTCCCTCGGCATATCTTTAATCTCATCGCTAATTGGATGGGAGCCAGGGACGGACTAGGGTCGAAGGAAAACGGGGAAACGTTGGGAAATTAATGTGGTAATGTCATTGGTTTCTCTATAAGAATGACGTTTTGTAACCGCGTAACTAGAGTGAGTAAGGTTTTGAAAGTGCCTGAGAATGCCTACTCGAAATTAAAACCTTCTGATTTTGATTTGTATATTTATTCCGCGTATAATATGTACTATATTTTGATGAAAATGGTTTTGCAAAAGTGGTGTTACAACGCCCGGCACAACATACAGTGCTACAAGGATCTTTTGGCACGTAGCAGAAATCGGAACAAATGCCGTCATAAATGAAAAACTATCACTTTTGACAGACAGTTGAGTTGATTCTTGTTGCGAATGTGCACAACAGCGCCATATTAATGTCATGTAAATGCCAAAAGTTCCTTGTAGCTTTGCTTATTATAGTTTTATTATGTATACTATAACGGACTACCTGATATGCCTCTTGGTAGTTACAATCTGAAATCCTTTAGTATCCTAATCCTTTATCCTTTGAATCTAAGCCTAACATATACCGTGAGTTACCAGCGATAAGTCTATATAATGCGACATTATAGCCCCCCTCGGGGTGGGAGGGGGGAGTAAGTTCCACTGCAATGAGAGCATTTTCACTAATTGTCGCAATTAACTGGCAGATCGCTGTGTGTAGCTATATTGGTGACCGGGAGATGGGATCTTTATAGTATCGACACAATTTTTTTACAAATTCTTTGAAGATAAAATGTGATGTACGCAGGCAAGCTCAATTTAAAGTGAATTTTCTACCAGCAAACCTTAGAGTGATAGAGCAACTGGGTCTGAAGGAGTTAGCGCTAAGGGAACGTGTTTTGCAGTATTTGCGAAGAAAGAAGGCTATTTGTATTAAAATTTGGTTTGCTAACGAACTGTTATGGTGTCTGTAATTCGTACTAAAAATAAACGTATTATTAAATACATTTTCAATAAAGTTGAAACTAAAAACTTTTTGCTTCACGTGTCACAATGTTAGTTACCGTACTCCTCCGAAACGGCTGGACCGATTTCTCGAAATTTTGTATAATACGCAATCAGTAGGTCCGAAAATCGGCCAAAATATATTTTTCATGTCTACTTTTTTTCGAGACCGAAGTCGCTGGCAACATTTAGTACATTGTCTATAAAATTTTCGACTCACAATATTCGTTCCCGTACTCCGGCAAAAGGTCTGAGAATCCGCCAACATCTATTTTGTTACCCCCAATTTCTTTTTTTTACGCAAACAAAGTCGCGGGCAACAGCTAGTAAATAATAAAAATATCAGTAAATACTAAATAGATCCCAGCTCCTGGGCTGCGAGTGTCGCGGGCCGAGAAACGAACAAATTAAAGAAGAGTCGAAACAGACGCTACTCCCCAGTGGCGCAGTGGTGCGGGCGGTGACGGAGGCGGGGGAGCGCGGGTTCGATTCAGTTGGTAGGTTTTAGATAGGCGGTTTATTTTGGAATTAAGTTTATTTCTAATGTGAGAAAATGTAAATAAGTCTGCTGGTGCTGCTTGCTGGGTGGTGGATTCTAAATATAGTAGTGTTGTATTTTAGCAATTTAATAAAGACGATTCCAAATTATTTCCATTAAATGGCACAAATAGTGAGCAAAAAGTAAGTTGTATATGTAATCCAGGGTGTCAACTAAATCCATACAAAGTTTAAAGAAAATTGCTCCAACTGTTTGACAATGAAAGAGTAACAAACATCCATCCATAACTCTATTCATTACTTACAAACTTTAGCGTTTATAATATTAGTAGGATTATATTGTAGTGTATTAGACAAGGGCAGCAAGATGATGATGATGATGATGTATTGCCAAGTTATATTTAAAGAAGATCACAACATAGCAAGGCCCACGCAGATTTAAAACGTATTTCTATTTATCTGCCTACCAAAATATTCATAAAACATGAAAAAAAATCTTTAACAAAAGTGAAGCTACTTTCGTGTGAGCGAGATAGCATGCTCGCCACGTGTAGGAGTGAGGGGGATAGCAACAGTGGTAGCGTTAATCAACTGGCTGTTGTTGTGAGTGCAGGGGGACGGACTTGGAGCAAAGAGTTTAACCGACTGAGGGAAAAGGGGGGTTGTGTAGAAACCACTTTTAGACAAGTCTACTAATTACTTAATGCTTTATTCGAAACTAGCTTATTCCCACGGCCTCGGTTTTAGCTGCAAAACATTAACCTCTTTTTACGTAGTGGCCAAAAAGTAGCATATGTGTTATCCAGGGTGTTAAAATCGATACCTATCTATAGTTAAAGGATATAAATGAAACTGCGACGTCTGAAAAGAGGAAAATGGAAGAAAAATACATGTTGCACCGACCTCAAGTAAAATGGAATAAGGGCAGGAAGATGATGATGATGATTTACAAACTTTAACGATAACGATTTAATTACGCATATTTATCGGGAAAACAAGACTAATTTGGAAATCATCTAATTTGAAGTTCTTTATCATGAGCTTAAAGAGCAATGGCACAGTGTGTAGTGATATATTTTTGGATTCCACAACGTATGAAGCTGTGAATTTTTTTTCGGGTAACTACATATTTAGGCGCCTGTTGCTCTTACAGCAATCTCAAATTGCTTCATCAACCAGATTAAAAGTGTAACTGTTTTAGCTACATACACTTAAAGGTGCCAAGTAGATAGGTAAGTACTAAGTAGACACAGTTGGACATGAAAGAATGGTCTCAATTTCGCTTTCAAGGAACTGTTTGGGTTGCAGTGTTACTGCAGCACTTCGGCAATGTTTGCGGAGAAACGCGTGGATAGTTTTCACGCCATTTTGAGGAAGTACTGTGCATCTGTGTGGCTCTGAATGAAGAGATTGTGGGCCAGCTCGAACAGTCTTCTGAAAGCGTTTGTAGGCCGCTGGGACTCGCTAGTGTGGCAGCACTGATGCAATTAAAATCATTTAAAAACAATTTAGCACATAGCTAGATTATTCAGTGTTCTAAGTATTCAAAGTATTTCGCTATATGTGTTTACGAAGCTCAAAAAGATTTTACTGAGTATTGTTATCTACGGGTTACAGGAATTTAAAAACAATTAAAAGTGTAATACGCCATCTATTGGTTAATTGTATAGACTACGTTTTATCCTTTCAATGTTCAGAGACTATGTTGTTTGAGAGAGTTGCCACTATCTTACAACAGATGGCGTTGTTCAGAGTAACGATGTGAACAATATTTTAGCTTACAGTTATGGTCTACAGCGTTATATTTTCCATAATATTTGTATCTTTTATTGTATTATGAAAAAATCGTAATTTAATCACGATTAAATCGTCCTCCCAATTCCTACATCGACTAACAGACTTGTAACATATCTGAAACGAATGAGCTTCTTTAAGCGATTATTTCTAACAATGGAAGCTGCTCTTAAAAGTGCAGAATATAACGAGAAAAGCATCATAAAATATTAAGAGCTGGTTGTTAAAATATTTTGGTTTCTCAGTAATTAGATTCTCAATGTATGTTTATAGACTTCATAAAAGCTTTTAATATGGTTTTTTCAAGTGGGAGGATGGGTCTCATACAAATTTGATCATCTTCCTTTTAGACTTATTATATAAAATAGTGACGTTCCTGTCAAATATGCTAAGAATACTTCATACGCTACGAGTACTCAATTTGGCTAAGAATGTCCAAATTGCGATGAACGTCATGAATAGATTTCCACATGATCCTGAAAATTGCACCAGTTTCATAGCTCACAAAATAAAAAGGAATCGCTAAAAACAAATAAAACTCACATAATAGGCTAAAATCTTTATTATTAACAATAATATACTCTACATGTTACAATAAACTTTGTATAAATAGCGTATGTACTACATATTTAACGCTATTTTGACAGTTGCACTGTCAACCTGCCATTGGTAAGATTGGAGTACTGATCGAAACTAAAACGCTAAAGGAAATAATAATCTACTGATCAAAATGTTTCGGGACGACACTTATTAAAAACCTTGATATTTCATTAACATCTATTTTATTTAGAATTGTTTTTCTTATTTCTATTTGTAAGTGATATTTCTACAATCGTTTAAGATGTTAGAATCGTTCAAATGTATGGATGTGACATGACAAGTCTAAAGTAACGAATTGTTTACTGTCAAAATTACAACAGTGGCTTTATTAATCGAGTAACTTGTATACATTTTGGAAGATTTTAACAACAACGGTTGTAGAAATCACTTATCCAAGATTCTGGACATTAGAAAGTAATTTATCAAGAGCCAAAACGGCTAAACGGACATTTTGTCAACGCAAAAGCCCTTTTGTTATACACACATATGTACTTTGATGGATATTAGTACACAATATTATTACTGAGAGAGAAGTCTTTATAAGTCTACGACAGAGGGGTCCAGATAGAGATTTATCTAAGCCTGGACAGTTTTTCTAACAATCACACCGACACCAATAAATCTGTTACGTATTGCTATACTCAAATAACAAGCCGCTGTATACAAGTGACATTTCTATAAACGTTTACATTTAACGAAGACAAAAATCTCGTAATTGTATGAAAGTGACTGTTGCGATAAAACTTGTGACTTACCCCCGGTTTCTGAAAGGCTAATCAATTGAATCTGCTGTCAAAACAACTGATCACGACTGTGTTGTTGAGCATAAAACTTACAACCAATCACAGAGCTTGACATGAGATTCGACTGACGATTGACCATTTTTTTGTGTTGATCAGCGTTTGAGAAACCTGGGGTTAGACTTGTCAATTCCATACAATTTAGGGTATCATTCGGCGTTTACGCATATAGAAATGTCACTTGTCTATGGGACCTGTCTTTATCAGTTTCTGTACTTAGTCATAGACACATAGAATCTTAGTCCCGTAAACTATTTCATGTTTATTCAAAATGATGAAAACTACTAAAAATTACTAAACGATCAGTGCTACCAATGATCTACCGTTTCAACCAGAGATTTGGTAGATTTTTCTTTTATTGTATATTACAAAATCTGACTACGTCATTTCGTGTTTTTTTTTTATTATTTTTATGTATTTTATATTATATATTCGCTACTTATTTTATTGATATTGAATCCGTGTGGTACGGAGAAAGGCTTGAAGTGTGGTCATAGAGACTTAGGGTCAATTTGTACTATAGCTGGCCTATTACAAAGTTGTATTATAAATATAACTGAGATGGTATTACCTCTTTCTCAGGTCTCGCTCTTAAAAAATCTTATCGATAAAGATTAATCCTTTCTAGCCGTTACAAACAACACTATGGTAGGTCCATAGGTCGGTAAGTGCGAGCGAGAGGTCCGATTAATAGCAATTGCAAAAGCAAGACATAGTAAGTCTGATTTTACAATGTGGTGTTAAGCCATCTATAGTAAAAATTAACCCACAGAGGTGAAATATTCGAGACATTTATTTATCTATTAAATATATTTCCATATATGTAACAGTTACAATATCTTTTAAATCATAAATTTCATTTTCTTTAATAATTTAACATACAATTCGGATTCTATTACATTTAGAGATAGTTTGTAAATCTATGTATTTATATAGACAAATATCTCTTTCTCACTATGAAGATTGGAAGGAGACGGCAGATAGTTTCACATTTCTTTTAGTTTTTCTACTTGATAACAGATGGCGTTGACACTCGGTAGTCAGAAAATAGGGAGTCTTGGCTCATTATGAGAAATACATGTTAATGTTTTCCAAAAATCTACTATATCTTTGTTTTATCAAGATATGCGTGGCGATGGATAAGAATCAAAACAATCGCTTCATCTTATAAGTCAATTTAAGATTAAATAAATGAAGCAATTCTACTTATTCTTAAAAACACTATAAACAGAATTGAGAAAGACTGTCTAGTGGTATGGTCCTAGGTTTGAATCCCGGCACTTACGCATCTTTTCGACTACATTTGCATATTAAAAAGTAATAATCATTTGCTTGAAAAAATCGTGGTGAAGAAAAACATCGTGGGGAAACCAGTATACCTGAGATTTTTTCAGTAAAGATTGTTGCTACGTCAAAGGTCTACGAAAGATTAGAAATCTGATACCAAGTTGTATATTAACCGTTCGAAAAGAAGATCACAATATTCACCATGTAACTGTATAATAAACCTTTATAGAGCACGTTCAACTAACACCGAGACACTACTATTAAAATCTGTTGGTTTAGGTACACACTGTATATATCTTTGAATGCCATACAACAATCATTTCTAACATATATAATGTATTTATCTGTTTTTAAAATCTGGAATACATATTAACTGTTTTATTTATAACTGTAATTTATGTAATATATATTAGATTTTCAACTATAAATTATTATTTCAACTGTCTGTCAATATTTCTTTTATAAACTTAATGCGATAACAATACATATATTCTTTTTTCAACAACATATAAATAAAATGACGTAACCAGATCGTTATTGTTTAAAAGAATTCAATTTATTGTACGTACAGTTCTTTACAAAAACGTCACTTATTTTTAAGTTGCTCTTAAATATAATACTGTCACTTAAAGGTGTAAAATTGCGACAATTTTAAGCACGACTTAAGATAAGTTGCATTTTTGTATTCGGGATTTTACATTTGCTCAAAAATTATTAGGTATTTGATTGAAAAAATCTCATTAGTCCATCAGATTGATTTCCAAAAACATTGTCTACGTATTTCTTCTTTTATCGAATCAATAAAAATACGAAGATATTGGCTCAAAGATGGTGAATCGTATGAAAGTGGGGGCTAGTAACGTCACTTGTCAGTAAAAATTGTATTAAGACGTGACGTCACACGAGATTTCAACTCACTGTGTGTTTATTTTTTATTTACGCGATAAAACAAAAGAGTAAGTATATAATATTTTTTGTTAATTTATCTGTCGGACTAATAAGATTTTTTTAATTAAATATCCAATTGAGTGGTCTTCAAGTCTTTGCTATAATATGTATAGTCATAGAAGTACTTATTTCTTTTGATTTTAAGTAGAAGCCAGTGTGAATCAAAGTTAAGCAAAGTTACCTAGGACTGGAAAGATATAGGTAACCAAATCAGATGGAGTTTCTTGCCGGTTCTTCTCCATAAGAATGACATTTTGGAACCGCGCAACTAGAGTCAGTAACTTTTTGAAAGTGCCTGAAAAGGCCTACTCGAAATAAAAACCTTTTGATTTTGATTTAGAGACCGGCTAGATACCTATTGAAATATCGCCCTTGTTTTGAAATTTGTTATAATCATATTTAAGACCTGTTTTGAAAGTTGTTGGGTTAACCACTACCTTCTTTTCTTCCATAACTGCAATAGTTTTGAGTTGGTAGTAAGTATGTCCAATATATTTATATGTATCTTGTTGTGTTTCTTTTTTTGCATTTTTGTGTATTTAAATAAAGCTAGCAGAGTCATATTAAATTTTTAAATAATGTTGCACTAAAAAAATAACAATTCTGCAATTTCGTTTCATATTATTCTTTAAAGAATAGAGTGTATTTTTGTAACTATGGTTAGGAATGGTATTGTTTTCCCTTTAATAATTTCATAAATACAAAAAAATATTAAGTGAAAATTGTATTAAAATGTATTATGTAATTAAATCGGCGTCTATTTGTCTTTATTGTGTATTTATTGCATTTTTTGTAATATATTACTCTGCTAGTCGGTAATAGTCGTGTCATGTTGTTAAGTTACAAGTATTAAAGGAAAAAGTCTTTTCGCATTATAGTATGTATGAACTTGTAATAAAATCTTTTTGGCTATAGTATTTGTATCTGGCTGGTTTTGGTATAATTGAAAGTTAAAATTTTAAAGAACATAATTCCAAATTCTAATTTTATTATAGAGAGAAAGATTTTATTACAAGTTCATACATACTATAATGCGAAAAGACTTTTTCCCCGACCTATTATTTAGTCAATTATGTGGTTTTTTACCAAGCTGTTAAGGTCGATTTTTCTATATCATTGTACATAGTTTGTTTGGTGTTAGATGGTGTTTTTGAGTAATTCTTTTATAATGTCAGAAACATTATTGACTAAATCATATGTAACTGTTGAAATGAACTTAAAAACTATACATTTAAGAGATATATTACGAAATTGAATCTTGTGTGCTTGAATTAAAGTTCAATTCGATTGAACACATAGAAAAGTTAGTATTTTTTTTAATTTTAGATCTGTGTTGAGTTTTTTAGTGTTACTAGGATAGTGTAGTATTACCAGATACAAAAATTCAATTCCGCGAGAATAATAAAACATAAAACTAAGATAATGGTTAAAACTTAAATTAAACTTATTTTACGCTAACTATAGTTATAGTCAAAGGACGAGTCGTAGTTATAATAAAAAAACTTCAAAAAAAAAAACATTTCTAAACTATGATTGTTTAAAAAAAATGACTAGCTTTTTGTTATCTGTGAGATCTTTTGACTACGTAGGTTCCTTTGACTGTATATATTATCACGAGAAAGGGGTTAGGGGGTTGAAAAGGGGTGTAGCTAACAATAACATACAAAAAAAAAAAAAAATTTTTGCAACGTTCTTCGATAATCGTAAATTAGGAAAAGGATAATTATTACTTTATTTCTAATATTGCTCCTTCTAATAAAAAATAAATACTTTAATTAATAAATATTGGTTAATTTCTAACAAAATCGTTTTAATTTCGGAAAAAACATTTAAAATATATTATTGCTATTTATACTTAAATTGCTTTTCAAACTAATCATATAATTATAATCACTACATAGTATATTATAAAACAAAGTCGCTTCCCGCTGTCTGTCCCTATGTAAGCTTAGATCTTTAAAACTATACAACGGATTTTGATGCGGTTTTTTCAATAGATATAATGTTTCAAGAGGAAGGTGTATATGTATAATACATCAATATTACACCCGTGCGAAGCCGGAGCAATTTGCTAGTTAGACATGTAACATATTTAATGTATTTTTAACCGACTTCAAAAAAGGAGGAGGTTCTCAATTCGTCGGAATCTTTTTTTTTATAGACTTTATATTATTAAATGAAAATGTATGATATATAGCTACACCTCTACCACCCCCTATGTATGAGTATGTACATATTTGTATTGTGTGTATGGTATATGTATTATTGCTTGTATGTCTGTCTGTGTGTATTTAACGACGCGGGTTGCGGTTGTCGGGGTGCTGGCGCCGTGGGTGATTTAGTACTGAAAATATAATTAAATTAATTATTAATCATCATAAGCTTGAATGGATTAGGAAGAAAAATAATACTAAGAAGAGGAATCTTATATTATAGGCTAAGAAATTAACATGTTGTTTAGTCAGATAGACGAGTTTCGAGGCTGTGAAATGCACCCTCGAATCTATTTTTTAGACGACTCCCGCACTAAGGAATTTAGTCCTTGTATCGCGGTGAGTTTCACAGACATTCAATTCACATACACAGGGACACCCAGACTTATAACAAGCATTTGTGGAACGCACAAATTCTTGTCGTACACTGGGATCGAGCCCGTGACACGTCGCACAGTGGTCATTGGCATGGTGACCTATATCACTCGGCTAACCATGCCGTCTAAATTTATTATTTTATATATATTTTGTAAAGCGGAAAAGATGACACGGCTGCAAAGAGTGTAACTTGCGAGATGACGTCAGATAGGAACGTGTGGAAGAAGACATGCTGCGCCGACCCCAAATAATAATTGGGATAAGGGCAGGGGAATGATGATGATGATATACAACGTTGATAAAAGCGAGAGGCATTAAATGAAACCACATATTCTGTATATCATTATAAGGCTACACAACAAAAATCAAATCAATGTAAGCAATAGTTTAGTCACAGGATATTTTTTTAGTTTTTTTTTAGTTTGAACATGCTGTATCTTCCTGATTAGGTGACTAAGTTTTATAGGCATAGTTATCTAGTTGGCTCCGGTTGGGTCCGAAACTAGTCGGGCTATCCCGATAAATACGCGTGAGTAAACCGTTATAACGTTTTAAGTATGAATCATCCTCACGAAAGTTATTATAAAAATATTGCTTACATTGATTTGATTTTTGTTGTGTAGCCTTATAATGATATACAGAATATGTGGCTTCATTTAATGCCTCTCGCTTTTATCAACGTTGTATAAGTATAAGTGATATATACCTGGATGTACAGGCGCTGGCGAGCGGCGGCACCATGTACTTGGCTGGGACATCTGTGAGACAAACATGAGAATTATATATGTATAATAATATTCCACGACTTTCACACAACGCCATCTAGTGTCAAACTAAGTAGAGCTTGTGTTATGAGTAATAGACAACTGATAAACATACTTATACATGTTATAGATAAATTGCACCCAGACACGGAGCAAATGATAGTGCTCATCACACAAACATTTGTCCTGGGTGGGAATCGAACCCACGATCTCTGGTATAGCAGTCAGGGCTATTAACCACTAGACCAACAATCCAGTCAGATAGCCAGACAGTTCAGAAAGTCAACTTAGTAATTCGGGGGCAGGTCACACTTTTGGGTGTAAGTTATAGATCTTGAGGCAAATTTACATCTGGGATATGTCTAACGTGACTATTTATTATTCGACTCAAAACGGAACATTAGTTTATTAGGTCAAAAAAAAAACGGTCGAATTGAGAACCTCCTCTTTGTTTTGAAGTCGGTTAATAAAAGGCAGTTAATGAAATCAAAAACGCTTTTAACCAACTTCAAAAAGGGTAGGTAAAGGGTAGGCTCTTTACATCTACCCCTTAGAGAAGGAGTCCAGCAGGACTGAGACTTGCCAAAGTCGCAGCGCATGCGCGAGCGATCCCACGACACTGGCTTAGGTAGTAGAAGGGACCCGGGGTGTTGCAGTCGGTGGGAGTCCTAAATATCCCCATTCCGTGCCCTCGGCGTGGGTTGAAGTTTTTAATAATCTTGGGACAATATCCACACACGGCCATCTGATCCCAAGCTAAGCAGAGCTTGTGTTATGGTAATCAGACAGCTGATAAACATACTTATATATTTCTGAATATATACATATTATAGTTATTAGTGTTTCACCCCGGATAAAATGGCCCGGGTGTCGCCACCCGGTAACCTACCTGTCGCAGCAGATACGGCTGTCGGTATAGCGGCACGTTGAGTTGCCTGTCGTGTTCCTGCGCGGGCGCAGGTCGCTCCCCGCGGGGATTCTGGCCTTGGTAGTCGCGACGGTTCACTTGATCTGACACAAAGTTATAACGTGATTATAACAGGGTAGTGGAAATTGGGAACGGTTTTACGGTAATAAAGAAGTATTTTAGACGACAAACGAGTCTTATTCGCGATTTTTCGATATATCTTTTCTCCCGACGTTTCGGCCGAGTTGCACTGACCGTGGTCACATGTGAACTCGCTTGTCGTCTCAAATATGTGAACAAGTCGCTGAAGTTTCAAGAAGAATATAGAAGTAGTTCAAGACATGACCAATCCAAATTCGGTCTAAAGGGAAGAGGTTTTCAAATTTGTGTGTGTAAGTCTTTGCGCTGCCAGCTGTGGTCGCAACCACACGGTGTGGGACGCACTGGCCGTCTAAAGAAGTCAGACGGCCATGTTCCAGAATTTCGAAATTCGGCCACTGAGGGTGATCAATTCAGTCTAGGTGGAATATTGGAAAATCAGTTTTGAGGTGATCAAAAAATTGGTGAAGGGGAAGATTGATTGAAAGGTGGTCAAAGGCGGAACGGCGAAAATCCTTTAAGGAGGGATGTTATGCAATTAGGGTGATCGGGATCCGGTCAGGAAGGGACCAGATTCAGAAATCAATTACGGAGGCGGGGGGGGGGGGGGGGGGGTTGAAATTAGGTCAGTCATTGGTGTAAAATATCTTAATTTAATTTATTTAGCATGTTATTGTAACTTACATGTATTCTTCGCCTGCATGTTGCGCAGGGAGTTGACGATAGCGCGCGCCGCGTGGCTCAGCTGCCCGTCCTCGCCAGAGCCGCGCCTTTAATAAGCACGAACATACATTATATTATAGACATACAATACTATATAACAGGTGTAGAAAACATTCACATACTATACAGACATAAAACACTATATTATTTTTGGAGTTATAGAGATAGAGGACTGATACTTATAAACAACAAGGGTTTTTTTTTTGGAATAAATTTTATTTTTAAATAATAAATGTTATATTTTGTCCTCGTATTCAGAACAGCAGGTAAATAAATATTCAACTGTTGAGTAGAATGGAAAAAAGGCCTCTTCCCATATAGGGAAGTATTAACCTTTGATCACCATGCTAGTTAATTTCGAGCAATATAAAATTTCAGTTTCTAAACCTAAGTTTATCACGATTTTTTCTAGTGTATTTGTCGTTTATATTCCCCACGGCGCGCACCGACGTTTCAAATGTTGTGTGCGATTAAGAAACAAATATCACAGCTTCCCAGTTTCGTAATACACGTAACAATGTGTGTCCTGCGCCTGATCTCTCTCCGATCGTGTCGGATTGCCGTCCCATCGGGCTATGAGAGTGCACCTGTGTTAGTACTTGTACACTATAATATTTCCCGCGTAGCTGGCTGGTGTCATAGTAACAGTAACGGCCATGGCCGAAATTTCTCCGGACATTTAATAATAATTATCTTAGAAATATAGATAGATATAGAAATATATTAATATACAAACTCACCCCATAACCCTGCCGTTATTAACACCGAACGTGTTAACAGGACAATTCCCGAGGAGACCGTTCCCGCTATTCCTTCTCTTATACTCCCCCCTCTTCTCTCTCTCTCTATCTATCCTGCCGTCTCTTTCCCGCGTGTTCAACTGCGCCATTTCCGACTTAATCTGTTGTATTTTAACAGCGATTTCCGATTGGTGTGTCGTTTGTGCGTTATGCGACTGCTGTTGTTGTGTCGTATATTGCTGTTGTGTCGTTAACTGTTGTGTCGTTAACTGTTGTGTCGTATATTGCGGTTGTGTCGTTAACTGTTGTGTCGTTTGTCGCGTGTAGTCGTCGTAAGGCACTTTGTCGTCGTGTGGCGTGTTGCAGGCGGAACCTATGGAGTTGCGTTTCGGGCGAGGGGTGAAGCTGTTGCGACGGTCTTGCTTGTCTAGCACTGGGTATACCGGCTGGCAGATGCGGTAAGGTTGGGGCATCACCTGGGCAGAAGAATTTTATTATTTTTTGGTATAAAAAAGGTGTAATGTTTTCAGGTCTATGGAAGCATGTCAGATTCTTAACTGTACATTGAATCTTGAATGTCTAAATCAATTTTGGTAGAGTAAGGTCACTTATCAAAATTGGTTAAGAACTTTGATACAGTAGATAACTGTAAAAGTCACATGCTTTACATATTTTACAAAAAAATATTGGTCTAATAGTAGTAGTTATAGTTACAAGTTGTAGTTTTAAGTTACATAAAATGTTTAAGTTAGTAACGCTATCGTCTTAGGTTATATGATCCTGTAAAGAGGATGTAAGAGATGTAATATTCCGCTACTTTCACACAACGCCATCTATGTAGTCTCAAACTAGACACAGCTTGTATTAAGTACTATAAAAATAAATAAATACATAACGACGTGTAGTGTGCCCTCACCTGTCCCACCTGTGGGTACACGTAGTTGTAGTGTGCGGGGTAGTGTGCGGGGTAGTGCAGCACCGGGTACAGCTCGGGCACCACCAGCTTGCCGGCCGTGCTAGCCGCGCCAGTGGGCACTGCCGCCCACTGCATCTGCTCTGTGTATTGCTACACAACAATAATAAATAAATACTCCTCAACATTCACACAACGCCATCTAGTCTCAAATTAAGTATACGACAGTAACTTGTGTTATGAGTACTAGACAAGTGATGAACATACTTATATATTTCTAAATACATACATATTATAGATAAATTACACCAAGACACAGAACAAATGATCGTGCTCTTCACACAGACATTTGTCCTGGGTGGGAATCGAACCCACGACCTTCGGTTTAGCAGTCAGGGCCACTAACCACTAGACCAACAGGCCAGTCGACAATAGGGTGTACAATAGGGTGTACAACAGAATAGGGTGTTATAAAACAGTTCAACAAGTTCGTAATTCATATTGTGCTTGCTCATTTAACCATTTCACCCATTCACTACTGACATTCTTCTCTAATGTTACTTCAGGGAAAATCTCACTAGTGGACTTTTCTTCAAAACCTAAAAGAACCTTTGTGTTATCCACAAGTAGAACAGTATAAAATACTTCAGTCCACCCGTGACCACGGTCGGTGCAACTCGATCGAAACGTCGGGAGAAAAGAAATAAAGTTTTATATCGCGAATAAGTCCCGTTTGTCGTCTAAAATATGTGTACAAGTCGCTAAAGTTTAAAATCGTTAAATAATACATACTTTTTCGTCTTATAAATGAAAATCTAAAACTTTGTATTTCCAGTTAAAGTAGGGCTAAATTTAATACATTACAATATGATTTCATAATGTTAAGTACATTCACAAAAAAAATCGTAATAATAAAATTACGCATGAGGTTTTAAACATTTTTATGTTCTTACATACATGCATAACATATCATACACGCCACGGTTATACGGTCAATCGCTTCATACACGCCCGTCGGTTTAGGGTACTCCTGAGCTGACCCTTTTTAAGGACTTTCCCTATTTGATCATGGAACGTCTGTCGAGGTCTTCCCCTCCCAACAACTCCATTCAAACTACACTCATATATCTGTTTCGTTAATCTTCTTTCATTCATCCTCTCAAAATATAAAAATATCTTGAAAAATATACGATAACTTGATCGCCAGCGTTCTTTTTACGTGACGCGAACTATAATAGGTATAGCTATAGCTTAGAATAAAATAGAATAGAAGTTTATTGCTTCCAGTATTAAATTTTATAATATTATTTTTATTTTTTCATAATATTTTTTCTCTAATTTTAAGTTTAATTGCTCACTTTACTCAAATTTGTATTTTTAGTAATTGTATAGGTAAATCTTCTTTGAATTAGCGCCCAAGATACAGGTTTTGCCTAGTTTGGGGCTAATGATAACATAAAATGTAATATTTTTGGTAATAAATTTCTTATTCTTATTACATCGAACAGAAAAATAATATTCCTCAAATATTCCTCAACATTCACACAACGCCATCTAGTCTCAAATTAAGTATACGACAGTAACTTGTGTTATGAGTACTGGACAACTGATAAACATACTTATTTCTAAATACGTACATATTATAGATAAATCACACCCAGACACAGGACAAATGATCATGCTCATCATCACACAGACATATATCCCGGGTGGGAATCGAACCCACGACCTTCGGTTTAGCAGTCAGGGTCACTAACCACTAGACCAACAGGCCCGTCAAAACCACATTGAAAAATATACCAGATAAAATACGATTACTTGATCGCCAGCGTTGTTTTTACGTGACGCGAACTATAATAGTTAGCTTACCGGGTAGGCCTGCAGCGGCGGCTGTTGCAGCAGCATGTTGGGCATCGGGTAGGGAGGCAGCACCTGCGGGACCTCCAGCTGCCCGTATGGCACGCTGTAGCTGTGGGGTACATGTATTTGTTAATATTAACTAAAATTTATATAACGCCATCTAGTGTCAAATTAAGTGAACTAGAGTAATTTGTGTTATCATCATCTTCCTGCCCTTATCCCATTTTACTTGGGGTCGGCGCAACACGTTTTTTTCTTCTATTCTCCCCTATCAGACATCACACTATCAACTTGTGTTATATAGTGTAGACAACTGATAAACATAATTGTATATTTCTAATACATACATATTATAGATATTTGGGAGGATCTTTTGACACGTGGATGACATTAACATGAGGGCGCTGGTGAGCATACTCGCAACAAGAATCAACTCGAATGTTTGTCAAATTAATGGTTTTTGACGGCATTAAGCATTTAAGCTGTGCCCTGTAGGGTCAATATTGATTCTAGACAATAAAATGTACCACTTGTATAACATATGGAATGCTGATAAAGAATTGAGTATTTAAAGAAAATTTCACGATTTCATAAGTCATTTGACTAAGACTTTAAACTAGGACTTTGCTTGTGACTATACATGTATAGTAGTTACCTGCGCGGCTGTTGTCCCAGCGTGGTGTCGCAGGTGCCGCAGCCGGAGTAGTCTAATGCCGCGTACGGGTAACTCGGGTCTGTAAGCAATAGCATCAACACATATTATTATTATATTATTACCTCCTAGTTTCACAAACGCTAATCAACACAAATCTCATGCCAAGCTCTGTGATTGGTTGTAAGGCTTATTGTTAACCAATCACAGTCGTGATCAGTTGATTCGACAGCAGATACAATTTATCAACCTTTCAGAAACATTTATCCTGGGTAGGGATCGAACCCACCACCTCCAGTATCACTAACCACCAGACGAACAAGCCTGTCAAATAATGCCAAGGTTATATGATGATAATGCCAAGATTACATGATGATAATGATAGTGCTATAACAAAGTATACCAAGTTAATGATGATATAATACATACCAATCCTGAAGGCGGTGTCTGTATGTTGCGCGGTTAGCTTCTGTTCCTCCGCCGGCATAACTTGCTGGTACATTTGCAGCGAGGGTTCCTACAAATATATACGTATTAGTCATGTAAAGACAAAAATAACTGTATTTCTGTATGACAGATTTTTATAAGTAAGCCCACTGAAAGCTTTTTTTATATGACTCTCGCACTTAAGCTGTCGCTGGCTACCAATGGCCGTCGATCAATGGCCCGTTTGCGCGGAGCCTATGGAATTTAATCTTGTATCGCGAGTTTTCACAGATATTAAATTCAAATGCACAAAGACACCTAGACTCGGAACAAACATCTGTGGATCGCACAAATTCTTGTCCTACGCGGGGATCGAGCCCGCGACACGTCGCGCACAATTATAATTGGCGTGGTGACCTATACCACACGGCTATTCGTGCAGTCTTTAATCTTAGATTAAACTTGCAGTGGTTTACTAGTTTAAATTTAAACCTAATTAATTGCTAAACAACACATTTATTTTTCGCTTCTCTTAATATTTCATTCCACTACACTATATTTTTGTTTTATTGTTGACAACACAAAAAAGACGTAAAAAATTCAAGCTAAATGAAACCTTACGGCCTTGTACACAAAGTAGAATATTACAATACATAATAATAAATAGATGTTACTCACAATTCTGCACTGGTATGGATACCCCTGCATAGCGGGATACACCATGTTTGTCATATTCGTCATGTTGGTAAGTGACATCGGTCCTGGAAATGTAAATTTAAAAATATTGAAAAGCGACAATTTTCCGGAAAATTTCGAGAAAACGTTAAAAAAGTGTGAAAATTTTGAAAAAATACAAACAAACATTTAATATGCTATTAATTATTTGTTAAGATGAAAATAATAGAGTTCATTTTTGAACTAGCGACCCCGCCCCAGCTGCTCATAGGTAAAATACTGATGTATCATACCTATAAACCTTCCTCTTGAATTAAAAAAAAACAAAATTCGTTGCGTAGTTTTAAAGATTTAAGCATATAGGCAAGCAGATGGTAAATTTGTTTTATACTATTACTATAAGTCTATTAAGTCTATACTATTAAGTCATTACGCGGCGAAGTTGGTGCGACAATCTAGTCAGATATGTAGGTCGCGTGGCCAGAAATTATAAAAGATTTTGGAAGAAAAAGGGGAGGCTTTCGCCCATCAGTGGGACACTATAGGCTAGGAACGAATAAATAATAAAAATGATACTCACGCATATTAGGGTCGGGTAGCGGCAGCGGTGTGAGCTTGGCTTGCGTCATCACCTGCATGTTCATCTCCTGGCTCATGAACTGGTTCATCAGCTGCGGCGGTGATGTCATCTGGTGATTATGATGAATAAAGGTGATTAGTGAAAAAACAACGTTACAGGTGTGATTCTTGAGGGGTCAAGTTATCCCATCATTGAAAGTTGATATGGCTGCAAAGAGTGTAACTAGCGAGATGACGTCAGATAGGAACGTGTGGAAGAAGAAGACATGCTGCACCGACACCAAATAATAATTGAGATAAGGGCAGGGGAATGATGATGAAGCTATTACAATTTTTTCAAGTTCTGACATTTATTTACTCAATATGATTTTTAAACAAATATTTTTTCTATGTATCTCTCTCTCTTTAGACTAATCTTCAAAAACCTGGACTGATTTTGACTAGACAGAGCATGTTTTGCAATTTAAGCAAACAATTTCTAGCCTTAAATATTTCGACTTGAAAAGTCAAAAATATGGAAAAAAGAGTTTTTAATGCAACATCTTAGGGCAATGGGAAGATCTAATACTATCACAGAAAAGTATAATTTTTAAGAAAGCCAGTATTTCATAATCCTTACCTCATCCGTCCTATACCCTTGATGCACATACTGTTGTTGATAATGAACCTCAAGCCCATCCTGATTGGTCATCTTCACGCCACGGTTCTGCATACTATTATTCAAAGCGATCTGATTGGTCGGCTCATAACGGACAGGCTCAGCCGGCTTGTGATTGGTCGGTTCATATTGCTCATATTGTTGATACACTTGCTCTTGTTCATAACTTGGTTGTTCATAAGCTTTAGCTGGTTTCTCGTACGAGGCGTTTTGATTGGTCGTTATATTTGTCTGGACTTCGTATTCTTGACGCTGATTGGCTGTTTGATCGTATTCTGGCTTCTGATTGGTCGGTTCTTCGTAAGGTTCGGTGTTGGTTGGGTAGACTTGCTCGCTGGCTGTGATCTCGGGTTGTTTGATCTCGTATTGTATGGGTGTTTCTTGTGCGTCAGTTTGTTGGTTCGCTTCAACGTGTATCGGACTCGCTTGTTGCACTGTTGTAGTTTCCTAGGTAATTGGGGTTTAGATTTTATAATTATACATATAATACAATGAAAAAGTTCAGATTTCAGACAGGACTCGAACCTGCGACTCTTGGCTTAAAGCGCCAGTTGCTTTAGCAACTAAGCTACCGAGGTCACTGTACGAGGGTATAATTTTGTTCATTGTATCTTGTCACATCTTACGAACGTGTGCGACATTGCTCAAACCTTTGCTATATGGGAAGAGGCTTGTGCCCAGCAGTGGGACACAAATAGGTATTATATTATTACTAGCATTTAACCGGGACTTTGTTCGCCAAAAAAAAAGAATAGGGATGACAAATAGATAGTAGCCGTCGTAGCCGATTCTCACACCTACTGAATGCATACACAAAATTTAAAGAGAATCGGTCCAGCCGTTTCGGAGGAATACGGTAACTAACATTGTGGATGAAGCTGAAGTGGTATGCCAGGATCGTAGCAAATGGAAAGATGTGATCTCTGCCTACCCCCAAGGGAAAGAGGCGTGACGTTTATGTATGTATGATACGAGAATTTTATATATAACATAGTATAGATATAGTGTTACCGTATGCTCTCGTCGGCGGCAGTCGCAGCAGCAGTTACCGCGACAGTCCTCGCGGGAACCGCAGCCGCACTCTGGGGACAGATGCACATGTAACTTATAATTACAGACTGGATTCTATAACGTATTGTTACGATACGATACGTATATTGTTACGAATGTACATAATATCTGCGTAGGCATTATTCAGCGATTTGTATCAAAAATAGCACATGTAAGCTAAAATTTAGTAACTTTTTACTACAACTAACTGCAAAATACCTTAGAAAATTGATCTTTAATTAGAATATTTACCAAATTGCCTTAAATTTGGTAAATATTCAGATTAAAGATCAATTTTCAGAAATATTTTGCAGTTGGTTGTAGTTAGTTAAAGTTCAAAATGGCTTGTTCAGTTACATACTCACCGTTATCAATGAACGAGTGCTGTTTCTCTAATCTCCCTCGTCGTTTCTCGTTATTCGGATCCAACTGAAATAAACAATTAATAATAATAATAATGTCTGGAATGATTTCGGCCACGGCGGCTAGTGTTACTACGACACCAGCCACCTGTCCAGCTACGCGGGACATATTACAGTGCACAAGCGTGTGCTAACACAGGTGCACTCTCTGTTCCTTCACTCTCATAGCCCGATGGGACGGCAATCCGACACGACCGGAGAGAGATCAGGCGCAGGACACACATTTTTACGTGCCTTCCTGCGCTGTGGGGATCGAGACTCGAAAACTTTGACTTGGCAGTCCTACGGTCTCACCCTTACGCTATCACAGCTTCTAAACAATAACGAGTATAAGATGCCATCTTTATTTATTCAAAGGCAATACTTATCAACGTTTTTAATACAAGTAACAATTTCTGTTCTGAAAAGACAAATTGACTAGCCTGTTGGTCTAGCGATTCCGTAACCACTACACCAACAGGCTAGTCAATTTGTCAAAGGGCCACTGCCCTGACTGCTATACCAGAGATCGTGGGTTTGATTCCCACCCAAGAAAAATGTGCATGTGATGTGCACAGTCTTTTGTTCTGTGTCTGGGTGTAATTTGTCTATATTATGTATGTAAATAAAAGTATATAATTATAAGTATGTATATCAGTTGTATAGTACTCATAACACAAGCTTTGCTTTGTTTAATTTGGGACTAGATGGCGTGATTGAAACTTGACAAATATTTGATTTAATTTAAACAGGATGAATGTCTCAAAAGAATAAGACAAACATTCAAATCACACCTACCCTGACATTTCACATACTACGATAGATAAAAAGTGGTCATACTCACTTTTTGCTGGTCGGTTAATGCCCCCGTATCGTACAACACAGGCGGGTTCGCGGGGTCGAACGTGTACACCGAGCCGTCTGGGTTGGTCAGCGGACGACCCGTCTAAAACAACGTGTTATTAAATTAATTAAACTTTAAACTTTCGCGACTTGTACACATACATATTTTACAGTGGAATTTTAGTTCACCCGTGACCACGGTCGGTGCAACTCGATCGAAACGTCGCGGTCGGGAGAAAAGTAATATCGAATTATATCGCGAATAAGTCACGTTTGACGATTAAAATATGTGTAATAAATATCATGGAATAATTCAATAAATACTACGGTCTATAATAAAATTGTTTAAAAGCTAAATATGCATTCGTTTCGTAATGTAAAGTATACAGAGGTGTCGGTAAGATTGAATGCCGAACAAAATATAATTCGATTTCCTCGAATAAGAGGATGAATAAAGTTTTTGCTATTATTAGTCATCTCCCCAATAGTGGACACATAGAGGGGGTCTTAAGAATACTTCAATACATAAAAAATACGTATGGCACTCGGAGACTGCCGCGGTAAAGCTATTGCATAGCATTCAACGCCACCTAGAGACGAGTTGCTGAACTAAAGAGACAAGAGTAAAATTTTAAAAAATCATAAAATGTTCTGCTACTCATCGATAGATGGCAAAACTAAAAAGTGTCACCGCTGTGCCGGTCGGAGTGGGGAGTGTTAGGTTATTTCCGTTACGGAATTTCTGGATTCGGTCTCCACGCTCAAGGCTTGCGATAGAAGCTATGCAATAGCTTAAAAATTGAGGTAGCTACACCGAGAAGAGCTAAGCTGTTAATTTATGGAAGATGATGACCACGATCACCGCCGCCGGCTCGGGGCTCGCGCCGCCTGTGCAACACACACACTAACAGCTGTGGTAGTTACCTGCGGGTGTATGACGAGCGCGCCGGGCGGCACGGCGGCCATGTCGGTGACGGCCCACACCACCGCGCCCTCCGCCACCGCCGCCGGCTCGGGGCTCGCGCCGCCTGTGCAACACACACACTAACAGCTGTGGTAGTTACCTGCGGGTGTATGACGAGCGCGCCGGGCGGCACGGCGGCCATGTCGGTGACGGCCCACACCACCGCGCCCTCCGCCACCGCCGCCGGCTCGGGGCTCGCGCCGCCTGTGCAACACACACACTAACAGCTGTGGTAGTTACCTGCGGGTGTATGACGAGCGCGCCGGGCGGCACGGCGGCCATGTCGGTGACGGCCCACACCACCGCGCCCTCCGCCACCGCCGCCGGCTCGGGGCTCGCGCCGCCTGTGCAACACACACACTAACAGCTGTGGTAGTTACCTGCGGGTGTATGACGAGCGCGCCGGGCGGCACGGCGGCCATGTCGGTGACGGCCCACACCACCGCGCCCTCCGCCACCGCCGCCGGCTCGGGGCTCGCGCCGCCTGTGCAACACACACACTAACAGCTGTGGTAGTTACCTGCGGGTGTATGACGAGCGCGCCGGGCGGCACGGCGGCCATGTCGGTGACGGCCCACACCACCGCGCCCTCCGCCACCGCCGCCGGCTCGGGGCTCGCGCCGCCTGTGCAACACACACACTAACAGCTGTGGTAGTTACCTGCGGGTGTATGACGAGCGCGCCGGGCGGCACGGCGGCCATGTCGGTGACGGCCCACACCACCGCGCCCTCCGCCACCGCCGCCGGCTCGGGGCTCGCGCCGCCTGTGCAACACACACACTAACAGCTGTGGTAGTTACCTGCGGGTGTATGACGAGCGCGCCGGGCGGCACGGCGGCCATGTCGGTGACGGCCCACACCACCGCGCCCTCCGCCACCGCCGCCGGCTCGGGGCTCGCGCCGCCTGTGCAACACACACACTAACAGCTGTGGTAGTTACCTGCGGGTGTATGACGAGCGCGCCGGGCGGCACGGCGGCCATGTCGGTGACGGCCCACACCACCGCGCCCTCCGCCACCGCCGCCGGCTCGGGGCTCGCGCCGCCTGTGCAACACACACACTAACAGCTGTGGTAGTTACCTGCGGGTGTATGACGAGCGCGCCGGGCGGCACGGCGGCCATGTCGGTGACGGCCCACACCACCGCGCCCTCCGCCACCGCCGCCGGCTCGGGGCTCGCGCCGCCTGTGCAACACACACACTAACAGCTGTGGTAGTTACCTGCGGGTGTATGACGAGCGCGCCGGGCGGCACGGCGGCCATGTCGGTGACGGCCCACACCACCGCGCCCTCCGCCACCGCCGCCGGCTCGGGGCTCGCGCCGCCTGTGCAACACACACACTAACAGCTGTGGTAGTTACCTGCGGGTGTATGACGAGCGCGCCGGGCGGCACGGCGGCCATGTCGGTGACGGCCCACACCACCGCGCCCTCCGCCACCGCCGCCGGCTCGGGGCTCGCGCCGCCTGTGCAACACACACACTAACAGCTGTGGTAGTTACCTGCGGGTGTATGACGAGCGCGCCGGGCGGCACGGCGGCCATGTCGGTGACGGCCCACACCACCGCGCCCTCCGCCACCGCCGCCGGCTCGGGGCTCGCGCCGCCTGTGCAACACACACACTAACAGCTGTGGTAGTTACCTGCGGGTGTATGACGAGCGCGCCGGGCGGCACGGCGGCCATGTCGGTGACGGCCCACACCACCGCGCCCTCCGCCACCGCCGCCGGCTCGGGGCTCGCGCCGCCTGTGCAACACACACACTAACAGCTGTGGTAGTTACCTGCGGGTGTATGACGAGCGCGCCGGGCGGCACGGCGGCCATGTCGGTGACGGCCCACACCACCGCGCCCTCCGCCACCGCCGCCGGCTCGGGGCTCGCGCCGCCTGTGCAACACACACACTAACAGCTGTGGTAGTTACCTGCGGGTGTATGACGAGCGCGCCGGGCGGCACGGCGGCCATGTCGGTGACGGCCCACACCACCGCGCCCTCCGCCACCGCCGCCGGCTCGGGGCTCGCGCCGCCTGTGCAACACACACACTAACAGCTGTGGTAGTTACCTGCGGGTGTATGACGAGCGCGCCGGGCGGCACGGCGGCCATGTCGGTGACGGCCCACACCACCGCGCCCTCCGCCACCGCCGCCGGCTCGGGGCTCGCGCCGCCTGTGCAACACACACACTAACAGCTGTGGTAGTTACCTGCGGGTGTATGACGAGCGCGCCGGGCGGCACGGCGGCCATGTCGGTGACGGCCCACACCACCGCGCCCTCCGCCACCGCCGCCGGCTCGGGGCTCGCGCCGCCTGTGCAACACACACACTAACAGCTGTGGTAGTTACCTGCGGGTGTATGACGAGCGCGCCGGGCGGCACGGCGGCCATGTCGGTGACGGCCCACACCACCGCGCCCTCCGCCACCGCCGCCGGCTCGGGGCTCGCGCCGCCTGTGCAACACACACACTAACAGCTGTGGTAGTTACCTGCGGGTGTATGACGAGCGCGCCGGGCGGCACGGCGGCCATGTCGGTGACGGCCCACACCACCGCGCCCTCCGCCACCGCCGCCGGCTCGGGGCTCGCGCCGCCTGTGCAACACACACACTAACAGCTGTGGTAGTTACCTGCGGGTGTATGACGAGCGCGCCGGGCGGCACGGCGGCCATGTCGGTGACGGCCCACACCACCGCGCCCTCCGCCACCGCCGCCGGCTCGGGGCTCGCGCCGCCTGTGCAACACACACACTAACAGCTGTGGTAGTTACCTGCGGGTGTATGACGAGCGCGCCGGGCGGCACGGCGGCCATGTCGGTGACGGCCCACACCACCGCGCCCTCCGCCACCGCCGCCGGCTCGGGGCTCGCGCCGCCTGTGCAACACACACACTAACAGCTGTGGTAGTTACCTGCGGGTGTATGACGAGCGCGCCGGGCGGCACGGCGGCCATGTCGGTGACGGCCCACACCACCGCGCCCTCCGCCACCGCCGCCGGCTCGGGGCTCGCGCCGCCTGTGCAACACACACACTAACAGCTGTGGTAGTTACCTGCGGGTGTATGACGAGCGCGCCGGGCGGCACGGCGGCCATGTCGGTGACGGCCCACACCACCGCGCCCTCCGCCACCGCCGCCGGCTCGGGGCTCGCGCCGCCTGTGCAACACACACACTGACATTAAAAAAAAGCGATCTTTCTAAAGTCGCTTGACCACCTGATAGGTGGACGTCCTACGCTGCGTTTGTCAGAAAAGCGTTGTATATTGCCTCTTTCTTTTTTCTTTTCATACGACTTCCGCGCTAAAGAATTGAATCCTTGTATCGCGGGGGGTTTCACATGCACAGAGACCTGTGCATGTGATTTGAATGTCTGGGCGTCTACCCAGGCTGAGTACTAGCATTTGTGGAACGCACAAAGTCTTGTCCTACGCAGGGATCAAACCCGCGACACGTTGTGCACATTTTTAATTGGGTAGACATCCATACTGAGTACATGCATTTGTGGAACGCACAAAGTCTTGTCCTACGCAGGGATCGAACCCGCGACACGTTGTGCACAGTTGTAATTGGCGTGGTGACTTTTACCACTCGGCTATCCTTGCAGTTAAAATTATGATGTGTATTAGTAGTGCTTCCTTTTCCAACAGTTGCCAATACATTATCTCCCATTGGGAATTCACATGGAATGCGACTTTTTTGCAGATGACTGGGTATTGGTAATAAGCATTGCCTAAATACGCACAGGGCCTCTGCGTATTTAGGCATATAATAATAAGTATTTTTTATAAGCTTTTCATCGTAGCTACTTTTGTTTAGGTTTAAGAATTTAACTCTTTCGTTATATTTTTTTAATAATATGACTTGTACTCTTGTAGCTAATTAAACTATAGACAGCTAACTGTAGCCAGCGACTACACCCACGGGAATATCGATTATAGCTGCAAAAACATTCTCTCCACTGATGCAGTCGGTTAAAAGTAACCTATGTGTTAATCCAAGGTGTCAGCTAACTCCACACGCGATTTCATTAAAATTGCTCTAGCCGTTTGAGTGCGAAAAAGTAACAACCTTCCGTACTCACAAACTTTCAGATTTATAATATTAACAAGATTTCTTCGGCACAAGGCTTTTTATTTCTTGGAATATGACCGGAGTCCGTTAACACATGTTGTATGTGACAATTTTGTTATAATTTCCTCTGGCTTTGGCAATAGAAGGGGCCCGGGATGTTTTTAGTCGGTGTGAGTCCGACATATCCCCACGCTGTGCCTTCGGCGTGGGTTGAAATCATTAGCCATACACCCCGGTACCCAAAAAAAGGTGGTACGTGACAAACATAGGTAGTATGTACTGAAATTAAATAAAATGTTTTTTTATGCAAATAGGAGATATTTTATCTCTTTTACAAGTCATTTTTTTTTTAATAAGCTCTCTGGAATCGACATTTCCTATCTGACTACCCTAAGAAGAAACGTCGAAACAAACTCAGGTGTCTTAACTCGGTCAAAAGTGTGTATGTGACAGATATGAGACAGTATGTATACTTAAACGTTATAACGGTTTACTCACGCGTATTTATCGGGATAGCCCGACTAGTTATTATAAAAAAGACAGTATGTAAGTATGTACTGACCGGTGGGCGAGGGTGTGATGGAGTCCGTGCTGCGCAGGCTGAGCGTCTTGTAGCCAGAGCTGGAGGGCGAGAGTCGCCAGCTGCTCGACGCCAGGTCGCCTGCACGATACAGGAACGATTACCATCAATTTGTACACATTGACAAGATAAAAGGTGGAATTTAGTTGATACGTTTATTTACTGAAATGAAACATTGTTTCCTAAAATAAAAGTAGCCTAAATTACGCCTTATTATATCAGCTATTTGCCAAAACAAGTCCTGTCAAATTTGAAATTATCAGAACAAACAGACAGACAAAAAATACACTATTATATTGCGATAGTTATTATCGAATACTTACAACATTACCTACGCTGCCTTCACTAACATACTAACTACTAACATATTCTTAAAACACATTATACATTAATTACATCCAGACACACAACAAATGATCGTGCTCATCTTACAAACATTTGTCCTGGATGAGTATCGAACCCATAACCTCCGATATATCAGTTAGGGCCACTGACCACTAGACCAACAGACCCATCACTCTAGTTACACATACCTTGCCGACTCAGCAGTCGCGGCGCGTGCGGCTGCTCGGTGCCCGCGTAGCCGCCGAAGCTGTGGCTCTTGGACACGGGGCCGCGCCCGCCGCGCCAGCCGCCGCGGGCCCCGCCAGGGGCGCCTTCTAGGGACTGGACCTAGGGACAAGAGGTGAATCATTTAATTTTATACATTTACTTGCTATACTCGCGGTTTATCGAATAAACTACGGGACTAATGGGACTTGCTCACGATGGATTCTGTAGCAAGGTATTCTAGAAAAACATATGCTACTTAATATTATTTACACTGAAAGTGACTTATTTCTATACAACCACCGCCCCATTTTTCAATGCCGTGGAGGTAAAATATTCAAATCTTTGTCAGCCTATGTTTTAACCCAGGGTATCTGGTACCTTCATTTCAAATATTATTAAAATTGGTTCAGCTGTTTAGATGTGAAGAGGTAACATACACTCATTCTTATTTCGCATCATAATTAGTGTCATTACACTAATATTATAAAATAGTTAATAGTATAACTTCATGTAAAGTCATCCAGGCATTTTCAAAGGCTTACATGGAGACACAGGTCCAAACATGCAGAGGCCTTGTTGAGATCTTTGATCTAAACTGTGATGTGATCTACCAAGGGCCATCCACCCCTGCTCTATGGAAGGCAGCTACAAAACTATTGTAAATCTGAGATAAAACCAGTTTGGGCTATAGAACAGGCGTTTCCGTTTTAAAAATAATAATTATACCTAACACTCATCGCTATTCATTAACAAATATCAAATACTATTATTACTTGTATACCATACAAAAAAGTTAAAAGTACTTAATTAAGAAAATAAACCTTATTACTTCAGCATAAGATCTATTTTAAAGTTGATATGTTACAAATTTTGACTGGTCTGTTGGTCTAGTGGTTAGTGGCTGACTACTATACTAGAGGTCGTGGGTTCGATCCCCACCCAGGATAAATGTTTTTTGTGATTTGCATAATCATTTGTGATTTTTCTTTTATTTTTTTATCCTATAAGACTGGTTTTTAATAGTAGATAAGGTTTATATTATACAATTATAAACCTTATTGTCGTAGAGGCCTTTCAGTTCCCTGTATGGACTTGCATACACGAGGTCCAAGTTCGATCCCCAGCGCAGGTAAGTACCAATGTGACTTTTTCAAAGTTATAAGTACTTTCTTAATTATTAAAAAAAAAGTGAAAGAAGACATCTTAAGAAATCCCTTGATTCCAAATATTTGAATCTGAAATCGCCAATCCGCAGTGAGCTAGCGTGGTGATCAATGCTAAAATCTTCTCTATATGGGAAGAGGCCTGTGCCCAACAGTAAGACGTTTGAAGACTGGTATAAGATGAAGATGAAACCTTATTACCACAGCATAAGATCTATTTCATCATCGCAAAGTATTACCAAAGTTATGCGACCGATTGTACTACCCATACAACGAATCATACATACGACATACATTTTAATTAAAAAACAATACACCAATTAATTGCAAGCAAATAATAAATAACTCACAAACTATGAAAATAAATTTAGTTGTTTCATATTCCAATATAAACCAAAAATAAAAATGTATACAACAATAAATTAAATGATACAAAAAAAAAATTAAACAGCAAATTATTTAAACAAAGGTAAACCTTGACAAATCTAAAAGTCTATAGGTCTCTTTCTAACACATTAAGAAGAAAGGGATAGCATGATATGAAATAGCAATATCAAATTTAGTAGTACTTAAGAATGAAGAAAAGAGACGACTAGCTACTTTTGAAATAGAAGAAAATAAAAACATATAATTATAAACATTTATATAAATATGTGGGCTTACAATCCTCTTTGTAAAACTGCTATCAACTATTTGCTCAAGCTATGTTGGGAATCTCTCTCGCCTTGTCGAATAGTATAATTAAATTAATATTTCAATAATTTTAGTTATAAAAAAAGTAATGCACTTTTTCAATATTTTATTTCGTGTGAACACAAGTTGTATGCAGCACAAATGACAGGTGAATGTTGCCCGGACGCCCGGGACTCGCTTCGTGCGTTTCCGTCAACGTTCGTGTATTTCCGTACGCCCTCGTTTCCTATCGGCATCGATCGGGTCTATTTATAGAATAGTTTGAAGTTTACCGTACGAGGATTAAGCTGCGTTCACACTAATTGACAATTATATACTGCCAGTGTGTGTTACGATGTAAATTGTATTTTCTAACATGTTCACTTATTTCTTTGTTAAATGCTACGCCGTGGTCATTGAAAATCTAAAATAAACAAGTCTTTTTAATTCCAGTGGTAGTATCAAAATGCACTTTATAAAAGCTACGCGTAACCATTCCGCTACGCGTAATCTTTAAGCTACGCGTAGTCAGTAAGCTACGAGGGGTAATTCCGACTAGCGTTGTGTTTACGTCAGCAATAGTAATTCCGCTAAGCGTATTAATTTTGCTACGCGTAGTCATTCCTTTCTACGTAGTCTTTAAGATATGCGTAATTATTCCGATAGACGTAGTCATTACACCAAGCGTATCGCATATTCATTGTTTCACGCGTAGTCACTGACAAAATAATACCGTATACCGTATAGTTTAACGTTCGCATTGAAGCTTACAATAAACTTACTAACAGTCGACGGCTGATAAATACACGTCCGATATACACACAGCCTTAAAGTTACCGTGAAAATGTGCATTGAATTTGCCACAGGATTTTGTAGCTTCGTGGAATTTCCGGAGCAAAACATTTCAACGGAAATATCAAATATATTCGATATAAAGTGAAATTCCGAGTACATTTTAATCCGTTAGCTCTCCATTACGTAGTTTCGTATTGATTCTCTCGATTATAATTATTATAAGTGGCTTATTGTAATGATGAATTAAAGGATTTTAAAGTGAATTTAATGTGTAATGAGTTTAATGTGGCGATTTTCTTGTAAAATGTATAATTTTAGCAATATTTGAACATTCTTCTGCTTATCGTATGGTTTAAATACAACTTGGTGTCAGAGTTTAAGCCGCCTATAATAGTTGTCCGACGTGCTGCGGGATGTTCGTGAGAGTTACCGCTCGCCTGGCACCCAAAGGGCTCCAGGAGGAACATAGTGGGTGTTAGTCAGTAACAGTCTGACACTCCCTCCCGCTGTACCCACAGCGGGCGAAAATAAAAGCGCTCTGACGTGAAAAACACACCCGCGGAAATTTTGCTAGTGTGTTGGTTTCCTCACGATGTATTTCTTCACCGATTTTAGCAAGTGATAATTACTTAGTAATACGTATATGAATTCATAAAGACATTGGTGTGTGCCGAGATTGGATCCCACAACCTTTAATTTGGTAGTCCAACGGTCATATTACTAGGATATATCTGTTACTTACATACGGATTGCGTTACAAGGGGGTAATGTTTTTGCAGCACTAACCGATATTCGAGCGAGCAAAGTCGAGAGCAACATCTAATAATTCATAGTCATATCTATGCGGAAGACGGAGGATCGTGTATTGTGGCGCGATTACGAGAGGTATCGCGGGGGGTTTCACAGACATTCAATTCACATGCACAGATACACCCAGACTCAGAACAAGGATCTGCGGGACGCACAAATTCATGTCCTGCGCGGAGATCGAGCCCACGACACGTCGTACACAGTGGTAATTGGCGTGGTGATCTATACCACTCGGCTATCCGGGCTTTTTACTACTTACTTTTTAAACACTTACATTATCACGCTTAGTATCATAGTAACAATTTTGCAGTCGCTTTTTAAAAGACATTCAACAACCGCTACGGCATCTTTCGCAAACTTAGTAAGATTAATACTACTTATAACATTTAAGATCATTAAAAAGGTTTTTATGATTTTGAGCCTGTATCTCCATGTATCAGTCAGTTCATACATGGTCTCTGTTTTATCAGGTATATTTTTTTAGGAAATTCTATGAGCGTTTTCATATATACAGTATTCTACATCTAGTGAAAATTTACGGTTAAAATGAACTAGTAAATAGGAGACAATATGTGAACCGGCTGTAGGCCTTTAAAAAGGGCTGAGTACCTTCCCTTGAAGTAATGTCGTAAATTCAAAGAGATGCAAAAAAATAAAGTATTTTTTTTTCAAATTAGGTTACTATGTAGCACTTTTTGAACATGATAATAGACAGCATCCCATCGCACATCCTTCGCCGCTTCCTGTGCTCTTGCTATTTGTCCTGGGTGGGGATCTACCTCACGACCTCTGGTATAGCAGTTATGGCCACTAACTACTAGGCCAACAGGCCTGTCATTTCTATTCCAAGCTGCTTTTTAATGTCACGTCTGAATGACATCACTCAGCACTTAATACGATATTGTTCTTGTCTCTTAGCAATTTACGGGGATTGTAATATACAGAGTGTATTTTTGAAACGGGGCATTATGAGCAAATACCTTAACCTCTGTAGTTACAGCAAAACATTCTTAGGAGACTTTCCCTAACTTTTTGAGATATTTCAAACTGCATTCACAGATTTAAAAAAAAAAACCTATAGTTAGCAATAATAATGCAAGTCTAATATATTCCATGTCATGTGGGGATCAAAAGACTTTATGGGACCCTTTTAGCTTGAGTACTAGGAAAGACATAGATGTTAGAGGCCACTAATGATGATGATGATGATGATGGCTAGGAACGACAGAAATGGCCAAAAAACAGAAACGTTTCTAAAATACACCCTGTATATCGCTATGATATAAATATAATTTCCTTACCTTTAGCAGCCTGTTCCTGCCACCTTCTGGTGTGAGCAGCTTGATAGGCCCGGAGGCTAGCCACGGCCACTGGGCCTCTTCTTGCTGCGAGAAGACAACGTGGATTAATCGCTGTTTTACATTAGCTTTTACTTAATATCACAAGACCACGTAAAATGTATTTTTCTGTATTGTACATATGAATGATATATGTTGCCAAATCTTGGAAAAAGATTCAACGCCTCCCACAATAAGGTTTAAGATTTCATGTATTTCTTATGTATAGGGTCGCATGTTCGACTCGCAACCCAGTCGCTTTAGCTCATGATCAAGGCTTACACACAAACACAAGCATATATGGATAAACAAAGGCTTTCCCTTTGCAAGGATCAAATAAGAAACAGTGCTAGTTGGTGACTTAATAAGTCACCAGGATTGTTGGTGGTATATTTGATTATTTTCCCAAAACCGTGAAGCGTCAGTCTTTAAACCATTTCAACCTTTTATTTTTGCTATACATACATTACAACGATCGTACACAAAAAAAAAACTTAAGGAATACAGTGTAGGTAGCAAGGGGTTCTTTTCAGTATATGCTGTGCTAATGCACAACACTGATTTTTAATGTCACTTAGAACATTGTTACAAGTCCTATAGCCCAATAGTCAGTCCCCCCTCTCCCTCGCACTCACCGAGGAGAATATCCTCCTTCTCACTCTCTCGTAGTCCCTCTCCCTCTGCTCTAAGGACTTGCTGCGCGTGTTGGCCAGCGCGCCGCCGCCCGCCTCGTCCAGCGAGTGCGTGTCGCGTTTTAATATCGACCTATAGGACATATAGTTAAGAGTCAGTTTTGAGTGCATTGAATGTGATAGGGACGATGACTTTTTTATGTCCGTCAAATGGTACTAAAATAATATGTGAATACGTATTTAAAATTTTGTACCTTACACGAAATTTGTGCAAAGAACAGTCTATGAAATTTTTAGTATCAATTTAGCGAATGCGTTAGCGTGAGCGCCTCTCTTAAATTTTAATTTAGCGTATTTTTGACATTTTTTTATTGTTATAAAAATAACGCACAATACTTGACTAATACTTAATATTATTTATCTGACGGACTAATTCAATTTTTATTTTTCGTAGCCTGTCATCATCCTTATTCAAATTCTATTCTCCTGTCTTACATAACTAGGGCTCTTAACGACTACGTATTGGGCTTCAAACCCAGTCGTAACAAAGAGTCTGGATTTAATTGAAAATTATACTGTTAAAGACAACTCATAAATCAAATTCAAAAGGTTTTTATTTCGAGCAGGCCTTTTCAGGCACTATGTGGGCTGTATGCCCAGCGCTGGGCAACAGTGGGCTTACTTGGCGTGCGGCGGCTCGGGCTGCGGGCGCTGCGGCGACGGCGGGAACGTCGCCGTGCACCACTCCTTGAAACTCGTGCAAGGGATGCGGCCGCCGCAAGTGCCTGTAGCAACACATTATGTTAATTTTCATGGGTATTCGAAATGAAAATACTTCGTGAACTTATTTTATGTAACAAACGGGTCTTATTAGCGATATTTAATTCGATAATAAAGAAATATCGAATTATATCGCGAATAAGACCCGTTTGTTGTCTAAAATATGTGTACAAGTCGTGAAAGTTTAAAAACTTCGTGAACTGTTCTACAGTTGTTTAATAAGTCAAAGGATTATAATACAGTGGTATAAAATAAATTTTATCCTTGTTTCGCGGGGGATTTCACAGACATTTAACTTACATGCACAGAGACACCCCGATACAGAACAAGCATTTATGGAACGCACAAATTCTTGTCCTACACGGGGATCGAACCCGCGCCACGTCGAGCACAGTGGTAATTGGCGTGGTGACCTATACCACTCGGCTATCCGTGCGGTCCATTTCGATTCAATCAACATTGGAAGTAATACTGGGTTGAGCCAACCAGTGTATGATGAGCCGTCACTCACCGCTCTTGGAGACGAGCACGCAGGTCTTGTTGGAGTGGTCGAGGTGGTGCGATAGTTGGAACAACGCCGCGACCCGGTGGACCAGCATGCGACCGTATGACGTCATCACGGGGAAGCGGACGATGCAACGGCTAGAGGAAGAGAGAAACAAGTTTTTTTTTAACGATAGAAATTATTTTTAATGTTGATCCAAATTAATGCCATTAATATTTACTTAAAGTATTTCTCAAAATTCACACAACGCCATCTAATCTAAAGTTAAGTATACTTAGTAGCTTGTGTTATGAGTACTAGACAAAAGATACAGCTTATATATTTCTAAACACATATATATGTACATACCTACTATAGATAAATCACACTCAGTAACAGAACAAATGATCGTGTTCATCACAGACAAATGTATCCTGGGTTCCCACCCAGGATACATTTTTCGGACTCACGATCTGCTATACCGAAAGTCGTGCTAACCACTAGACCAACAGGCCTGTTAGCCCGGATTCTTGCCTCAGTTCGCCTATCGTGATAGGTGAACTGAGGCAAGAATCCATCATTCAAGAGGCATGCCTCTAGTGGCGTATTTCAGTGCCCACTCACCCGGTATCGTTGACCAGCGCGTGCAGCTCTCTCTCGATCTTCAGCAGCGCCATGCGGTCGCGCACGTTCTTGCCTCAGTTCGCCTATCATGCCTCTAGTGGCCTATTTCAGTGCCCACTCACCCGGTATCGTTGACCAGCGCGTGCAGCTCTCTCTCGATCTTCAGCAGCGCCATGCGGTCGCGCACGTTCTTGCCTCAGTTCGCCTATCATGCCTCTAGTGGCCTATTTCAGTGCCCACTCACCCGGTATCGTTGACCAGCGCGTGCAGCTCTCTCTCGATCTTCAGCAGCGCCATGCGGTCGCGCACGTTCTTGCCTCAGTTCGCCTATCATGCCTCTAGTGGCCTATTTCAGTGCCCACTCACCCGGTATCGTTGACCAGCGCGTGCAGCTCTCTCTCGATCTTCAGCAGCGCCATGCGGTCGCGCACGTTCTTGCCTCAGTTCGCCTATCATGCCTCTAGTGGCCTATTTCAGTGCCCACTCACCCGGTATCGTTGACCAGCGCGTGCAGCTCTCTCTCGATCTTCAGCAGCGCCATGCGGTCGCGCACGTTCTTGCCTCAGTTCGCCTATCATGCCTCTAGTGGCCTATTTCAGTGCCCACTCACCCGGTATCGTTGACCAGCGCGTGCAGCTCTCTCTCGATCTTCAGCAGCGCCATGCGGTCGCGCACGTTCTTGCCTCAGTTCGCCTATCATGCCTCTAGTGGCCTATTTCAGTGCCCACTCACCCGGTATCGTTGACCAGCGCGTGCAGCTCTCTCTCGATCTTCAGCAGCGCCATGCGGTCGCGCACGTTCTTGCCTCAGTTCGCCTATCATGCCTCTAGTGGCCTATTTCAGTGCCCACTCACCCGGTATCGTTGACCAGCGCGTGCAGCTCTCTCTCGATCTTCAGCAGCGCCATGCGGTCGCGCACGTTCTTGCCTCAGTTCGCCTATCATGCCTCTAGTGGCCTATTTCAGTGCCCACTCACCCGGTATCGTTGACCAGCGCGTGCAGCTCTCTCTCGATCTTCAGCAGCGCCATGCGGTCGCGCACGTTCTTGCCTCAGTTCGCCTATCATGCCTCTAGTGGCCTATTTCAGTGCCCACTCACCCGGTATCGTTGACCAGCGCGTGCAGCTCTCTCTCGATCTTCAGCAGCGCCATGCGGTCGCGCACGTTCTTGCCTCAGTTCGCCTATCATGCCTCTAGTGGCGTATTTCAGTGCCCACTCACCCGGTATCGTTGACCAGCGCGTGCAGCTCTCTCTCGATCTTCAGCAGCGCCATGCGGTCGCGCACGTTCTTGCCTCAGTTCGCCTATCATGCCTCTAGTGGCGTATTTCAGGGCCCACTCACCCGGTATCGTTGACCAGTGCGTGCAGCTCTCTCTCGATCTTCAGCAGCGCCATGCGGTCGCGCACGTTCTTGTTCAGCGTGTCCTTGATGAAGGCCACCAGCTCCGGACCTGTCGGCTCGTTGCGTTCGTCTGAAATTGTAAGGAGATACTGTTAAATAGATGACTTCTTTCTTAGCGTATGATAAATGGTGTGAAAGTTTAAGCTGCCCGTCGATCTTTATCGTGACATATCCTTAAAAAAAACACAGTTGTGCTGGTGTCTTTCAGATTTTCTTCTTCATCATTTTAAAAAGGGATAATTACACTGAAATAAACACATTAATAATTTCGAACTTTCAACTTGAAAAATCACATGAACTGTTCCCTTTTCTTTCATTTGATACCCATATTGCTATGGTTGGGAAAGAAAACCTATTCAAGATTTTCATGTTCCGATATTATTTTTCATATCAAAAAAAATCATATAGACAATTACATGACGATACAACCATTTTTCTTATCATATTTTAATCTGGTATGACGTCATTTCGTGCTAAATGACGTCAATAGACACCATTTCTCAATTTTAATCGGTTTTATCTAGGCTTTGTATGGAAGGTAGACGGTCTTACCTGAGTCGTATCTACTTAACGGTATGTTCTTTGGTCTCTCCTTGCGATCTGGACATCTGGAAAAGGAAAAGATAAAATGTATTTTCTTTCTTTCTTTTTTTTTCTTTCTTTCTTTCTTTCTTTCTTTCTCGTATCAAAATGTTTGTTCCCGTACTCCTCCGAAACGGCGTGACCGATTCTTTTAGAATATTGCGAGATGGCGTCAGATAGGAACGTGTGGAAGAAGAAGCCATGCTGCGGCGGCCCCAAATAACAATTGGGATAAGGGCAAGGGAATGATGATGATTGAGCAAGTTTATGGATCGGTCAATAAATACTAAGGCGTACGAAGTCGCGGGCAACAGCTAGTATTTCTATAAGAATAAAGTTGGTAGCTTATAGTCCAGTCATTTGGTAGAAAATAAGGGGGTTACCTGGAAAGTTTTCTGGGAGTTTTGAAAATTGGGTATTTTATAGTTTTGGATATGCTCTTTTCGAATTGTAACTTTGCCACCTCGTACGACCGCCGCTCGCGCCGCCATTTTGGAAAAATGGCGCCCAAAAACGGTTTTTTGGGAATATCTCCTTTCTGAGGCATTTTACGAAAAAAAATATTTGTACAAAATTAAACTAGAAAAAATTTCCTACACTTTATGTCTTATTCACTTTTTCATAAAATCAATAGTTTTGGATGTACGAGCACCGAAAAGTATTACTTATTCATCTGCACCACCACGTGTTTTTTGTATATTTTTCTAAAATGTTCCATTACTGCCGCCGGTTTTCAAGTGATTTGTCACAAATAAAACAATTTTCCTTATAAGAAGCCATAGATCTAAGAACATAATCAACACTGTACGTCAATAAACGTACATTGATGATTCAGTCTAAACTAAATATTTCTCTTAATATAGCTTCTACCAACAAATTTTTCGTTGAAGCTTCGTTCATAGTCGAGAGAAAGGGCCCGATTCAAAAGTGACATATTACCCTGACACCTACTTCTTAAAAACCGGCGGCAGTAATAGAACAGTTAAGAAAAATATACGAAACACTCGTAGTGGTGCAAATGAACAATACTTTGCGGCGCTCGTACGTCCAAACTATTGATTTTATGAAAAAGTGAATAAGACATAAAGTGTAGGAAATTTTTTCTAGTTTAATTTTGTAGAAATATTTTTTTTCGTAAAATGCCTCAGAAAGGTGATATTCCCAAAAAACCGTTTTTGGGCGCCATTTTTTCAAAATGGCGGCGCGAGCGGCGGTCGTACGAGGTGGCAAAGTTAAAATTCGAAAAGAGCATATCGAAATCTATAAAATACCCAATTTTCAAAACTCCCGGAAAACTTTCCAGGTAAAACTACCAAATGACTGGACTATTAGTACCTACTTATCACGCAATTTACATTCGCCTTTTTTTCAAGTCGGTTGAACATTGCTACACACTTACCTACAATAAACGGAGTCGTCGACATCGAGACTGCTCGATTTTCTTATATTGTTGTTATTGTGACCGCCTGCGGAGAGAAAATAACAATAAATATAAATAATAATAATAAATATATTGGCACAATATCCACTCACGGCCATCTGATCCTAAGCTAAGCAGAGCTTGTGTTATGGTAATCAGACAGCTTTATCAGCTGTCTGATTATCATATTGTATAAGGAATGATATGAATGAAAAAAGGAGTAAATGATACTGTGACGTCTCGAATCTCAAGTAAAATAGGATAAGGGTGGGAAGATGATGATGATGTGTCACACTTTTCTAATTTATTAATATATCTTATTCTCTAATATATCTTATATACATAATTTAAGAGGACGCTAGCCAACGTTTTCACAAACGACACTTAGGTAAAAGCCCTTAAGACTTTGCCCCCAGTAGGCAAGCTATTAGCAGCCTGTCTATGTTTGCGACATATCGGTTCAGTACGACCTTCATATATTTTACATTGAGGTCCAGTTTGCTACGGAGAGGCCTATGTGCAACAGTGGATAATTCAGGGCTGATGATGAGGATGAAGTATAATTATGCTATTCCCGTCATTTTCAAGTGGAATGTAGAGACAAACATGTCCGTGTGGTGTCCGGATATAAAGAATAGCACCACCCCATATCCTCCACTGGGTGACTAATGGACCTTAAGACCCAGTGCACTGTACCAAGCACCTTGGGTCACCCGAATGGTGGCGGGTAAACAACCAACAATCGCATTCCCAAAGAGGGTTAGTGTCAGGCAGGCGGCCGACTATAAAACCATAGCCAAAACTTTATGCAACATGTCTAGAAGACGTGTTGCGCCGACCTCAAGTAAAAATTGGGATAAGGGCAGGGGAATGATGATAATGTAGAGACAAACGTATTACTACAAGGATCTTTTGGCACGTGGATGACATTGACATGAGGGCGCTGGTGTAGACCTTTGGTAATTGATATGTCTAGATGGAGCGTCAAGTACGCGCAGACGTGTAAAAAAGTGTCGGCCAACTGTTAGAAGATCCATGTGGCACTATAGACAACTAAGGGCATTGTTAAGCAAAGTGTCGTTTGTGAATAGGGCTGTTAGACGCTAGTACGCAACGTACAGAATTACGCATTAATAACATCTTCAAAAAAAGCAAGTCTTGCAAAAAACATTGGTCCTCCAAAAATTTTGATCAATTGGCAAAAAGTGTACGGAAATTATTTTTTTGGGCGTAGACTGCTTTATTTGAAAACACTAATGATATTACGCTTTATACACCGTGACTTTTAGGTCGTTTTAAAAAAGCAGCCCAGTTCATGTATCCAATGACTAGTAAACGTTTATAATAAAAAAATATGTTTTTTTTAAGATTTGAATGAATAAAAATATTATTCATTATTATGACACAAGGCAGTTTTACGAACACTCTGTAGTGAGCGCGGTCCGAACCTTGTGCCAAAGGGGCCGCGCGGGCGGCGCGGCGGCGTCTTATCACTGGTCATTCACCTTAGCGTAAAACAGCTGTCTTACTATTGCAATCATAATGTTCGCAGTAAGTATGTAGCATGTATCTTCAACAGTTTGATACGTAAACATTTTTAACAGGATGTTTCATATTTCCAATGTATTATTTATTTTTTTCATGCATATTATTTTAATTAATGATAAAAAAATTATATTCGCGCCTAGAGGTATTTTATGACGGATACATTGTGTGGACGACTTTTTTAAAACGACCTAAAAATCACGGTGTATTATAATCCACTTATACCTACTACACATTATTTTACTAGGAAACCGTGTCTTCTGAACTTATTTTGTACTTGAGTTATGTTTGCATTTATAGCAATGTATTGTATGTTTCCATGTGATTTAAAAGGCAGCTTGTTGACTAAACGGCGTTATAGGATCACCACTGGATGTGCTGCGGAGAGCAATCGAAGGCAATCATTTAATGTAAACCTTACTCCTATGACATACGGCCATTATCAGAATAAATTTGGAGAAGCTCCGAGGATCGCATGCGATCCATTCCAATATAGACCGTATGTCCGTATAGATAAGGCTTATATTCAATTGTTGTCTTGAATTGCTGTTTTCACAGTTACAGGATCGCTTTAAAACCTCATAGCACTGACCGCTTTGCTGTAGTTTGAAGTACAAGAAGACAAGGTTTTACAAATATTTAAAGGAAGGGGTACAATCATTCCAGGACATCGGTATCGATGTAAAACACATATGCTACGCGACAGTTGCAAATTATACTTTAGTGCGTTATAGAGTCACTTATTCTATAATGGTATTCGCAAAGTAATCTTTATATTTTTTTTAACACGTAGAAAAATCAACAGGGTTAGACTAAAAAATAATAATTAGTCCGTCAGATAGATTTGCAATGTTTTTGGGAATCTATTTAAATTACTAATTCGATTTTTCTATAGTCAAATACATAATACAACTGTCGTGTGCATTGAACATCAAGTATTACAACTACGACAACATACATTGATTATTTTAATTATTCATTAATTATATCTTAATACTAAAGTAAAGACTGTCACAGACTAAATTATACGCCGCACATTGATTTGATATATATTATTTATGACTTCTAAAATGTTGTATCATTTAGAAGTTGTAAATAATACGTAACATAAACTAAATATTGTATACGCCTATTACGCAGAAAATAAAAATAATTCAAACAAAAAAAAACTGAAAAAAGCACAACGCCTGCTTCAATCATGACATTGACAGATACGTGTAACAGTATTGCCATTACAATCCGAGAAAACTACTAAATGGTAGATTTTGAAATTGTTAAACTCAAAATTTTAAAAAATACTGTTGTGATAACTTTCGTGAGTTCAATTCATAATTGTTAAATCATATGGTTTACTAACGCATATTTATCGGGAATGTCCGACTAGTTTCGAACTCAAAATTCAACTCGTTCGCTCGCCGCGTCAGCTTATGATTAAGGACTCCGGTTAGGTCCGAAACTAGTCGGGCACATTCGACAAACACTTGCTAGTAAACCTTATTTAACAGTTATGAGTAAATTTGAACACTGTAAATGGTAGGTATTTTGAGTGTTTATGGCAACATTATTGTATTGTCTGTCTCGCTTGCGCCACGCAGCCCATACAGAAGTTTGTTTACCGAAGGGCCTCTTTGCTCTGCCGGTGGTCAGGCGTGGTGGCAGCCGGAGTCTCGATCTGTTGTTATTTATCCAGACCTTCGGAAGCCTTAGTCTTCGGGCTCCGCTAACGGCCTGTGTGTTTACCAAGCGTGTATGTCTCGTGGCTGTAGCGTAACAAATAATGTAGGAGACTACATGTTGACAAAAGGCAGAAGGAATGATATAAATCTACAAATAATTGAAATAGAAAACAATGACATTTTACAATACTTATATTACCAACCGATACGACAGTGATATTTTTACTATATACAGCCCCAGATCAGTGTCATCACAATATTTGTAATCGAATTGCTGCAACGTATACTTTTCGAAAACCAATGTCATTTCCCTACATAAACACTTGTACCTGAAAGAGGCAAGTGTTTAATATGGTGTCACAGAAAAGGGTAGAGAGAAAACTATAGTGTGAAACTTTATCAGATCTTTTGAGTAAGTTTTAATAAAGGTTTATTATTATTAGAAACATTTGTAGAAATTACACTTATGAACGGGGGCTGGAAAGTCAACAGCTATGCCTAATGTTCTGTAAAATGTATGTGAGTGAAGTGTCTAACAATTCATCTCTTAGAAAAACCCTTGAGACTAGATGGCCGGCTCAGCATTGTTAACAATGCTGAGCCGGCCATCTAGTCTCAAATAAAGTAAACGAAAGTAACTTGTGTTATGAGTACTAGACAAGTGATGAACATACTTATATATTTAGTCTTACCTGTTTCATTATCGGAGTAGTCCGGGCAGTCGTCGGGGCAGACGATGCCGGAGTCCTGCTTGTGCGAGCAGTAGTGGCGGCGGCGGCGACCCCTGGAGGACACCGCAACATTAATTGATACGGTTTGCTTATATTGCTCATTTTAATCAAAATTACATTTCCCCGTAGCTAGGTTTAGGGGAATTTATATCTAAAATTCTTCATTTAATTAGAAAATTAAAGGTTACATTATCGTCGTCATATTCTTAGGATTTTTTAGAGATACGTTCAGACATGGATGACAGTCGAATATGCTGATGTTGAATTTTTTTATTGATATATTTATTTGCATTCCGTAAAATTGGTGTAGGCTAAAACCTAGGTACAATTATGGACCCTGTTAGGGCACAGCAAGAGAGCATTACAATAATTACAAAATATAATTTGGTATATTTGCAGTAAATAATTAGATAGGAATAGAAATAGGACCCAATAAATTTGTATCGTGGTCGGTGAAGCCTTTTTACCTTTTCTTTTTTTGTTATCCGTAGTAAAACGCTAATGACTTCAACCCACGCCGAAGGCACGGCGTGGGGATATGTCGGACTAACACCGACTGAAAACACCCCGGGCCCCTTCTACTACCTAAGCCAGCGTCACGGGATCGCTCGCGCATGCCCTGCGTGACCCTGGCTGGGTGGTCTGCTTACCTGCAGTGCACGCAGGCGGAGCACGAGCCGCAGACGCAGCACACGCGCGGGTTGTTGGAGAGCAGGTCGCGCGGCGCGTCCGAGTGCCAGCGCCGCGCGCGACCGCGCTCGTGCGTCGCCTCGTCCCAACCGCCAGACGTTATCTGGACCAATATGTTCCATATATACACATGTAATGTAGAGCTTGAAGCCTTTTGTATTGAACGTCTCCCGCACAAAAGAATTAATCCTTGTATCGCGGGGGGTTTCACAAACATTCAAATCACATGCACAGTGACACCCAGACTCAAAACAAGCCTTTGTGGATCGTCCGACGCGGGGATCGAACCCGCGACACGTCGCGTACAGTGATGTTTGACGTAGTGACTTCACAGATTGGAGAGTGGTATACTACTCGGCTATGTGTGGAGCAATGAAACGAAAGTGAGAACTAAATTTAGTTCGTCTCCCAATATCATCGTATCACCTGCTTAAGTGCTGCTAGTTCCAAAACTAACCAGGGACTCCTGACCAAATTAGTGTTACGAGTTTGTGGGGCATCACTATAATAATATGTAGGTAAACGCACAAACGAACTATGAAATCTCACACTCACCTGTATCTCGACCGGTTGTTTCTTCTTATAATCATCATTATTATTATCATTAAGTTTCACAGCACTACTGTTAACATCACTAGACCTAACACTAACATGACTAGAGTCATCACTGACGCTCACAGTTCTATCATCATTTATCTCGTTAGGGCCGGACACTGTAACTGTATTCGTTTTAATGACTTTGGGTGCGGAGTTAGCCACGTTGTGCGCGGAATTCGTCACGTTAGGCGCGGAATTTGCCACGTTATGCGCGGAGTTCGCCAAGTTAGGCGCGGAGTTAGCCACGTTATGCGCGGAGTTCGCCACGTTAGGCGCGGATTTGTCGACGTTGGGCGCGGATTTCACGTTATTGTTGTTGATGGTGATCCCGTTGTTGATGGTGGGTGTTGGGGCTGGCGGCTGCGCTGGGGAGAGAGCTCGCGGCGGTGAATGCGTCTCGCGTAACGCCTGGCTCCGCACCAATTGTTTTGATTTGAAGCTCTACGGGAGAAAACAAACCATAAAACATATTGTTACTCTGAATATCCTTACATGTAAGTCTTGGGTCGCGGCACTTTTTTTCTTTAATATAGAAACATGCAGACAACTCTGAAATAGAAGTAATTTCGTTAACTGATCTAACATAGGTTCTTAATTCAGTTATTTTAATTTAAAAGTACTAATAAGATTAGGTATATTGAAATTTATATTGGACCACCCATGAAGAGACTCCTCACATACACGAGTAACGAAACAAGCTCGTTTCACCTTGCTTTTCTTTACTTATTTCTACCTTATTACTAAGGAGACCTAGTGTTACTTTTGTAGAGCAAATATCCACCTTACTCCTCTATCAATAAAGCTTATAATGTAATCCTCCCGTAAATGGCATTTTTGTTTCAAAGAGCAAATATACACCTTTGTACCTTGATAATAAAGGTCATATGTGTAGTATGCATCCAAGGCTGAGCTATCCCTGCTATACAAATACACATCTATGTTACCTCAGTTGTTTCACTGTCGAGGCCAAGAATGTGATTAATGCAGGCCATCTGAAGGCCCTAGCATGGTATAAATACATACAGTAGTTCTCGGTCATTTCTAAAAAACAAATGCCTAGAGCCGCGCGGTACGTAACAGCGATAGGGCTGCACACCTATAGCATTTTAATTACATCAAGAATACATCGTCTGTTTGCCACTGCGACAAGCTCGCGTCTGTGTGGTCAGCATCAAAAGTCGATTAACACATTTGGATTTTGAAGCGAACTGTACATAATCGATTTCAATGAATTACTGTTGCGCTAGGGAACAAAAAAGGCTTGACACCTGATATAGTTAAAACATACTAAGCACTAATTCCTACATGTCATAGAAAAATAATGACACTTTGTAAATCGGTTTGTGTAGACAACTTCTGATGCTGACTGTGTCAAGCCACGGTCGTGCCGCGATCCGATATCGTAGGCATAACTGGCGTTGCGCCTATTTGTATGAAGACTTCATACTGTGTATACTTATTATACTGTGACCACAGTAATGTGTCTTGCTTGATAAAAACTAGCTTCGTATTAATGTCTGGCTTTTCATGGTCTTTGTTATACACGTCTTAGGTAACGTAGTCGTTATGTGCTTTTAAACTGATTTCAAAAATGTTTTTATCAATACATCGTATTAAACAAAGTCTATTTGTCCCTATGTTTGCTTAAATCTTTAAAACTACGCAAAAGATTTTGATGCGCTTTTGTTTTAGTGGATCATACGTAGAAACTTTCAAGTTGGGCCTAGCAGTAGGACTTTTATAGGCTTATATTATTATTTTTAATAATACTGGTCCAATTGCACGGCAATTATCTATTATAGATCGATTTCAACAATAAACGTTAACGATATTACGTAGATCATAGCTAAGGGGGTGGTCCCATATAAACTCCGGTCAATCGACTTAGTACTTTTGTTATTACACTTAAATATGTAAAAAACCAGGCTATGAGAGTCCTTCCAGTAAACGAACGTAGGCCATCATCATCATCATTTCCTTGCCTCATCCCAATTAATAATTATAAATAAAAGGGTCGGCGCAGCATGTCTTCCTTTTCTACACGTTCCTATCTGACGTCATCTCGCAAGTCACACTCTTTGCAGCCATATCATCTTCCACACAATATATTCATAAACGATTTCATTTTGAAACTGTTCCCGCACTTAGGAATTTAATCCTTGTATCGCGGGGGGTTTCACAGACATTCAATTCACATGTACAGATACCCAGACTCAGAACAAGCATTTATGGATCGCACAAATTCTTGTCATACGCGGGGATCGAGCCCGCGACACGTCGCGCTGTGTTAATTGGCGTGGTGACCTGTACCACTCGGCTATCCGTGCAGTGCAATTAGTTGATCAAATTCGTAAAGTAGTCTATTTTTACTTTAACGTGTAATTTTGAACATTACTTACCCTGTTCCTATTCAGATGGGGGGTTTCCTCAGAGCCATTGCTCTTCTCGACTTCTGTGGTCTCCATTGCTTATGTAATTACACTGAAAATAGAGCTTTATTACTAAAAACGTAATGTTTAATATATTATTATCATCAGACTATGCCCAGCGGTAGACTGCAATAGGCTGATGAAGAAGGTTTAATTTACGGATTTAGGAAACAAAGACATAGTCTGGATACAGGGGAAATTTTTCTTTCGATATTGAGTTATTCATTCATTAGAGATTTGTTCAATTTTAAAAAGACATCTATTTAATGTAATACGTTATTTTTTTTCTATAGTTTAATAGAATAAATTGAATTGGTAAAACGTATTTTTATTTTATTATTTTTTTTATCTCATCTTATTAGTCTTAGTAGAGGAAAAATAATAAAAATCAATACAAACCTTCACTCACTCTTTAAATAACACCTTAAACACTTTACTAAAGGGGGGGAAATCAATAACTTAAGTATATTGGACCGACAGTACTACACTAAAAGGCAACTATCCTCTTGAACACCTACAAAGTTAAAGCCTCATTAGACACAAACTTTTTTAAAACGAAATTCTCGCGCTTAAGTTGGTAACTATATTTTGGAACACGTCGTGATGTTGGTAAGCTCGTTTTTCTTTTTAATCTTTAGTTTTTTTATGACATTCGGTTTTGTAATCTGTGCGTGTGGACGGCTGTTGGCGGAGTGCATTTTTTTTTTATTCGTTATTGTAAGATGGCGGATAGAGGGGCGGAGAGGGGGCACGGGGCGGGGGTCTTCGCTATGACGGGCGCCATGCATCTGTAACAAGAGAAAAGAGATATTAATGAGTGTTTTTTGGTGCAAAACGAAATATAGGTAGGTAATACAGAAAAAAAGGTTGGAGTTTATTATTAAGATTTTTTTTCGTCAAAACCATCATTGTACGAAGAATTCAATAAAATATGTCTTAAGAAAATGAATGAACGAAACGACACGTTTATTTGTTTTGTTTTTTAGTTTATGTGTGACCACATTGTTTCAGACGTTTCGTTATATTCCCCTACTTATGTTCTAACCAAAAACAGCAGCACCCTTTCCTCTACATAAAGGTGCAATAACTACACAACTACAAATCTATAGCATGCGCGAATCCGAGTCCCACTTGGCCGGTTATTTGTTGACTTTAACCTTCCCCTACACATGTCTTCTTTAAGAAGGACACTAAGCATGAACACAACTTGTCTAACAACACAAGCTTGTTAAGTGATTTCTTTTAAGTAATAAATAAAATTTTCATTTTCAATTTTCAAGCAGGCCGTAAGCTGTACATTATATATACACATGTTTATGGCAAATAAATGATAGTTATTCTTATTCTTAAGCTCTGGTACAAGCGGTTAAATAACGCAATCCCGGCTTATCGCGGGCGCGGAACGAAAGCGGCAATCATTCACTGCTATCAAGACATCGTATGTACGTATACATTGTTGAGGGCGACACGAGAAATAAATTAGATAAAAATAAATATGCCTCTACAACGCTATCTAGTCTCTAATGAAGTATACGAGAGTAACTTGTGTTATGAGTACTAGACATCTGATAAAGATACTTATATGTTTCTGAATACTTGAAATTAAATATAAAATACTCTAAAGACTTGAACGTACGCTTTCGTGTACATTGAACACCTATTCACTGAAATGAAGAATAAACCGAGTATATACTAGTTACGCTCTTTCAACGCCGTACCAAGTGCGCTGTATGTCTGTTTTGATCGCGTGGTTAACGCAACGAAACTGCATTTGTATACTCGATATGAAAACACTTCATTGTCTGGACTTTAAAAGAGGCTATGACCCCTGAGTTTGTTTTGACTTTTTATCTCAGATTAGTTAGGAAGTGTTGAATTCCGTAAGATTATGTTAAAAAAAACAACATTTCAAAAAGATAACATTTATCCTATTTCCAGAATAAGCTATTTTATTTCAAAATCTTTTTGAAAAAATCTAGTAACTATTTAAGCGCGACCCAGGATTGAAACCCGAGACCTTACACACTAATTGCGGTACCATTAGACCAATCACAGTTACACTTCACTCACTTCACACTCAACGCACATACGACAATCACGTATCGTAGAACAACGGGCACCGTAGCGCTACGGCGTAGAATAACCGTGACCTAATGGCATTGCCGTAGCACCGTAGCAAGTTCAGCCGCTACGGGCCGTGAGTCATCGTTTGATCACCTGCTGTATCACAGCGTTATGTAACATAATGTACTTATTATGGTCATTTTACTTTCTTATGGTATTTGTTTAGGAAATTTTCCTTTGATTTTTTAAGGTGTAGGAGAAATCGGTGTATGTAAGCTCTAAATAATAAGACTTAGGGCTAAAGTGTTAAAAAAGTATTTATTATTAAAGGTATATCATGTGTTGTACACCTTTCCTCAACATTTCCATAACGTCATCTAGTCACAAGATAGATATCCATACTTACACCCTTTCGCTTTTATAATATTAGAGCGATTACTCTCTTACGCTACGCTAGCGGAAGGATAAAACGTGCCTTAAAAACAGCTGACATTCAATCTCATTAAGCCTCAAAAAAACCCTAAATTATTACACGACCTAATACCCAACTCATAATAAAAAAGGGCTCTAATAAATTCTTTCCAAGTACAATAATTCCAGTTATTGACATAATTAGACGAGAACTTACGCTTAGTCATATAAGCGAGGTAAAGACTGTGACTCACCGACTGACTATGCTACGGCTACGAAACGGTAAGGTCAGGGGTGCTACGCCGTAGGTGGTTCGTAGCCGTAGCTACGAAGAAAAAGTATTGCCGTTGAAAACTTCACCACTTCTCAATACTCAATTCTTTATTAGCATTCCATATGTTATACAGGTGGTACATTTTAGTCTAGAATCGATATGGACCCTGAAGGGCACAGCTTAAAGATAAAGTTACATTAACCTCTTAAATGTCGTGAGACTGTTATTGGCTTAAAAGATAATGTCATCATCTCGCTATCATTAATCAGTATATGCAGACGAATAGATGCTAGTAAAAATTCCGCAACTATTTTAAGTTGTGCATTGATAGTAAAGTGAACACTCGAAACTCGTCTAAATGAATAATTAGCTGTTGAGTTTATAAAAACACCTAATTACGTTCACTGTCGAAACGAATCATAAGGAGTATACTTTTTGACGAATTTCTTCTGAGAATCGAACTAAACTACAACAAATATTGTATACTGTTTGAAGGAAGTCATTGATCAAAGCATATTGGTTGCTTCATTATCTGTACAGTCAAGAGCAAAACATGTTTACACGACAAAACAGTTTCAGTAGAGTTCTTATGCGAAATTTCTGATGCTATTATGGAATAATTCTTGAAATTGTAAGCTGAACACATAAAATGATTAATTCGAAAGAAAAATTCACGATTTCATAAATCATTTGACTAAAATTCAAATTGATTGGTCCTGTATACATGTATTTGGTCGTGACTGTACGTATCATCTCAAAACCTTTTAACCCAGTTGGGTGTTTGACTAAAAAAATCAAATTAGTAACGTCATATACTTTCCAAAAAATATAAGATACGTATTTTTTCTTTTATCACGTTAACAAAAAAATAAGGTGATACGGTAAGTTGTAATCTCGTGTGACGTCACATACAAGTACACTTTACTGGCAAGTGACGTTGGTAGCCCGCACTTCTATACGTTTCACCACTTTAGTTGCGTTTTATCTTTGAATTTTTTATCGGGTTAATTAAACAAAAACTACATATTATTTTTTTTTAAATCTACCTAACGGTCTAATTAGATCTTTTTATTCAATAGCCTATTACCCTTCCCAACCAGAACAATAACCTAATTGCATCAACATCCAAAAACACCAATATCTTCACACAAAGAAGCACCCAAGCACTCGAGATGCACGCGTATCGAGCGCGGGAGCGGGTCCTGTCACCCCCCCTCCAGCACGCCCCCTCGCCCTCCCCGCCTCACGTGCAGGCAGTGCACGACCTATATACCGGGACACCGACCCCGCCCGGGACGACCCAGTGAGACCGTTCCCGGTCGCACATTGGGGTAGGTAACATTCGTTTAGGTTGAGGGGGAAAAACTATTTGTGAATGGTATTTAGAACGTGTATCGTTTAAACTGTTTGTTTATTAGCTTACTAGCTGTTGCCCGCAACGTCGTCCGCGTGAATGTCAGTTATAGTTGCAAAAACATTACCTGTCTCTTACGCAGTCGGTTAAAAAGTAGCCTATGTGTTAATCTAGAATATCAGTTAACTCCATACCAAATTTCATCGAAATTGATCTAACCGTTTGAGCGTGAAAGAGTAACAAACATCCATACATCCATACTTACAAACTTGCGTTTATAATATATTACAAACTTGCGTTTATAATATAAGTAGGATTATCTACTCATTTTTGGTTGAAATAACTCTTCAAGTGCAAGACCCGGTCGTACATTGGGGTAGGTAACATTCGTTTAGTTTGAGTTAAGTGAAAACTATTTGTGAATGGTATTTAGAACGTGTATCGTTTAAGCTGTTTGGTTATTAGCTTATTATCCACTCATTTTTGGTTCAAATAACTGTTGAAGTGCAAGACCCGGTCGCATATTGGGGTAGGTAACATTAGGTTGAGTTAAGTGAAAACTATTTTTGAATGAAGTATGTAGTGGTGTTTGTGATGTGTATCGTTTAAGTTGTGTTTATTAGCTTTTTATAAATTTTTGATTGTAATAACTGTTCAAGTGCGAGATTTTGAGTTCATGGTAAGTAAACTGTTGAGATTCCTTTGCGAGTGATGAAAATTTGCTGCATAAAAGGCTGTATCTTCATTTTTACAGCTCCAAAGAAAAGTGGATCTTAGTATTTAATATGAATTCCAACTTGATAACCCCGTTCTTTAAGAAAGAGGTCTTTACAGTCAGTCAGATAGAGGAATAGAATTGACAACAAATGATGCTGTAAAGGTTTCATTTTTATCCTTTCGAGTTATGAAGGGATAAAAAAACGTCTTTTTAATTTTATGTATAGCCCTATGGTTGTCAGTTTTATGGTCAACCAACCTTAGACTCATCAGTTGATTTAACAACAAAATAATTGATTAATTTTCCAAAATCTATGACTTAAAAGTTACAGCTAAGTTAAGTGTACTCAAACGCAAATTGAAATCAGTTAAACAAAAAACAAAACAAAGGTTTCGTAACTACGATATGCGTTAAAAAAAAAACAATAAACAATTCATAGTTCCCAATATTTTAAACTCTCGTTTATTTTATCATCACACAAAGCGGGGGTCGCCGGGGGAGCGGCGGCGCAGGGGAGGGGGGGACCAGTACAGGTGACCTATTTGCAGGATGTAGTCCATCTAGGGTAACTAGGCTATGTAGGCGAGTGGACGGGATTCGGGAACGGGACGGGGGAATTAATTGATGTCATCAGTTTGCTGGGTGTGTTATGGGATGATTTGAAGTGACGATGGTTTTGATAATAGAAGACTTAACGAAAATCGGTTCGCGTATACAGGGTGCAATCTCTAGCCGCTATTTGACGTAACTACATTTAAATTAAAAAGCCTTTTACAATTATCTTTGATTCTCGTGCTGTGATTTGGCCGATTGCATAGTCAAATGAATTGTATTCAATGTGGTGTCTTGTAGCTATTTTGTCTGTGGAGTTGATTAATGTGGTTCGAAAAGCTTTTTGTTATGATTAGATTATGAGAAGAAAAATGCTCTTTCAAATTCGATAAATGCTTTTTTGTCTGGATAAAGGTAAGTTTCCATATACATCAAGATCAAAATGCAATTGATCATCATGCTTGTAGACATGTAGGTAATTTCTGCTTTCAATGATTTCCTGTACCGATTTTCAGACGCATACGCCTGTGACAGTCAAGAATCATTATGAAATATAATGAATGTACTTTTAGAAATCCTCTATGCAACTAGATCTAGAGATTAGAAATTAAGAAAATATTATTTTTAAATTAAATATGGAGTATATTTAATTTAACGCAGTAAAAAAATTTAACCTTTTAATGGTTCCACAGACATTTAATTCACCCAAGAGTCCTCAAAAGTTTCAATATCATTTCGTTTCAAAACTATTTCGCGTATTCATATGACTGTAACCAACATATAAACTACTTAAGTTACACGAGTCACAACTTATAGGCTTAGCACCAAAACACGTAAACCAGGTGTGTATCCCGCAGTGACCTTTACACTGATTCATACAACCTTCACCGAGACCTACACATAGCACACTGTAACTTACACGTGTAGTAATAAACTAGCCTTTATTACAAGGCATTACAGTTCATAATCGCGATGAATTATCACAGCGGTGGACTGTATACATTACCTGTACTATGAGCTTTGAAAATCAAGACTTAATCATAATCCGTGACTTTCTCACGCCATCTAGTCTCAAACTAAGCACAGCTTGTATTATGAGTACTAGATAAGTGATAAACATACTTATACACTTCTAAATACACACATAGTACACATACTATAGATAAATTACACTCACACACAGAACAAATGATCGTACTCATCACACAAACATTTGTCCTGGATGGGAATCTAACCCACGACCTCTGGTATAGCAGTCAGGGTCACTAGCCACTAGACCAACAGGCCAGTCAAAAGTTGTGGAAGTGAGACGCCGCTAAATACGTCGTGCATTGTTGTACTCTGTCTCGCTCCCACGAAGGTAATTGCTATATTTGAGGGTTCATAGTGAAAGGTGGTGAAAGTGTTAGTCATCTTTCCAAGGTTAATTGTGGTAGAGGATAGAGGAATAACTGGAATAAGGTTATTTAGCTCATAATCATACGATTGAGTCAACTTTTATAGTTTTGCTGGATTTTTTTATTTTGCTTGCGTGTAGAGTTTCTTGCAAGTTTTTCTATAGAAATGACATTTAAGAATCGCAGAATTAGAGACATTAAATATCAAGCATTTTGATTTGGCGTGAATCATTTTGCAGTGTGCAAGTGATTGTATTCGTGAAGTGAATGAAAACACCCCAAATTATGGAATAGGATACGATGGGACTGTATCATACTTGCAGAGTTTATATGGCCACTTTCTTGCTCTATTATACATAGATACAATTATATTCTTTATTGCAGACCACATGAGAAACAGATTTACTAGACCGTCGACAGCTCGAAAATACCTACCCTAAAATGAATATAGCAAACATTTGTTACAGACCTACTTTAAAATGAATTATTACCCATTTAATTAGTAGGCAAGCAAAATTTAACCTCAATCGGGCATAAAGAAATTTAGCAAGCTAAAAGTGACCTAAAATTTCTACAAGATTTAACCAAAACTTACAAAAAATCTTGCAAAATACCAAATCCCCATAAATTTCGATTTCTAGATTCCTCTCTCTCAACTGCATATAAAGGACAATAGACAACGAGCTAGGATAGCGCGCGTGTGCAATGCCCTAATGACCCCGTGACCGGATCAAACCAGATCGTTCGGCTCGCGTCCGAGCACGCACGAACTTTGCCGAACGGCCGCCATCTTCATAGGTCGTTAAATTAGACTTGTTTTCATTGTTGTGATTGGTTGTTGAATGCAATGGAGACGAATTTATAGATTTTTAATTATCGGTTGATTGGAAATCTAGTTTGTAGGAAATGTATTTTGATTGGTGATGATTTTTTTAATCTTTAGGTTTTGTATTAGAATATAGCATTATAATAAATGACCGGACCGCTTTCAGCTACGACGGCTACTCTTTTCATAGTATCATTATGTTGTAGTTGGAATAATGCTTTAGTTTTTGTTAGTTTAAGTACCATCTTTTACAAGTGTACTCTCTGCTCTCGCACTCTCATAGGCCGATGGGATTGAATCTAACACGACCGGAGAGAGACCCACGATCCCTCATTTTTACGTGCCTTCCGAAACACGGAAGCTGTAATATTTATTTCTAAAATGCACCCAAAATTCGAAAACTTGGCAGTCCTACGGTCTTACCACAAGGCTATCACAGCTTTAATATATCATTAAAAGCTAATTAATACTTTAATTTTTGTAGGAGGTTAACGCAAATATAATTAAAATTTACGTGTTTCCTTTACAATAGCCTATTATAATAATTTTCCTGTAGGTAAATCTAATTTTATCGAGGATAAAGCGAAAATATTTTACTTTAAATAGTTTAATTTTATGCGCTTGCATTAGTGAATATTTTCCTTAACGCTTTGTAATTTTCCTCGTCAAGGATTAATATCAAGTTAAAATACAATTATTTCTGGATTATGATCTCTATCATACCTCTACGCCTTTTATGAATATACTACACAGTTTTGTACCTGTAGTTATATTACTTTTTTCCAAACTCTGACGCTTACAAATCGCTCAAATGTATTGAACTGACAAGTCACAGTCACGTCACTTGTCAAAAAGGAATGTCATTCATATACGTTCGAAGTTTTCTACCCTGTGCAGCCGCAAGGATCTTTTGTGGATGACATTAAGATGAGGTCGTTAGTGTGCACATTCACAACAAGCATCAATTCAACTCTCTGTCAAAAGTGATAGTTTTTCATATAAGACCCTTTTTTGTCTAAAATATGAGTACAAGTCGTAAAAGTTTAAAAACAAGCTTCAGTTCCGATTTCGGCCACGTGCCAAAAGATCCTTATAGCACTATAATACAAAGCGACATAACTTAAGCCTTGATACAAAACCCTGCAAAATTTTATAGTACCTCTTCACTTCGCAATAACAAATCTATTTCAACGTAAAATCAAGACATTTTCGAGAGCTGACCAAAACGGCCCCGCAAAGGGCAGGCATAGGGTGAATTAATAAAGAGCCAGTGGACGGCGTGGCTCCGGTTATTTTTAGTCTGGAAGTATCGAGCATGCCTGAAAAGATAGGGCAGGTTAATGCTCTGACGTCATATATTGCGTCACTGTAAAACAGTCTAGGAATTAAGTGCATAGTCATAGTTATAGCATTGTAGGTATAGTGAAAGGTCGTGTAGGTAAGGACATTTTAGACAGAACAAAGGTAGAAAAGAAAACTGGATTGATAGCGAAGGACTACTATTACCAGAGAAGACGTGCTGCGTGTTTGGTTAAAATAAACGGGTCGAGTGCGGTCTGATATGTGATACTGAGGGTTCAACTACATACAACGTTGATAAAAGCGAGAGGCATTAAATGAAACCACATATTCTGTATATCATTATAAGGCTACACAACAAAAATCAAATCAATGTAAGCAATATTTTTATAATAACTTTCGTGAGGATGATTCATACTTAAAACGTTATAACGGTTTACTCACGCGTATTTATCGGGATAGCCCGACTAGTTTCGGACCCAACCGGAGCCAACTAGATAACTATGCCTATAAAACTTAGTCACCTAATCAGGAAGATACAGCATGTTCAAACTAAAAAAAAACTAAAAAAAAATCCTGTGACTAAACTATTGCTTATATTGATTTGATTTTTGTTGTGTAGCCTTATAATGATATACAGAATATGTGGTTTCATTTAATGCCTCTCGCTTTTATCAACGTTGTATAAGCTTAAAAAAATTAAAGCAGCATAAAAAATATTAACAAATTAAAACAATTACTGCTTTCAAATCTTTGCATTGAAGGAAATTTGACGATTCACTAAAAAGCTACAGCAAAATACCTACTGGATTCCTGAAGAATTGAAATTGAATATCCATAACCCGACACGAACTAAATTGTAAATTATATGTACGTTACTTTTTTAAGCAGCTTTAAAACACATAACACAGACCTTATTATCTGAATTTAACAAAAAAAACGCAGACAATACTCCCATTCTTGATCACCCCTCTTCCAGCCGCCTATACTTAATACGGAGGGGGAATAAAAAGCACATATACCTATACTATCAAACAATACAATTTTAGCAGCTGGCCATATATACCTGTACCACGATATCTTAATGACAGACCATCATCGCCGTGGAAAAGAGATGCCACTCTACAGCGTGTATCACTCCATCTCGCTTTCACAACGACAATAGTCCTAAATGTAGATATCATGGTAAGCGTGCCTGTCCATCTGTGTGCAAAACTGGTTTCTTTTGACCCTTGATCTCCCTATTTGTAATACGCCGGTAATCTGTCTATACAAAGTAATCAGTCACCATGAATATTAAATTCGCAAATTGATTCGGTAGGAAACCTGAGTTGTGAAGGGGTTCCGCGGTACAGACAACGCCAAAAGAATGATAAAGTTGAAGCATGAAATTACTAGCTGTATCCCGCGATTTTGCCCGCGCGAATGTCGGCTGTAGTCGGGTAAAAAAAGTAGTGTGTTATTCTGGGTTGTTAGCTAACTTCATAAAATACACATCAAAATTGGTCCAACCATTTGAGCGAAAAAAAGTAACATCAATCCAACTATCTTCTATTTTTCAAATTCAAATCATTTAATCTGCAAATAGGATAAATTTTATCACTTTTACATGTCATCTTCTTAAATATGAGCTCGCTGGAATCGACATTTCTTAACTGGCTACCCTAAGAAACGTCGAAACAAACTCAGGGGTCATCGCCTCTTTTAAAGTCCAGATAATAGTGTTTTCACATTGAGTAAAAAATATGCAGGGTCTGGACTGGCCTTTAGACGAAAGAGCCAGATCGATCTGAGGAAACCTGTGCCAACAGGCTATACCTCTTCTTCTATTCACGCCGAGCTTTTCTCAGAAAGTACTACAAATTTGACAATTAGTCCAGTCATTTGGTAGAAAATAAGGGGGTTACCTGGAAAGTTTTCCGGGAGTTTTGAAAATTTGGTATTTTATAGATTTGGATATGCTCTTTTCGAATTTTAACTTTGCTACCTCGTACGACCGCCGCTCGCGCCGCCATTTTGAAAAAATGGCGCCCAAAAACGGTTTTTTGGGAATATCTCCTTTCTGAGGCATTTTACGAAAAAAATAATTTCTACAAAATTAAACTAGAAAAAATTTCCTACACTTTATGTCTTATTCACTTTTTCATAAAATCAATAGTTTTGGGTGTACGAGCACCGCAAAGTATTACTTATTCATCTGCCACCACCACGTGTTTTTTGTATATTTTTCTAAAATGTTCCATTACTGCCGCCGGTTTTCAAGTAAATTGTCACAAATAAAACAATTTTCCGTATAAGAAGCCATAGATCTAAGAACATAATCAACACTGTACGTCAATAAACGTACATTGATGATTCAGTCTAAACTAAATATTTCTCTTAAAATAGCTTCTACCAACAAATTTTTCGTTGAAGTTTCGTTCATAGTCGAGAGAAAGGGCCCGATTCAAAAGTGACATATTACCCTGACACCTACTTCTTAAAAACCGGCGGCAGTAATAGAACAGTAACGCTAAGAACTCACGGAGCGATTTTCTCCCGCGCCCGCCGCGGTGGCGGGCCCGCAGACTCTGTAGAAAGCAGATTTACATGTAAGGGACCCCCCACACTAGCGTCTTTCGAGCGTCGTCGTCGTGCCAGCGTCCGCGCGGCGTCGACGCGACGTCGACGCCGCGGCGACGCGACGTCGACGCGGCGTCAGTTCAACGTTTTTTGTTAACAACGGCGACGCGTTGCCAGCGCCGCGCACGCTCGGCGTTCACAAAAAACGTTGAACTGACGCCGCGTCGACGTCGCGTCGACGCCGCGCGGACGCTGGCACGACGACGACGCTCGAAAGACGCTAGTGTGGGGGGTCCCTAAAACACAAAAGCACAACTCACGACGCGGTTTACGCCCGCAGACTGTGCGATTGTTTGCGGCTCCCGCGGCACCGGCGGGCAACTTGTAGAATCGCGCGGGCCGCGGTCGCCCGCAAGCTCTGCGGTTTGCGCCCGCGCGCTCTGCGGTCGATTGGCGGGCGATCGCAGTGGCGCAGAGGCCGGTCTTGCGTCTGCCGCTGCGGTTGCGATAGTCGCCCGCAAACGTGGCGGGCGATGATCGCGCCCGCAGCGGCTGCGGGACCGCGCGAATAACCGGTCTCGTGAGTTTGGAAATAAATTCGCGGTTCCGCAACCGCTGCGGGCGCGGTAAGAAATCGCTCCGTGAGTTCTTAGCCTTAAGAAAAATATACGAAACACTCGTAGTGGTGCAAATGAACAATACTTTGCGGCGCTCGTACGTCCAAAACTATTGATTTTATGAAAAAGTGAATAAGACATAAAGTGTAGGAAATTTTTTCTAGTTTAATTTTGTAGAAAACATTATTTTAGTAAAATGCGTCGGAAAGGAGATATTCCCAAAAAACCGTTTTTGGGCGCCATTTTTTCAAAATGGCGGCGCGAGCGGCGGTGGTACGAGGTGGCAAAGTTAAAATTCGAAAAGAGCATATCGAAATCTATAAAATACCCAATTTTCAAAACTCCCGGAAAACTTTCCAGGTAAAACTACCAAATGACTGGACTAAATACTCAATTTAAAATTTTATTTTAATTTACATAGATTACAGAATGTTAAGAGAACTAAGTAAAATTAAACAATGTTTAATTGTTCTCTACACGCAATTTCGGAAATCAATGACTAGTTTCCGACTAAAATGAGAGCGTTTCAGCAAGAGCTGATATGTAAAGCGCATAATTAAAGAATTTGCCTCACTAAAGGAATTAAATACACTCCAATTACCAACAGTACCTTTTGCTCTCAGCATTACGGATCCCAAAAAAAAACCTGCCTCTCAAAATCACTGGTGATTAGCGAGACATAGCAGACAGACTCACATCTGTCCGGCAACGGCCGAGGGTTCACACAGCCGGGAGAACAAAGGATCAAGGTTTAAATCCAGACGACCCTCGTGAATTCACAATGAGCGCGATCCGCGATATATATAAAAAATATAATATCTCCTGACCGATTTCGGCCACGGCGGCTAAGTAAGTTACTATGACACCAGCCAGCTATGAGAGACATATTATAGAGCACAAGCTTGTGCTAACACAGGTGCATTCTCTGTTCCTTTACTCTCATAGTCCGATGGGACGGCAATCTGACACGACCGGAGACGGATCAGGCGCAGGACTCCCATTTTTACGTGCCTTCCGAAACACGGAAAAAATAGTCTGCGGTATGAAACAGTTACAGGTCAAACTTGGTATAATAATATCTGGATAATTGTTCTCTCATATAAAGTAGGAACAATCCTTTTGGGCATTCTGAGGTCTTACGAGGTATTGCAAATTCCTAGCAGTTATTGTAAAATATAGTATATTTCGCTTTGCTTAATAATTTACTTCAATCCAACTAAATAGAATTGAATAAAAGAGTAAAGGTTTGTTAGTTGGTTTAAATATTATGGTGTTTAGCTGAATATGTTGAGATTGCAAGCTGACCCCAACATGGATTGGGAAAAAGAAAATTAGAGAACATGTATAATACCTATGAAGAGGTTAGGGATCGCGTCAGCCACTAAAATGATTTGGCGAGGTTTTGAATAAATAAAATTAGTAAATGTTTTAATAATAAAAAAATCACAGTTCGCTTTGCAAAAAAAATGCTGTCTCATGCTGTCTTCATCATTGTCAAGTGGATTGCAGAGACATACATACATTTTAAGACATCACTTAGCTATTTGCTACTACATACTTGTGTTTAAACATAGTCGACAGGACGAAATAGCGTCGTTTTTGAATACTGAACCTTGCTAAGAAGATGATTTATTAAGATTTTGCCTTTGTATTTACTATTAGCCTAATAAGGGGGAACGACGCTTTTAACAGACTGTTGGTCTAACCGGTTCTTTTAAGAATGACAGATTTTGACATACCGGACACTGATTTGCAGACCCCTTCATTATTTCAAATAATGTAGACTGATTCATTCAAAAGAGTTCTTTATAAACTGAAAATAAAAGGAAGATCTCTATTTGACGTATTAATGTCAACGTATTTACTTGTGTCACAGAGCAAAAAAAAAAAAACTAAATCTTTTATGCTAAGCTCCATCATAAATTGTTTATTAGCAATAACTTTAAAACAATTTCCGTAATCAATTCGCATGACATCTACACCGAATGAAGCTCGCTATTTTCCTTAATTTGTTACTAGAAACAACAGTTAACAAGCCCATCATTTTCCAAACCTCGAAGAGAGCCGCTGAACCAGAAAGTATTTAACACATGTCGGTGCAGGAAATGCCAGCGCTAAACAGACGCCTACGCACACACGCACACAAGGTCACGATACGTCAAATACATATAGTTATGTTACACACACACTAACACGTTGTGACGTCACTTTACATGTCATAGTGAGGTAAAGAATTGTTGACAAATTATAGAAATACTAAAGATTGAAAAGCCACGATAAAATGCAATAATTTACAAGAGAAACAGTCTTTTTTACTAAAACGGTGTTTCCGTTAATAATTACGTCGTCGTTTAACAATTTTTTTAAAAGAGAAATTCATACTAACCCAGAAAAATATACCTTTTATTACGAAAATCCAAAAAAAACTTTATAAACTTTAAAGTTTTCTCATCCCACTTCACTTACAATTTTAGTTCACAAAACACAAAACTGAAAATCCAATTTTCCTAGTATGTTAAACCAATTTAGGTAAAATACAAAAGTGTACGAAAATTGCCGAAATGTATACTAACCCAGAATCACACACCTTCAATTACGAAAATCCAAAATAAATAACTGTTCACAAACTTTTAAGTTTTTGGTCACCACACTTCACTTTATAATAATTATAGTCCATAAAACACAAAATCGAAAATCCAATATTCCTAATATGTTTAACCAATTTACGTAAAATACGGAAATATCCGAAAATTGCCGAGTTTTCCCGAAGCAACGACCGGGTGTTGACTGCAGGGCGGCGCGGACAATACTGAATGCAGAATAGTTAACCGGCGGGTTCCCAGTATTCATAATACAAGGGCGGGAATATCTGACAATGTACAAAGCCAAGTTGTTTAATAAGTGTAGTAAATTAAAAACGGAGAAGATACAGAGAGTTGAAATGTCGTGTAACGTCACATCTAAATGCAATTTTGATTTATAAGTGACGTTTTTAGCCCCCGCTTTCACACGATTATCCATCTTTGATTCGTTATATTTACGTATTTTTTAATGCTTTCTTTAAACGGTTGTTTGTTGGTAGTGCATGACATTACCATGCTAGTCCAGTGTGCATAATCGCAACAAGAATCAACTCATTCGTCTTTCAATAGCGATAGTTTTTCACACAGATAGAATATTCTATATTGCACACTACATGAAAAAACAGATTTGACAAACATAAAAGTTACATATACGACGGCATGTGGTGTCCGGATATAAAGAATAGCACCACCCCATATCTTCCACTGGGTGTCGTAAAAGGCGACTAATGGACCTTAAGACCCAGTGCACTGTACCAAGCACCTTGGGTCACCCGAATGGTGGCGGGTAAACAACCAACAATCGCATTCCCAAAGAGGGTTAGTGTCAGGCAGGCGGCCGACTATAAAACCATAGCCAAAACTTTAAGCAACATGTCTAGAAGACGTGTTGCGCCGACCCCAAGTGAAATGGGATAAGGGCAGGGGAATGATGATGATGACATATACGACGGCATTAGTTCCGATTTCGGCCACGTACCAAAAGATAGGTTGCACTATAGAGTCGTAAAAGACACTTCGCTGCTTAGAGACTTTTGAAGCACTATCCAGTCATATGGAATAATACTTAGCAAAGTGATTTTCTAAAGTGTCTATTTATAAAATATACAGTACAATCCGCTTGACAGAGATATAGACAGCCAGACACTTAAATAAGTGTAACAATATGCTGTGCGTTTGTTAAACATCTTTTTTACGTAGCAACTAGGTTGTTAGCAAAATTAAAATCAAAACTCATTTATTCAAATTAGGCTACATTGTAGCCCATCGCCCACCCTTCACCGCTTCCTATGATCTTGCTAAGGCAGAAGAAACTAGCTAAGCAATTTGGCTCTACTTAAGATATTAAAACTTTATGACAGTGCGATTCATTATGGTCTCGTCAAGGAACATTTTACATAAAAATGATTTTAGTGAGACTGATCCTTGCAATGAGAACAATGTATGAAAACATATACGGTGCGCGTGATTGGTCTTAATTGCTGTTATCGTAACAAATATAAAACTATTTATAATCGGCAACAGAAAAAAGATTAAATCATTTTAACATTTAAATAATAGAATTTGGGTTAATTACTGCATGTTTTAACAACGTTTTCATTTATAACTTTAATCTTACAAAATCAAATACTTTAGCACGAAATTTTCACGAAAGTCTATTTTTAGAAAATCTAATTATAGTTAATTAGTATTTTATGAACAACACTAAATTTATTCAGGCTATATAGAGCAATATAGTAGTTTAAATTTTACAAGGCTATTTTTCTTGTACAGAGGACGAACAGACATTGGTCCTAACATTACTTATATTACGACCATACCAAACAAAAAACTGGCCAAGTGCGAGTCGGACTCGCGCACGAAGAGTCCCGTACTACCATTTATAATAGAAAAAGCGTCACCTGTTACCGTTTATAATGTGGAGCAAAAAAAAATAACGAAAAAAAACACGTTTATTGTATGGGTAGTATTTGTTATAGCGGCAACGGAAATACATCATTTGTGAATATTTCAGCATTCTAGCTACCACGGTTTATGAGATACAGCCTGGAGACAAACAGACAGCGGAGGCTTAGTAATAGGGTTCCGTTTTACCCTTTAGATACGGAACCCAAAAAAAAAACAACATAAAAACGACAGTATTTACACTAGGAATTCCTCAAATCATCTCATTTTTAAACAACACGGTGACCAACACAAGGTCACACACACAGACACACACACAAGCATAAAATCGTCATCCTCAATGAATCCCACCAGTTTCGTAATAACTCACTTTTGGCATACCCGACAACATTGGGGAATTTATTTTTATATATTTATTGTGTAAACATACAACACGGTTTCACATTTAAGGTTTGGAAGACAATGAGGGAGGCCTTTGCCCAGCAGTGGGATTTTAGACAGGCTTCCTTAAACAAAAACATAATATTCAACACACCAAGTTAAGAAGCTGTAACAGCTTTACAACATAGAATAACGTAAGTGCGACGTGTCGCGGGTTCGAACCCCGCGTGGAGCCAGACTTTGAGCGTTCTACAAATGCTTGTTCTGAGTCCGGGTGTCTCTGTGTATGTGAATTGAATATTTTAGGCGAAAACGGGACTTATTCGCGATACAATTCGATATCTCTTTTCTTCGATCGAACGACCCGATCGAAACATCGAGAGAAAAGAAATATCGAATTGTATCGCGAATAAGTCCCGTTTGTCGTCTAAAATATGTGTACAAGTCGCGGAAGTTTGAAATTATTAATGTGAATTGTAACCGTCTGTAAAACTCCCCGCGATACAAGGATTAAATTTATTGGTATTTTTAAAAGAGAAAGACAATAGCAGTTTTGAAAAAAGACATTATTTGTCGTGCATTATTTGTCATAAACCCTTATTTGTCATGCTGTGCCATCATTGTCAAGCTGAATGAAGAGAGCAATAGACATTTTAGAACGTCACTTATCTAAATGTAATTCTTGCGTACTGTTAAAATGCTCCTTCACCGTGTAATGTAACATTTTAGAATCGACTTCGAGCATTACATTATAATACTACCTTTCTAACTGACGAGCATTCGCGTGTAATATAACATTATAGATTCGACTTTATGCATTAGCTTTTATACATACATACATAAACGTCACGCCTCTTTCCCTTGGGGGTAGGCAGAGATCACATCTTTCCATCTGCTACGATCCTGACATACCACTTTAGCTTCATCCACACTCATCAGTCGCTTCATACACGCTCGTCGGTTTAGGGTAGGGTACTCCTGATCAGACCCTTTTTGAGGACTTTCCCTATTTGGTCATGGAACGTCTGTCGTGGTCTTCCCCTCCCAACAACTCCATTCAAACTACAGTTTTTTTTTAAGCTTTTATAGTTCATATTTAATTAATTGTAACACATGACACGCGAATGCTCGCGATGAAGAAGCGCCTTAAAAAACTTCTAACTTTTAAAGTTTTTCACAAATACATAAATGACGATTAAATAAAAAGGTTAACCGACACTGACAAACGGTGATAGAAAACATCGTAAGATCTGGATATTATCGGAGTCCCAAATCAAACGGTTTTCGCGTGCAGTGATTAATATCTGTTCCTTTTGTGTATTTAAATAAACGGACATTTACTGGAACTATCACTTCAACCTTGTTGGTTATACTAAGAGGTTTTAAAGCTAGCGTTGTTGAGGGAAAGAGATAGCAATATAGTTTGCGTAGCGGCGTCTTGCTTATACACCGACAGTCTTGCTTGAGCTTATAATAAAGAGACTCTTACAAAATAATTTACACTAATTCAGTGAGTGATATAAGGGGAAGAGATGAATGCATGGATAAAATCTTTTGAGTAGAAACCACTTAATAGTGTAGGACTGGGTGTGGGATGAAACTCATGTGAGTAAGATAGTGATGAGTATGAATGTTGATGGATAGAGAGAAGGGGAAAGCCAAAGAAAGATGAATGGATTGAATATGATATGAATAAAAAAGGTTAATTTTATCTGATAGACCTTTCTTCATCGTCGCCATTTCTAAACCTACCTTAGGGCTGGCTTTCTTTTTATATACTTAGCTGAAATTGTATTTTATATGCTGTAGTACTTAATACTAAAAGTTAGATAGACGCAGAAGTGATAGCTAGAGTCAGCTCTACGCCGTCCCCTTTCCTTTAAAGCAGTCTTTACATTAGGCCCTTAACAAAACCATCTATTGGCTAAAAGGGGGAGAATCGAGAACAAATAGGAGTAATTAACGATCTAGTTCATACCGAGAGGATATCTGCATGTAGTACTGTAGTAGAAGTCGTTGTTCCGATGACGTCACGGCATTTCGCCGGTATTTTTAGCACGTTCAGCGGCCGCCGTGCGTGCCAACTATGTATACGTGGTAACACATCACGCTGATGCTCCTAGGGGTCCGGTAGTAATGTAACAATAATAGTGGTAAGTGCCAAAATTACCAACGAATGGTTTCTTAAACAAAATAAACAAGGCAGACCCAGGCGGAGATGGCGAGATGACCAAGATTCGATTTCACCAAACTGATCCCCTACGGCTTTTAAACAAAGAAACAAGTGGAAGAAGAGTAGGGAGGCTTTTTCCTAGTAGTGGGACGTTTTAGGCTAGTAATAATAACAATTAATCGATATAGCTAGGTTCGCTGGAGGTGCTTTGATAAAGGATGCACAATTGGGAGGTTAATGGCAAAAAAAAGCGGTTTATACACAGTAGTGGTTGATTTTGGTTTGAACAGATGATGATGAAGGATCGCCACGTTCATTGGACTATAATGTGCAACATGCCGTTAATTCTCCGTGTAGGACAAGCATGAGTGATCCACAAAACTTTGTTTTAAGTCTAGGTGTCTGCGACGTGATTAATAAGACATTGAAAAGTTTGTGAAATCCCCCGTGATACACGGGTAATCGTTTATAATTGCATCGCTGTTCTAATATGAAAAAACTGTTTACTCCTTACTAGAAAATAAACCTGAAAGGGGGATTAGAAACCAATTGATCTGGCTTGTTTACTAGATAAAGGTGCTTTCAATTTCCAATTATTGAACTTCTTAAATATTTTTAACAATATTTTGCTTTACTTTTAGAGGTATATGTAAAATAACAGACAAGCCCCTGTTATCCCGAATTCTAATCAATTTAATCTGTTGTCAGATCAAATGATCACGACTGCGATTGTTTAACTACAAGACTTAAAACTAATCACAGAGCTTACGATGGAAATTGTCAGTCTGATTCCTATTTTTTATAAGAAGAAGAAATTATAAATCGACTTTAAAACTTTTTGGAGATGCCAAGCAATGAAAATGCACCTTTTTTTATAATACTTGAAGAGTTCTTTCGATTACACCAAATAGGTGCCAAACTTAGTAATGAAAATGCAATAATTTCTCTTACAATATTTGTAGAGATCTCACCAAGATTCCATCAACAGATCCCGACTTTAGAACCATTTAAGAAGATATCCTTTCCAACAAAATATTTTCAAATCAGTTGGCAAACGATAAAGTTACGCACGACAAAAAACAAACATTTAAGCTGAGAACTTCCTTCATTTTCAGAAGTCGGTTAAAATTGCTACAATCGTTACTGATTGGTAGGCACCACTACCCCAGTCACAAATTTGCAATACAATACGCCTCGGTTCTACGCCATTATGTATTGACCCTTCGTGACGAATCAAACGTGTAGAGGTCACCCGATTATCAAGGTCAAGTTGTGCTGGTCACAGCTATTTGTTGGATTACTGGTCATTATGATGTTTCAGAGACCTTGTGTGGAATGGCTCGTGGTATACTTGTGAAGTTTTAACCCTTAATGTTTTTTACAATGTATACAGAGGTTTTATATTAGGATCATCATCGTTTCCCTGCCCTTATCCTAATTATTGATTGGGGTCAGCGTAGCATGTCTACTTCTTCCACACATTCCTATCTGACGTCATCTCGCAAGCAACACTCTACAGCCAAATTATCATTTGCATGCATGAATGCATTTATTTCAATTAGGAATTTGACTAAAAAAAATCTAACTGGACAAGTCGAGATGATTTCAAAAGAAAATTGGGTACGTATTTTATTCTAAAACATACCGAGATATAACGAATCAACGACGGTAAATCGTATGGAAGTGGAGGCTAGTAACGTCACTTGTCACAACAGACCATTGGGACGATACGTCACGCGAGATTTCAACTCACGGTATCGTCTCTATTTCTTAACCGATTTCAAAAAGGAGAAGGTTTTTCAATTAGACTGTGTATACACGCATTTTTATTTGCTCGATAAAAGAAAAAAAAAACGTGTTGAAAACTTTTTGTCAATCCATCTGAAGGACTTGCGAGTTTTTTCAAATACCCAAGTTCAATACAGAATTGTGGAATCAAGAATCGTTACCGAATAACAGTGTCCGACTTTCGAAATAGCAACATTCCTAAAAAAGCTCACCTTCAATGGCATACCATACCACACCATGTAATTTAACAAAATAACAACACAGTAGGAAGAGAGGTATGGTAAAAATTAGTCATAGTATGGCTGGATGCCAGGCAACTGTCACTGTATCCACGTAATAACGACACGAAACATGTCACCGGACACGTGCCGTGAGCATTCACACGAAACGTGCAAGGTTAAGCTACCCCGGTCGAGGATTGGAAAGTGATGGGTCGCAGAAAGTTTAGCGTACATTTTTTGTTGGTTATAAAATTTTGTCGGTTTGTTAGCTATTGAATAAGAGATATATTATTGTAAACAAACGTTAAAGTTGTTACGCTAAAGTTTGTTATAACAAAATTTGTGCTGGCTTTTCTTTTTGATACAGGTATGGGACTTTGTAGTACTATATTTGTGACTTTAGCATTTTGTACATTCAGATGCCACTTCTTAAAGTAAGACCGTCGCAATTTGGTATTTGACTAAACCTCATTCTTTATTTACGCGATAAAAGGAAAAAAACACGTACCCATTGTTTTTTGGAAACTTATCTTTTGGACCGAATGGATTTTTTTGTCAAATTATCGATTGTGTACCCGGATCGGATCTGCGCCTCATGTATCAAAATCCATAACGGTTCTATGACCGCAATGCCACCACGACGAAGGCTTATTTAGTTTTTTCTTCATATACCCAAGAAGACCCCTAATTTAGTATACCAGCAAGAAAACCAGTTTCACATTACATTACGCTGCCAGTATTCAGTAGTCAGACGTGCCGCGGTAGTTAGGATTTCGTTCATAATAGTTTATTGCGATGTAGAGCAATAAAGCTGATGCGATATAGCAAACTCTGACGGCTCCTGTTGATAGATAGCTTTTACGCGGCATTTCCGGCGTTTACTGGCTAGTGATGGGACTTACTCGATCGAATTTTATCGATACTTATTAAATTAAACATCGATTTTATAAAATAAAGGCTGGTTAGCGGCGCAAGATAGATAATCGTGGAAGGACTTAGGGGAGGCCTTTGCTCTGTACTAGGACACTACAGGCTAGGAAAAGAGGCATTTTGCACGCTAAGTTATAGAAAATATTATAGAAAGTTACTGTGTAGAGTAACAGTGTTCGAACGCTTAAAAAAACAATAAATAATTAAGCTCTGGTTTCTCAAACGCTGATCAGCCCAAAAAAATGTTAATCGTCAGTAAAATCTTATGTCAAGCTCTGTGATTGGTTGTAAGTTTTATGGTCAACCAATCACAGTCGTTATCAGATGGTTTGACAGCAGATTCAATTTATGGGGTCTTGGTTTGCAAATTGTCAACAATCGATTGACTAATCGCCGAGAGCGAAGCTAAGACTATAATCTTACTCAAAGTTGTAATCTAAATGGAGCATAGAGTAAAAAATATCGATAAGACGAACGAGAATACAGTTTCATCACTAGCACATCAATGACTATGCTTTTGAATGTGATGTAACTATAACGATATTCAGTTTTTAATACTGCACACAATACATCTGTTGTTTCCAACATCCCAAGAAAATGGCGTGACTAATAAAATTATTCAGTTTGATACATTTGCTAGTTCATGAGGAATCATGAGCTCATGTTGATGTTTGACTATTTTAAATCTACTATTTAGTAGACTAACGAAATGCCCCAGCTTCGCACGGGTGAAGTACTGATGTTAATGTCTCCTGACCGATTTCGGCCACGGCGGCTAGTGTTACTATGGCACCAGCCAGTTACGCGGGGCATATTATAGTGCACAAGCGTGTGCGCAAACACAGATGCACTCTCTGTTCCTTTACTCTCATAGCCCGATGGGACGACAATCCGACACGACCGGAGAGAGATCAGGCGCAGGACTCACATTTTTACGTGCCTTCCGAAACACGGAAGCTGTGATATTTATTTCTAAACCGCGCACAATATTCGAAAAGTCGTTGCGCGCCAAGGGGATCGAATTCGACACCTTTGATCACAGCTTAAATACTGATGTATTATACATATGAACAATCCTCTTGAATCACTCTATCTATTAAAAAAGAACCGCTTCAAAATCCGTTGTATAGTTTTAAGCGAACACACAGACAGTTAGACAGCGACTTTGTTTTATACTATGTAGTGATAATGTAGTTACTTACTTTCTTGATTATTCTAAGACACTACAGACAAACGGTGAAGGAAAACATCGTGAAGAAACCTGGATTGCAATTATTGTAAACTGAAATCGCCAATTCGCAGTGAGCTAGCCAGGTGATTAAAGCTCATTCCTTCCTTGCATGAGAAGAGGCCTGTGCCTAGCAGTGGGACGAATGTAGGTTGATATTACAGGCATGAGCTTCTAACGAACTTTCTTTTACACGCACATAATTTAGAAGCAGATAGAAAGAATGTGGTTTTTTGGTTCAGCCGTGTTTCTTACAGTAATAAGTATAAGAATAATCAGAAATTCAAAGATTACGGTGGAATAAATAAACTTACACAGGTTAGGTAACCGACGGGCGTGTATGAAACGATTGATGAGTGTGGATGAAGCTAAAGTGGTATGCCAGGATCGTAGCAAATGGAAAGATGTGATCTCTGCCTACCCCCAAGGGAAAGAGGCGTGACGTTTATGTATGTATGTATACAGGTTACATACATGTATTTGCTCGTGACTGTACATACCACCTTAGAAACACCATGTATATAGTATTGACGTGTGTGTGACGTCACTCGCCAGATCCCGCACTAACTGCAAGTTTATATTTATGTGTTACCGTACGTTAGAACACTACTGCTCTGTTCTCGAGTAGGCAACGGGAGAATTAGAATAAATGTTATAGATAGATAGTTATTACAAGTATTGTTCTACAATCTAGTGTCACAATGTTTGTTATCGTACTCCTCTGAAACGGCTAAAGGTTTTTTAGATATACAATTATAAAAAAAAAAGAAAAATATTTGTGCAGTTGAAGAGTGAAAATCTATACTAATATTATAAAGCTGAAGAGTTTGTTTGTTTGTTTGTTTGTTTGTTTGTTTGTTTGTTTGTTTGAACGCGCTAATCTCAGGAACTACTGGTTCGAATCGAAAAATTCTTTTTGTGTTGAATAGACCATTTATCGAGGAAGGCTTTAGGCTACATAATATCACGTTGCAACTATTAGGAGCGAAGAAACAATGGTAAATGTGTAAAGAAACGGGGAAAATTTTTCATCCTTGAGGGCTTCTGTTGCGTGCGCTGCGAAAACGGTTCAAGATACACACAATATATGTATGTAAGAATTATTCCTATTGAAATGATCTAAAAAAATGTCCGCGACAGTATATGTCTATCTTTTAAGATTAACTCACTAGAATCGTTTTTATGGTAATCAAAATAGATCGAAATTAATGCATCAACGCACAGCCCAAACTACTGGACGGATCGGGCTGAAATTTGGCATGCAGGTAGATGTTATGACGTAAGTATCCGCTAAGAAAGGATTTTGATAAATTCTACCCCCAAGGGGATAAAATAGGGGATGAAATTTTTTATGAAACTTTGTCAAAATTAAACCGATCGGGCTGAGACTTTACATGCACGTAGGTACTATAACGTAGGCCGTTAATATACCGGTAATATACCGTTAAGAAAGATTTTGATAAATTCCACACATAAGGGGATGAAATAGGGAATGTTTGTAGAAATCTTCTTAGATTTTTGACTAGCCATGACTATAAACAAGTCTCAGGGGCAAACTCTCAAATTTGCGGGTATTGACTTGAGAGAACATTGCTTCTCTCATGGGCAGTTCTATGTTGCTTGCTCACGAGTAAGTTCTCCCAGTAGCTTGATAGGTTTAGCGCCAAATGACAAATTAGTTAAGAATATTGTGTACAAGGAAGTTTTTTAGGCCCTAATTTTTACACTAACTTGCTAAACAATAATACTTCCTAACGCGTGCGAAGCCGCGGGCAAAAGCTAGTACTTAATATTCGTAGGTTTTTTTTAGACATTATATAAATGTTTTGTAAGTTTGGGCATAGGTGGTAGGTAATTTTTGTATAAATGCATTACAAGGTGATAAGAGTAGCCATTTTCAGAAATATTTACATGACAAAACAACGTTTGCTTGAACAGTTACTTAGTATTTGTATTTATTGTAACTAGCGACCCGCCTCAGCTTTGCACGGGTGCAATACTTATGTAATAAAATTATGCACCTAAATATTCTAAACAAAACGAATCAAAATCCATTCAAAATCAAAAGGTTTTTCAGGCACTTTCAAAACGTTACTGTCTCTAGTTGCGCGGTTCCAAAATGTCATTGCGCAGATTTGAACACCTATAGAAAGAGAAAGACGCGGGAAGCGATTTTGTTTTGTACTAAGCATGATATAATATCGACAAGACAATATGTCAAGTACAAGGTACTGTCTGCCTAAAAGTTTATTAGATAGCTATTCTCCTAACTTTCATTAGGTATAGTATACTGTTCAGCCTTATCTCTGAAAAGGTTTTATTATCTATTTAATGGACATTACCAATATTTAGTCATCTGACGGTGCGGTTAGATGACTAAATGTTGGCCTTCGTACAAGCTTCATAATGTCAAGGACGTTTGAGTCACCAGCCGGTTCATTATAAAGGGTGGGCAGATGTAACCCCGGCGTTATTAGAGGAAGGTCAAAGGTCACACTTGGTACAATGGAGTTATTGGAAAACTAATTTTTTAGAAGGAGTGTAGTCTGGTGCAGGTAAGACAAGCTCTGAAGGAGAGGATAATAGTTTTGTAATCCAACTAATATTATAAACTTTCGACTGCATCGATAGCCGAGTGGTATAGGCCACCACGCCAGATACCACTGGACGCGAAGTGTCGCGGGCTCGATCCCCGCGTAGAATAAGAATTTGTGTGTTCCACTAACGCTTGTTCTGAGTCTGGGTGTCTTTGTACATAAATAAATATATAAATATGTTGGGACAATATATTTATATTGTCCCAAGATATGTGAATTGAATGTCTGTGAAACCCCCCGCGATACAAGGATTAAATTAAGATTTAGTGCGGGGGTCGTAAAATAAAGCTCTATAATTTGTTAGCATGGTTGATAGACATTGTTAATCATTCACTCTCAAACGGCTGGAGCACAATAGTAAAATTTGATATGGAGTTACCTGACACCCTTATTTTTCTCATAGTGTGTTAGTTACCATACTCCTCCGAAACGGCTGGATCGATTTTTACCAAATTTTATAAGCATATTCAGGTAGGTCTGAGAATCGGCCAACATCTATTTTTCATCCCTATTTTTTTTTCGCGAACGAATTAACGATGTCAAGTAACTAAGTTTTTATATGTAAAGTTTTCAATCTTTTTAGCGCGCTTGTGCCATACAAACTCGTAAAGGTCGTATCGCACGTGTTAGAGACTAAAGTCGTCTGATATCAGACGTGTTGCCCCGTGTACAAGGGCCCTTACGCCTGACCTATAAGTAATGAGTAATGAACTAAACCTGACCTTGCTTGTCTGATTTTCGTACTAATCTTGTTATAAATCATTCGTTTCCGAGAAAGGTTTCGTTGTTGTAAAGGCTGGCCGTAAATTTAGGTATTTAGCTGTAAATAAATAATAGTTATCAAAGAATCAACGCCCTCTCTTAGAAAAAATATTGAAACAAATATAGTGCCCAGTCTCCTGGGCACGTTTCCCGCCATTGACTGAGATGACGATATATTTTTTGACGCTTTGTAAATATGATATTTTAAAGTTACATAAGTTTAGTTTAATATGTCGATATTTTTTGTTTAGTATAGTTACTGTCACACATTGTACTGTAGTTTAGTGTTTTTTTTTAATAATTGTAGCTTATAATCTATCTAGCTTTACCATAAAGTGCCAATATATTTAATAATATCCTAGTAACTTTACGCGAAAGTTTGTAAGTATGTATGGATGTTTCTTGTTCTTTCACGCTCAAACGGTTGGACCAATTATTATAATTAACTTGGTAAGAAGTTAGCTGTCAGGTTCCCTAGATTAACACATAGGCTAACTTTAAACCGACTACGTCAAAGGGGCGTGATGTTTTTGCAGCTTAAATCGACATTCGCGCGGGCGAAGTCGCGGGCATCAGCTAGCAAAAGGTATAATAAATAATAATTATCAAAAACCAATACAGTTTTGAATTCAATCCAATAATAAAAACAATGGTGCTAGTAAAAATAACAATATGAAGGAAAAAAATACTTTTATTACAAACTTGTTACCCCAATAAATACTGATGTATTATACATAGGTACCTAATTATAAATCCTTCTCTTGAATCACTCTATCTATTAACCGCTTTAAAATCCGTTGCGTAGTTTTAAAGATTTTAGTGAACAGACAGACAGCGACAACTTTGTTTTATACTATGTAGTAAAGATTAACTTAAATTCAATTTATTAATATTGATTTAACTTATCAATACACGGTTTCGCTAATTATGGCCGTATGACGTCAGAGTTATAATTAACAAAATATAATTAGATTACAGTTTCAATCTACTCTATGTAGCCGCTAACTAAACTGAGTTAATTGTGTAAATTTTGTTCCATAAACATTTATCATTAGGGTGTGATTGAATTTTGTACAAAAAAACTATTGAGAATAAAAACCAAAAGAAGTTTAATAATTTTTCATATAAGTTACAATATTTTGGAAAATGCCTCTTCAATACATAATACAAAAACAAGTTGGTTCCCGCTGTCTATCTGTTCCTATGTATGCTTAGATCTTTAAAACTACACAATAGACTTTTGTTGCAATTTTTTAATACATAGAATGTTTCAAGATGAAGGTTGATAAGTATAATACATCAGTATTGCACACGTGTGAAGCTGGGGCGGGTTGCTAGTCGCTTAGAGAAAGAACAAGCATTGAATAATATGCTTGCTCACTTGTGGGCAAGTTAAAAAATCAATACTATGAGTCATTAAGCTGTTAAGCCAGTGAAATTGAACCAATGGCAAACGGGACAATATTTTGAGCATATCACTGATCAGTAAATTCAATATGCACTAGGAAAAAGGTGTGAATTTGGGCTACTAGAATAACATACATGAACTCTGGAATGTTAAACTGCTCTGGACTCTACCAACTTTTACAATACAAGGGAGTACATGACCTTAATGAATATTGGTTTAGAAAAAATGACACATTGATATGAATAAGTTAAATAAGTTTACTATCCGTGTGCTAAGCTATGGCACCGACAACATTTCCACATAATATTCTTGCCTGAAGTAACAGAGGTCAGAGCTCTGAATGCTAAATGAAATTAAACTTTTTAAGCAAATACTCTAGAAATTAAGAAAATAAAAATAATGCTATCATACCATGCTATTGTGAAAAGACTGTTTTGTTAGACTGAACAGTTTTGCTCATTCTGCCATCTCTATAAAGGACGGCAAATACCTTTAGAATATAGACAGGCCATTAGGACATAATATTTTTCTAGTTCATATTAGAAATGACACTTAACAACAAACATCATTTTATTTTATGTTACTAAGAAGTTAGTTTGGTACCGGGGTAACTTTATCAGATTTAATATAGATCGCAAGAGTTTCAAAATAAGTCAAACAGTTTAAAAGTCATTAAAATGTAGCAGAATGCAGGTTGATTTGATTTATAATCATTCTTTTTGTGGTAATGTAAATAATATAGACTTAAATGTTAAATATTATAGACATATTTCACATCAAAAAATAAATATAATATACTTTTGTTTAGATACCAAACAACTTGTAACAGTTGTAACTATTGATTTTTATCAATTAGATTTAAGCTTGAATGTTTGTTAAACTAAGCTAATAAGAATAATTTTAGTACTTTTTAAATTCAATGAGTACTTTTTATGAGAGTTAGAATTTTTATTTAACTATTTGTATACCTACCTATCGTGTATGTAAACATAAGAGTTTTCATTAAAAATTAATGATCTAATCGTTAAAACCTGACTAGTATTTGGCCAGCAAGTCATCGTACTGTAAATTTATAAAAACAAATGCTCTACTTACGCAATTTAGCCGTCTTCACATGCGAGTAATTCATTAACACGGAATCTGTAATCACCCCCGATATATATAGATTGAAATCGCCGTCCGAAATAGACAACACGTTAACCACCAAACACACCAGATATAATACGGTCACATTATCTCCGGAATGTAAAACAAAACAAGATGTATTGTACAGATCGCACTCAACGAAAATTCAGAGGGAAACTGCGAAAATAGTCGATTTTCCTTTCAGGTTTCGACCACCATTGTACACTCGCGTTTTATTGTCCACTAATACATTATCCAGATTATTTTAATTACCACAATCGTCCGTTCATATATGGCACTCATGCCCGAAAACACCTCGTCCTTATAATTTCACAAATTCAACTCGTTTTACCATTTCACTGAGTAAAATGATGTGACTGTAAATGACATGAATTTTTGACATGCGCACTATGGGTTTCTAGCTAGCGACATCTAGCTTCTAAAATGGCATTATTTAGTAAGCTAGTGATCTGAACACACAAAGGAATATGCTATTCGATACAAGATGTCGCTACTGTGTGAGAATAAAATAGGTTAGTCCACTTTCCACGAGATGTCGCTATTATAAATTAGTGGTCTGTCGCAATTAAAATCTATTACAATTAGTGGTCTGTCGCAATTAAAATCTATTATTAAGAATTAATTCTACCTTACTAAGTTACCTAACTCAAGATTACTGACTGCAAGATTGATAAGAACACAATTAAATTTCCATTTATAAATAATCATCCACGTAAAAAGCATAAAATCGTAATTCCGATGTAATTACTTAATCCGATAAACAATTAAAAGTCCACAGCTACAGTAATAATTTAGAACAATGAGTCTTTTCTGTATTTGTTTGTTTTAAACAAGTTTGTCGTAAAATAATTGTCTGCCACAAAGTCAAACGTATCATGAGAGCGAATCAAACTCGCATATTTGTCCCAAAAATACGAATGACCCAAGAACGCGTGGTCGGGGCCATAGACAATAAAATGTAGATGCGGCATTTTTTTTTACGTTCTAATAAGTTAATGTTAACCTACCTTACGTTAGTCGACTCAATATAATTTAATAACAGTCTATCTAGTAAGAAAAGCCTGTTGGCTTATTCCTGAAAGAATCAAGTGATGACTCAATCGAGTACTCGAGACCTGATATTAGCGCTAATTCGTACAGTGGCACGAGTTGGAACTACGCTCGATCGAGAACCAGTATGTACCAAAATTTGCTTGATTCTGTTTGGTTCCATAGTAGTATTTTAGGAACGAATCAAGAACCGCATCAAAATTTAAGATAGAACCAGACCAGTTCCAGAAGTTAGAGGGCAGAACTCAGACTATTGCAATTTTTGCAATATTTATTACAATGTAGTAATGCAGCCTGTCTCCTGGGCACGTTTCTCGCCATTGACGGAGAAGATAACATACTTTTGACACTTTGTAAATATGTTATTTTATAGTTATACAAATTTAGTTTTAAATGTACATATGTTTTGTTTAGTATACTTGCCACACATTGTACTGTACTATCAAATATACGCTAATAAAAACCTACAACCTCCATTTCCTTTCGTAACTCCACGCCTTGGGGACTAGTTAGTTCTACGAACGCGTGCAGGTAGGCTGACGTCACAGACAGACACACAAACACACATACGTCGCCTACGCTCAGAATGCCTAACTTATTATTACTAACTTACATCTCAAGTTTGTTAACTTGAGATACTCTGAAGAGTGGGCAAAAAAAAATTGCATATATACGGTCGAATTGAGAAAACTCCTTTTTGGAGTCGGTCAAAAAGGGGGCAATCTATATTTTTTTGGTATTTCCAATGCAGCTATAGAGGTACAAACGTCTTTTAGCACGTGGATGACATTAACATGAGGGCGTTGGTGTGTTTATTCGCAAGCATCAACTTAACTGTCTGTCAAAAGTGATAGTTTTGCATATGACGGTATTAGTTCCGATTTCGGCCACGTGTCAAAAAATCCTTGTAGCTTTATAGGTATTGTACTTTTCTTGTCGTGTCTATGGTACCTTCATCTAGCCATCTTTTTACGCGGTTACTTTTAATTGCAGCATTGCTGGCGATGTTAAAGTCTTTAAACTGCATCTATAATCTATTCTAAATAAACACACTAGTAAGTAGACGAATCTCATTCTTTTTTGAGATTGACTGATTTTTTAATGACTTTATTTGGGTTCATGTTTTAGACAAATGGGTCTTCTTTTCTCTTCTCTCTTGAGTAAGAAAAGAAATAAGACCCGTTTGACGTCTAAAATATATGTACAAGTCGCAAAAGTTAAAAATATTAAAATATTTGTGTTAACAATCTTTATATTATAAATTCTTTATCTTTCATCTTATTGGGTTGAAACGGCGCAAGATAGAGAATCGTGAAAGGACTTGGGGGAGGCCTTTGCCCAGCAGTGGGGCACTATAGGCTAGAAAAAAAAATCTTTAATACTCATATTTTATCTATTTAGGACTGTAATCTATGCAGTTACCCTGGTTTCGACCGCTTTACCGAACTGTACCTAATCTTTACCCCACTATAGTTAATGTTTAGTACCAATATCAGTATTCCCGCATCGTATGGCTGAGGTTTGGCGATCTCAAGCAGCTGAGAGACGCAGGCCATGCATTATGTATGAGATGACCCGGATGTCTTAGTCTAGGAGCTTGAGGCCATACAAATATGCTGTATGGATGGTATATCTATCTACTGGCATACACGTGTATGCAAAAAAAATTCGATAGCCATATGGCTATCGAATTTTGTCCCTGAATTTAATCGGGCTTATTATACTAGTTGTTGCTCGCGACTTTGCCCTCGCAAAAGTTAAGGCTGTAAAAATGTAGCGTATATGTATATGTTTTAATCCAGGGTGTCAGCTAATTCTATACCAAATTTCATCGAATATGTTCCAGCTGTTTAAGCGTGAAAGAGTAACAGACATCTTTCTATCCATCTATAATCACAATATTTCGCATATAATAGTAGGAACTAGATTTATTGTAAGAAGCTATCGGTCTAAATTTTATTAATTTGAATCATATTTTAATAGCAGCCTCGCATATTTAAAATAATTACCTTTAAAAACATACGACTTTTTTACAAGAAAGCTAAAGTCTAGTCTATTCTTCCATGCACTTTCTCATCAGCTGATGATTTTTTATCACAAACCCATTTTTCTTAGAGTTGTAGTCCAAGTACAAAATTGTATTGTAAATATTACTATGTTCCATTTAAACACATGATGTATAATATCTTCCCTGCCTCTTAGACTATACAGTCTTGTACAACGGTCTTTCAAGCCAGCTATAAAAACGAGTCAGTGTCAAGTGACGTCACCAACTAGATATTTCAAACTAAGCAGTATTAACGGAATATTACTACTCTTACAATTATCCGCATCATTCTAGTTTTTGCTGTGACTCCGTCCGGATTCTGGAAGTCAGAAAAAAGCACCAAATCATCTGAATTAATAGACTCTAACGTTATAAAGATTGGGCATAGACAAACTGTGTCTACGTTTCTTCTTATTTTCTCCTGTCGCAGGTCTGCTGGCAGAAATTTCTGGAGAAATAAGCAGTACCTTTGTACCTATTGCTTTAATAAATACCGTTTGTAATTTATGACACAAATGACACTTTTTTTTAAATAATAGGTTTTACTAAATAAATAATTAAATAAATACCGTTTATTTACATAAATAAATAACTAAGATTTAGGAATATCCATGAGCTGAATTTCATCCAAATCTGTTATGAGTAAACTTCTTCAAGAGGTGACAAACATCTCTTCATAATATAAAACAAAGTCGCTTTCCGCTGTCTGTCTCTAGGTATGCTTAGATCTCCTAAACTATCCAATGGATTTTGATGCGGCATTTTTAATTGATAGAATGTTTCAAGAGGAAGGTTTATACTATAATACATCAGTATTGCACCCGTCCGTGGCTAAGGGCGGTCGCTAACACAATATAATATAAAGGATAGATAACTCCTTACCCCATATAAAGATTTTCGCTCAAAAGTTGTAGATAGTTTTATTTTATAAATATTTAGTAACTTGGTACCTACAGGCCACTTGGACCATTAACATACCGAGCATATTTTTAAAGCCAAATATTAAAAAGACTGGTATTTGATCGTGGGTTCCGTATAAAAGCCAAATTATTTTATTCAAAGTTGGTTACTAAGTAGCATTTTACAAGGGTGCTTATACAACGTTGATAAAAGCGAGAGGCATTAAATGAAACCACATATTCTGTATATCATTATAAGGCTACACAACAAAAATCAAATCAATGTAAGCAATATTTTTATAATAACTTTCGTGAGGATGATTCATACTTAAAACGTTATAACGGTTTACTCACGCGTATTTATCGGGATAGCCCGACTGGTTTCGGACCCAACCGGAGCCAACTAGATAACTATGCCTATAAAACTTAGTCACCTAATCAGGAAGATACAGCATGTTCAAACTAAAAAAAAAGTAAAAAAATATCCTGTGACTAAACTATTGCTTACATTGATTTGATTTTTGTTGTGTAGCCTTATAATGATATACAGAATATGTGGTTTCATTTAATGCCTCTCGCTTTTATCAACGTTGTATATAGCACCTCTTTTTTAAAGCCGAGTAGGTTACTGCAAATGAAATTCGGCAAAATAAGGGTTCAGAAACCCCTCTTGGACCCCACCAAATATAGCATCCCTGTAGAGACGATGTCACACCTGCTAGAGTGCATAAAGTGTCCGCGCACACTGCTCTTGCTATTTGGAGGAATCGCGCATCAAATGTAATAAACCCGTACTATCGACACGAAAAGAAGAAGAAGAATAGCACTCTGTATAGGCTTTAGCCCACCCTTTACCGAGACAGGTATTCTGACTGTGGATAAGAAAGGGTACAACCAGCCACTCCCCAGTATTACGCGCATATATTTCGACGGGCCTGTTGGTCTAGTGGTTAATCCTGACTGGTAAACCGGAGGTTGTATGTTCAATCCCTTCCCCGGATAAATTATTGGGTGATGAGCATGATCATTTGTCCTGTGTCCTATGTCATATGTACGTATTTAGAAATATTTAAGTATGTCTAGTACTCATAACACAAGTTAATCTCGTATACTTAATTTGACACTAGATGGCGTTGCGGGATTATTCTGTGCTCTATGATTCTCTATTGAATTTTGAAAATAGATCGCTACATTTCTTTGAAACACTAATGTCTATCATTGTAAGACATTAAAATGAGCTAGGATTTTAGAACGACGCATACTGGCCCCCAAACCCACGAGTCCCACACTGGTATTCGCAGACATCCGGTCCCAAAAGTTTGAATATCAAACGTTACGGCGAGCCGGTGTGAGATAACTTATAATAACTACGAGCTTTACGTACATATACTAGCAGCTAACTTGAAATAAAGGAATAAAATAAAGTAAGTAATAAAGGTATTAAGTACTTCTGTATTAACGAATCTTTCATCCTTACACAACCTTTTAAAGACTGTTGAAGATTTTTTCTTTCTTTAAAAAAAGCGACTCCCGCACTAGAAGGGGAGGGATACTTGTCTCGCGAGGGCTTTCACAGACCTTCAATGCACATGCATAGAAACACCCGGACTCAGAACAAGCATCTGAGGATCGCACAAATTCTTGTCCTACAACTACCACTACCTACTACTACCAGTGTACGCGACGTGTCGGGTCGAGCCCGCGACACGACGCGTACAGTGGTAATTGGCGTGGTGACCTATACCACTCGGCTAGCCGTACAGTTATAAGAGGGATATGAAAAAGAGATGTCGCTCTCCGCCGTGTAGTGCACCGTCTCGCTTTCGCAATTACAATAGGATAGCTACATTGTCTTCATGTCTTCAACTTATTGATAGCCCTGTTGGTCTAGTGGTCAGTGGCTCTGACTGCTTTTCCGGAGGTCGTGGGTGCGATTCTCACCCAGGACAAATGTTTCTTTAAAGAACGTGATCATTTGTTCTGTGTCTGGGCGTAATTTATCTACAATATTGTATGTATTTAGAAATATATAAGTATGCTATGAATATAATAGGCCAGTCAATCAAATAATTAGACATTTAAGTATTGAATGATCTTCACTCTTGACATTTTTAATCAAGTGATGTAAAGAATCCAGCTGACATTTATTTAAACAAGACTCGAATGACATTCAAGACTAATCTCTTTATTTTATTACAAATAGTTGCAAAATGTCAAATCCGTGTGGTGTCCGGATATAAAGAATAGCACCACCCCATATCCTCCACTGGGTGTCGTAAAAGGCGACTAATGGACCTTAAGACCCAGTGCACTGTACCAAGCACCGTGGGTCACCCGAATGGTGGCGGGTAAACCACCAACAATCGCATTCCCAAAGAGGGTTAGTGTCAGGCAGGCGGCCGACTATAAAACCATAGCCAAATCCATTAGCAATATGTTTATAAAAAAAACATGTTGCGCCGACCCCAAGTAAAATGGGATAAGGGCAGGAAGATGATGATGAGTTGCAAAATGTCAATTAAAAGACATATTCCAAAATGTGATATTTTGTTAGGCAGTAATTATATATTAAAATTGTTTGCTGCGCCCTAACAGGGTATCATGTATGTACTTTTACCATTTATAACATCCTTTGCATTTACTCATGATGGCAATAAATACTTGATTTGATTTGATTTGGCATATGGCTAAAAATCTCACCCGATTCTGCTGAAGTAATATTACAAAGACCAATTGATTTTTCCACCTCCAAAACCCATTTGACTGAGTAACACAATGTTCAATAGTAAGTTAGAATTGTAGAGCTTTTGCGTAATGAAAAACATTAGACAATTCTAAAAACTACCAAGTTGGATGTGGCTGGAGAATTTTGAATACGATTTCATGAATTATCGATAAAGGTTTTGCATGTGACTCATGTAATTTCTCTTAATTAAATGAGTCACATCCATTCTCCGTCCACCTATATTCATACTCATCATTCTCTAGTGATGAGTATGAATAGGGGAGAATGGAAGAAAAAACGTGTTGCGCCGACCCCAAGTGAAATGGGATAAGTGCAGGAAGATATATACTGGATTTGTAAAAAAAACATATTTTGGATAATCCGATAGTTTTTGATGGAATTAGATAAATACAAGTTAATATTTAGAAATACATAATTAGCAATTTGTACCCATCAATTGTAGTTTCAGGTATAATTTTAATTTCAGTTATGGTTATAACTCTATACATCGTTTAATACAGCTGTAAATGACGAACTCTGATTAACAATAATAATAAATCAGCTGATACAAGTCCGCCATATTAGATATATGTTTTTTTTTTAATCAAACGGCAAAGGAATGCAAGGTTATGCCAGTCACGGATTATTTAATATACATTAATGATGTGGTTTTGACTGTTTCTTGTGATTTTATATTATTTAAGAAAAATAGAAATATTATGTTGTTGCAACATTTATGTGAACAGCTTAATTGATAGATTCGTTTTAAGAACCACAATTTAAATCAGTCTGTTAAAGGCTGAATACCGCTTTCAACAGCTTTATTTTTTTTTCTCTCCAAGACTTTGCTTTCATACTCACTGGAATTAAAACGCACACTCTTTATGCATGAAGCGAAATTTAATTACACCAAATATTAACATCTAAATAAAATTATTTACCGTTACTAACTTTATAAAGTTTATATAACAAAAGGACAGACATTCATCTTGAAATTCAAGCGAACTCTAGGTATACCGAATTATACAAAAATCGGCTGATCTGTTTAGCCGAGATTTTATTGTAGCCAGACCAACCCACTTATATTTTTAATGCATAAAGCTACAAGGATCTTTTAGCAATTAGCCGAAAACTGAAACTGAAATCTGAAGCGAATGCAGACACCAGCGCCCTCATCTTAATGTCATGCCAAAAGATCCTTGTAGCTCTTTAAATCAGTCCTACTCATTTAGACTTTTTATTTTTATAGAAATTGGTTAAAGGTTAAGGATGGTAAACCAAGACTTTTTAAAGCTACTAGCTATAGAGCCGCACCCATGTATGAGCGAGGCAGACGAGGTAGTCTAACTCAGGCCGAAGTCTAGATTCTAGACTAAAGGTCACTTGTCTAGAACGATGTGGGCAGATCATTTAATACAAGTCATTTTAAAATATTTATAAGACCTAGGACTTTAAAATCGCTTTGTTATCTGTTTGTCGTGTTTTGACCCTTTTTATTATTTATTTATTGCATAATGTACACAGTTACATTTACAGTTGCACAGTTCCTAATAACTATCTATGACTAAAGGTATCTCTGACTAATGGTGTATCCAGGTGGCTAATCGATACGTTTTAAAGTAGTATTGTTGTAGTTGTGAAAAATAAATGCTGCTCTACACTGTGAAGAGCACTATGACGGTTCTACAACTGCAATACTATCACTATAAAGTAGAGAGTGGAGATATAGAAGAGACAAACTAAACATTTTTAAGAAAAACTTAGCACAATGTCGCCCCTAGCTGTTGTGCTGACCCAGTGGACTTTGTGCCAAATGACATATTTTTTTCATTTATTAACCGATTGACATGAACCAAACACTAAATGTTAAGTGAAGCTTACAACAATATAAAATTCTTGTCTGAGATTTGCATGCACAAACAGACCGGCATCGATATTTATAAATCCTTTTCGAGTATTTTACCACTCTGTTTTTGTATCATGCACCTACTTCTTGTATAAATTTCTCAACACCACCCTTTGGTTGACTAGTAGAGAATGCCTCAGGCATTAAAACGCCATTATACATTATTTGTAATACAAGCTTAAATAAAAAAAGTAAACTGCTGTTTTTTTTAATAGTGTATAGAACACATATTTTTTTAATATATACAGATACTTATTACCTATATAGATTATTTGTATTTTAGATTTGCTCATATCACATTGATTTCCAACCTCTTTCGTCAAGGTTTCAAGTTTCTTCACAAGGACATATTGTGTGCTCTATGGTCTGTGCTCTATGGCTACGTGTGGATCACAAGGACCGGTTTGCCGTCGGTTATTTCGTTAAAACAAGATATTTGTCTGACAGACGAAACGATCGGTAGACAGAAATGTAGAGCCAGATTAAAAGTATTTGTCAGATGAATCAAACGAGGCTAGGTATAGAGCTACAAGGATCTTTTGGCACGTGGATGACATTAACATGGGGGCGCTGGTGTGCATATTCGCAACAAGAATCAACTTACCTAACTGTCTGTCAAAAGTGAGCATTCGTTAAGATTTCGGCCAATTGCAAAAAGATCCTTGTAGCACTATTATATACTAAAAATATGAAAGAGTTTGTCGAAAGTTGTGTGCGTTTTAGGTATAATCATCACAGCTTCCGTGTTTCTGAAGCCACGTAAAAATGTGACTCCTGTCCTGATCTCTTCCCAGTCGTGTCGGATTGCCGTCCCATCGGGCTATGAGAGTAAAGGAACAGAGAGTGCACCTGTGTTAGCACACGCTTGTGCACTATAATATATCCCGCGTAGCTGGCTGGTGTTATAGTAACACTGGCCGCCGTGGGCGAAATCGGTCCGGACATTATAGTATAAACTAAAGCGATGCTATATACTATAGGTAATACTATAATCTCCCTTTATAATTACGATGCCCTAAGGCCAGCGTCCACAATTTTCCTTGTTACCTAACTGCCGCTAATTACTACAAGTTTCTCAACTCATTGATTGAAGAAATAGCAAGGTCTGGTAATTGGTCCGTGCGTAATTATGTTATTATTTATTGGCTATGACATTGTGCCATCGGTTTGCAAGTAGCTGTAAAGCTACTAGTCTATAATTGTACGGCCCACGGCTGGGAAACTAAGAGAATGATTTAATAGTTATTAGTTACCACGCTAGCTCATACTTAAGGAGTACCTTGCAGTTTTTTCTACGTAGGGATGACATTTTGGGACCGCGCAACTAGAGTCAGAGTCATATACCAGAGCCATTTAAGCATTAAAAGAGTAACAAACATCGATTCATCCATACTTACAAACTTTCGCATTTATAAATAACGTTAGTTGGATGTTTCCTGGTGTTTAAACCCTCATTCGACTCTAACATACATATGATATTTAACATATATCTCATCAAAAGAACAGGAATTTGCGATACCAGTTTTGAGACTACACGTGCCTATTCGATACAGCATTCTATTATTTTAATTTTAATACTAGCTAAGCCCCGCAGTTTCGTCCGCGTTCATGTAAAATGTAGATATAACCATAAAAATCATCATTCCACAAGACATTTTCTATCATTTTTTTTAAAACATTATTGGTAGGTTCATCAGTGTGGAAGAAGAAGACATGCTGCGCCGATCCCAAATAATAATTGGGATAAGGGCAGAGCAATGATGATGATGATCGTTGCTAGGTCCTCATATCAGCCAGACTCACGCAGAGCATGAGTGAGCGATCCCGTGACTCTGGCTAAGGTAATAGAAGGGGCCCGAGGTGTTTTTAAACGGTGGGAGTCTGACATATCCCCTCATCATACCTTCGGCGTGTGTTGCGTTTCACCTCGGAAAACAAAACAAGAAAAAGGACCTCATATAGTCCTCATATATTAGAAACAAAAGAAACAATCCAGGCATATTCATATTATATCGTGCTCATCACAAAATCATTCCTCCTAGGTGGGAATCGAACCCGGTATAGCAGTCAAGGTCACTAACCACTAGACCAACAGGCCAGTCTCATGTAGTGTCTTTACATACAGACACTTCTATTTTACTTATAGGTGTATATTAATAGAATATCTACGAATCAGCTGGCGGCCGGTAGGCGCCACGTAACGCCTGTTTTTTGCCGCATAGGTACAGGTTTGACGCCGTCTGATGTCATCTATGTAAACTAAATTCTTTTCTAATAACACAGCCTAATTTTCAAGTTATAATACTGATAAATTAATAAATTGAACGCTTATTACGAAGACTGGTACGAGGAGGAACGGGATAGGGGATTACTTTCGGCCAGGTATGGGACGCCTTTTTTTTTTTTGTGGCAAATAAAACCCACTATGTTCCTCCTCGAGCCTTTTGAGTGCCAGAGTCGCTGTATGGGACACCTAACTGCAGCCCCTTGAGTGCCAGGGTCGCAGTAACTAGGTACGGGAAGCTAAGAACAGAATAGATATTCATGTAGTATTTACACTTATTAAATGTTTTTGTCCCCCTCCCTGGACCCTTCAATAGTGGAGTATAGCACGGCGGTATCGTGAATTGACAGATAACCACACATCGACTTACTGTATAATATTTTCAACTCTACAAAGACTTATTCACATTTGACAGGCCTGTTGGTCTAGTGGTTAGTGACCCTGACTGCTATATCGGAGGTCATGGGTTTGATTCACACCCAGGACAAATGTTTGTGTGATGAGCACGATCATTTATTCTGTGTCTGGGTTTGATTTATCTATAGTATGTATGTATTTAGAAATATATAAGTATGTTAATCGGTTGTCTAGTACTCATAACACAAGCTACTAAGTATGCTTAACTTGAGACTAGATGGCGTTATGTGATGTTGAGAAATATTCACTCATTCAAACCTTATTTCACATTTATAAATCTGTACATTTTACACAAAAATTCTAAAATTACATTTATAAATTCTTTTTGTACACGCCAACGGCTCAGGTACAACTTTAGCAGATATGTTCACATAATAATAAATATGTTTGACATTTGCCCAAACCGTGTATCCTTGAACAATGATATTTAGAAGAGGACTGGGGTTCCGTGCGTCGATAGACAAACTCCCATGTGAATATAAAGTAAATAGAATATATTCTAGACTAGTTATACCAGCGATTTCTTTTTGAAATTTAATGTATGTCTCTAAAACAAAAGTGGACTAAGTTACTCTTTATTACATAAGCTACATGCCAATAAAATTCCCATCAAAATCGGTCTAGTTATTTCAGAGATTAGAGGGGAACAAACTGACACAATAAATATTATTTTGGTGAATGTATCGTATATTATATTCATAAGCATGTAATAAAAAACAGATATTTCAATATTACATACAGGCACTGCAATTTAATTTATACGTTTAGATGAAAACATGATGATGTGTCTGTTACCGAATAAACTTGTTATGGAGGTCAGATAAGGCGTCAAAACAGTCTCTCTATGTATTAAATCATCGTATACGAACCTCCTTGTCTATAGGAAGAGATTAAAGCCTATTTACGAAGAGAGCTATGCCTTCGTAACATTTACACAAGATAACAGACAACCGATCTATATTCATCGCACAACAGTTCACAGGTACCGACGTAATCATCTATGCTAATATCTAATGTTAGGTGCGAATGTGAACAGAATACATACGGAATTGCTTGGCCTAATTGTATGTGATTTCATATGAGTTATAGTGGTGTTTTGGGACGTTACTCTACTACACAACAGCTCTAGTACTTTACGACTCTACTAAATGCTCTTGTGCTTTGATTTTTTATAATAATTCTTCTGACATGGAGAAGATATGAGTCACCTCGTCTATTTTGACTTTAGACTCAATTTTGGAATCTAATCTAGATATAGACCTATTCACGATATTTGCTATTATCGATCTTTTGAAATAACTTAATAATGTTAGCACATAAAAAACTCAAAAAAATATAATGTTTGATTATTAATAAAAAAACTATTCTTTATTAGTCTGTTTACTGTCAAATGAACTAAATTTTATTTTGGCGTTTCGTTTCCCCAAAATATATTACAATCAAAACCTAAAATGTCAACTCCATAAACCTTTATAATAATATATCCCACAATAAATAACTAAACAACATCACAAAATTACCATACATTAAATAAATCTACAGAACCCAAACCCAAGATTCCCTCCAAAAAATAAAAAAGTAATGGCCGTCTACGAATCCGCGGCATTTTTTTCGAACATCGTTTTAAAATCCTTCGAGACTCTAACAGTCTCATCATAATGCCACATAATTAAAGTACACAACCTGTTTTGTCGATATTTTTAATCGTTCCTTATATCGATATCTCGCTTCTTTGCGATTATCGCTCAGTTTCGTTAGTGTGTCTGAGTGTGCGGACGTGTTGAGGTATTTCTATTCTTATTTTTTTTTATATATTATTTTATTCTTGTGATCGTCTTTGCGAAATTGGTTGATGGTGAGTTGTGATTTTTAATTCTAACTAATTTATTTTTTGTCTAAAAATGTTGTCTGTTAGATAATTTGTAAATACTGAACGTAGTCTATTTTAATTTGTTTTGCAACGTTTATTCGCGTATTTTTTTCTCAGAATTTTATAGTTTAACATATGGTTTATAATTATCATTTAAAATATTATTACTGTTCAATTGTTCACTGTCACTTTATGCATTTTTTTATTACTTAATGTAAAATGATACAAAGCAAAAATCCTGTAATTTACATTAAAATACTGCAAAAATAACTGCGCGCCAAGAATGTGACAGCTCTGGCATAATGTTGAATTCCTTTGCAAATCCCGCTGGTCCCGCCAAAACCTGACATATTAAAATCCCACCATTTTGAAAGTTGAAAAAATAATTACAATTTACGCATAAAATGTTTGTAATCAAGTTAAACTTTGTTTCATTTAATGAACAATAAGAAATCTTTAATTATACGTGCGTTTCTTAGAAGCCAGACAAAGAGGTTTTTATAAAACCTGTTCATGATGTAACGACTAGGTTTTTATAGGTATTATAAAAGTCTATATATTGTAGGAAAATATACGAAGCAAGTCTTTCAACTATTTGATTTATTTTCAATACTAAATAATATCATTCATCATCATTCCCCTGCCCTTATCCCAATTATTATTATTTGGGGTCGGCGCAGCATGCCCTCCCATGACTAAATAATATAAGATACTTTAATAATTACATGTGGCGATGTTATAATGTTTTTTTAATCTTTTGTAAAATTGTAACTTTATTGAATTCATGTTTATGTATTTAATCTTACTTAATTTAGAAATTACTTTACTTTATGCCTAAAGCTTACTTCGTGAAACTGTCAGATATTTGAATTTCGTATCATTAACTGTCATTTTCTATTTATACTTATCTCTTAGACATTAGAAAAAACTGATTCAAAATTATACGCTCTATGCAGACAAAGTCAAAAGCCAGTTGTCATAAGTTATTTTTTGTGGTAGTTGTAATGTAAGTTGCTTAAAATAGACTTAGGCGCCACGTGGCGCCAATTTAATTGTAGTTACCTATCGATTAAAGACTTTTTGCTTAACAATTTGATTTGGCGTATGTTAGTTAATAAAATTACTATTTAATTTAAAAATAATTCTGTAAATATCTTGTTAATTATTCCATACATAGCTGACCTTCGTATTTTAAGAATCAACGCACATTAATAGCTTGAATTGAATGTTTTAGCTGTTAACCTTGGAAATTATGGTCATAGACATCATGGTCTAAAGCGCTTAAAAGGAGGGGAAGCCAATTCTTGGTTAGTTTTAGTTCGCTCATGTGAATTGCTTAATATGTTATCATGACCTTTCTATTAAAAGTTATTTGTAAACCTAAGATATGAATGGAAAAGGAGTATAAGATACTGTGACGTCTGAAAGGGGAGAATGGAAGAAAAAAACGTGTTGCGCCAAACCCAAGTGAAATGGGATAAGGGCAGGAAGATGATGATGATGTAAACCTAAGATTTTCATTCAGCTGGATTTTCTCCTGGTGTCTCAAACGCTAATCAACACAAAAGTTTATTAATCTGTAGCCAAAACTTATGTCAAGCTTTGTGATTGGTTGTAAGTTTTATGGTCAACCAATCACAGTCGTGATCAGTTGATTTGACAGCAGATTCAATTGATCAGCCTTTAACCGGGGGTAACAGTTAAGACAAATCTTTAAATACCAACACGAGAATTTCTTGTAGATACATTCAAGTTCTAGAAGACCAACAAACCGTAAAAACGGTACCATAATGGTAATTTGTCGTTGAACTTCAATAAATAAAAGATGCATATAAAATTCCCGTATAATTAGTTACCATAATCCTCCAAAATGGTTCACTTAAGCGATTTTTATGAAATTTTGTATCCATATCAGGTTGGTGGAGAATCCGCCAACGTTTAATTTTATCCCCTTCTGAGACAAATCGTTTTTTTTTTGGGTAGTACTACTAAATCGCAGGCAACTGCCGGTACAAAATGCAAAGTTCAACTCAATGTTAGACAACAAGTGCTTCTAAATTAGCATGCTCTGACTCTAACATACATATATTGCTACATAAAAAACGTTTAAAAATAGCATTTATTCCATTCACTATATCAAGTAGCCTGTACCCCGTACTATAAGCTCTTACATTAAGAGAAGAAGAAGCGAGACAACGTTCTATACAGTGCATAGCGCCATCTCTTATCCACAACTGCAATACAATACATAAAGACTAGATAATACATCTCACGCTAGTTTTAATCTTAATTGAAAATCAAACACGTTCCTCATCCTTGGCCAAGAGAATGGTTTGCCCGACAGGCCATAAAAAGGTGTAATGCGTTTGACCTGAACGTTAAAATGACTTTGAGAACATCCTACGAGTCGTGTGATGTCATTTGAAATCCGGTTACTTTGATCTCTAGTATTGATCGAATTATTATACTAGCTGTTGCCCGTGAATTCGTCCGCGCGGATGTCAGTTATAGCAGTTAGTCATGTCGCGAATGTCAGTCAGTTATAGAATGCAAAAATATTACCACATTTGACGTAGTTGGTTAAAAGGTAGCCTATGTATTATTCAAAAGTGTCAGCTTCCTTTCATCAAAATTAGCTATCCAGCCGTTTGAGCGTGAAAGAGTAACAAACATCCATCCGTACTTACAAATATTTATATTAGTAGGACAAGTAGAAAGATTTATGTTTAACGCAAGACATAGTCTTTAAAATAGCAACAGACAAAGGGCTCATTTACCAGTTTGCAGGTCTAAAGTTAATTTATAAAAGGTTCCATAGAGCGACAAGAATCTTTTGGCACGGTTAATGTCATCCATATTGATGTGCTGAAAGCCCTCAAGCTAGCTCTAGCTCTAATAGTGGATTCATTCATATATTATGTTTACGGTTTGCACGCATATTTATCGGGATTAGTTTCGGACTTAACCGGAGTCCTTAACCATGAGCTGACGGTAGGCGAGCGAGCTGAAATCCTGATAAATACACGTGAGTAAACTGTACAATTTAATAATTTAATATTCGTAGGATGTAGACCTCTCAAAATAGTTCACACGTAGTATATTTATTTCTGCATATCTATATCTCGCAATCGAGGTCAAGTTTCAGATGACCTTAAGATAATAAATAAATATAGACATACTAGACACTATCTAGGCCTCGCACTAAATCTTAATGTGTGTGTGTCTCCTGACCGATTTCGGCCACGGCGGCTAGTGTTACTATGACACCAGCCAGCTACGCGGGACATGTTATAGTGCACAAGCGTGTGCTAACACAGGTGCACTCTCTGTTCCTTTACTCTCATAGCCCGATGGGACGGCAACCGGACACGACCGACGAGGGATCAGGCGCAGGACACACATTTTACGTGTCTTCTGAAACACGAAAGCTGTCGTATTTATTTCTAAACCGCACACAACGTTTGAAAAGTCGGTGCGCTTCATGGGGATCGAACTCGAGACCTTTGACTTGGCAGTCCTGCGGTCTTACCACTAGGCTATCACAACTTTTACAACTGCAATAATCTTAAAGTAAGATTATTAAAGTCGTAGAAGAGAGACGCCGCTCCACATTGTGTAGTGCACCATCTCTTTCACTCTTTACGGCTCGGATGGATTCGAGTAATTGGCGATTCAGATAATCGGCATTTTACCGGTAGTACATAAATATATGATTCGTCATTTTCATCCGACTTTTGACCTCATGGTCAAACATAGATTTTCTAAAGAGAATTACCAATAATATTTGGTTTTTCCTAGCGAATGAGTGACTAATAATATATCTTCGTGGTGGCTTTGTAGTTTTATGCACGAGCAATTACCAATCAATTAGAAGTTTTTAAAGTTTTATGCAGTTTCTTAATTCTTCTAAGAACCACTAACGAACTGAAAACATCGTGTTGAAACTTGGATTCCAAATGTAAAGCCAACTGGCATTAATCAAGGTTGATGATCAATGCTCGTTCCATTTCATACAAAAGGATTTTCATAACAGTGAAATAGTTACAGATCCCTTCAAAATTGCGGTTCTATTCATGGATTCGTATGCATATGACCCCAGCAAAGCTTGTCTAATGTGGCGTTTTCAAAGTTATAGGTATGTAATTTAAAATGTGAAGGTAATTTAATCGGCGTGACGAAACCTAAAATCCAAATATTGGAATCTGCCAAATCAAATCGCCAATCCGCAGTGAGCTAGCGTGGTGATCAATGCTCTAACCTTCCCTGTATGGGAAGAGGCCTGTGCCCAGCAGGGGGACGTTTATAGGAGACTTGAATATGAAGTTAGAAATACTTAAACTAGTTGAAAATGTATAAGAAAAAAACCATAGAAGCCACAGATGACACAACAATTTCCTTTCAAATCAAAACCGACCTTAAATAGAATCTGTACGACTGAGAATAAAAAAAACCAACGGAAAAATACTCGTGAACCTTGAATGCTTGCTATCACCAGCTAGACTAGTTTGCCTAGACACTCCCCGCCCCCCTCCCCGCGTAGGGGGCGCGAGGCCCGCGGGGGGGCCGCGCAGCCTCACTAAATGTCAACTTAGAATGGTTATTATTAATATATGTTAATAAGACACATTTGGACGCGAATCTTGACCATTGAAATCGCGACCATTTAATTTTTGTATCCAAGTTATATTATTTTTAAACTGGTTTCTTTGATTATTTAATAAATGGCAATGTTAACTGGCTTAATAATTGGTGTTAGGTAGATAAAGAATTGCAAAAATGTTTAGTCTCAAAACAATTAGGTATACACAGACTAAGGCAAAATCATTACTTTTTTATGTGGAATGTGTAAAATCGAATCGACGAGTTTTATACACACAAATGTGACATACAACTTAGAGAAGTTGATTTTAGAAATGTTTCTTTTCTAGAGAGAAAAGAAACATTTCTAAAATCGTTTACGTCTATAGAAAATGCTCAAATGTATGGAAATAACATTTCGTTTGAGCGTACATTTGAGCTTCTTCTTTTGCCCAGACACAGGACTTGTCGTGCTCATCACACAACATCTGTCCTGGATGAGGATCGAACCCACGACCTCTGTATAGCAGTCAGGACCAGTTGATTAACTTATACATTTTCACACAAACGTGCAATTTCTATTAAACTACGCACTTAACGCTTCTAAAATTGCTTCTTTTCAATCTAAATAGGTTTACAAATTACTTTCACCTATATTTGCCTAACTTTAATTTCGTCAGGCACCAAACTTAAACCATGTATCACACTTCCAGGCAGTAATCCACTGAACTACAAACTTATTAATATTCATTATAATAACATAACGCACGACATTTCACTATCTTTAGCTATGATCTGTCTTTACTAAGTACTCAGCACTTGTACAGTCACGAGCAAAAACATGTATAAACAACCAAACAGTTGTAGTATATTTCTTATACGAAATTTCTGTATCTCTTATAGAATATTCCTTATATTGAAAGCTAAACATAAAAAGTTTATTTTTTATAGAAAATTTCACGATTTTATTAATTATTTGACTAGGATTTAAGCTCCAACTGTTTGGTCGTGTATTACATATGTTTTTGCTCGTGACTTTACAAGTAAGACTCTTGTAGTTGTTAGAGCGAGATAGAGCGCTATACAGCATAGCGGTGACTCTCTTCCACAACTACAAGTCTTTCTTTTAGAGTTCGTAGTATTGAGTAGGTTGTGTGGGTGTAATATTACGTAATCTTGTCAAAGTGCTAGGTAACAATGTCAGGAGTGTGAAAAAGGTGTGTCTTGAGATTTGTAGTGGATTATAGACTAGCGTGGCCTTTGGTTATTGGTTAGTGACCCTGACTGCTAAGCTAGAGGTTGTAGGTTCGTTTCCCATCCAGGACGAAGGATTATGTGATGGGTTGGTTTTTCTTTCTTTGCCTTGATGTTGTTTATCTATTTATGAATATACTAGCTGTTGCCCGCGCGAATGTCGGTTATAGCTACAAATTTGAAACCTCTTTTTTGCAGTAGACTATGTGTCAATCCAAAGTGTCAGCTCAATACCAAATTTTAATAAAATTGTTTTAGCCGTTTAAGCATGAAAAGTACACATGATTAATTAATACATTCACCCATCCATTCTTAAGAACTATGATTAATTAAATATTGAAATATGTATTGTTGACAATTCTCGTGACCCAAAGGCTGCTGGTGTTTACCTCGCACAGAGGATAAGCATTGCCATCCAACGTGGCAATACCGCTACCCTTTTGCGCACACGCAGTCGCAGAGAGACATAACTACGCACTATGCAGATTTTAGTGCGCCATCTCAGTTCCACAATGACAACCCTACTTTGATAGGTGACGGTAATCTCCTTGGTACATCTCTAATAGGATTTAGCAACTTGTATTTTTGAATATTTATAGAAAATAAAAATTTATAATCATAGGTTCAATAAACTCTTGCTAACACATTGTGCAAACTGCTATTGAGCTAGAGGTCTCTACTTAATTCTGTAATTTGCAACATGGATCCTACTAATATTATAAACGCGAAAGTTTGTAAGTATGAATAGATATTTGTTACTCATTCGCAGTCAAACGGCTGGAGCATTTTAATGACATTTCGAATTGGTTTAGCTGTCTAACTGACATTCTGAATTAACACATATGCTTCTTATACCGACTGCGTTAGAGAGGGGTAATATTTTTGAAACTATAACCAACATTAGCGCAGACGAAGTCGCGGGCGAGGCCAGTATTACATAGAGTCATAAACTACTAATAGTGCACCATACAAGCTGTATTTAACGCCTGACTAGTTAAGACCATTTATCTGCAAATTGAGAAACTTGTATTTTCATTCGTTTTAATTAAAATTTTAATACTACCTATTTATAAACATCCATCTATAACCACATTTAAAATTAATTTAGAGTTACGTTAAAAGAACTCCACTATCAGTGAATAACTTTTTCTAAAAGCCTTTTCCTAATAGTGGAACGCCTCTGGGCTGCTAGTATTTTATTATCTGTGCAACAACAAAATCAATTAGTTCTGAAACTATAGTGCTACAAGGATCTTTCGGCACGTGGATGACATAAACATGAGGACGCTGGTGTGCATATTCGCAACAAGAACAACTCAGCTGTCTGTCAAAAGTGATAGTTTTTCATATATGACGGCAATAGTTTTGAGTGCCCCAAGATCCTTGTAACACTATATCATTGAACAAAGTGTAAATTCATCACGCTTGCGCGTTGATATCTTTTGCTCTACATTATAGTTTCTCCAAATATCGCTAATTTTAATTTACACAAATAGACAAACCGAAGAGCTAATTTTAGTTTATTTTGACTTTTTCTGTCATTAATACTATGAGCATGGTTTCAATACTGATGCATTATACAATAAACCTTCCTCTTGAATAATTCTATACACTTAAAAAAACTTTGTATAGTTTCTTAAGATCTAAGCATACGTACATAGGGACAGACGACATAGCAAGCGACATTGTCGAGAAAGTAATTTAATTGAATGCATAGAAACTGACCTCAAACTTAGTTTTGTATAACGTGTACATACACAGTAAAATATGATACTGAAATTCAATATTTTTCAGAAGTTTGCAAATAGCGAATGATGACTAAATATTTTTGTTTAAAACTAACCTTACCTTAACTTAACTATTACGACCATATTCATCTTCAACACCAAGAAGACTCTTCTTCTAGAACAGATGTCACCTGCTAGAAGATTAACAGTCTCCACACTCCACAGGGATGTTGACCTAGCCTCTCCTTGGCTTTGTCTGTATCTTTAAGATGTCTCAGACATAGCCTGATAGAGGTTACGTTTAGTCCCAGTGTCTACAAAGAAGGGCCAAGAAGAATCAAGAAGGAACAAGGAGGGCCAAGAAGAAAGAAGAAGGATTAAGAAGGACAAAGAAGAAAGTAAAATTGTCTTTATTTGTGTTTTTAAACTTTCGCGACTTGTACACATATTTAAGACAACAAATACTTAGGTCTTACTCGTGATATAATTCGATATTTCTTTTTTTTAAATATGTGTATTATTGTGTATCTTGTAAAAATATTCTTTTGTTTGTTTTTGTCGATGTGTGTTTTGTTATATTAATCTGTATAAGATAATAAGTACTTCTACTATACTATGTTATATTGTTATTGATTTACAAAAACGTATGGTTCATAACATAGACTATAGAGTATTAGTTACATTACATGTTACATGAAGAACTTTGCTTTGCCTTTCAGCTTGTATAGTGCTACAAGGGTCTTCTGGCACGAAAGAACGGCCGAAATCGAAATTAATGCCGTCATATAAGAAACACCTTCATTTTAGACAGACAGTTGAGTAGATTCTTGTTGCGAATATGCACACCAGCGCCCTCATGTTAATGTCATCCACGTCTCAAAAAATCCTTGTACCTAGTTAAACATTTAGAAGTATCAAGTTAAGCAATAAAAATTTAACATTATTTAACATTCTAACATTATTTAATTAAAGATTAATATTAGTTGTCTACAGATTCTGTGGTCACATATTTATGAAAAATATTTTTTTTTCTTAGCCTCAAGATTAAATTAAATATTCACAAATTAAAATTGACATTGAATATGTATTTTAATCGCTAAGATCTACCTTGAGGGAACCGGTCTACAATCTAAGACAGAGACATTCACGAAATATAGAATTTAAGCATTTAAATAAAGCCTTCTTCATACGATCATAAAGCTTATATTACACTAAGATTTTCAAAACTAAAGGTGTATAATAAGACTTTATTAATCGATCATCATCATCTTCCTGCCCTTATCCCATTTTACTTGGGGTCGGCGCAACACGTTTTTTCCCTTCCATTTTCCTCTATCAGACGTCACACTATTATTTACTCCTTTTTCATTCATATCGTTCCTTACACAATCCATCCATCTTTTCTTTGGCCTTCCCCTTCCTTTCCATCCATCAACATTCATACTCATCACTCTTTTATTATAGTCACTTTATTAATCGATATTAAACAAAAAATATCTGCATTTAATTTTATGTGAATGTAGTGGTGGCCTAGCGGTTTTATGTATAGACTTGTATGCACGAGGCATGTACCAATGTGACTTTTTCAAAGTTACACGTATTTATTTAATTATTCTAAAACACTTCTGACAAACAGTGAAGAAAAATATCGTATGGAAACATGGGGTTCAAACATTGGGATCTAAAATCGCCAATCCGCAGTGAGCTAACGTGGTGGTCAATGCTCAAAATCTTCTCAATGTGGAAAGAGGCCTGTGCCCAGTAGTGGGACGTAAATAGGCTGGAGATACTGTGTCATCCAGTAAAATGTGTTGTGTAGTTCAGATAGGCAGGGTAATCAATGAATCTATCGAGGCTAGAAGAGTTCCATACGCTTAGTTCTCTGTGTCATTTGTCCCACAATGTAAACTAAGCATAACATCTAAATCTGTACGGAGCGAGTGCGCAAGCGCCGCTGACGTCACCACTTAACGCCCTTGGAGCGAATGGCTATAATATTTAAAAGTCAAATAGTTTACCTGTTTTGATACGGCATTTAGTTAGATATTCTTGTGTTACTATGTTGATATGAGCGTGATTTTTTTATTGATGAAAACGAGAGGCCTCTGTCGGTTACATATTCTTACTTAATTCTGCGTTTTTTGGAAGGCATGTATATATGTGGGTCCTTTTTTCCGTGGTGAAACGCTAATGACTTCAACCCACGCCGAGGGCACGGTGTGGGGATATATCAGCCTTCCACCGTCTAAAAACCCCCCGGGCCCCTTCTACTACCTAAGCCAGCGTCACGGGATCGCTCACGCATGCTCTGTGTGACCTTGGCTGATAAATATGGGTCCTGCGCCTCATCTCGTCGCTCGTGTCGGATTAGCGTCCCATCGAGCTACGAAAGTAAAGAAACAGAAAGTGATCAAGATTAACCCAGCCTATTTACGTCCCACTACTAGGCACAGGCCGCTTCCTGTATAGGAAAGCTTTGGGCATTGATAACCATGGCGGTTCTACAATAGCGGTTTTATCGCTAATAGCGATATCTTCCAGACAACCTTTGGATGGACAGGAATGAAGAAGATATATAGAAGTAGATGACTGGTGCACTGTAAAACATGTTCTGAAAGCGGTGAAGGGTGGGCGATGGGGTGCTGTCTAATGTCTATCATAATTGTTGACGTTCGAAAAGTGCTACATTGTAGCCTAATTTGGATAAATGACTTGATTTTGATTTTATAGCGTATACTTCAACATCTTGTAATAGTGAGTTCTATGAATAACCAAGGTGTTAGCTAGTTATAGGTAGGTCCTATTAGCAGCCTCTCCGAGTCGCGGTGACCTCAGCACGTGACGACACCGCGCTGTAATCTTTGGACATTTCGTTAGCGCTCGCACACCCACTGTATTGGTAAGTTTTGAGGTAGTATTCTTTATAGAATGCTAAGTAAGTAAATGTTCAAATAGTTGTAAGTATTTTTATATAAGAACACAAGACGATTTCTTAAAAATAACATATAGTATAGTTGGAAACTAATCATTAATTGCATTCTTATGACATTTTTTTAAGAACCAAATAAATAAATATTCCTCATTATTCACACAACGCCATTTAGTCTTAGACTAAAAATACACTCATATATATTTTATATACGAGCTAAGAATACGCCATAACTGCGCACCACACGAACTTTTTTCCTAATTGGGAATCGAACCCACGACCTCCGGTATAGCAGTCAGGACCGCTAACCACTAGACCAACAGGGCAGTAAATAATAGAATGGACCAAAGTATTTTTGGTAAAAGTTGTTTATAACTGAGATCTATTTGAACAAGTTTTGTATTGCCCTTGTCATGTCCTTTAAACGTGCCTAAACGAATAATCAGAATGTTCTAAAACTTTTGTAGGATATTTAGATTATTACAAGAGTGTTTTCAAATGAAAATACTTGAGGAACTTAATCTCAACTTATGCTGGGTACAATTCGAGCTCAATAAATACTTGTAGCAAAAGCCCTAAATAATCTTAAAATAGCTCTAACAGAAAACGTATCAGCTACTTTAAAAATATTGAAGATTAAAATGATTACTTACTCACCTTTTTTCTGACACTGTTGGCTACTGCAGGCAAAAAGACACCAAACTGAAAAAACTTAACAAAATGAAAGAATGACTAGTATCAATGTCAACCATTGTTCAGTAGGTAAGTGCTAAAGGGCTTAATGGTCCCATCTGCCCTCACTAATAGTATCACGTAGTAGTACCCTTTCTAGGGCTGAAAGAAGATTAAATTGCTGTAAATTAATTCGGTAGACAAATAAATATGTTTTAATCAAACTATATTCATATAATTAATCAGCACTGCTATTCTTAACGTCGTATTATTCTAAGATAATTCTTTTTTTTTCCTAGCCTATAGTGTCCCACTGCCGGGAAAAGGCCTTCCCAAGTCCGCCTACAAACAATTATCTAAAAAAATATTTTCATAAAATCAGGTCTGTTTTTAATGTTTACAAATTTAGATACTAGATGGCGTTTTCAACAGCAAACCATTAACTCTCCTAAGCACCGATAGATGGCGCTGTAGCAAGCTGACGTCAAACCGAAGTTATTAGCGCCGTGTCCTAACATTTTGAGCGCGACGCCGACAAGGTTACGTGTCAAGGGTAGCAGGTTCGAGACGAGTTCGATAGAATAATATCACAAATTAAAGATGGCTAGCGGTGAATGGTTTTATTGGGTTTTCAATGTGTTGCAACGAAATAAATTGTGAATGTGTTAAGAATATTTAAAGTTGAAGACCTGACCAATTTTTTTTATTTAATTCTTTTTAATTGTAAAATAAAGTTTCAGAATTGTGTTGTATGTCGTATTTTATTTTTTTACCTTTTTTGTGTTGGGGAAGAGGATGACCCCTTTCCCTATATCCATCCACATTCATGTCCAGCACCTCCCTTTACACGTACTACGTGTTACATTTAAATAAAACATTGTTTTACGTTACAATAATTTATTAAATAAATAAATATTTACATTTTATTCTAATTGGTCCATTATCTAACATACAATTGTTACTGGTAACATTACACAAATTTAGTTAAAGAATGCTGTTCACAATGACCCATGACGAAATTTTTATAGTCTGACTGTTAGCTTTGCTTGGAAACTGGCTGAAGGAATTGAAAAGATTTAAAAAACGTTAGCGATCTTATTTAAGGTAATAGGTAAGATATATAAAATAATTTGATGAATCTTAAAACATTAAATCTTTAGGACTGTCATCAAAAAGCTACGTCAAAATTAGGGGAAAAAACTGAGTCAGAATAGAATTTCTCATCAGATTGCAAATGAAGCCTAACCAGTTTTAAGAAACAATGTTTTACTCTATCGTCATGGGTCATTGCATAAAAATAACAAAGAAAAATGAATTTCTAAAATCAAGCTAATTGATCGATGATAGAAATATCTTACACCTAATTAGGACTTTCTTATTTACTATAACAAAAAAACTGACATTTCAATATTAGCCTTTGTAATTAACAAAGTATAAAATTGATATTCCAGAATTTAGTTTATAAGAGGCCCCTTTAGACTTTTTAACTATTGGCCGATGAAATTTGTGTTGGCTTAAAGTATAATTTATTCAACCATATAGTCTTTACATCTTTTATTATTGATAGATGCTTTAATCACACCTGATTCTCAAATAGAGATCTACTTCGTTGGACTTTGTAGTTGAACAAATACCTAGTACTGTCACCCGTTTTATTTCATATAAATTTAACGAGCAGTGCCTGTAAATTAGTTAATAAAAATCTATTATACAGTAGCACCAATCTAACAAAGACAGTCTAAAATAGTAACTTACGAAGTTTCTTGCCGGTTCATCTCCATAAGAATGACATTTTGGAACCGCACAACTACAGCCAGTAACGTTTTGAAAAAGTGAGAAGGCCTATTCGAAATAAAAACCGAACGATTTTGAACAGCACTTCAAAACTAACTTAACTATGATACTAACCCCTCCAATGGATTCGCTTGTCCGACCCTCACATAGTTCCCATACGGCGTGCTAATAGTTTGAGGTCCTGTCGCCGCAAAATAAGGGTTCAGGACTAAGTTGATGTTCTTGTCTGCTGCAGTATTAGCTGTGCCCTCTCGACTCCACGCGGCTGTGGATTTTTAAAGGATTAGTAAGCGCCATCTGTTGGTGAGTAGTTGTTTTATTGGGGAGGTGGAAAAGGATGGTTGAGCGCCATCTAGTGGTGAGTAGATAAAAGTGATTTGAACAAAATGTTGAAAACGAAATAATAGAAAAAGTCTTTTCGCATTATAGTATGTAAAAACTTGTAATTATTATTAAATTATTAAACTTGTAATAAAATCTTTCTCTCTCTAATAAAATTAGAATTTGGAATTATGTTCTTTAAACTTTTAACTTTCAATTATACCAAAACCAACCAGATACAGATACAGATTTTATTACAAGTTCATACATACTATAATGCGAAAAAACTTTTTCCCCGGCCTATTATTATGCGTTCTAAAATTAAAGGTATCTTTATTTATTAATGAAACATATTTATAGTGATATTTAATTTTACAGTGCTATCTAGGTGTTACGGTTGAGTCAAATCTGAATTTCCGTAAACATATCGAGTTACTGTGTACGAGAGTACGCAAATTAATATATGTTTTTAAACATTTACGTAATATAGCCGACTACAAATTAATAAAACAGGTCTATTCAGCTTTGTGTCAATCTATTCTTATTAAAAAAAAAAAGGTTATTGTTTTGTAGATAATACCAAAATTTTAGTGGGCGGAACCGCGGGAGAAGGCTAGGCTTTATCAAATACGAAAATATTAGGTCATGTTTTTAGAAACGGTAGAGTTAAATTACTGTATGTAATTATTGTACCGTGGTTAATGTAACTAGTATTTTTTAGTTAAATATTAGGCGTGCGTAAAGACTTATTTTCACGTGAAAGTGATCGCAGTCGGTTAAAAGTAAATTCGTTTCGTGTATGCTAATTGTTGTTACAGTTTTCTTTTTTAAATTTAGGTATTTACATATTACGATTGCGTGTTTCTAACTGTTGCGTTTAGGATGTTTTCTAAAATGTTAATTTTTAACAAAAAAGGTGCAGTTTCTTTTAAATATATCTTATGGTTTAATCCAGCAGTCGTGTAAAAAGTAATTTTTTTGTTAATCCAGGCTTTTAACTAACTCAGTACCAAATTTCATATTTACAAACTTCAGCGGTTATAATATTATTATAGTAGGATTACCTCGAACATGATAGGTTCAGAGATTTTTTCAAAATTATTAACGATTGTAACTAGTTAATCATCTAATTATAGAGTAAAATTATTCTTTAACTGGCAGTAAATTGATATTTAACAGTTATACGATTACTTACGTAATTAATTAGTGATTGATTAGCATTACCTAATAGTTAATTTATTTAATTTATACTTTTTAATAGAAAGTGAGAATTGCCCGAGTTTAGATTAAACCATCTCTTCTTACAACTAAAGTAAGAAATTAACCAAATTATGACCTCGAATGATAAGTTTAAACTTGTATTCGGTAAAAACTATCATACTAATACCTATTATAAACGCGAAAGTTTGTAGGTATGGATGGATATAATTTACTCTTTCACGCTCAAACGGCTGGAGCATTTTTAATTAAATTTGGTATTCAGTTAGCTGACACCCTGATTTAACACATAGGCTACTTTTAAACCGGCCATGCCAGAGTAAGCTAATGTTTTTACAGCTATAACCGACATTTTTTTTGAGGTTAGTAGTTCTGTTACATTGTAGTACACGCCGCTCTTAAAAAATATTTCTTAGTGTTAAAAATATGTTCTCATGTAAGTGAATTTATAGGGTTCTTAATGAGAATAAAATTTTCTGAAACCCCATTCACGCGAGTGAAGTCGCGGGCTCCAACTAACCAAGAAGTAATTACAACAATTTTATCACACTTGTAAAACAAAGTCGTTAACGAAGCACAGAGACTTTCACTGTTTTCATTTTCAATATCAATCACGTCATATGTCATTTAGCAAGATAACTTTCTCAAGCAATTAATAAAGAGTTTATTTCTTATACGACCTAGAATATACGTAAAGGAATTATTTACGCGACAATGTTTTATTACTAAGCTGATTATTTTATTGGCCTGTTGGTCTAGTGGTTAGTGACCCTGACTGCTATATCGGAGGTCGTGGGTTCGATTCCCACCCAGGACAAATGTTTGTGTGATGTTTTGCAGTTTTTTCAGCTATATCAGATATTTGCGCGGACGAAATTTGTGGGATACGGCCAGTGAACGTATAGTTTTATTAAACATGATCTGCAGTAGGCTAAATCATCTACAATCTATTTAAGTTTTTAAACAAAAACAAAGAAATATAATAATGTACATGAAAAGATATTTGCATAAATATATTCACAAGAGTTTGGAAAATGATAAGAAGACGAATCTATGAATCAGAAATTCATAAGACGTTGTACATTCAAAAACAAGCAAAGAACATTTGAAGCGAGAAAAATGTCAGACACATTGGAATGAAATCTTGTGCAAGAATATATTCAATGTGAAATTGGGTAGCGTATTTAACGAAGATTTTCTTAACAATCGAAAACTCAACAAATATATAAAAACAGAGGCCTGCAAAGCTAAAATTGGTAGCCGATAAAGTTGTGCTGAAATACTGAAAACAAAAAAGAAAATATGTAGACGAGAGCCATAAAACTTCGAAGAAAATGCAAAAAGTGGAATTCCGAAACCTAACCATCCCTGAAGTGACATCTCTTTTAAACGATAATTGTGATATAAATCGCTCAAATGCATTTACTTGTGTATTTAAATTCTAATTAGTCCGTCAGAAAGGTTTTCCAAAAAATATTGGATGCGTATTTTGTATTTTATTGCGTGAATTAAAACTGGAGACGAGTGAGTTGGAATCTCGGGTGACGTCATGCCTCAATGCACTTTTTAATGGCAAGTGACGTTACTACCCCCCACTATCATATGATTTACCATCTTTGATTTTAATTTTGACTGCATGGATAGCCGAGTGGTATAGGTCACCACGCCAATTACCGCTGTGGTTCGATCCCCGCGTAGGACAAGAATTTGTGCAATCCACAGATGCTTGTTCTGAGTCTACCCAGACTCAGAACAAGCAATTCAATTCACACGCACAAAGACACCCGTCTTTGTGCGTGTGAATTGAATGTCTTTGAAACCGGCAGATAATCCGGCGATACTAGGATTAAGTTCCTTAAAGCTTTCGTTTAAAAAAAATCTCCGATTCTTTTTATTGGTTTGATAAAATAAAAAATACGTTTTTAATGTTTTTTGGAAATCTATCTGACATACCTACTATTGATTTTTAGTCAAATACTCAAATTGCATTTCCATACATTTGAGCTAATCCATCATAATTACCGTTTATTTCTATGCGACTTATTCGGGAGGGATGGTGAAAGGACAGCAAGACTGAAAGACTGCGGCAGTGCTTTACTTGTCTCACTTACTTCTAGATTCTTCTAGAACCTTCTAGAACATTCTAGATCCTTCTAGAGTTTAAAGGTAAGGACCCTTCGAGACGGTACAGCAGGTTGATGAAGTTGTGGTATTTGTTGGACTTGAGGGTTTATGTAGTAACCATTTTCCGTTGGTTTTGGTTGCTGGTATGGCTCTTGACCTTGGTGCCAAGGAGACACTAGACATAGTAACGTAATAATATAGTGTATTCAATAATAATATATTTACGGAAAAAATATTTGGCTTTCTGGGACAAAGTATATCAACCAATAAATTATGATAAGCTATTGAACATGGTATAAAGCTTATTATCCTTTTCGTTTTACTGAATATTAGACTGAATCAATTATTACACATTTACAACAATATTGATTTGAATAAAGTGCTATTTCAGCCCTCCTCTTATTTCCAAAATTTTTATGTGATAGGGTCCATATTATGTTGTGATCTTAACTTGTTTTTTACCATGACTTTAACATAATATATGGAATGCATAATTGAGTAGGTATTGAGTATTTATATTACTCCCATTATGCCCTGATACCCAACGAAAAGTCGGATGTGTGGATCCGCCAATTTATAGATCTTACATTTTGCTTTATTATCGCGTATTTTATCATCTTCGAAAATCTACTACTAGTTCTAGTGCAACCTTTCGAGTTTCTTACCGATCCTTCTCCATAAGAATGGTATTGGAACTGCACAACCAGATCATTTACTTTTAGATTGCCTTAAAGTTAGTTAGTAACATTATAAATGGTAATTAATTTAAGAGCATATATCTTTCTTACATATAGGCACGTGTTCCTCATGCGCCTGTCCGTTATGTATGTGAAGGTGGATCTCCTTCTGTTGAGGGTGGGAGGACTCCCAGCCGTGACCGTGAGACTTCGAGCCGAAGAGGGCGCCGATCTGAAAGCAATGGTGAACTTGGGTTAAATTATTGGTCAGATTTGAGTAGGCGATAAGAAAAAACACTTGGTATAGTGTAGATTTACGTTTTGAGCAAATTTATTTTAAGTCACACGTTAGTCTCCGATGACTGGCCTGTTGGTCTATTGGTTAGTGGCCCTGACTGCTATACCGGAGGTCGTGAGTTCGATTCCCACCCAGGACAAACGTTTGTGTGATGAGTACGATGACTTGTTTTGTGTCTGGGTGTAATTTATCTAAGACATGCATGTATTTAGAAGCATGTAAGTTTATCAGTTGTCTGGTACTCATTATACAAGCTACTGAGTATGTTTTACTTGAGACTAGATGGCGTTGTGTGAATGTTCAGGAATATTGATATTGAAATAATCCGATACCTGACGACTCAGTCAACGCACGTCGCCTCATGCGACAGTCTTTGGTTTCCTTATGTAAAAAAGGGATTAAGTCTTTGTTATACAGTAACTGAGTATATCTCCGTCAAAAGTAGAATGTAGGTTTAATTAACATTTTTCATTTTAGACTATAACTGTTAAGTTTGGACTTGAGAACCTATTAACATACTTTTGAATTTTGAGACTTATGTTCTAATATGAATGTATTGAAGTGTATTTAATTTATAAAGAAACACCGTTATTTAAATTCATTTTCCATATTCATAAGTTGAAGATATAAAATGAGTTTATAGTCCTAATTAATATACTTTGTTCATAGTATAATAAGATATACAGTATGTAGTCTTCATATAAACGGACGTAACGGGAGTTATGCCTACACTATCGGATCGTGGCATGATACAGTCGCGAGCGTGTCGCAGTGACGAACAGACGGTGTGTTGTTGATGTAATTAAAATGCTGTAGATGGGCAGCTCTATCGCTGTTACGTACCGAGCGGCTGTAGGTGTTTATATTTTAGAAATGGCTGAGTAAAACTATTATATATATTTAATCTGTGCTTTTTCAAACCATTGACTTAGATTCGCTGACATTGACCGTCTAACTTTTTGCGGTTCCGTATAAATATTACGAACGCACGTGACAAAAACCTATTGACATACATAGATTCGATTGTTTCTTGAAATCAGACAAAGTTGGCATCTTCTATCTTTCTCCAACGCACGTTAAGATTTCGCTGTCTCTTTCTCGCATGAAGATGTAAAAGTGACTTTCTCTTGATGCGTGGAATGTACGTAATGTGTGTTACGGTGATTGTCGGATAGTGACCTTGGGAGGTCGTCTCATCACGCACAATGCAGATTATGGTGTAGGCAGATGTATAGATATGTGTCATGAGAACAGGTGTTTATACTTGTATAGCTATACTCTATGGGACGACTAAACTATGGACTCTTTAGGGCACGGCAACGTAGAAAAAAGGAGGATGCTAATTTTGTTTAGATTACGTTTTTTGATTGCTAGTTCTAAGTATACTTAAATGATATAACGGTTAACTCACGCGAATTTATCGGGATCGACCCCGCCGCCGCGTTTGCTCATGATTAAGGACTCCGGTTGGGTCCGAAACTAGTTCAACAAACATCCTCACGAAAGTTATTATAAAAGTATAGTTCTAAGTAGTTGTATTATTTGTATTGATCCATTTATTTCAATATTAAAATTTTCTTTGTAGGGATGTCATAAGTATACATTTATGGGCTGATTCTTGACGAGTATAGTCACGACTAAAGCATGGTATACGTGCGTTTTTGTGCAATATTTGGATGATGGATGTCGCTTAGACTAAAGTTTTTACTGCATTAATAGCCGAGTGGTACAGGTCACTATGCCAATGGCATTGTGCGCGTCGTGATACAAGTTCGATTACCGAGTCGGATAAACATTTGTGTGACCCACAAATGCTTTTTCTACGTCTAGGTTTTTGTGCACGTCATTTAATTGTTCGTGAAACCCCTCGCGATGTAGATTTAAATTAATTAGAGCGAGAGAATAAAAATACTGTTTAAGTAGTATAGGTTTTAATATTTTTGTTTTTAAAATTACACAGTAATGCCGCCAGTCTCCTGGGCACGATTCCCGCCATTGAAGGAGATGACGACATATTTTTTGACGCTTTGTAATTACCTATGTTATTTTATAGGTAAGTAAGTACACCACAGTTTTTTTACACCCTGTATAAGTATCGTTTTAAATGTAGATGTTTTTAGTTTACGATCACATATTGTAATATCGATTATTATACTCATAGTATCCGTTGATTGATTAACTACAAATATTTTTTTATTTTTTTTTTTACGTAAGTCAGCAATTGTTTACACATAACATTACATTTCTAATTGGCATAATTATTAATAATCACTTATAGGCTTCTATTACAGACAGATTTCATGTAAATTATTGTATCAAAATTTGAATATGTTAGGCACTAAGAATATTTGAATGATACTAGATACAAAAGTGGTCGTGTAACAGAGACTAGCGTGATTGCGTTGCCTCGTGTACGGAGGGCCTTATTAATTGTTGCGTTACGTCTATGCCTTAAGGGACAGTGGCTAATAATAAGTGGGTTATAAACCGGACGTCTTTACACATGGGTAATAACTTGAATTAGTTTCACTACACAAACGTATAAGTTAATAAATTTACTTTTATAAACAGAGAAATGTATGGAGACGTAACTGTTTGTTTATTTTTTATTGTATTGTATTTCTATGAAGAGAAATTTGTGTTCTACTGTGACAAGGCATAATGTAATGAAATAACTTTATATTGTCAATAAGTTTTCTACAATTGTAAACGTTGAATTGAATTTTAGACGACAAACGGGACTTATTCGCGATATAGAACGACATTTATTTTCTCCCGACGTTTCGATCGAGTTGCACCGACCGTGATCACGGGTGGACTGAGTCGAGACGAGTCGTCTAAAATTATGTATACAAGTTGCGAAAGTTTAAAATCGTTAGTTGATTGAATTGCTTAAATGTAGAGAAATAGTTTTTTTTTTTTGTTAAGGCGCTACCTCAATTTTATTTGCCATTTGCCATGGCAGATTGTAAGACAACCAGCTTACCAATGGATCTGAAATTTTGATATAGGTAAATTGATACCTTTATCTAGATTCTGCCAGAACGAAAACACGATACTGATAATTTTACTCGATCATAATTAATTTCGAAAACACGTCTATAAAAGTACTATTTTTGATTTTACAAGCAAGTTACACGATCTTTATGTTTCAAAATTACTCTAATACATTCGTAACATCAATATTAAGGTTCTGTCAGAACAGTTTTTCCATAACTATTACCAATCATTTTTAAATAAAGTTTTAAGATTTTGTATTTTTTGAGCGGCCGCGATCATGGTAGACGCTACGCAATTCTGAACCTTATGCCCGTGCGCTAGCGATTGATACACAATAATGTACGAAGACGAGCCAGTCGGGCGATTGGGCTCTTCGGGGTTGGACCTATGCATGTTGTCGCTCCGGTCGTAGGTATATTCATTTGTGACGTGATGATCTTAGGTTTTAAATATTTTGTAAGTGTAAATATTAGTTGGCTTAGACGTTATAGGTAATACTTATATTATTAAATTAGGTTTAGGTTTTATAATATAAAATGGCAAGAACTTAAAAAAAATATAGTTTCTTAAAGAAAAAAGAAAACAACACCTCAAAGAATGTGCCAAAAATGCAGGAGGTGAAAAAGGCAAGGTAAATAAAATAAAATCATCATTACCTATCTATGCAACTAGTATGTAGTTATGTAATTTGTTAATTTTAGTGAAATTGTTGTTCTATAATCTATAACATATTTTTGTAGTTGTAAACAATAACACCATTCGTAGGAGAGTTGCAACTATAGGTAGATCTCGCCAAACTTTATGGTGGCTTTGGATATTGCTCGAGTCGCTGCATAAACACCATTTTAGGCAGGGAGGTAACAGCGGGTGATGGTGGGCCACATAGGTACCTACAACAAGGTTGTACGCGTATAGGTACTCGGAAGTTAGATGCGATGCGATCAGCCACTATTAAATTTGGCGAGAACTTTTGGTATATCTACACTAATATTATAAAGAGGAAAATTTTGTATTTTTGTTTGTTTGTATAATGGAAAAACTCAAAACTACTGGACCGATTCTAAAAATTATTTTACCATAACAAAACTACATTACCTATCCACGAGTAACATAGGCTATATTTTATCTAGGTAAGTAATATGAGTGTTATTAGATATTATTGTAAATATTAGCACAAATCACTAAATAAGTAGCTACTACGTAAACATAAACACAAAACAAAAACAACAAAAAATCTATGGAGACTTTGTTTTGTGTTATTTTTCTTGTATTGCCTTTTAGGAGAAGTTTACAAAATGAACGGATTCTGCCAGAAAAAACAATATGTACTTTAGATGCCGTTCCAGCAACGAATTTTTAACATTACATTATTATTTATATTTCAGTTTTAATAAATATGTTTAAAAATTTATTATTATTGAGGTAGCTATGAAAAGAAATAACGCAATTCAGCATTTTTTTGCGGGCGCTATCTTGGATTTTTAATTTATCAAGTCCTTTTATTTGATACCGATATTGAAGGTTTTGTAAAAAAATATGCTATTCACCATTTGTGGCGGCGGCCATCTTGGGCCGATATTCACCAAATAAAGCTAGAAACACTTCCGATTAATTCCCATTTCAAACAAAAAAAAACTAAACAACTATCGACTCAGCCGTTCAGGATATACACAAACACACACACACAACACAGCACACACATACATACATACATACAACCATGCACGTCTAACTTATCATATTAAGTTTTCATTACATGTATTTTTTGTAAATACAAAAAAAAAATAATCCGATTAAAAATTAAATGTAAGTTGCGGCTCCTTATCTTCCCTGTTCGGTTCTTTTGACCCCGCGCTGACCTCGATGTGTGCGATTCGCGCGAAGTTCAAATTTGACACATTGAGTGAAGACGATAGCTTGCGCGAAGCGCGCGACGCGCGGGGCGCGCGGGGCGTAGTGGGCGGAGCTATCTAAAATGAAAATATTCGCGGTAGCGTCTTAAGTCACATGGTTTAGATATGTCATACGAATCAATCAGCGACGAAGATTATAAGCGGTCTGTGTTAGTAGATTTGATTTTTGATTGCAAAAAGTAGTGTAATGACGTCGTGACAGTCTTGCTGTACATGGGAAGAGGCATTTACCCAGTATCAGAGCATTTATGACGAGTAAAGTACTACAAGGATCTTAATTAGCACGTGGCCGAAATCGGAACTAATGTCGTCATATATGAAAAACCATCACTTTTGACAGACAGTTGAGTTGATTCTTGTTGCTACTCTGCACTCCATCGCCTTCATGTTCATATCATCCACGTGCCAAAAGATCCTTGTTGCTCTATAGGTATAATTTGTATTTTGACAACTGTCAACGATAAGCATTTATTTTTGTTCTTCAAAAAAAAAAACGATCTTAGGTTAGCCTATAGCTAGGATAGTTTTGAGAATGGGAAGTCGTTGTAAGATTTGAGAGAGATGTTTGCCCAGAAGAGATATCATATGCAAGGTGATTAGATCTTATATTATACTTAAACGTTATAACGGTTTGCTCACGCGTATTTATCGGGATAGCCCGACTAGTTTCGGACCCAACCGGAGTTCGACTCGCGACCCCACCGCCGCGTCAGCTCATGAATTCCGGTTGGGTCCGAAACTAGTCGGGCTATCCCGATAAATACGCGTGAGTAAACCGTTATAACGTTTAAGTATGAATCGTCCTCACGAAAGTTATTATAAAAAAAAGATCTTATATTGTCTATACGCACCTTAGCTGCCCCAGCCACTAACAACAGCTTGAGTATCACCAGCGTGACGACTAACGTCTTGACACCGACGAGCGCGGCGACCACGGCCCACGTGGAGGCCGCGCCTATCTGGAACACCAGCGGGATCAGCGCCTGCATCAGCTTCTTCATCGGGCGCCCGAAGGTACGGCCTGGAAACCATGGAGGTTTAAGGTTAAGAAATATAAATATGTATTTTAAGAAGGACATTGTTACTTAAATTATTATTTTTTTGTAGTCGCGATATTTTGCACAAGTTGTTCCCGCCTGATCTATTGCAATGGGTAACGGTCCGGAGAGACACTCCATTGGCTGCAGCCGATAGGTGTAGCACACCTCTTGATCACCTTTACGACTAGAGTAGTCCATGTAAGATTACCACCAGGCAACAAAATAAAATAAGTATGACTTGATTCTACTACATGGGTCATGGATATCAGACAGCGCAACTAGAGTCAGTAACGTTTTAAAAGTTCCTGAAAAGGCCAATTCAAAATAAAAACCCCTTTGATTTCAATTTAGGCAAACAGCGTTAGCAAAATGTAGAACTACCTTGCACATAATAATGATGGATGGGAGAAAACCGTTGCCTTGTAGTAGACACAAGATGGAACTAAACTGGCTATGTTCAATTTGTGTGATAACAATTCACATAAATTGAATAGGTATGTCTAGGGTTTTCTCAGAGAAAATGATCACCAAGCATCAATATAGGATCATCCTCATTACCTTCGGAGGCATTATCTTCCGTAATATAACAATTTATTTTGATATGATCATTTGGGGGACCTCCACTTAAATTCATTGAGCATGACGGTACAAGCCATTTTATAGTGATTCAATTGTTTATTAGAAGGGCTTTATAAAGACGTTAGGAACTGCGCTCTGATTGTTATTTGATTATATTGTTACCAATCATCGCTGGTTGTGGAGAAACTTAGTTTTTATTACCCTCGCTTTACAGTCAGTACTTGTTTCTGTTTAAATAACTGCTCTCGCAGTAGATTAATTTGTATGTTGCCATGGGCTTGGCAAATATTTTAATCACTTGAAATTAGATTAGTTTTGTGTATCACATAAATTTTATGTTTACTCTATGTGGGGATCGAACCCATGGCATATCTCGTTGTGGTTATTTGGCGTAGTGACCTTCTTTTTTCGTATCCCAGTTGAAGTCCTCATGGACTGTCGTCGTCAGGGGGTTGACGAGGGGGTGTGCCGGACTCTTGCCCGCTAAAACCACTGGAGCGTTCTCATCTGCCTATGGCCGGGGGTACGGGGTTCGTTTTCACATTCACCGCGTCCCCGGTAGGGTAGTGACCTAATACTAGTCTGCTATTCCTGCCGCAAAGCAGGTTCAATCTTAATCGCTGCAACCAATAAGGAATCCCGGTTTTGTCAACCGGAAATTTCAAAACGACTGGAAAGGCGTACAAAGCGGAACTGACTAATTATGTGAGGAGTTCCAATATAGATAAATAATTGATAAGGTTAAGAAGTGGAATCAAGTGAATCTGTATAGATTATACATACGCCATCTGGTTGTGTACAAGTCTTGGTCCTCAATCTTATTACAAGACTTGCACTAAAACATGAAGCCTTTATATTGGAAAACTAGCCCTTGCTCAGAATTTGCTGCTTTAGTGTACACATGGCTTACTAGCCGAACTAAGCTAGCCAACCGGTCTAAAACTGTCACAGTATGCGGACCACTCTCCGCGATTCGAGACTGGTTTGTGTTTAGTTTCCGTATAGACGACGTTTGCTTGAATCGATATTGTATTAGCCTAGTAACATAAACTATAATGCTGTTAGATTTGTATTTTTGATTCATCATCACCTGTGTTCGGCATTCATAAGCTATAGCCATGGCGGGGATAGCGTAGAAGTATGACCGTTGGACTGTCATGTCAGAGGTTGTAGGTTCAAATCCTGGCACGTACTACGTCTTTTCGAATGTCTAAGCGTATTACAACGTAAGTATATATCACTTTTGATATCGGTGAAGGAAACCATCCTTAGGAAACGAGTACACCGGAGAATGTTTCAAGGTTGTAGCCACAAATTAACGGGGTGACTTTGAAACTGACATTAGGTGGTAAAGTAACCATACGTGTAAGATATTCCTAAAACTATCATTGTCATCAGCCTCTTGCAGGCTGCTGGGTACAGGCCTTTCCTACTCATCTACCACAGCACATTCTTGATTATCGCCTGAAAACCTCAGTTGTATTTTATCTACACAAAGTGTTTTAAAGATTGCCCAGAACATGCATTTAAGAACGACAAAGAGTTTTTATGTCCAATCAAGCAAAAACCTTATTACAAATCTCTTTGAAGTGTTTACAAACACGTTTTCCAGTGAAGAGAACTATCCACTTACTATGAAGCAAGTTTAAATCAGGACTGTCTTGTGGAAGCAAGACACCGATATGCAGTATAAAGCTCCGACTCACTTCCAAGTTCCACTATAGCAACAATCCTAGTTTAATATGTTACAGTAGAGGTACACTCGCAAAATACAATTTATTTATTTAGAGGCTAACTTAAGTCAATAAAGCGAGGTTAGTGCTCTCCTATGACCTACAGCGAACTCACTTTACACATACGAATATCAACCTTATTCCCTTCTGATAAGAACGCATCGAAAGTTGAAGGAGAATAAATATTGTAAGTACTTGCTAACGATGTATAAGGACTTCTGAAGATCCTTTTAATCGCTGTATTTGTTCAGTTTGTTTAGTTAATGTTGAATTTGACACAAAGCAAAGGTCAAGAGTAAGTGTTATTGTATAAGTCTTGGTGGTTTCTAGTTAATTTTGTGTAACTGCTTGAATGACGGAAGAAAATTTTTTGTTCGAGCAAATTACATTATAAATGGCGTAAGCGTTTTTATGTACTAGTAGCTGTTGTCTGCGACTATTTTTAATAGATACTACCGATTCAAAAAAAAAAGTGCCCATCAAAAAACATTGTGTATTTTTAAAGAACTGCATACATAGGGACTTTGATTTATCCGTTGTAATGGTATCGAATGATAAGTCTAGTACTGGTTTTATTGCATTAGAGATTAGATGAATAGATATAATTGAACATGTCAAAACAGTAACAATGCTCCTTTTAAGTGCAGGTTAAGAATTGAGTCGTAAAACCATAAATATAAATCATGGCTTATAATAACCGTTATGTAATTTTATTATTAAAGATAAAGATAAAGATAAAGATATATTTATTTTGCAAATATGGGTACAAAGTAAATGGTGTTAATATAAACAAGTTCTGCCATATTTTGCCATTCGGCGTGCAAACATTTTCAAATTTTTGTTGTTACAGACTAAGCAATTAAATTATACAAATAAGTAGCATTAACTAAAAACTAGATAAAACTCTAAACATAATATAAATTAATTAAAACAATGCTTCACAGTATACAATTAAATAGGTACTTAGACTACTTAGCGACTAGTTTAATGTCTTTGTCAGATAGAAATTCTCCTATATTATAGTATGCTTTAGTAACTAAATATTGCTTTAACTTATTTTTAAACATTTTAGTAGGTAATTCTTTCCATGACTTAGGAATATTATTGTAAATGATCGGAGCCATGCAGAAGACACTTTTGTGCATTAAAGTAGTCTTAGCAGTCTGGAGACATAGTCGGCTATTGTCGCGTCTGTTTCGTGGAACAGTATCGGCAAGTCGTTTAAAACGGCTCGGGTTCGACTTTACAAACACAGCCACTTCCAATATATACAAACAGGGTAACGTTAAGATTTTATATTTCTTAAAATAAGGTACGCAGCTATCGGTGGTTCGAAGTTTAAACATTACCCTTACACATCTTTTTTGTGCCTTGAAAGCTGTTTCGTTATCGGTCGCATTGCCCCAAAATATTATGCCATAACGTAAGTGGCATTCAACTATGCCGTAATAAGCGGTAAGTAGTGCATCTGTATATATAATTGACGACAAAGTGTATAGGGCGTATGCAGATTTGCTGAGTTTTTTGCATAAGATCTCAATATGAGCTTTCCAATTAAGTTTCATATCTATCTCAAGCCCTAGGAATTTAGTACTTTCAACTGCTTCTATAATATTACTATTGTATTGTACGTTTATATTTTTATTAGGTATCCGTTGTCTAAAATGTATCAATTTAGTTTTATTTAAGTTAATTTTTAAGTTGTTTTTATCTAGCCAGTTTACAACAGATTTTAATGCATTATTTATATCATATTCATACGTTTCTAAATTATTACACGGTATAGTAACGGTGCTATCATCTGCAAATAATGTCAATTGTTGTTCTATGGATTTTGGGAAGTCATTGATATAAAGTATAAATAAAAAGGGACCGAGAACGCTTCCCTGCGGTACACCATATGTAACTTCGCGTTGTGTCGATCGAAAAACATCTTCATGTTTATTGTATTTATTAAATTGATTTACTTCAGTTATCTGTTTTCTATGTTTTAGGTACGAATCTATTAAATTAAGGACATTACCTCTAATGCCGTATGCTTCTAGCTTCCTTAAAAGAGTAGGATAATGAACATAATCGAAAGCCTGCGTCATATCACAAAACAAACCACACACAGGTCTTCTCATATCTACATTACTTATGATATTGTAATAAAAATCAAATATGGCCATATTAATAGTCTTGTGCATTCTAAACCCCTTCTGTTCGTCACATAAAACGTTATGTTTTTCGACATATTTATAAAGCTCACTATATATGTATTTTTCAAATATTTTAGATATTACGGGTATAAGTGAGATCGGGCGGTAACATTTCATCAACTCTCTGTTTTCTTTTTTGAAAAGCGGCTTAATGATCGATGTTTTTAAGGCATCTGGGTAGATACCAGCACTAATACACAGGTTTATTATATAACTAAGGTGACTACAAATTTCCATAGATACAGACTTAAGTATTTTTGTAGCAATACCATCATAGCCCACACTATTCGTGTTATTCAATGACATTATAATTTTATGTATGTCCAACGGAACACTGGGTGCTAAGAACATGGATGACGTATTTGTGTTTATTTTACAGCATTCAGGTTTATCATTGGCTGCAAGTTTTGCTTGAATTTTGTCTACAAAATAGTTGTTGAAGGCTTCTGCTATGTCCTTAGGATGTGATATGACGCTGCTATCAGTCTTAATTTTATTGATAGTTTGTTTAGGTAGATTATATTTTGCAGTATTTATGATTTGCCAAGTCGTTTTTGACTTATTTTTAGATATTTTTATACTGTGGTTATTTTGTGCCTTTTGTGTCAAATTTATAATTTTTTTATGTAGTTTAGAGTAGGCAGTAAAACAACTTTTATTACTTCTATTTGGGTTCAATCTCATCTGCCACAATAGTTTTCTTTTCTTTAGACTACATATTTTAATTCCTTTAGATATCCACTTAGGTTTTTTTATAATATTTACTTTAATTAATTTTGTTGGGAAACACAAGTCGTATATAAGTTTAAAAGTATCAATAAGTGCATTGTACGCCACATTTGGGTCGTTCGTGTTATAAATTTCTGAAAAAGGAAGATTTTTTATGTAGCTTCGGAACTTCTCTACGTTTTCCTGGCTATAATCTCTCACGGTCTTATACCAAAAGTTTATGGTACACATTGTTTGAACCGGGCAGTGAAGTAGCTGTGCCGTATGGTCGGACAACGCAAACTCAAATACATTGGTTTTACAAGATTTACTAAAATTATGCGCAAAGTTGTCTAAACATGACATACTGGCCATACGTGTCGGCTCATTTAAAGCTAATTTCAAATTAAATTGCATTAGGAGACATTCAAATGCACTAGTATGACTATTGAGTTTGAGAATATCTATATTGAAATCACCCGCAATTACAATGTTCTTATAGCGACATCGTGATATTTCTCGTAAAAGAGATTCAAACTTATCGAAACAATAGTTGAGATTATTTACATTAGGAACTCTATAAATACATACTACAATAATTTTATAATTAGTAAGCTCTATAGCACAGCATTCGAAAATCCCTGAAGAAGATAAATTAGAAATTTTATCCACTTCCTTCCATTGAATACCATTTCTTACTAAGATGCAAGCTCCACCCCTTTTTTGTCCTTGTCTACAATAATAAGCAGCTAAACAGTAGTTAGGCACATATAATTGACTTTGGTAACCCTCCATAATGAAATGTTCTGTTATACATAACACATCAACATTTATATTTTTTTCACATAACTCATTTAAGCATACAGTCAGAACACTAGATTTATTTATCAAGCCTGCAATATTTTGGTGCATAATTTTAAGATATTTATTGGAGAAAAAACTGATTATCTTCCTGATCTCTAGTGTATTTTACAGAAGGATTTAATGAATTACAATTATTATTCTCCTCAAGAAACGACACTAATTCGTCCTCTACAAGTTCCTGTAACATTAAGTTAATATTTACAAATATATTTGCCATGCCCCGGTTGTTAACGGATCCACTTTTTTTCCAAAACATATTATAATCATATGACAAGTCATAGTTGGAATCAAACAAGTATGCGCAGTAATGAGTGCATGCATCTAAATATAAAAGATTGTTAAAGTTTTCTATTCTTCTGTTATACATTGTATAATATCCATTCAATTTAAATGTAGGGGAACATAATATAATATTCGTGTGTTTTATTTTTGAGAGTGTTTCACGTATAGCAACTATTAAGTCAACGTAGTTGTTAGTTTGGCGAAAATCCTCTTCGCCAATGAAAATCAGGCAATAATCATTCCGTGTGTATGTGGTTAACTTTTGCTCTAGGTTGTTAATTAGCATTTTAATACCACAATTAGGAGTTAAGTAATGGCAAATTTGATAATTTTCTAAAGTGCTTTGTGCGATTTTAAGTATTTTGTTCTTGTTATTAGTACTTAAAATACAGACTTTTCGGATAATGCTATTGTTGTTACTTTGCTGTTTCTGATGAACTACTGTTCTCCTATTTGAATTAGTACCTAATACTAGAATATCAGCATTCATTCAGAGTTATTACACCGACTATTCTATACCTCTTCTCTATTTTTCTTGTTACGAAAATTCAATATTTGCTGTCATATCACAAAACGTAACGGTATTATCAGTCGCATTATTTTTACAAAAAATAATCGTGGATTGAGCTACAAGGATCTTTTGGCACATAGATGACATTAACATAAGGGCGCTGGTGTGCATATTCGCAACAAGAATCAACTCAACTGTCTGTCAAATGTGACGGTTTTTCATATATGACGGCATTAGTTCCGATTTCCGCCACGTGCGAGCCGGTAATTATACGATTCCGTCGCGAAGAGAGAATCGTGTAATTTGTGTTTGCTACAAAAAAACAGAGAAATTCTTATCTGTAATCTCACTTTCTGTAATTGCGAAAAAATGGATCATGAGGTGGCCTTAATGTCTAATACTTAAAAGTGTAACGAAGATGGTCTGTGAGTAAAACATATAATAATCATGTCTTTAAATTGTTGTTTATGATGTTGATTTCTCTAAGATTTTACTTTTTAACATTTTCCGCAACGATATCTAGTCTCAAATTAAGTATGCGAGAGTAACTTGTGCTATGAGTACTAGACATACAAGTTAAGTATATATTTGAAAATACATACATAGACAAGTTACACCCAGACACAGAACAAATGATCGTGCACATCACACAAACATTTGTCCTGGGTGAAAATCGAACCCACAGCCTCCGGCATAGCAGTCAGGGCCACTAACTAGACCAACAGGCCAGACAAAATAATTGAAATTTTAGTAATTTTCGATTTTTATAATATCATTATTTTATGTGTATTGGTTGAGGTGACTAGCATATAACTATGTAGAATTCTTGTTATCCGGAAACTTCCGTTACACGCATCTTCACCAAGGCCGTTAGAGATGTTTGATTTTCTGTACAGCTACCCTAGTCTACCGTTATATTACTGTAGATACTACAATTTTCATTCATTTAGTATTACCACCTTATAATAATATTATTATTAAGCGAGCGAAGCTTATACAGTCCACTTTGGCACTTCATTGTTCGCGAACTCCTCCTAGACGGAGAACTAGATTCGAGTTTTTTTTTGTAACTTATAATAGGCGTGACCCTTTCTCGCACTATGCTTTTTTCCGATCGGTCGCGTCCTAAAGGAATCATCATCATTTCTTATCCCTTATCCCAATTAATACTTGGGGTCGGCGCAGCATGTCTTCTTCTTTCACACGTTCCTATCTGACGTCACCTCGCAAGCAACACCCTTTGCAGCCATATTATGTTTTACACAATCCATCTATAGCGTCCTAGAGGAATAATCCTAAGAAAATTTTCGTATAGACTTACCAGGACTTGTGCATGGGCGACCATGGAATGGGTACTTTGTTTTGGTTTATTGTGCTATATTGTTTGTTCAAAGTATCTATCTGATGGACAGTTTTTAAGCTTTGCATATCCAATTCAGTCTTCTTTAAATGGTTGTTATGCCCTCAGGTCATTGGTCTAGTAACTTCGTTGATTTCCGTTTTAAGACACGCACGTTCGTTGTCCGTTAACACAATATTATTGGCGTGCCAATACTTGGAGCATGTAACATTAAAGTGTTATAACCAATAAAATAATACTCTTGAATAATTAATCAATGTAACTGTTAATTATTATACACTAGCTGTGGCATGTGAATTCTCCTGCGCGAATGTCGGTTATAGCCGTTATAATATTACCCGCTTCTAACCTTTTCTGACATTATTGGATAATTTTCTTTTATATGGAACGCTAATATTATAACTTTTCAACAACTATCGTTATCTTTTAGTCAATATATAATATGCAAAAATTTAACAAATTATATACTAAAACCTTCCTCGAGAACCACTCTATACATTAGTGAAAACAGCATGAAAATTGATGAAGTGGTTTTTGAGTTTATCGGGAACAGACAGACATGGTGGAAGACTTTTTATAATAACTACTAGTATTATGTACTCTTGACGTCTGGCAAAATCATAGACGTTGTAATGATAGGATTTCTTTTCGATCTAATAACAAACAGGTAGGTACCAGATATCCGATCTCTTTTAAGTGGTCTATAGCTTTCTCTACAAATAGCCTCCGGGCTAATCTGATTTCAATAAGAAATTGATTTCTTTTAATGTTACCATTGTAAAATATCGATAGGTATTGTGATCCACCAAAATATAACATGGTTTTAATAAAGGACAAATTTTTAAATGATAAAACAGAAAGAATTTATGAAAAAAACGATATATGTAACTTACGCAAAAAATCAGGAATCGAACCCATATTAGATCGTGCACAGATACATTGGCATGGTGGACTCGGTGATGTAAAACTCGGGAATCCGTGCAGTTGCAAAATATTACAGAGAAAATGCAATTTAGCTAAAGACTGAATAATCGCCCCTGAAAAAAAAACAGCACATGTATTTTTTTTCTTACCGACAGATGTGTCCATGGCTCTCCCTTGACTTTCTGCCGTTGTCACACCATAATAGTCACTTTGGTTAATTTTACTGTCTAAATACTTAAAACTAACTACATTTTTGGTATTACTATCACCGCTAACTAGGCTGTTTACGCCAGCGCCATGGCCGGCTTGACAAATAAAAAGTAAAAATAAACAAACGTAAATAAAATTAAACATTTTCACTCTTTTCAATAGCAATATATGGAAACACGGTATAAACCACTTTATTATTTCTTTTAAATCCATAGTTTTATTTCACAAAGTGTTAATTCACGTATTTATTTTCAAAACACGCGCGTCGAAAACTTTAAGATGGCGGACGTCATTTCGCGCCAAGCGTCGCGTCAAAACTGGTTGTGCGCGCGCTCGCTATCCCATTTCTTCTTTCACTTGGCAAAAGCGATCTGCACACAGCCTACAAATAAAAGTAACTTTACTTTCGCTTTTAGCATTTATATTCAAATCCTGTCCGATTTAACTTAAAATGTGCAAGCAACAAACCAATAATACTTAATGAAAATCTTAGAAAACGCAAGAAAGTTTTTTTAGGTCGTTTTTTGTTTTTACGCGTTCTTTAAACTTGGCTGAATGTTTAACGCCATTGTTTTTGCTTCCGCGTTAAGTGAAAATCCATTTTTACATTGTTTTTGTTAACATGTCAGTCAAATTAGCTCGTTAACGAAAAATTAACGTAATGTTAGAAAGTCGTTTAGTAACTTTTTGTAGTTTAAGTTACGTATCTATTCTGACGCTAATGGCCTGTTTTTTGTACAGGAATTTGCGCTATTAGTAGACCAGTATATTAGTGTAGGCATTTCCTCATTTATGTAAACTAGGTTTTTCCCGCTGCATTTTAATGTGACTCAATTCACTCACCGAATAATCGTGTTATTTTTTTTACGTTTATACGTAAAAGAAACTAAATGTGGAGAGAAAGATGTTTATCTGTTGTAATGGAAACTGCGTACTTACCACATCTTATGTATAATTTTGTAACTGCCTGCTAAGTAAGTGTAACATCGCCTCATATGATAACAATTTCGTCAAATAATAACTTTCTCCGTCAACTAACAACTTCTTGGTAATATTGTGACTAATACTTAAGTAAGAATATTTCTTCAAAGTGTCAATGGCGAACGCAAATAAATGATGACGAAAACAAACATTAAAAATACCATGCCAGCCTGTAGGTATCCGTCCGAGATCGGGACAAAGGTGTAGAAAAGTGTTGACTATACAATGAAAATATATTAAAAATACCGGCCAAGTGCGAGTCGGACTCGCGCATGTAGGGTACCTACATACTATCATCTATAATAGAAAATCACGTTTACCTAAACCACGTCTACCTGTTTATTAAGATCGAATAAAAATTGCTTAAAAATTACGTTTGTTGAATTGAAGCCCCCCTTATTTTTTTTTTTATTTTTGGTATTTGTTGTTATAGCGGCAACGGAAATACATCATTTGTGAAAATTTCAGCTTTCTAGCTATCACGGCTTATGAGATACAACCTGGAGACAGATAGACAGACAAAGGAGGCTTAGTAATAGGGTTCCGTTTTACCCTTTGGGTGCGGTTTGTAAAATTGTAATTAATATTTTTTTGTCTGTTCCAAATCTAGAAGAGTCCGCAGTCAGCAATGTGCAATCATTACCCTTGTCTTTAGTACCTAACTATTACTATTTTAAATCATTTTCAACCGACTTGAAACAGGAGGAGGTTGATCAAATCGACCGTATATGGTTTTTTTTATTTATATTGGAATTCGATAACTTCATCGTTTATGAAGCGATTTTGACTATTCATTTTTTTTTTGTTTTAAAGAATAGTATTTAATGATAATGCCTATTACGATGATAATTTTAGTTTTTACCGCGAAAGTCACATTATGGCTGCAAAGTAGACATTAATACCACGTGATTTATTAATGTGTTTAATAAAGGTCTTTAAACTCATTTTACCTAATTACTACAGGTTTCTAACCCGTGTGAAGAAGGTTAATTATTATTATTATTTATTACTAGCCGTTAGTGTCCCACTGCAGGGCAAAGGCCTCCCTTCCCTCTTTCCACCTATCCCGGTCTATGGCTAACTGGGGCCAGTTTTGAACAAATGAGTTGAGCTCATCACGCCATCTCCTCCTGGGTCTACCGCGAGGTCTCCTTCTGTTGTTTGGCACCCAATGTGTGGTTGATTTTGCCCAGAACTCATTTGGCATTCGGCAGAAGAAGGTTAAAAATACATTTATTTATTTAAAAAAAAAATCGACTCCTGCACTAAGGAATTTAATTCTTGAATCGCGGGGGGTTTCACAGACATTCAATTCACATGCACAGAGACACCCAGACTTGGAACAAGCATTTGTGGAACGCACAATCTTGTCCTACGCGGGAATCGAGCCCGCGACACGTCGGGTACAGTGGTAATGCTCGTGGTGACAAGCATTTGGCTATCCGAGCAGTCAAGAAAAAAATCCAAATGTGTGAGATTAATATTTTTCAATCAGTCACGTGGTTTGTCAAAGATATAGCAAAGTTATCGCTGTTACATTGCTCTTGCTAGTTAGGTAATACCACTGCTGAGAGATCATATCGCTTAAATGCAATACGACAAATGAGAATTTGATTAATAAATAACAGGTGCAGTAGGTTCCAACGCCATAGGCAGATGAGAACACTCCAATGGGTTTAGCCGGTAAGACTCCGGCACACCCCCTCATCAACCCCCTGACGAGGGCAGTCCATGAGGAATTTCCATTGGAATATAAAAAAAAAATTAAGTAAAAAAACTTTTTAAGAAAAAGCTTTTATTTAAACGCTCTAAAAAGAAGAAAATAAAATATTCCTTTTGGATTATACTAACAACTCCTCATTATACACAATTTATATATAATAATAAAAGCTTGTCGCTCGATTTACCACAAATTATTATGATATAAAGGAATGTTAATAGGTATGTAAGCCTCGCGACAAGCTTTTATTATTATATATAAATTGTGTATAATGAGGAGTTGTTAGTATAATCCAAAAGGAATATTTTATTTTCTTCTTTTTAGAGCGTTTAAATAAAAGCTTTTTCTTAAAAAGTTTTTTTACTTAATTTTTTTTATTTTTTACTTTTTAGTTCCACCATATTGGATTCAGAATGACGTCATATTCTTTTTCTAGTCACTCTTAACAAGCCCTTTCATTTGATACCCATATTGTATAAGTGGATTAAATATAACTGTTCTGACATCTTGTATGATCCGCCATATTGAATTTAGAATGACGTCACATATCTTATCATATATTGTCATCCAAACAAAATGCGTCCACAAAATTTCAGCACAAACGGTTGAATATATCTACTTCAAAATTGAGTTCAAAGATTTCACCCGAACACACAAATATCCATACATTGCAAGTTAAATAAAAGCTTTTAAAAAAAGGTACCAACGCTCATATTATTCTACGAAAATTATACTTACATTACTAATTAGTTATAATTTATAATACAAGTAATTATAACAGACAGACATTGTTATAACATACTTTCACTAGATCGTCCGATAAGATTAATAACACAACGATATAAAGCATTATAATACATCATCTACACTTTTTTTTTTTTTATAATAACTTTCGTGAGGATGATTCATACTTAAAACGTTACAACGGTTTACTCACGCGTATTTATCGGGATAGCCCGACTAGTTTCGGACCCAACCGGAGTCCCTAATCATGAGCTGACGCGGCGGCGGGGTCGCGAGTCGAACTGCTATCCCGATAAATACGCGTGAGTAAACCGTTGTAACGTTTTAAGTATCATCTACACTTCACCACCTTTTAAAGTAAATTGTGTAAGAGAGACGCCGCTTTACGCCGTGTAGTATCATCCCTCTTTCACAAGTGCAGTAGTCTTACTATAAGAGTTGATGGTAAACTTCCAGGTATTCTCAACCATGACATAATAAACAAAACAAGTGAAAACTGTATATTGTAGATTTTTTGACGCTTTTTAGACTCTCTTTGCATCCATATCATCTTGCACACAATCCATCCATCGTTTCTTTGGTCTTTTTCCCCTATATCCGTCCACATTCATGTCCAGCACCTTCCTTACCACGTGATCCTCTTTACTCTAAGTCCGTCATATTACCTACTAGTAAAAGTAACATTGTCTAAGGCGACAATGCGGAAAGCACAAGTATTATCGAGATGTATGGAGTGTCGTTGCCGCGTCGCGTGCCGCTCCGTCGCGCTTCGCTGGGTGCGAGAGTATTGCACCGATGTACAGGTTGAAGGCCCTGTACACGGAGTTGGTATAGCTATTAAGTTAGGGAAAAAAGAAAAAAAAAATATATTCCTCGATATTCACACAACGCCATCTAGTGTCCAGTTAAGCATACTAAGTAGCTTGTGTTATGAGTATTAGTAGCTAGTAGTAGGAGTAGCTAGACAACTGATAAACATAGACATTTCTAAAAACATATGATAGATATATTACACCCAGACACAGACACATGCTCATCACACAAACATTTGTCCTGGGTAGGAATCGAACCCACGAACTCTGGTGTAGAAGTCAGGTTCACTGACCAACAGACCAGTCAAAGGAAAGCAAATTCAAGTATTAAACTGGAGAAACACTCCTAAAACTGCCTTTTACAGGAAGAACCTGATTTGATGCCAGTACCACTTAAGTTACATTTGACAATGCAAGTTACACTAAAAATTGCGAACATGATAACAATATGCCATCGCACACATTACAGAATCTTCTTTTAACGCAGATTGCAGAAATGTGACACAGCAAAAACTACGTACCTCGGTGTAATGTAAACGGCCCATAATGCGTGACTACCTCATACGTGCTAGAGTGTTACTCGTCACAACAGCTGACAAATAAGTTTATTCACCTATAAACACTATACTTAACTCTTTTATAGTCGTTTTCATCTTACAAAGGTCGTTGCTCTAGACGATTTATGCTGTATTTTCCTTACAAGTTTTTCATCTTACATGAAAAACTTTTCTTTAATAAGTTGTGTTGCTAAACGAACGCTGTATCTGTATTATGGTAGGTACCTACTTTAAGAGAAGGCGGGACATAGCTAACCATATATTAATTATTTAAGACCTGTATTATGTACCTAGCTAAGTACCTATGATCCACAATAAAGCTATTGAATTGAATTAAACAACAATACAAAGAAAATAGACATCAAAGTTCATACATACGATTTATCTTCTATCAAAACAGTTGATCGTTAAAACATTTTGCCCAATACCGAAACTGTTACAGTTCTAAATAAATAAACTACAAATTCTCGTGTTTCTGTTTATCATCTTCAATGTGAAGTAACGTTTTCCCAGAAATGACCTACAATGTCGCAACGTTTTTTTACCAAAAAAGCGCAATGTAGACCGGCGCGCGCGCACAAACATGTCGCTTTTTAGATAACGTTTCGTTGTTATTAGAAAGTTGAAGTATCACCGTGTAAGGGCAAGATTATAGGTTGAAATGGCTTTAGACCAATTTAAAATAATTATATTTGTAACTTTTACTTCTGTAAATGGTAGGTTTATGTAATGCCGAATTCTTAGTTCTCTATTTTAAATCGAATTTGATGAAACGATTCATTGTCATGTTTTGTTTATCAAAGCGGACCAAACCACAGGGAAAATCTAGCTACAAATAAAACAAAAACCTGTGTTTAACAAATAGGTATTTATTTGAACTAGAATTTAACCTAGAAAACTTAATTAGTATTATTAACCTGTTCAACATTACTTTTTAAATATTATTGTATTATTAACATATAACTATGAATGCAGATTGATCATAAGACTTAGGCTCTTTGCACACGAGGCGACACAAGTCAACATGCGTTGCCTCGTGTTTCAAGAGCCTTATTTGAAGTATCATTGAACAGGTTAATTTTCCTTGAAAAATAAATATCAGAGTTCCATATTTTTTATGAATTTAAAAAATAATTTAAACCATTTTTACGCTGAATTTTTATATTTAATAAATTGGTCAATATATACATACATACATCGAGATATTTTTACATCTAATTTTGATTGAGTTACTATGAGCTTTTAAGCCGAACTGTTACGTTGAAAAAGAGAGATAGCAGACTATAAGTACATCGGCATCTCACTCCCACAACTTAACAGTGCAAGTTCAGAAACTCTTAGCAAATGACCTAATTTTAATTACATGAAGTGATAATGAAACATTGAAATCATGAGTTATTCTAATACACATATAGAATTGCCGTATTTATGATAAATTGCTGTAATAACCTATAAAAGGGGGTGAATAGTACTAGCAGGCAAATAGATACAAATTTTGTAATGTGTTCTAATATTTTTTGGTGTTACATGCAGTTTATTTTTATGTGAAATCTAGTTATTTACAAGGAATACAGTTGGGAGTTATAATAATAAATATTTCTTAAAATTCACACAACGCCATCTAGTTGCAGTTAAGTATACTAAATAGCTTGTGTTATGAGTACTAGATAACTGATAAACAAACTTGTATATTTCTATAGATAAATCACGCCCAGACACAGAACAAATGATCACGCTTATCACAAAAACATTTGTTCTGGGTGGGGATCAAACCCACGGCCTCTGGTATAGCAGTCAGGGCCACTAACCACTAGACCAACAGGCTAGTCAAATATATTGTCTTATGTTATTCTGAACTCAATTTTAAATCTATAAAAATTGTGTCTATTTTTCCCTGCTAGTACTATCCACCCCATTTGACTGTAATATAAATCTAACAGTAAAAATTATATTATCGCAGTCAAAAAAAAATTACATCTAAACATTGTATTGAAGCAAAATCAACAAGTGTATGTAGCAGTGTTTTTAACCTATAGAACTTAACTATTATTTAATTTTATGTATAATTGCAAATTATTCTATTATAATTGTAGATATGGCCGGTAGGTGGCGGTTATAGCTTTTTTTCTTAGACGTGGCGTTTTACATGTATGTTCGTAACGTGTTTACTAATATATAATGTGTTGAAATACCCGGGTAACATCTTAAATAACCTACTTTTGGGGATAAAAGTAAACATAAAGAACTTTAATAATAACGTGACAATTCCCAAAGAAATGGTCTTTTCATATAAAATTACCATGAGTTGATCAAAAATTTTGTATGAGAAGTCCAATTATTTTTTGCTTTCATAGAGGGTGTTGTATATTTTCTTGCAGATTATTAGTTTATTTAAATATGGCTGGAGTCTGTTACCACTTAGTATATTATTGAAGCTTTGGCTGACTGGCCTCCAATAAATCAATAGCTCAATTTACAGATGATTTTATTCTTTAAGATTTGAGTTTTACATTAAACACTTAACAATGTAGTAAAACGGACTAATGATAAACATTGTTTTAAATAATCGTCTTTAAGACCAAGACAAAAACAGATTACTGTACCGCACTCAGAATTAATCTTTACTTAAGGATCAAATCAATGCTCTTCCCAACTTTTAATAGTTGAATAGGGAAATACAACTCAAATTTGAGTCGTTGTTAAGATGTTACTGTCACTTAGGTATAAAGAGACATTTAGGAAAGTGTTAAATACATGTTTGAGTATTATTTAAATCTGAGTGACTATTTAAGTCGATACCAAATGATGTTTTAAGTAACCATTAAATATAAGTGCAGTAGTCATATTGTATTATAATACATTGAAAGAGATTTTTTTTGCATATTTTTTTAAGAAAAGCTACTCATTACATAAAATTGTATGAAAGAGATGAAGACATAAAAATAAATTTCGATTTTTTTTTTTTAAATTGATGTTTTTTATAAAAGGCTGTTAAAATAGGTATGTCAAGGAGTTAATCTCATCGACATAGCGCTTTTAACTGAAAATCGCCCAGCAATGGGACACTACATACTAACGCTTGACAGTTTACGTAGCCAATAAAAAGAAAAGTAATTTTTTAGATTAACAGAGTAGTTTCCGTCACTATTATCTCTCTTCCCACTTTTCCAACTCCTCGCACTTTTCCAACTTCTCCTACTTTTCCAACTCCTCCTACTTTTCCAACTTCTCCCACTTTTCCCAATCTTCCCACTATTCCTACTCTCTCCACTAATACCACGCTTTCTACTATTCCCATTCTTTCCATTATTCCAAATCTTTTCATTATTCCCGTTCTCTCCATTATTCCAAATCCTCTCATTATTCCCATTTTTTCCATAATACCCATTCTTTCCATTATTCCCATTCTTTTCATTATTTCCTCTTTTTCTATTATTCCCAATATTTTTATTATTCCAATTATATTCATTTTCATTATTCCCACTCTTCCCGCTATTCTCAAACTTTCCACTAATCCCACCCTTTCCACTATTGCCAAACTTTTCATTATTCCCATACCTTTCATTATTCCCATTCTTTTCATTATTCCCATACCTTTCATTATTCCCATTCCTTCCATAATACCCAAACCTCTCATTATTCCTATTTCTTCCATAATTCCCATTCTTTTCATTATTCCCATACCTTTCATTATTCTCATTCCTTTCATTATTCCCATTCCTTCCATAATACCCAATCCTCACATTATTTCTATTTCTTCCATAATTCCCATTCTTTTCATTATTCCTATTCTTTCCATTATACCCAATCCTCTCATTATTCCCATTTTTTTCATTATTCCCAATCTTTCCTTTATTCCTATTTTTTCCATTATTCTCACTCTTTCCGCTATTTCCAGAACGTTTAAAATGAAAATATTTGCTAAACAAATGGGGCAAATGAGGCCTTTTGTAACGACGTGCGAGGTTGATCAGGCCATGAGCGGCCAACAAGATGAGAACCATAGTGATCCCTACAACTAGAAAATCATTAAAAGTCAATCGCGAAGAAAACTCCAGTATCTGAAAAGCCAAACTTCATAAGAAGCCGATAACCAGCCACGAATAATATTGCAAAAATCATATTGAAAAAGAAAAAAAAAAAAATAGCGATTCGTTTCAGAAGAAATCACCGTACCTAAAAAAGTAGTGATTAAATAATTTCTAATTCACAATTGTCTCGCGTTTATTACCTACATCTGTTGTGTGGAGTTACCGTTCCACGTGTTATTGTCATCGTCGGGGGCGCGGTCGCTGGGCAGGCGGTGGATGTTGCCGCGGCGGCGCAGCGCGGGCGAGGGGGGCGCGGGGGGCGAGGGCGCGGGGGCGCGGCCCGGGGGCGCGCCGGCCGCGGGGGCGCGGGCCGGGGGCGCGCCCGGCGCGGAACCCGCGTCGCGAGTGCTGCGCCCCGCCGGCGGGAACAGCCGCGAGCGGACCCACGAGTACAGCTGGTGCGATGGCTCCAAGATTATGGTCGTGAACATGTGGGTGAAGAAGGCTGTGGAGGAAGAGTCGTCGTGTCATTTTAGAATGAACAGAGATATACACAAAACCTTTTAGATGTCAAGGGCGAACTCGTGACCTGGCAACTAATGGAAAATAGTGCTGTTTTTTCAAACAATACTATATCGAAGTCATTGACGTTTTGACATGAAAGATTTGCGACGAATTTTCGTCCATCGTGGAGACATAGAACGGAGAACGGAGGACTGTCCATTCGTTTTAGCGCATTACTTTATCGGCCAATGTGACCGGAGTAAGCCGGGCCTCGACAGTACAGTTAATGTGAGGAAGCTAGCTAGTCAGTATTGAGGGTACTCACTGATGATGCTGGCTAGCGCCGAGGGCCTGGCCACCACCGGCTGTGCGCGGCGCGGCAGCACCAGCAGCGCGGCGGACGTGTGGGAGCTGGCTCTATCTGTCTGTGAGCTGTCTCAGCATGGGGTACTCACTGATGATGCTGGCTAGCGCCGAGGGCCTGGCCACCACCGGCTGTGCGCGGCGCGGCAGCACCAGCAGCGCGGCGGACGTGTGGGAGCTGGCTCTATCTGTCTGTGAGCTGTCTCAGCATGGGGTACTCACTGATGATGCTGGCTAGCGCCGAGGGCCTGGCCACCACCGGCTGTGCGCGGCGCGGCAGCACCAGCAGCGCGGCGGACGTGTGGGAGCTGGCTCTATCTGTCTGTGAGCTGTCTCAGCATGGGGTACTCACTGATGATGCTGGCTAGCGCCGAGGGCCTGGCCACCACCGGCTGTGCGCGGCGCGGCAGCACCAGCAGCGCGGCGGACGTGTGGGAGCTGGCTCTATCTGTCTGTGAGCTGTCTCAGCATGGGGTACTCACTGATGATGCTGGCTAGCGCCGAGGGCCTGGCCACCACCGGCTGTGCGCGGCGCGGCAGCACCAGCAGCGCGGCGGACGTGTGGGAGCTGGCTCTATCTGTCTGTGAGCTGTCTCAGCATGGGGTACTCACTGATGATGCTGGCTAGCGCCGAGGGCCTGGCCACCACCGGCTGTGCGCGGCGCGGCAGCACCAGCAGCGCGGCGGACGTGTGGGAGCTGGCTCTATCTGTCTGTGAGCTGTCTCAGCATGGGGTACTCACTGATGATGCTGGCTAGCGCCGAGGGCCTGGCCACCACCGGCTGTGCGCGGCGCGGCAGCACCAGCAGCGCGGCGGACGTGTGGGAGCTGGCTCTATCTGTCTGTGAGCTGTCTCAGCATGGGGTACTCACTGATGATGCTGGCTAGCGCCGAGGGCCTGGCCACCACCGGCTGTGCGCGGCGCGGCAGCACCAGCAGCGCGGCGGACGTGTGGGAGCTGGCTCTATCTGTCTGTGAGCTGTCTCAGCATGGGGTACTCACTGATGATGCTGGCTAGCGCCGAGGGCCTGGCCACCACCGGCTGTGCGCGGCGCGGCAGCACCAGCAGCGCGGCGGACGTGTGGGAGCTGGCTCTATCTGTCTGTGAGCTGTCTCAGCATGGGGTACTCACTGATGATGCTGGCTAGCGCCGAGGGCCTGGCCACCACCGGCTGTGCGCGGCGCGGCAGCACCAGCAGCGCGGCGGACGTGTGGGAGCTGGCTCTATCTGTCTGTGAGCTGTCTCAGCATGGGGTACTCACTGATGATGCTGGCTAGCGCCGAGGGCCTGGCCACCACCGGCTGTGCGCGGCGCGGCAGCACCAGCAGCGCGGCGGACGTGTGGGAGCTGGCTCTATCTGTCTGTGAGCTGTCTCAGCATGGGGTACTCACTGATGATGCTGGCTAGCGCCGAGGGCCTGGCCACCACCGGCTGTGCGCGGCGCGGCAGCACCAGCAGCGCGGCGGACGTGTGGGAGCTGGCTCTATCTGTCTGTGAGCTGTCTCAGCATGGGGTACTCACTGATGATGCTGGCTAGCGCCGAGGGCCTGGCCACCACCGGCTGTGCGCGGCGCGGCAGCACCAGCAGCGCGGCGGACGTGTGGGAGCTGGCTCTATCTGTCTGTGAGCTGTCTCAGCATGGGGTACTCACTGATGATGCTGGCTAGCGCCGAGGGCCTGGCCACCACCGGCTGTGCGCGGCGCGGCAGCACCAGCAGCGCGGCGGACGTGTGGGAGCTGGCTCTATCTGTCTGTGAGCTGTCTCAGCATGGGGTACTCACTGATGATGCTGGCTAGCGCCGAGGGCCTGGCCACCACCGGCTGTGCGCGGCGCGGCAGCACCAGCAGCGCGGCGGACGTGTGGGAGCTGGCTCTATCTGTCTGTGAGCTGTCTCAGCATGGGGTACTCACTGATGATGCTGGCTAGCGCCGAGGGCCTGGCCACCACCGGCTGTGCGCGGCGCGGCAGCACCAGCAGCGCGGCGGACGTGTGGGAGCTGGCTCTATCTGTCTGTGAGCTGTCTCAGCATGGGGTACTCACTGATGATGCTGGCTAGCGCCGAGGGCCTGGCCACCACCGGCTGTGCGCGGCGCGGCAGCACCAGCAGCGCGGCGGACGTGTGGGAGCTGGCTCTATCTGTCTGTGAGCTGTCTCAGCATGGGGTACTCACTGATGATGCTGGCTAGCGCCGAGGGCCTGGCCACCACCGGCTGTGCGCGGCGCGGCAGCACCAGCAGCGCGGCGGACGTGTGGGAGCTGGCTCTATCTGTCTGTGAGCTGTCTCAGCATGGGGTACTCACTGATGATGCTGGCTAGCGCCGAGGGCCTGGCCACCACCGGCTGTGCGCGGCGCGGCAGCACCAGCAGCGCGGCGGACGTGTGGGAGCTGGCTCTATCTGTCTGTGAGCTGTCTCAGCATGGGGTACTCACTGATGATGCTGGCTAGCGCCGAGGGCCTGGCCACCACCGGCTGTGCGCGGCGCGGCAGCACCAGCAGCGCGGCGGACGTGTGGGAGCTGGCTCTATCTGTCTGTGAGCTGTCTCAGCATGGGGTACTCACTGATGATGCTGGCTAGCGCCGAGGGCCTGGCCACCACCGGCTGTGCGCGGCGCGGCAGCACCAGCAGCGCGGCGGACGTGTGGGAGCTGGCTCTATCTGTCTGTGAGCTGTCTCAGCATGGGGTACTCACTGATGATGCTGGCTAGCGCCGAGGGCCTGGCCACCACCGGCTGTGCGCGGCGCGGCAGCACCAGCAGCGCGGCGGACGTGTGGGAGCTGGCTCTATCTGTCTGTGAGCTGTCTCAGCATGGGGTACTCACTGATGATGCTGGCTAGCGCCGAGGGCCTGGCCACCACCGGCTGTGCGCGGCGCGGCAGCACCAGCAGCGCGGCGGACGTGTGGGAGCTGGCTCTATCTGTCTGTGAGCTGTCTCAGCATGGGGTACTCACTGATGATGCTGGCTAGCGCCGAGGGCCTGGCCACCACCGGCTGTGCGCGGCGCGGCAGCACCAGCAGCGCGGCGGACGTGTGGGAGCTGGCTCTATCTGTCTGTGAGCTGTCTCAGCATGGGGTACTCACTGATGATGCTGGCTAGCGCCGAGGGCCTGGCCACCACCGGCTGTGCGCGGCGCGGCAGCACCAGCAGCGCGGCGGACGTGTGGGAGCTGGCTCTATCTGTCTGTGAGCTGTCTCAGCATGGGGTACTCACTGATGATGCTGGCTAGCGCCGAGGGCCTGGCCACCACCGGCTGTGCGCGGCGCGGCAGCACCAGCAGCGCGGCGGACGTGTGGGAGCTGGCTCTATCTGTCTGTGAGCTGTCTCAGCATGGGGTACTCACTGATGATGCTGGCTAGCGCCGAGGGCCTGGCCACCACCGGCTGTGCGCGGCGCGGCAGCACCAGCAGCGCGGCGGACGTGTGGGAGCTGGCTCTATCTGTCTGTGAGCTGTCTCAGCATGGGGTACTCACTGATGATGCTGGCTAGCGCCGAGGGCCTGGCCACCACCGGCTGTGCGCGGCGCGGCAGCACCAGCAGCGCGGCGGACGTGTGGGAGCTGGCTCTATCTGTCTGTGAGCTGTCTCAGCATGGGGTACTCACTGATGATGCTGGCTAGCGCCGAGGGCCTGGCCACCACCGGCTGTGCGCGGCGCGGCAGCACCAGCAGCGCGGCGGACGTGTGGGAGCTGGCTCTATCTGTCTGTGAGCTGTCTCAGCATGGGGTACTCACTGATGATGCTGGCTAGCGCCGAGGGCCTGGCCACCACCGGCTGTGCGCGGCGCGGCAGCACCAGCAGCGCGGCGGACGTGTGGGAGCTGGCTCTATCTGTCTGTGAGCTGTCTCAGCATGGGGTACTCACTGATGATGCTGGCTAGCGCCGAGGGCCTGGCCACCACCGGCTGTGCGCGGCGCGGCAGCACCAGCAGCGCGGCGGACGTGTGGGAGCTGGCTCTATCTGTCTGTGAGCTGTCTCAGCATGGGGTACTCACTGATGATGCTGGCTAGCGCCGAGGGCCTGGCCACCACCGGCTGTGCGCGGCGCGGCAGCACCAGCAGCGCGGCGGACGTGTGGGAGCTGGCTCTATCTGTCTGTGAGCTGTCTCAGCATGGGGTACTCACTGATGATGCTGGCTAGCGCCGAGGGCCTGGCCACCACCGGCTGTGCGCGGCGCGGCAGCACCAGCAGCGCGGCGGACGTGTGGGAGCTGGCTCTATCTGTCTGTGAGCTGTCTCAGCATGGGGTACTCACTGATGATGCTGGCTAGCGCCGAGGGCCTGGCCACCACCGGCTGTGCGCGGCGCGGCAGCACCAGCAGCGCGGCGGACGTGTGGGAGCTGGCTCTATCTGTCTGTGAGCTGTCTCAGCATGGGGTACTCACTGATGATGCTGGCTAGCGCCGAGGGCCTGGCCACCACCGGCTGTGCGCGGCGCGGCAGCACCAGCAGCGCGGCGGACGTGTGGGAGCTGGCTCTATCTGTCTGTGAGCTGTCTCAGCATGGGGTACTCACTGATGATGCTGGCTAGCGCCGAGGGCCTGGCCACCACCGGCTGTGCGCGGCGCGGCAGCACCAGCAGCGCGGCGGACGTGTGGGAGCTGGCTCTATCTGTCTGTGAGCTGTCTCAGCATGGGGTACTCACTGATGATGCTGGCTAGCGCCGAGGGCCTGGCCACCACCGGCTGTGCGCGGCGCGGCAGCACCAGCAGCGCGGCGGACGTGTGGGAGCTGGCTCTATCTGTCTGTGAGCTGTCTCAGCATGGGGTACTCACTGATGATGCTGGCTAGCGCCGAGGGCCTGGCCACCACCGGCTGTGCGCGGCGCGGCAGCACCAGCAGCGCGGCGGACGTGTGGGAGCTGGCTCTATCTGTCTGTGAGCTGTCTCAGCATGGGGTACTCACTGATGATGCTGGCTAGCGCCGAGGGCCTGGCCACCACCGGCTGTGCGCGGCGCGGCAGCACCAGCAGCGCGGCGGACGTGTGGGAGCTGGCTCTATCTGTCTGTGAGCTGTCTCAGCATGGGGTACTCACTGATGATGCTGGCTAGCGCCGAGGGCCTGGCCACCACCGGCTGTGCGCGGCGCGGCAGCACCAGCAGCGCGGCGGACGTGTGGGAGCTGGCTCTATCTGTCTGTGAGCTGTCTCAGCATGGGGTACTCACTGATGATGCTGGCTAGCGCCGAGGGCCTGGCCACCACCGGCTGTGCGCGGCGCGGCAGCACCAGCAGCGCGGCGGACGTGTGGGAGCTGGCTCTATCTGTCTGTGAGCTGTCTCAGCATGGGGTACTCACTGATGATGCTGGCTAGCGCCGAGGGCCTGGCCACCACCGGCTGTGCGCGGCGCGGCAGCACCAGCAGCGCGGCGGACGTGTGGGAGCTGGCTCTATCTGTCTGTGAGCTGTCTCAGCATGGGGTACTCACTGATGATGCTGGCTAGCGCCGAGGGCCTGGCCACCACCGGCTGTGCGCGGCGCGGCAGCACCAGCAGCGCGGCGGACGTGTGGGAGCTGGCTCTATCTGTCTGTGAGCTGTCTCAGCATGGGGTACTCACTGATGATGCTGGCTAGCGCCGAGGGCCTGGCCACCACCGGCTGTGCGCGGCGCGGCAGCACCAGCAGCGCGGCGGACGTGTGGGAGCTGGCTCTATCTGTCTGTGAGCTGTCTCAGCATGGGGTACTCACTGATGATGCTGGCTAGCGCCGAGGGCCTGGCCACCACCGGCTGTGCGCGGCGCGGCAGCACCAGCAGCGCGGCGGACGTGTGGGAGCTGGCTCTATCTGTCTGTGAGCTGTCTCAGCATGGGGTACTCACTGATGATGCTGGCTAGCGCCGAGGGCCTGGCCACCACCGGCTGTGCGCGGCGCGGCAGCACCAGCAGCGCGGCGGACGTGTGGGAGCTGGCTCTATCTGTCTGTGAGCTGTCTCAGCATGGGGTACTCACTGATGATGCTGGCTAGCGCCGAGGGCCTGGCCACCACCGGCTGTGCGCGGCGCGGCAGCACCAGCAGCGCGGCGGACGTGTGGGAGCTGGCTCTATCTGTCTGTGAGCTGTCTCAGCATGGGGTACTCACTGATGATGCTGGCTAGCGCCGAGGGCCTGGCCACCACCGGCTGTGCGCGGCGCGGCAGCACCAGCAGCGCGGCGGACGTGTGGGAGCTGGCTCTATCTGTCTGTGAGCTGTCTCAGCATGGGGTACTCACTGATGATGCTGGCTAGCGCCGAGGGCCTGGCCACCACCGGCTGTGCGCGGCGCGGCAGCACCAGCAGCGCGGCGGACGTGTGGGAGCTGGCTCTATCTGTCTGTGAGCTGTCTCAGCATGGGGTACTCACTGATGATGCTGGCTAGCGCCGAGGGCCTGGCCACCACCGGCTGTGCGCGGCGCGGCAGCACCAGCAGCGCGGCGGACGTGTGGGAGCTGGCTCTATCTGTCTGTGAGCTGTCTCAGCATGGGGTACTCACTGATGATGCTGGCTAGCGCCGAGGGCCTGGCCACCGCCGGCTGTGCGCGGCGCGGCAGCACCAGCAGCGCGGCGGACGTGTGGGAGCTGGCTCTATCTGTCTGTGAGCTGTCTCAGCATGGGGTACTCACTGATGATGCTGGCTAGCGCCGAGGGCCTGGCCACCACCGGCTGTGCGCGGCGCGGCAGCACCAGCAGCGCGGCGGACGTGTGGGAGCTGGCTCTATCTGTCTGTGAGCTGTCTCAGCATGGGGTACTCACTGATGATGCTGGCTAGCGCCGAGGGCCTGGCCACCACCGGCTGTGCGCGGCGCGGCAGCACCAGCAGCGCGGCGGACGTGTGGGAGCTGGCTCTATCTGTCTGTGAGCTGTCTCAGCATGGGGTACTCACTGATGATGCTGGCTAGCGCCGAGGGCCTGGCCACCACCGGCTGTGCGCGGCGCGGCAGCACCAGCAGCGCGGCGGACGTGTGGGAGCTGGCTCTATCTGTCTGTGAGCTGTCTCAGCATGGGGTACTCACTGATGATGCTGGCTAGCGCCGAGGGCCTGGCCACCACCGGCTGTGCGCGGCGCGGCAGCACCAGCAGCGCGGCGGACGTGTGGGAGCTGGCTCTATCTGTCTGTGAGCTGTCTCAGCATGGGGTACTCACTGATGATGCTGGCTAGCGCCGAGGGCCTGGCCACCACCGGCTGTGCGCGGCGCGGCAGCACCAGCAGCGCGGCGGACGTGTGGGAGCTGGCTCTATCTGTCTGTGAGCTGTCTCAGCATGGGGTACTCACTGATGATGCTGGCTAGCGCCGAGGGCCTGGCCACCACCGGCTGTGCGCGGCGCGGCAGCACCAGCAGCGCGGCGGACGTGTGGGAGCTGGCTCTATCTGTCTGTGAGCTGTCTCAGCATGGGGTACTCACTGATGATGCTGGCTAGCGCCGAGGGCCTGGCCACCACCGGCTGTGCGCGGCGCGGCAGCACCAGCAGCGCGGCGGACGTGTGGGAGCTGGCTCTATCTGTCTGTGAGCTGTCTCAGCATGGGGTACTCACTGATGATGCTGGCTAGCGCCGAGGGCCTGGCCACCACCGGCTGTGCGCGGCGCGGCAGCACCAGCAGCGCGGCGGACGTGTGGGAGCTGGCTCTATCTGTCTGTGAGCTGTCTCAGCATGGGGTACTCACTGATGATGCTGGCTAGCGCCGAGGGCCTGGCCACCACCGGCTGTGCGCGGCGCGGCAGCACCAGCAGCGCGGCGGACGTGTGGGAGCTGGCTCTATCTGTCTGTGAGCTGTCTCAGCATGGGGTACTCACTGATGATGCTGGCTAGCGCCGAGGGCCTGGCCACCACCGGCTGTGCGCGGCGCGGCAGCACCAGCAGCGCGGCGGACGTGTGGGAGCTGGCTCTATCTGTCTGTGAGCTGTCTCAGCATGGGGTACTCACTGATGATGCTGGCTAGCGCCGAGGGCCTGGCCACCACCGGCTGTGCGCGGCGCGGCAGCACCAGCAGCGCGGCGGACGTGTGGGAGCTGGCTCTATCTGTCTGTGAGCTGTCTCAGCATGGGGTACTCACTGATGATGCTGGCTAGCGCCGAGGGCCTGGCCACCACCGGCTGTGCGCGGCGCGGCAGCACCAGCAGCGCGGCGGAGGGCGCCAGCTGCAGCCCGCGCAGGCTGCGCTCCGCCTCGGTCAGCTCGCGCCGCGGGAACGCCGTCCACAGCGAGAACGACGATGTTGATAACTGACGGAACATGGCACCAGTTAACGATATGAGAACGGGATTTAAACAAAAAAAGAATCACTTTTTACTCTCTTTCCTCGTTTCTTAAAACATCATCATTCCCCTGCCCTTAACCCAATTTTTATTTGGGGTCGGCGCAGCATGTGTTCTTCTTCCACACGTTCCTATCTGACGTCATCTCGCAAACAACACTCTTTGCAGCCATATCATCTTTCACACAGTCCATCCTTCGTTTCTTTGGTCGTCCTCTTAACCGATATTATATTCATCCACATTCATGTCCAGCACCTTCCTTACCACGTGATCCCCTTTCCTCCGCATGACATGTCCATACCATGACAGCCGTTTACCACAAAGCTTTTTGGTTACCGGTGCCACTTTCAAACTTCCTCTAACATATTTTTATAATAACTTTCGTGAGGATGATTCATACTTAAACGTTATAACGGTTTACTCACGCGTATTTATCGGGATAGCCCGACTAGTTTCGGACCCAACCGGAGTCCTTAATCATGAGCTGACGCGGCGGCGGGGTACGCCGCTCCCGCGTACTTACCATACGTGCAAGGAGTCACGGACAAGATAGGTCGCTTGTTACGCCGAAGATACAGCATTAAGACGATCTATCTACCGCCCGGACAAATACGACAGCTGGTCCGCTCACCCAAGGACAAGGATCCTTTAGGCGTTCCGGGAGTATACAGGATACCGTGCGACTGTGGCCTGAGCTACATTGGGGAAACCCGGCGTAATGTTGCAACCAGGCTTGGTGAACACATACGGCATATGAAGAGCATGGACACCGATAAGTCGGCAGTGGCAGAACATGTCTTTAATGCGGGGACGGCTCACTACATACGCTTCGATCAAGCCTCCGTACTAGCGAGAGAAAAATATTTCGTGCCGCGAAAAGTACGTGAGGCGATAGAAATCAGCCGTCACCCGAATTTTAACAGGGATGGTGGTTGGACACTGCCACAATCATGGAAACCAGCACTGCGTTTGACGACATGTCCATCGAAGCCGAGTCTGGAGTGCTCGTGCAGTCAGCACGGTATGCACCCACTCAACCAGCACGGGAGCGCGGACGATGACGATGCTGCCGGCGGATCCCCCACTCGCGCCACCCGCGACGCCAGCGCCTCCCTCGGCGCGAGCGCGACGCTACGCAGCGAGATGCGCGGCAGCCGACATCAGTTCGACTCGCGACCCCGCCGCCGCGTCAGCTCATGATTAAGGACTCCGGTTGGGTCCGAAACTAGTCCCGCTATCCCGATAAATACGCGTGAGTAAACCGTTATAACGTTTAAGTATTCCTCTAACATACTCATTTCTTACTCTATCCGCTCTCGTAACACCACACATTCCTCTATACATTCTCATCTCTGTTGCATGCAATTGTCTTTCATTCAACCCTTTTGTGGCCCAACACTCTGATCCATACAGGACAGCAGGTCTAAGTATATTTTTGATTTAGTAATTTAAGAGAAAATATGTCGGTATCATGACGTTTTGACGTCATATATACGGCTTAACAAATCCTGACCTTTCCTACTTTAACAGAATAAAAAAGTTATTGAAAATGACAGTTGTTATGTCAATTGACTGTGGTATAATCGTATCACCACGTCTATTTCATCAAAATTGCAGTTTCTAAGCAAAAGCAAACATTATTCCCCAGTATATGTGATGTCATTTGGTGCTTACGTGTTTTTAGAATGCACTAACTATAAAAGAAAATTTATAAATAACGCGAAAAGAAAAAAACGGTTTTGTTTATTTTACATCCAGCTTTAAATAAGACAAGAATAAATGAGCGTAGAAGAAAAAAATAGTTGTTAATTGACATTGCGCAAACGCAGGTTAAGTTGATGCTTGGTGCTGTATTATGTTGCGACGTCACAGAGTCGACTGTACTATATTATACGATTATTAACACTTTGTAAACATAGGCAGTGCAATAAAAGTATTGAGTATTTAATTATAAACTGTAAAATCAAAATCAAGTCATTTATTCAAATTAAGCTACATTGTAGCACTTTTCGAACGTCAAAATTTACAAACTATAGACAGCACCCCATCGCCCACCCTTCACCGCTTCCTGTGCTATTGCTGCGGGAGAATTTATTCATTTTATTTTTATTTATTTAAATTCAATCAGTCAAATACTTACCTCAGTTGAATTTGAACCTGCATGCACAATGGACGACAAAATTGTTGTGTTGTGGTGGTATCTTAATAGAAGGTAAAATAAAAGAAAACATTGGGTGCACCCTATTTTACGGGAATAAAATCACGCGAAAAATTCTTCGATTTTTTTCGAATGACAGCAACCACTTTAACGGACAGATACCGGCACAAACTCGTCGGCCCGGTCGTTCTACCGGCAATTCGTAGTGACAAAAAGCTCGGTAAAAATGCCGGGCTCGGCAAAAATGCCGGACCCAGGATAATGTGAATAGCTGGATCATATAAATTGTACAGCCACTAGCCCTTCCGGCAGATTTACCGGCGCGGCAGATCTGGCGGTCCAGCGTAGTGGGAACCCTGCCTTTCAAATGACATTTATTCTAAGATTTAAATGAATATAAACAGCCACATACCTGCAGATTATCAGCCACGTACCGCTGCACATCAGCTAGTGTACCGTCCGCAGAGAAGTGCGCCGTGTGTGACGTACCGTCCGGGAGCTTGAACTGTATGCGCGCGCGACACCCGCCGTCACCTGATGCTGAGGAAAGAGGCAGCACATATAACTCGTGTCGCGTCACAGTGACGTGACTGTGATATGACAGTGACGTGACTGTGACGTGACTGTGACGTGACTGTGACGTGACAGTGTCGTGACAGTGACGTGACTGTGACGAGACAGTGACGAGAGATGACGAGATGGCGCTACCCGTCAAGTAAACATCGAGCTCTGTACATATTTTTCTTTAAAAATGTTTAATAGTGTAATTTTAACTCAATTTTAGCAATAACACATTATGTTAAGTGTGAACTATCTGTGAAAGTGTTATCTAAACTAGTAATCAATAAATAACAAAAATATTATGTGCTAGTGACGTTAGTGTTTGCAGACTACAAACTGTGTTAAAACTAGTATTAGTGACTATAAATAAAACAAAATAAAACTTTAAACATAACTATAAACGATAATGTGTTAATAAAAAAAAAAAGTGCAATAAATAAACAACAAAAAAAGTGGCAAAATAACAAAGAACATTTTAAAAATCATTATACCCACAATATCATTAGTCATCATAACGGACTTTTCTGTTAACTTAAACAACCATTCTACAAGTTCGTCATACTTCACAACTGATAGATTGTCTCGGAGCGTAAGAGGTCTGACTGGTGAACGGCTGACCGCAAGATCGATCCCAGCGGGCGAAGTTGCTCTTTTTGTATGTTTTCAAGTCCTTACATAAATTAAATCCAACTTATACCGAGACACATCACTACATGCAAAATATAATCAACCATGGAGTTTCAAAATGTCACTCTCCGCAGAAACAAAACGACAGCCAACGAGTCACTCAATTTATCATCTATATCGACCACCTCAGATTACCTAGCTAAAAGTTTGCCTGATTTATCAACTGGACAATTGTTCAACGAAGACATAGAAAGATATAAAGACGAAATTGAAAAACTAAAAGAGGAACTTGCAATAGCGCACAATGAAATTGATAACTTGACAATAGAAAAAAACAATCTTCAACTCCAGTTCTATGAACAGAAACAAAAAAATGAGCAATTAAAACAGATATGTACAAATTCACCCAGTACTTTGAAAAAAACTAAGTCGAAACAGAAGGCATCAAAGAAATTACAACAAAGAACTTCAAACTTGAATATGAGCTGCAATGATCTTGATTTAATACCCGACAATAATGTCGATCTTAGTACAATAGATGTCGCTAACAGTAAGCTACAATTAAAAGCCTCAGAAATGCAAAATTCGCCACGTTACTCTGAGATGTTACATGATGACACTAAACAGAAAACGCTGGAGATTCCTAGAAATTGCTCGTTTCAACAAAACATCGTACAAGAAGAACAGCTCTCTAGCTCTCAATTGGTTCCTACAAACATTAGTTTCCAAAGTGTAATAACTCGACAAGGTGCTCAGAGAAAAACCCTTACAAATTCACTAATTAAAAAACGAGTGTTCATCTTTGGAGGACAATCATGCTCGGGTTTGACAAAGCACCTCATCACCTCGAGACATGACAATCCATACACTAAATACCAATTTATTTCAATTATAAAATCTCATGCTAGCACAGAAGAAATATTAAATAGTGCTAAACTTTTTGAGATTACAGAAAATGACAGAATTGTATTGTTTATTGGCCAAAATGACTCGAATCCGTTTAAAGTAAAAGCTGAACTGTGTTATTTCTTAAAATGTATACTTTGTCCTGTTTTCGTGTTACGAGTTTTTAGAAATAAGCATATTAATGAATTCAAACTTAATAATATGTTACGTATGATTTGTAAACAATTTTCAGGCTGTACTTATGTCAATGTCGATTACAAAAACTCGTATAATATTTTTAGAGACCTATGTTACAATATAAATTACGCTTTGGATCAAACGGATTACGATTTAACGTTCTTGACTGCAACTAACAAGATCCTTCATAGAGTTCATACAGACAAAATCATCCACACTAAGAGTAAAAAACTTACAAATGAACAAAGTACCCAAACAGATACAGCTGTAAATACCACGCCGCAAGATTTTCCCCTAAATAATAATCTTTTTCGTATCTAACCATTTTCAAAATACATCCCTTCGAATAATTCACCAAAATATTGCAGGACTATTTAACAAACGACGACTATTTGAAATACATTTAAATGAGCTATTAGAAAATAACAATGAAGTAGACATTATATGTTTATCAGAGACTTTTGTTCAAAGAGGTCACGAACAAATGGCAAATATCTCAGGATACTACCTAGCAGCATCTTATTGTAGACATTCTAAACAAAAACGTGGAGGTGTGTGTATTTTTGTTAAAAGAGGTTTAGTTTATAGAAATTCCAACATTACTAACAATCTGAGTGAAGACAAAAATTTTGAATGCTGCGCAATCGAAATAACCTCTCAAAATTTGTTAATTATCTGCCTATACAGAACACCTGATTCTGATCCTAACATTTTTTTTGGTCAACTTGACACACTTTTGTATAAAATTTATAGGAAGTATAATAAGAAAAACATTGTGTTAGCTGGTGACCTAAACATCGATACACCACAGCTAAAAAACAAAGAAACTAAACGCTTAATAGATATAACACACAATTATCATTTAAATATACACATAAAAAACCCCACACGTAAAAAAACTTGCATTGACCATATTATAAGTAATATAAGTAACGCCACAGCTGAACTATTAAACTTAGATATCTCTGATCATAATACAGCTCAAGTATTAAATATCCCAACAAGTAAAAGAGCAATACCGCTTCTTGAATACTACATACATAAAAGAGATTATTGTACCGAATATATACTCAAATTTAAAGAATGCTTATCAAGTCTTTCATTCGAAGAAGTTTACGAGGCAGTTAATCTTGAGTCGGCATTTCACGCATTTAATGAGCTTATACTATTATTTTATAAATTGTGTTTCCCTATGTTAAGAATAAAAGTAACAAACAAAAACCGTAAATTAAAATGGATAACTAGAGGATTAAAACTCAGCTGTAAAACAAAATGTACACTTCGATATAAATACTATTTAGATAAATGTGAATTCAGGAAAAATAAATATAAATCGTATTCGAAACTTTTACGCAACTGTATAGATCAATCAATTAAAAATTATAACATGGACATGATCACTCGTTCTAGAAACGTGTGTAAAACGTCCTGGCAATTAATAAAACACGAATCCGAAGCAAATAAACCAATAGAACTTATTGATTGTATCGAAAATAATGGTGTACCTATAAAAGATCCCTATGATATAGCAGAAACACTAAATGAATATCTGGTAAATTTACCGAACGTAAATAACAGTAGTAAATATAACACATGTAAAGTTAATTTAAAAAACAGCATATATTTACATCCTCTTAGCTTCGAAGAAACCAATAAAATAATTATTTCTTTGAGAAATACAAACGCAGAGGGTTATGACGGAATAGCAACAAAAATTCTGAAAGCTTGTTCTAAAGAGCTGACACCAGTCTTAACGTACTTAATCAATTTGTCATTTGAAGATGGTTGTTTTCCAAAGCCCCTTAAAACATCTATTGTGAAGCCAATTTTTAAAAAGGGAGACAAATCCAATGTTGAAAATTATAGACCCATAGCACTTATACCAATTCTGTCAAAAATATTTGAATCAGCTATGTATAAACGCCTTACTAACTTTATAGAAAAGTATGGAATCTTACGCCCAGAACAGTATGGTTTTCAAAAAGATAAAACCACCACATTAGCGTGTTATGACCTTGTAAGCAATGTATTGAAAAACGTAGACTCAGGTAGAATAGCTACAGTTATATTCTTTGATATGTCAAAGGCATTCGATTTCGTATCCCACGAAATCTTATTAAAAAAACTTGAAAAATATGGCTTTCGAGGAACCTCATTAAATTGGATTAAAACATACCTGACAAACAGAAGACAGTGTGTAGAAATCAACAATATTGATGAAAATAAAGTCTTCCGAGCATATCGTTCTAACATGCTAGAGAATAAATTTGGAGTTCCCCAGGGCAGTGTACTTGGCCCGCTCTTATTCTTACTATATATTAACGACCTTCCTGACATCACTCCACACCCTTGTATTTTATTTGCTGATGACATTTCTTTAATTTTGACATGCGATAAAAAAACTGACATATATAAATATAATCTTGACATAAACAATACTATTAAATCTATAATTAACTGGCTACAGAATAATAATTTAAAAGTTAACATAAATAAAACGAATTGTATCCAATTTTGCCCTTACGGTCGACCACATAGACATCTAAAAATTTGTTACGAAAACCAAAATGTACTAGAAGTTAATGAAACTACATTCTTAGGCATCTCTATTGATAAAAATCTTAATTGGAAAAGTCACATAAATAAAGTCTGTGGTAAATTAAATAAATTCGTTCATGTACTTTACAAACTCCGTAAAACATCTTCTCTTAAGACTGTACTTGCAGCATATCATGGCTACATCTCATCAGTTTTGAGTTATGGCATAATACTGTGGGGTAATTCGACAGACATAGAAAAGGCTTTTCTGGCACAGAAAAAGTGTATCCGAGCCATAGCTGGTATACCACCATGGGAGTCCTGCAAACCGCTGTTTAAACAATATAATATCCTCACACTGACTAATATATACATATTTGAAGCAGCCAAGTTTGTTAAGTTGAATCCGAATCTGTTTAAAACTGCTGGGGACATAAATCCTAGAAACACTAGAAATCCAAACAGAATTGTATTAACGAATGTACCAAAAACTACAATGTATTTAAAAAATTGTCACGTCATGTGTGGACGCATTTACAATGTTATCCCGGACTCTATTAAAGAATTGCCCTTAAACAAATTTAAAAAATTTCTTAAGATATGGTTGATTGAGAAATCTATTTATACAATCTCAGAATTATTAAAATAATTTCATTGTTAACTTGCACGAGGACCTTTTTTATTTGTAATTGTGATTAATTTTAGTAAATATTTGCATGTCACAAAATGACAAAATGTATTTGGCGCTAATTGTATTTATCCATTGACCAACTTTATGTACCTACATTTTATGCAAATAAAGAATTATTATTATTATTATTTGTATCTCTTTTAATTCACGGGATAACTTCAAGGGAAGAAACCCGGTCCTTTTTAAAGGCTTACACGGGGACACAGGTCCAACATGCAGAGGCCTTGTTGAGAACTTTAATCTAATATGTGATGGGGCAACTACCAAGGGCCATCCACCCCTGCTCTATGAAAGAACAGACATGGACGGCCCAAGGTAGCTACAAAACTATTGTAAATTATGGATAAAACGAATTTGGGCTATGGATAGGATATGTTGGATGTGTTTATTTTTCAAACTATGGATAATTATGGCACCTGCCTTTAAACACATGAAAATGCAATTCAAATTGGCAGGCGGTGACTCGCCGACTCCAAGATGGGCCCCCTATTATACCGCCACGATAGGCAGCAGGTGGGCAACACCAGAGAGTAAAGGCTAAGGGGTGTAGAGAGGTGCGACACCGATTTCGCCATCGCGGGTCACAGACCCGGAGCGGGTTTCCTCGTTATTACGCCATTAGACACTTCCACCCCCGAGCATATAGCTCTTGCGACCCCTCTCTAGCCAGCCAGTTAAGGCAAGAAAGAGCTGGGAGTCCTCATGAAGAGTGACCCCCTGGGGCATTCAGGTTCCGTTGTGTCGCCACACACAAACAGCTCGCCACAAGCCGCCCTGCGGATGTATGCTCCTACATAGACCTTCAGATACATTTTTTATTTATACCTCAAGGTTTGGAAAAGCATACTAATATGCCCTCAGGTCTTGCGTTATCCCCATGATGAGGTAACGACTTGCCCCGAGGGGTTTATTATTATTATTATTAGAAGATGAACTGTCACTAGCTCTTAAAAGTTATGTTATTCTAGTTGGGTATTTGACTTAAAATGTCTATTTAGTCCCCTGGATCAATTTGCAAAATTAACACACTATGAGGGTGAGAGTATGTAAAACTAAAAGAATAAAGATTAAGATTTCTGACACACTAGTCGTGTGTCTTTGGGTTCTGACACGCAAAACTCACAATTTATTTTTCAGTCTATACTGACAGAGGTTTAAATTTGTAGTCAATGAGCTGGCTAGCTATGGGTAAGGCTTAAGAGATAAGAGGGAGGAAGGAAGGGAGAAGAGGAAGGGCAAGGGCGGAGAAGGGGAGGAAGGAAGGGAGAAGAGGAAGGGCAAGGGCGGAGAAGGGGAGAAAGGAAGACAAGACATAAGGAGGGGGGAGAAGGTCGGACAGGGAGGGGGAAAATAGAAGAGAAATGAAAATTTGCAGCGGTTCCCGCGATCCCGCCGTTTCACGTGTTCCCACAAGGTCCTGCCCCCTTCCGTCTGTGTGGTTGTCCAGCCGGTCCTGAGCTACCTGGTGCAGGACCCTCCCCCCTCCCCCCTGTGTACTCACTGGCGGGCGGCTGCAGCGAGTGCTGCGGCTGGCTGGGCGGCGGCAGGTCCCGCGCGCGCCTCTCCAGCCGGTCCTGAGCTACCTGGTGCAGGACCCTCCCCCCTCCCCCCTGTGTACTCACTGGCGGGCGGCTGCAGCGAGTGCTGCGGCTGGCTGGGCGGCGGCAGGTCCCGCGCGCGCCTCTCCAGCCGGTCCTGAGCTACCTGGTGCAGGACCCTCCCCCCTCCCCCCTGTGTACTCACTGGCGGGCGGCTGCAGCGAGTGCTGCGGCTGGCTGGGCGGCGGCAGGTCCCGCGCGCGCCTCTCCAGCCGGTCCTGAGCTACCTGGTGCAGGACCCTCCCCCCTCCCCCCTGTGTACTCACTGGCGGGCGGCTGCAGCGAGTGCTGCGGCTGGCTGGGCGGCGGCAGGTCCCGCGCGCGCCTCTCCAGCCGGTCCTGAGCTACCTGGTGCAGGACCCTCCCCCCTCCCCCCTGTGTACTCACTGGCGGGCGGCTGCAGCGAGTGCTGCGGCTGGCTGGGCGGCGGCAGGTCCCGCGCGCGCCTCTCCAGCCGGTCCTGAGCTACCTGGTGCAGGACCCTCCCCCCTCCCCCCTGTGTACTCACTGGCGGGCGGCTGCAGCGAGTGCTGCGGCTGGCTGGGCGGCGGCAGGTCCCGCGCGCGCCTCTCCAGCCGGTCCTGAGCTACCTGGTGCAGGACCCTCCCCCCCTCCCCCCTGTGTACTCACTGGCGGGCGGCTGCAGCGAGTGCTGCGGCTGGCTGGGCGGCGGCAGGTCCCGCGCGCGCCTCTCCAGCCGGTCCTGAGCTACCTGGTGCAGGACCCTCCCCCCTCCCCCCTGTGTACTCACTGGCGGGCGGCTGCAGCGAGTGCTGCGGCTGGCTGGGCGGCGGCAGGTCCCGCGCGCGCCTCTCCAGCCGGTCCTGAGCTACCTGGTGCAGGACCCTCCCCCCTCCCCCCTGTGTACTCACTGGCGGGCGGCTGCAGCGAGTGCTGCGGCTGGCTGGGCGGCGGCAGGTCCCGCGCGCGCCTCTCCAGCCGGTCCTGAGCTACCTGGTGCAGGACCCTCCCCCCTCCCCCCTGTGTACTCACTGGCGGGCGGCTGCAGCGAGTGCTGCGGCTGGCTGGGCGGCGGCAGGTCCCGCGCGCGCCTCTCCAGCCGGTCCTGAGCTACCTGGTGCAGGACCCTCCCCCCTCCCCCCTGTGTACTCACTGGCGGGCGGCTGCAGCGAGTGCTGCGGCTGGCTGGGCGGCGGCAGGTCCCGCGCGCGCCTCTCCAGCCGGTCCTGAGCTACCTGGTGCAGGACCCTCCCCCCTCCCCCCTGTGTACTCACTGGCGGGCGGCTGCAGCGAGTGCTGCGGCTGGCTGGGCGGCGGCAGGTCCCGCGCGCGCCTCTCCAGCCGGTCCTGAGCTACCTGGTGCAGGACCCTCCCCCCTCCCCCCTGTGTACTCACTGGCGGGCGGCTGCAGCGAGTGCTGCGGCTGGCTGGGCGGCGGCAGGTCCCGCGCGCGCCTCTCCAGCCGGTCCTGAGCTACCTGGTGCAGGACCCTCCCCCCTCCCCCCTGTGTACTCACTGGCGGGCGGCTGCAGCGAGTGCTGCGGCTGGCTGGGCGGCGGCAGGTCCCGCGCGCGCCTCTCCAGCCGGTCCTGAGCTACCTGGTGCAGGACCCTCCCCCCTCCCCCCTGTGTACTCACTGGCGGGCGGCTGCAGCGAGTGCTGCGGCTGGCTGGGCGGCGGCAGGTCCCGCGCGCGCCTCTCCAGCCGGTCCTGAGCTACCTGGTGCAGGACCCTCCCCCCTCCCCCCTGTGTACTCACTGGCGGGCGGCTGCAGCGAGTGCTGCGGCTGGCTGGGCGGCGGCAGGTCCCGCGCGCGCCTCTCCAGCCGGTCCTGAGCTACCTGGTGCAGGACCCTCCCCCCTCCCCCCTGTGTACTCACTGGCGGGCGGCTGCAGCGAGTGCTGCGGCTGGCTGGGCGGCGGCAGGTCCCGCGCGCGCCTCTCCAGCCGGTCCTGAGCTACCTGGTGCAGGACCCTCCCCCCTCCCCCCTGTGTACTCACTGGCGGGCGGCTGCAGCGAGTGCTGCGGCTGGCTGGGCGGCGGCAGGTCCCGCGCGCGCCTCTCCAGCCGGTCCTGGGCTATTTGCTCCAGGATCCTTTGCCGCGCGAGGTTGTTCTCCATCTTCTCGCGTTTTCTCTCCTCCTGAACACAAAAAAAAAATCTTTGAGCACAAGTCAACTTCCCACGACTTGTACCAACGCTGAGCAAACCCAGGCACACATGCCATACGGGCTGCGCCGAGGACACGGCGCAGCGTAGGCGCCGACCTGTCGCTCCCGTCCCCGAGGCGCTAAGATGTCGGCGACGCGGAGTGTGGGCGCGCCGTGAGCACCGCGTGCGAGACCGGCATCTCGCAGGAGGAGGCGGCTCCAATGATCGGCCGCCGCAGAGTCGCGCGCACTCTCTACGCTCGCCTACCAGAGAGTAACGGGGGGACTGGGACGGGAGGACTCGCTGTTACCAGCTTTGCCTCCCCCAGGCGGGTCGCCGGAGGGGTCACGGAAGTAATTTTTCATTTCCCGTGACCCCTCCATGGTGGCGCACGCCGAAAACCCGGGGGTTTTAGTGGGTACGGGGCCGCCTCACGGCCTCACGCCACACTCCCTCGCCGGCGGCCCCGACCAGCCCGGTGGGGCGCGCGTAAATTGGGTTTCCCCCGGGACAAAACAAAAAAATGTGCCCTGCGTTGTCGAATGCGGCAACGCAGGGCTGCGCATAAAAGCGCTCTCCCACCCTAACTAGGGCTCTGACACACACCACCGTGCCTGTGATGTGATTCGAGGACCCACGATGGGAGACTACGTTTGGTGCTACGGGTGCTTTCGAAGAATCCGAATCTCTCTGCACTTTACGCTCTAAAGAAGCGTCGACCGCACTAAGGAATTTAATCCTTGTATCGCGGGGGGTTTGACAGACATTCGATTCAGAAACAATCAGACTCTAATTCTTGTCGTCCCGCACAGTGGTAATTGGCGTAGTGACCAATACCACTCGGCTCTCCGTGCGGTCAAGTCACTTTGATCTCCACTACACACGAAAGCACGCGATCAGTGCAAGAAATCAAATTTGCCGTTTCACATCTACAATTACTCAACAATATCTTTAACTTAACTCTAAACTACCCAAAACAAACGATTTCCTTATAATCCAAACTCATTTTAAATCTGCCACCAGCTATATAAGTAGCATCAATAACACCCCTCTTTCTACCCGTGGTTAGATCTCACCTGTATCTGCTTGAGTTCTTGATCCGCCTGCCACCGCTTCAACTCGGCGACTCCTTTGCCGGCCGCGCGGCGATCCAACTCCTTCTCCTTGTCTTGCTGATAAGAAAGAGAGAGAGAGAAGATTACGGAACGTGTTTAAAAGATTATAACGCTAATGATTTTAAACTTTCGCGACTTGTACACATATTTTAGATAACAAACGGGACTTATTCGCGATATGATTATCAGTCCACCCGTGACCACGGTCGGTGCAACTCGATCGAAACGTCGCGAGAAAAGAAATATCGTTTTATATCGCGAATAAGTCCCGTTGGTCGTCTAAAATCTATTATTACGTTTATAAGTATCAAAAGTTGTAGAGGATTTACTGCACGATTTACATGGGCCTGCAATGCAATTTTATACGAATCAACAGATATTTTAAAATTGACTTTAAAACTCTCGCCGTCCAAACATTAATGCACTCTACACCGACCACCTTAAGGTCTATATTTAACCGTCCCATATCATACATACCTCCTTTTCTTTATCAGCTTTCTCCCTCCGTCTAGCCTCTATGAGTTCCTTAGCACGTTCCATCTTCTCTTCTATGCTAGCAGTACTCTCAGACGTTGGTATACCCATCTACAATGTTACATGCCTCATAAAATAATAAAAAATAAAAGGCCACAGTAAAAATACAAAAAAAAAACAGCATATTTATTATTTATGGTCGAATTTACAAACTTTAGTTAAAAAGAAATAAATACAAAAAAAAAACCTTTAAATCGATGAATAGAAGAAAAACTGGTAGACGAATTAGTCCATCAGATAGATTTCCAAAAAATATTGGAAATGTATTTTTTCTTCCACAGCGTAAATAAAATGAAGACGATACAGTGAGTTGAAATCTTGTGTGACGTCACATCTCAGTACACTTTTTACTGACAAGTCACTAGCTCCAATTCCACACGATTCACTATGTTTTATTCGTTATATTTTTGTATTTGTTTATTGACTTGATAAAAGGAAAAAATAAACCTAAGTTTTTGGAAATCTATCTAAGATCGGATCAGACTAAATAGTTTTTTTTTTGTCAAATACCCTATTCGCGTGATAATAAAAAAGTAACTTGGTGTTTCGGCTTAAGGCCCAACCAGTACTTTTATACACATTTATCCGAATTTAGTATTTAATTACATAAAATATAAGTATTTTTGTGTGCAAGAATTGTCTAAAATTAACAAAAATCACCTGTCCATCATTATCGGGCGTGGTGTTGGGCGTGGGGTCAGCGCTGGGCGTGGGGTTGGGCGTGGGCGAGTGCAGGCTGGGCGTGGGCGCCTGGCTGGGCCCCGGCTGGTCGGGCGAGGCCCGCGGCCGGCGCATGCACACGTCGCCCACACACACTATGTCGTCAGGAGTGGATTCATTGGCGAGTTTCGCTACTTTCGCGGGTGGTGATGAGTCTAAAGAGATAAATATTTTCTTATATAGAAAACATGTTTTATTAATATTTTTTTTTAAAGAACTACTCCCCCACTAAGGAATTTAATCTTTGTGTCGCGGGGGTTCCACAGAAATTCAATTTACATGCACAAAGACACCGAGACTCAGAACAAGCATCTGTGGAGGACACAAATTCGTATCCTACGCGGGGATCGAGCCCGCGACACGTCGCGCACATTGGTAATTAGCGCGGTGACCTATACCACTCAGCTATCCTTGCAGTTATCATTTTTGTATATTTACAGGATATCACCACCAATCTTTATCAAAGATACTTTAAAAATACTGCCTTCCCGATTAGGTACCTCATTGTATTTGAATATTATAATTATAATTTCATATAATTATTCGACGTCAAAAAAATTTGTAAAAGGTTAGATCATGTTATATTAAATTTTATTTCCCTGGCCTTCCATCATCAGACCCCCGACTTCCTTATTACGAGACCAAATTGGAATTGTGTACTTTCCAACAAAAAAAGAATTTCTTCGTTTATGAGCCGATGTTAGTTGTTATGAAGTTATCCGCGAACAAAATAAAAAAAAACATGTAGTAGGTATACGGTCGAATTGAGAAACCTCCTCTCTTTTGAAGTCGGTTAAAAAGGAAAACAGCGAAAGATGGTTTTGAGGTCCCCTTTTCTCCACATACCTGGTGCGGCGTCAGTATTAGCAGTGTCAGCGGTCTGCGAGCCAGACTCGGCCTCGGCTTGCAGGAGGTCCACCGTGCGCTCCCGGAGCTGCTGCGCTGATGTGGACGGCTGGACCCCAGCCGCCGATGTCGGGGATGGCTGCTTGTCTTTCACTACAATATAACTGGCATATTTAGTGGTGATTTTTGAAAATTTTTATGGTGTAAATATATCTTCTATTTTAAATACGATTTTAAGTATTTTGAAGCTGTCAGTTAAACTAATCGAGCCTGTTGGCTAGTAGTCAGTGACACTGACTGCTATGCCAGAGGTCGTGGGTTTGATTCCCAACCAGGGTAAAAAAAGTTATTCTTTGTCTGGGTGTAATTTATTTATAATTTGTACGTATTGAGAAATACATAAATATGTTTATGATTGTAATCTGGCCCCATTGGTCAACGAAACAACAACTCCGCCGTATTTAAATTCTTACAAATAATTTAATCAGTAATTAACGTGAATTTAACATTAAATTATATAAAGTGGACTACTACATGAGTAATATCGTATACTTAATTCGACACTAGATGGCGTTGTGTGAATGTTGAAGAACTTTCAACTGTAACTTATGACGAGCTAGATGACGTTGTGTGAACGTTGAGGAATATTCAACTACAACTTATTACGAGACTTTACTCACAATGCTCCTCTAGTATCCTGTCGATCCTGGTGGCGAGGTTGGCGGGCTGCACGCCGGCGCAGACCACCTCCAGCGGGGTGCCGTTCCTGCCGATGAAGAACAGGGAGGGGACCGGCACGAACTGGTCTGGGTGTGGCTCAGGAAGATTGTTGGATATACAGAATAAGAAATAACGTCGGGAGAAAAGAAACAACGTTTTTATATCGCGAATAAGTCCCGTTTGTCGTCTAAAATACAGTTAGGCCTTGTTAGCCATCAGCGCAAGTGCTATAAGCAAATTAATGAACTGCTGTTTCAATCATCTGTCATAGATGCTAGAGGTCACTGATGATGATGATGGTGAGGCCAAAGAAAAGATGGATGAACTTCCAAAACGTTACTGACTAGTTGCGCGATACCAAAATGTTATTCTTATGGAACCGGCAATGATTGTTGCAATATGCGAGTAGCTGAAAACAGATCTGAGTGGCATGCACTCGGAGAGGCCTATATCCAGCCGTGGACTGCGACAGGCTGATGATGATGATGATTGTTATAATCAATCAATCAAAAACAGATCTGTTTTCAGCCACTAGCATATTGCAACAAGATTTAGAATTTAAACATTTGAACTTTTTCTCCTTTTTTTTAAACAGAAAGCGCCTGTGTTAGGAAATCCCGCTTTTCCGTAGCTAAATTATAAGGATACAGATCTGCGCGAAGTGCGTGTAGTTGGTGGAGCCGCTCTTGAGTTTGACGGCGAGGAAGTTGCCCTGGTCGGACAGCCGCGTCACCACCGCCGTGTCGTCGATAATGGCCGCCATCTCTGCAGATAGCTCGTTGTCGCCTGCAAGCATAGGATACGGTGTAAATATAAAGGTGAATAAAAAGCGTATTACCACTTTCTAAACGCTCAGGTTATAGATAATTGGTACTTGACACACTTGGATATTTGAAAAACTGATTTGTTAGTCGGATAGATTTCCAAAAAATGTTTTGACTGCACGGATAGACGAGTGGTTTAGGTCACCACGCCAATTACGACTGTACGCGATGTGTTGTGGGTTCGATCCCCGCGTTAGGACAGGAATTTGTGCGTAACACAAATGCTTGTTCTGAGTCTAAGTGTCTTTGTACATGTAAATTGGATGTCTGTTAATTCCCCTGCGATACAAGAGTTAAATGTCTTAGCGGGAGAGTCGTTTTTATAAAAAAAAAACCTTTTGTCAGAGTTTTAAAGCCGCCCAAAAGCCTCTGTCGTGGCGACTAACATCTTCTCTAAAATACTACTGACAAATAATGCAAGAAAAAATCACAAACACTGGACTCCACATATCGGAATCTTGGAATCGCCAACAAACATAGAGATCAATGCTTCCTTAATAAGGGAAGAGACCTTTGCCTGGCAGTGAAACATTTACAGCCTGCTATTATTAACAAGACACTAAAAAAGGGACAGAAATATCCCCACAGCTAATTACAGGAATGCTAACATAAATACTTGGTGAAGTGTTAGTCACTTCTAGTTATTTTAAAGGCGTGGGCGATGGCTGGAAATACATCGCGTAGGTACTGCCAGCCTAGGTAGACACGGTACTTATCAATGAGTTAACTATTTGTAGATTTTAATGTCTCATAATATTCTAGTAATATTATAAATGAGTCAGTTTGTTAGTATAGATGGATGGGTGCTACTCTTTCACGCTAAAACAGCTACATCAATTTGAGTGAAATTTTGAGACACCCTGGACTACAAGATAGACTACATTTTACATGACTGCAAAAAAATAATGTTCACAAAAATGTATAAATTTATTTTGGTCATTCTATTGGTCTCTAGAAATTTGCGGTATTGTTATGTGAAGGGTTGTATAGTTCCCAAAAAAATGTTTAAGCTACATAAGCTATTAAGGCATGTGTGCTGCTTGTTTACCAACAAGCAGGACTTTAGAAGAAAACCATTTTATTTCACACATCCCTTGCATGATAACCCAGATCACACAGACATTTCCATCCATCTTTTAGGAAATCATGCTATATGTGTCATTCTAAAGTGTATAGTTCAAGTCTTGCGATTTAGACCAAAAACCTAGATTTTAAAAGAAATACTTCATACATTAAAAACTCAGAATTTTTATCAAATCCAGTTAAATTAATCTGCAACTAATAAATACCTCTGCTATCTTATAAACAAGTTAAACCGATAAAAACATTTTTTTGTCACGGCCGTTCCCAATTGCCAATACATTGATGTTACGAGATGGCTGCATGCCAATCTCAGCGTTGGCAAGAAGTCAGCTGACTCACTGACAGGTGGGAACTTTGTTTATTTGTGAATTTAATAACTTTATTACTGGTTAGTAGTTGTAGTTAGCAGTGGCGAAGGGTCCATATAACTCGATTCCTACCGGCTTCCCTTTTGAAATATGGCAAATACTAAGATTCTGTTTATTTAAGTATCATTTAAAAATATCAACTATAATTATAATAATTTACGAAATAATAATGTACGTGTATAGCCTTTGCTTGAAAATAACAATAAACGCCTAAACTTTTTTTTTGAGCAAAACGCATGCAATAAAGGCAACTTTTATTGAGTAAACCCACGATTCGCTCTACCGACCGGTTAAAAGGTAAGCCGGGACGCGATTTGGGAATCGCTTACGTCTACTTCATAGTGCGATCTCTTTTACTCCATTGAGTAAAAGTGAGACACATTATGTAGTTTGACACATTGAACTACCGCGGCCAATAGGACTTAGGGAAGCCGTTGATTTTCGGCTTATGACAAAGACAGAAAAAAATAAATGCGTACGCCAGAAAGAGATGCAATATGAACTTCGTACGTCAACTGAACAGAACAGATGACAGCTGACGTTTACGTTCGCGCGAATATTATAAAAGTTTTATTTGTTATTTTCACCGATTAATTTGCATTAGATTTGGTGTATTCGTATCATAATTTAGAATCTTATAGTATTATTACTTGTGATTGATCAGTGTAGTGATTGTGCAGTAAAAACAAAATTACATCAGTGCAGTGTTATTGTTTGGTTATCGTCTATTCGAATAAATATTTAGGTAAGTCAGAATTACTAAGATTGTTGATTTAGTTTGTAGATCTATTAGAAAGTAGTTATTTTTGTTATTATTAAGTAAATTTGATAATATAGCGGCATTAGTGAATGTAGAATGCTGTCTAACAGATTATTTGCTGACTGAGGAAAAATCTTTTTCAAAGTAGAGTTTTGAAAAAGACCTGACATGATTTGAATTAATTACAAATGACGATCAAACATTTTAACAGTTTTTTCTACAACAAAATATCATTGGCTCACAGGAAGTTTTAAATTAAATTAAATGTTTTGTTTCCCTTGCTTGTTATTCTCAGATCCAATACTTAATATCTTATTTCATTCCACATAGTAATATAAATCAAAATTTGGACCCTGTCTGTAGGACAAGTTAGTAGTAGATATGCACAGCATAGCATAGTACATATGTGGGAAGGCTTAAAATATTGTGTTTATAATTTCTATATTTATGTACTTATACTATTTGTGTATTATTGTTATAACATTACAATCTTCTAAATATGATAATATATAAGTAATTTAGAAGTGTTGTATATTGCTGTTTTGCAACTTAACAACAAAATAAATATTCATATTTTAATTATAATGCACTTAAGTCCATGTTTATGTGGCAACCAACTATTATATATTTAATATTCTAATATTTAGTTGCATTTTATTTTATAGTATACATTTTAATTTGTCTATCAGTTAGATATTCATTTATTGTACTTATAGTAGCATTTTGATTGTGAAATGGTTTTAAATAATAAATTATTACTGTATTTCTCTTATTTTTTTTTATTTTCAGGGTGTTTATAATATTAGTAGTGAATAGAGCTACACAGGGTTTAATGCTCTTATTAATTCATCTAAAATACATGTTCAGACAAAAAACATATCCATACTTGTTGTTTATCGTTGCATGATAACAATGCAATTTTTGGACGGGCTTCCCTTTTAAGAAAATTCACCCTTCGCCACTGGTAGTTAGCCGGTAAGGTCAAGGTGACTGCGTGGCTATGGAAGAGGTTAAGTCATTTTAAGGTATTGGTATTGTCAGTTGTCTGGTAAAATTAGTCTCTTAATGTTTTTTGTTATTAAGCTAGATTAAATGTGTGTATATATATTGGTAAATTATATAGTTTATTCACACGTTTTGTTGTGTAGTCTCTTAACGTGAGTTGAGGACTCCAGTTGGGTCAGAAACTAAATTCTGGGACCCTAATAAATCTATGTGAGTACACTGTTTAATTTAACCGTTATAAATTGTTATTTGATATATTTTTAAAATTGATATTTTCAGTAGATTTGCAAGTATAATTACATCATTAAAAAGGTGTGTTACATTTAAGGAAATAAATAGTCATGGTGAGAACAACTGACTCAGTGTGATCTTAGAGCTCAGTAACCTATTTTCTCTATAAATCAGTAAGCTGTGGTCAGTTTAACGGGCAAACTTGTAATGACTTAACAACTGTCAATGTTTGCATTTTACAAGAGCATATCAACACAGTTTGTTTTCTGGCTGTCATTGTTGTAACAAGTTTGAAAATATTCTCCGCATTGTCAAACTGAATTAAAAGTCAGGCTGTATCATAGTACAGAACAAGTCAATTTCTGCGTCCCTATGTATGCTTAGATCGTTAAAACTAAGCAACTGATTTTGATACATTTTGATGGAGTGCGCAGATAGCCGAGTGTAGCTCTGAGTCTGAGTGTCTTTGAGCATGTGAATTGTCTGTGAAACCACCGGCGATAATACAATAATGCAAGAGTCGGTTTTATTAAAAAAACAGGTACTGTTTTCTTTAATAGACAGAATACTCCAAGAGGAAGGTTTATATGCATAACAAATCAGTATTTTACCCGGTACAAAGGGCTGGGGCGGGTCCATAGTAAGTAATAATTAGGCCTTTAAATAGATAAAAATCCAAATTTTTCTCATTTCGGTACAATAACAGCAGCACAGCAGCCATTGTAATTTGTGACTCATAACATGACATAAGCCGGCTATATAAACAGCCTTTATGAGCATTTAAACACCTTATCGATTGTTTCACCGGATTTTAACGTTAATTGCAAACAGTTACCTTGATTGCGACATTGTTAAAATACTGACGTCAAAATAATTGATGTTAACCTAACTTGCTGACATTTTGACCTACATTTCCGTCAATTTTCAGTAAAGTACCTAATTTGACAAAGAAATAATGTTGTAAAAGCCTTTTTTGAATAAAAATGTACCGTTAAAACATATTACCTTCGACAAAAACGACGAATATTGCATTTCTTTGCTTCGATAAATTAACCGCTTCGGAAATACTGCCCCCGTACCAATGCATGGTGGTTGGACCGTAGCGGCAGTTTTCTAGCTCAGTTATAAACTATGGGGGTTTATTTTATCTATTAAGAGACGAATTCACAGTGTTTAGTTTTCTACAAAAATATTACAGCGACATGACACAACAAATTTTGACAGCTGACGTGTTTATTTTTGTTCATTTTTTCTTGTCGCCGACTACGTGCGTTTGGAAAGTAAATTTTCCAAAATGTCATTCTATATTATATTCCATCTCATCACATGTTATACGTTAAAGTAATCAACAATTTACCAGGCGATAATGTTATACTATACAATGATAAAATACATACGAAGGATATTCGAAACGAGTTTAGAATTGATTTGTTTAATATAGACGACTTCGTACTATGACAAGTGTTCTGAACAGACCGTCAAATTTGCGTATTACTATACTAAATCAAGAATTACCTTTTACGTGAACGCATCTGATAGGATTTTAGTTGCTTTAAATGGGTCGGGTAATACCTAAAATAAATGAATGATTTATTATATTGTCTATGAATCGTTCCATGTGACCTTGGAAATAACTACTCGTTAACAGATGGCGCTGTGCAACCATTTGTAAGAAATAGTATGATCTGCTATTGAATAACAGATGTCGCACATGTCAACCACACAAAAGCTTTTTATAGCCTTTTACTAAATTGTGTTACTGATTGTTTCATCTACATTCTTAGTTTGTGTTATAATTTATATGAGTCTTAGGTGGCTTATTAATAATTACGTTGCGTATACTGCCGGTCTCTTTTATTAGATTTTTATTATAAGATGCTTACGGTCATAATTTACTACTAAAACTGTCTGTATTTTGGGCAACATAAGTTATAAAGGCCGTAGCCGCAATAAGTTTTCCGGACTTTTAAAGACCGTTGAAAAAACTAACTTAAACATATTTTTTTCTTAAGACAAGTCTTATTTCCTTTAAATAAACACCCCAATAGATCAACTAATTGTAATGGTCCATTAATTTCTTCCACAGTAAAAACACGACCGTATGTCAGTAAGAATTCAAATTAAAATTGTTAGCAGTTAAGAAACGCGCGACAATCAATCCGTTGTCTTTGGTCTGTGTTAAGCTAATTCTGTGTTCACAATTAAAGAAGCCATCAGTGCCTAACGAGCGGTGTGAGGGCTGCTAATCAATTAAAGATTTAAACTAGTAATTAACGTACTACAATAATAATTAAATGTTGTATAAGTAATGTTTTTTTTTTTCGAAGTAAAATATTTTTTTAATGCTTACTTTTTTTTCCTTTTATTTGGGACATCATGTCATTAATAATCAAAGCTGGTATTGTACTTAAGCATAAATATGACGCACATTTTGTTATTTCTTAAGCTTGGTGTTCGAATTGAATATTATTCTAGTCTTCCATATAGTTGTATATTTGCTTCAATTCTTCTTTTCGTTTCGATGTTAAGGCTCTATTACGCGCTTTATCATTGGCGCTGATTATATCCTCCAAAGTTCAAGTATGCGTACACTTTGGAGAAATACTTTGCTGCAATTACAAAGCCGGCAGTAATGTTAGCACTAATTATTATTTTGTAATTAAGTAATATAAATTGTTTATTTTAAGTTTATAAAACAGCTTACTGAAACTTTGATAGCCTATTGGTAAAACTGCACGACCTGCCAAGTCTGCCTGGTCTCGAGTTGGATCCCCGGACGCGCACCGACTTTTTGCTTACAATATCAAATAATGCATTGCATTTAAAAAAGGACTTAAAAAGTTCTTAAAAATACTTAATATATTGTCCTTACTAATCATAACAATTAAATGTAATTTTCACAAATAATAATTACAACTAGCTAATTTATCACTATTTGTCAACCCTAGTACTGACCTGTCACAGTGATGGATACGAATGGGCGGGAAATTTTGACGTTTGTCTTGGCGCGAACGGACGAAGGGTATTTAGTGCGATCGATGTGAATGGTTTTATTTTTGACGATTTTATTACATGTGTCACCGTTTAAACTTGTCATTAAGTTTTAAGAGACACGAAGCATTTTTTTCTATTATATTTAATTATCTAATCTTACAAGCATTTAAAAAACATCAAAAAGTATTGAAAATGGTATTATTCATGATTTAAAAAGTGAACCAATTTGTATGTTTTGTTTCTTAGTGTTTTATTTCTTAAGTTACAATAAAATCGGCTTCCAATCTTATGGGGTTCAGTTATTCAGCATTCCTTATTTTACAAGGTTTACGTATCTTCCAGTGTTTTACGTGCCGTTTATTTTTTGAACCCACAAAAAGTAAAAGGTGACAGTTACCTGACTACCCTCTTTCCAACAATACTACTGCTATTGGGTATTTAAGAACCTTGTGAAACTGTGATAGCCTAGTGGTAAGACCGTAGGACTGCCAAGTCAAAGATCTTGAGTTCGATGCCCACGGCGGCGGCGGGCACCGACTTTTCAAATTTTGTGTACGGTTTAGAAATAAATATCACAGCTTCCGTGTTTTGGAAGGCACGTAAAAATATGGGTCCTGCGCCTAATCTCTCTCCGGTCGTGTCGGATTGCCGTCCCATCGGGCTATGAGAGTAAAGGAACAGAGAGTGCACCTGTGTTAGCCCACGCTTGTGCACTATAATAAGTCCCGCGTAGCTGGCTGGTGTCATAGTAACACTAGCCGCCGTAACCGAAATCGTTCCGAACACTATTATAATAAGCACCTTGTAACCCAGGTAAACCTTGATATAAAAACACCAGCCCATTTAACAATCTTCTCATTTTCAAAGTCAGTCAAAAACTAATTTAACATTATCACAGTCATCACTCCGTTCCCATGGCAACGAGTAAGTAAAACAACTCCTAAATCACTATGGTTAGCAACTGTCAGGAGTAATAAAACCAACTCAAGTCATCCACAGCGTCTGCCTCACAGCTGCCGGCCATTTTTAGATGAAAGGCGCGAAAACACACCATTTCACGTCTCATTGACATTTCAAAACGTAATTCACACTTGCAAGTAAGTGTTGCCACAGTTATAAAGTATCGCAAGTCATGCGTGTTGCCAGCTTCGAAAACAAATTGTTTAATTGCCACGTTTTAAAATAGATTGTCGGGTTTGTGTCGGATCTAATTAAGGGGTGACAATGAGTTGATGGTTGTGTATGGGATGTGCCAGTGTGTTATGGGTGATGTATTATAATAACATGTGCCATTGACAGATATTTGAGTTGATATTTTGAATGGATGGATGAATAGATTAATGGAATGAATTGTTATGTGATAATGAGTCTTATTTAATGACTAATGTAAGGAAAAAAGTAGTTATTAAAAAAATATATGTATTCTTGAAAATCCGTTGCGTAGACAGCGACAGCAACTTTGTTTTATACTATTTAGTGATGATGAAGAGTCACTTTCTGAACGTCAAGATAGTACTGGACATCTTCCTTGTTTCTGACTCGCCCACACTTTAACGCGTCCTGTGTAAATGCTCTAGCTGTCGTTTGACAGGCCTGTTGGTCTAGTGGGTAGTGGCCCTGACTGCTATACCGGAGGTGGCGGTTCGATTCCCGCCCAGGACAAAAGTTTGTGTGATGACCACGAACATTTGTTCTGTGTCTGGGTGTAATTTATCTATAATATGTATGTATTTAGAAGTAAAAAAGTATGTTTATTAGTAGTTTAGTAGTCATAATACAAGGTCTGCTTAGTTTGAGACTAGATGGCGTTGTGTGATGGTCGTGGATAAAACAAGACAACTCAACAAACGCCACAAGTCCACAATATCACTTGTCTAGTCAATAGACAGTCAATAAGCTTAGTATATGTTCCTAACACCTGTGCCACGTTTGGTAACATTGTAAGCAAGTCTTAGCTAATATTCCTGTGACTTAATTACTTCCTCTTAAGCCAACAGATGTCCTCAAAGATCTGACGAACATAGGTCTTATTTTAATATGTCTTATAACTAGCTGTTGCCGGTGACTTCATCCACACGAATATTGGTTATAGCTGCAAACGTTAGCCGCCTCTGAAGGTCGGTTAAAAAGTCCAGGGTGTCAGCTACCTTCATACCATTTTTCATAAAAATTGATCTAACCATTTGGCGTAAAGAGTAACAAACATCCATCTAGATACATGCAAAACTTAATTTTGCGTTTAAGCCTTTGCACGCCGTGGGGGTCACCAGTGACCGACAAAACAATACATATTTTGTTGCTCGGCAGTCAAAGTGTAAATTATTAGTTGCATACATCAGCATTGGACCCCTGCGAACCCAGTGCGAAGAAGAGGCATGATACAGTCACGAGCGTGTCGCAGTGACGAACGGACGGTGCATTGTTGATGTATCTAAAATGCTGTAGGTAGTCCTATCGCTGTTACGTACCGCGCGGCTGTAAGCTATTATTTAAAAAAAAACAGCCAAATTTAAACTACTGTATTTATACTGTGGTATTAGTATTCCCTCGCTAGCTTACCCCTTATATCATTACTCAGTACCCACCTCGAACTGTTCCGATAATCGATTTAAATTAAACAGCACTAGGGGTACGTTACCCCGTGTTTAGGTGTTGACCCCTGCATTTAGGCTTTTCATTGTATTTAATTGTACGCGACGATATACAATATTAAGTATGCGTGATTGATATGAATTTTCAGATTAATAAATATTTCGGTACCGGCAGTGGTCTAAGTTACAAACACAAATGATTTTTCTATGTCGCCATCTAGTGACGAATACTCTGAGGGTTGAGGGAAACCACTACCGTATCAAATTAGAATAATAAATTAGATGAATAAATGTACCTATGTGCAATATTGTCGTTAAAGTGAGATTTGCATAAAGTCATAATAACTTACAGACAATGATATCCTAGAACTTATTAGTTATAATAATAAACGCAAAAGTTTGGCCGAGATAAACCATTAGACCATTTAGTTCAGCTTACACCTTCAGCTAACTCCATACCAAATTTAATCAAAATTAATCCAGACGTTTAAGCGTAACAAACATCCATCTATTCATCCATACTTACAAACTTTCACACTTATAAATTTTAGTATCAAACAAAAACAAGAAGTAAATATGTTTTAAGTATTATAGTACTAACATGAATATACGTCACAAATGACTTGGTTATTAATTCATGTTGGTGTAGCAACGTGACAAGCAAGCGATGCTTCGCCAACACCCAATCATTATCGAATTACGTATTGATTGCACAAATTACCGCACAGACCTATAAACAGATAGATAGGTGGCAGAAAGTTTGTACTAAAATAAATGGTATATTTAGGTTATCATAATACATTACAATATTTGTTACTTGCGAGATGACGTCAGATAGGAACGTGTGGAAGAAGAAAACATGCTGCGCCGATCACAAATAATAATTGGGATAAGGGCAGGGAAATGATGATGATGAATACTTTACAATGTGTGACAGGAACTATAATAAACAAAATACATCTACATCTAAAATTAAACTTGTATAACTATAAAATACCATATTTACAAAGCGTACCGTTTAATTAAATCTTATTTTCTTTAATTAATCGTATGCATATGTTATGGACCAAGTGATAAATTTGGCAGTATACATAATGCCCGGGCACTATGAAAAAAGCCCAATATGAGAGTGCACTTTGATAATAATTATTCAAATAATCAAATTGACCGGACACTATACATAATAATATGGCCTATCACCTTTTGGGCAAAGTAATACAAATGTTACAGTGAAGTGATCAATCTGGATATTATAGATACTGTTTAGCTTTATACACCGTGATTTTTAGGTCGTTTTAAAAAAGTCGTCCACACAATGTATCCGTCATAAAATACCTCTAGGCGCGAATATAATTTTTTTATCATTAATTAAAATAATATGCATGAAAAAAATAAATAATACATTGGAAATATGAAACATCCTGTTAAAAATGTTTACGTATCAAACTGTTGAAGATACATGCTACATACTTACTGCGAACATTATGATTGCAATAGTAAGACAGCTGTTTTACGCTAAGGTGAATGACCTGTGATAAGACGCCGCCGCATCGCCCGCGCGGCCCCTTTGGCACAAGGTTCGGACCGCGCTCACTACAGAGTGTTCGTAAAACTGCCTTGTGTCATAATAATGAATAATATTTTTATTCATTCAAATCTTAAAAAAAAACATATTTTTTTATTATAAACGTTTACTAGTCATTGGATACATGATCTGGGCTGCTTTTTTAAAACGACCTAAAAGTCACGGTGTATATAATATCTTCGAAGGATTAGATAAAGTAATAACGCAAGTAAATATTCGTTTCAGAATAAATTTGTATTATAATTTGCCTTAAGCGTACATATCATAAAGATTATTTTAACAATTAAAATTACATAAGATGATATTTTCACCTCAATAAATATAGATTTTGACAAATAAAAAAAAAAACCTAACCTCACCTAATTTAGGTTAGGTTAGGTTTTTTTTTATTTCTTCCATCATTACGACCACAATCAACATCGGAACTCGAACTCTTACGGTGTCCCCAATTGCAGTTGCTTGATACAACTTAAATATAGCATTAGTATCAAATTGCCCAACTATCATTTAGCAATATAATAATGACCTAGCGATATGATAATGATGAAGTTAAGATAGTAATTAATCACTTAGCCCGATAATGCTAGGCATTATTCATAATGCCCAAGCATTATAAATAATGCCCGTATTAATCACTTGGTCCATAACACATATACTGGATTTCGTGGCTACAAACGTTTTACTAGAATCTTAGGGAAGTTTACATCCTTTTGATTAGGTTAAACCAATCCAGTTACCGAATATTGGTAGATATTAAAATGGTGTATGTAGTAGGTAAACAAGGTATGGCCAAATATATTTTTTTTACAATTCCCACACTAGGATTTTAATCCTTGTATCGTGGGGGCTTTCACAGACATTCAATTCACATGCACAGAGACACCCAGACTCAGAACAAGCATTCTTGTCCTACGCGGGGATCGAGCCCGCGACACGTCGGACACTGCTCTCCTGCAGTCATATATGACACGAAAACCTTCTCTGCCACTGGCTTAGTCAAAGAAAGAAGTGCTTACCGTTTTGTAATTAGCAGCCACGTCTAGTCTTTCAACAGTCTATATTACAAAACAAACAACAGGCCACGGTTCCGTGGCGACAAATAACACATATCGAGACCTGAGGATCGCACAACCAACAATTACGTACGTTTGCTGAACTACCAATACACCAATGGTTGGACCAACATTAGCATCAGGTAAAAATGGTGTTGGTCTACCAATACTCTAATGATTGGGCCAACATTAGTAGAAGCTAAAGTCGGTGTTATTCGTTCGTTGATTGTATTTCGACATTTATTTCTGTATAGGGATACTATAAAATGTTTTGTTATGTTAGATACGTGTGGCATTAGCAATAATGTATGTACTGAATACGACGAATTTTAAGCTTGCAATTTTGTAGTCGGTTAGTCGTATTTGATTTATTTTTCTATTTCAAAACCAAATCTATCTTATTCTGATACCCGTACCGGAAAATAATCACTTTAAACTCATTTTCAGGGGTCCGTACCCAAAGGGTGAAATGGAACCCTATTACTAAGACTCCGCTGTCAGTCTGTCTGTTTGTCTCCAGGTATCTCAAAATACAATGTGTGACATGAGATAGAAACTATACTAAACAAAAAATATCTACATTTAAAACTGAACTAACTTTGATGAACCGATCTGACTCAAACATTGGCTCCAGCATTGGCCCTAACCGTGGCAGCCAACGCCAGCCCGATCAATATTAACTCGATAATACGCTACAATTTCCCTCACCGTATAATTTGTCCTCCCCCACACTCCTGCCTAGGCATTACTCTAATTATAGCCTCCGTGTTTACCTTGTCAGTCATATGTTTGTATTTATGAGCTATTTATTTTCCACTTTTAAAGAATGGACTATTTGTTTAGAACTTTTGATTATACATTTACATTTTCTAAGCAATCTACAGTTAAAACTAAACTTATAATACATGTGTTTAGAAGAATATAATATGATATTAATACAGTATCAAAATATATGTCGTCATCTCTGTCAATGGCAGGAATCGAAGCCAGGAGACTGACGGCTTTTCCACGTTGAATAGCAATGCTACCTAAATCTTTCTAAAAAATCATGACAGTTCTCTGATCGCGGGTGGAGGTGTCTAAGTGCTTTACCAGTTCCTTATTCTAAGTAGTGCTATGGAGATCTCCTATGTTTTGATAGGGTCTTCTTCTAGTCGTACCAGATTCAACTTAATACTGTTTAGCATTTAGAGTGATTTCTTACCTGAACCTAAGTACTTACTGAGAATGACAGTAAATGAATAATTTCCTGACCAATTTCGACCACAGCTGCTAGACATCACGTTTTTCTTCAGTAGATAGTGTTTCAAAAGGAATGTTTATATGTACAATACATTATTTAGTACTAGTCGAGAAAATGTCAACAGATACAGTTATACACCTACTATTATAAAGACGAAAATATGCAAATATATTCACGGGTATATTTGTTGAATCTTCACGCTCAAACAGCTACCACAATTTTGATTATATTTAGTGCTGACACCCTTGATTAACACTAAGGCTACATTTTTACCCAACTGTGTATAAGGAGGTTAATGATTTTTAAGCTATATCGACTTCAACGGGAAAACTAGGTATGTTGATTAAATATCAATGGTAATTAAAAGTACTTACTACGTTTCCATAATTTGTTAGTTACTCAAGACAGGAAGCAATACATTCTTATTAATTCACACCCAGACAAACATTTAAACTATTTAACCACAAATACAAACACAGTTACAATTTCCAAGTCAAAATAACCGTGAAACGATAATACCGTCAAAGTATACTTTTTCAAGGCATTTTGTTCGCGTCTCGTTCCAAGCGATAAATCTCTACATAATTAATTATGCCATTAGTGGAAGCGACCAGTTTGGCAAGACCCCTGATATTGTTGACGGTATTTTTGGAAGACCACCCCTAATGATGAGAGGAGATTGTATCTTGTATAAATAGGGATGTACTTAACATTTTTTATTAAATTTTATGGTATTTTTTTTAGCAATTTGGATTAATTTTCTCGATATGTTTATGCAAGATATTGTGTTTAATTCGTCTGTACCTATTTGCATTTAAATTTGCATAGTGTGAGCCTGATTATGACGATTTTATAATTCATTTAAGAACATCTTGTTAATTTACCCATATTCTGCAAATCAAGAATTGATTCTTCCAATTCTCTTTTTCTAGGACAGTCATATGACAGCGTTGGTGGAAGGAGTCGTCCCAGCTCATCTTGGATTTCTCTACTCGGTCTGTAGCACAAACATCGCGATAAGATCTTAATTGGGTGGCCGTATTGAAAAATGTTCAGTGGATTGATAAATAATTAATAAATTTATTTTTTTTGTACCTTTCAAGATGTTTTACAAGGCTTATTTAGCATTTCCTATGTTATACAGGTGGTACATTTTAGAGTCTAGAATCAATATGAAAGGTGGTAAACAACGTGAATGAAGTTGTTGTTTCTGGTGTAAGTACCTAATAATATCCTGCAACGCTAATGTATCAGAAACAACCCTGTATATTTATAATAAACTATCTAACTAAACACAAATCATATCATAATACAAAATATACCACAATGAATCTCAAAGATTGTCAACATTTAAGATCAAAGCCAACCGTGGGGAGGTTCAACTTATACTGGTCGATTTTAATGGGACATGTCATTTTGAGAGCGCGCGGTAAGTAAAACGGAACGCGGCCGGAAGCCACGCCCCTTCCGCCGGGCTGTCATCGTGACAGCGCGCGAAATTACATGCCACAGATTATGTTGCGGTTAGGGGGCTTAATGGAAGGAGGTAGGTATTACAGAGGTTTTAATTTTAAAAAGATTTGAAAGTTTTCGGTAAATGATCTGTTTAAAATTCCCTATGGGGTATACGACAACTATTCTCAGAGACTTACACAACTAAAAATAATAATCTTACCAATATTATAGATAATATGTACGCGAATGTTTGTAAGTATGGATGGATGTGTATTAGATAATCTTTCACGCTTAAACAGCTGGATCAATTTTAATGAAATTTGCCATAGAGTTAGTTGACACCCTAGATTTACACATTGGCTATTTTTTTACAGATAGCATCAAACGAAAGTAATGTTTTTGTAGCTATAACCGAAATTCACGCGGTTGAAATCGCAAGCAACCGCTATGACTATATGAATGGAAGAAGAAGACACCATAAAAACTATTTCCAACCAAATAGTTCTACAACTTATATTGGAAACCGCCTTTGTCGTCTAAGTAGCTACCTATTCCATGTCTGTGCATCTATTGTATTCGCAACTATTATCTAAATAGCCACACATTTGTGGTCCACCATGTTAAAGCTGAGATAAGGCAGAGGGCACACTGAAGTGTCTGAGAAAGGAAAATTTTGATTAAAGATCTTTGCAAGCAAATGTTTCAAGGTCTAAAATTATGTATAATATTGAGATCAGTAGTTAGAAGATTAAATCAAATGCTAATGTTTAGTGTTTAATTTGGAATATTTAACATTTTACATAAGTTATACCGTTAAATAACAAATCAATAAATAATAATTAAACCAGCCTATACACGTCCCACTGTTGGGCATAGGCCTCTTCCCTTACAGGGAAGCTAGTGTGGTGATCAATGCTCAACGTTGATCGCCACGATGGCTCATTGTGGATTACAGATTCCAATTTTTGAAATCCGGGTTTCCTCACGATGTTTTCATTTACCGTCTGTCATTAGTGTCTTAGAACAATTAAAAAAATATATACAACTTAAAAAAGACACATTGACATGACTGCGCTGGGGATCAAACCCATTTGGATTTGTATGCACCTCGTGCATACAAATCCATACCTACATAGAGCCGCAAGGCCACCACGACACTCCACAAGACTTGTATATTAAATTAGTACAAATTCCTAACAAGATTTAAACATAATCCACAAATAACTCAACCTCTATTAAATTAAATCACTACTATAGCTTTCCCCTTACTTTTCTTCCCCTAGTACAATACTCCACACATATTCGACACCAGTCTATACCTACACGCCAAACTCAACCTTATTCCTTTGACTTAAGGTATATTATCCAAGTGATATTGTTTTCGGTTGTGTTCTTGTGTGGTGGACTGTATAACGGTTGGTTAAGTGGCGTAACATTAATGTATAAATCAATAAACTGTTATGATTTGTTTGTATTTTTGTAGCGAAACAGGGTGGATTATGTTTGGTCAGTTTTAGTTACTTTATTGGTATTTAAAAATGGCGGGACGGTTAAAAAGAGCCGTAGGTTCGACTGGCCTGTTGGCCTGGTTAGTGGCCCTACCTGATAAAAAAAACTGCTATCTCACAAACTTAATTTTGCATAAATGAAATAGGTATGTTGATGTAATTTTTTTACTACGATAAAGTATTTTTTACTGATAGTTTTATATTACAGTCAAATGGCCACCCCATATGACTGTAATATAATGTGATCAACCTGTATCTTCGTTTTCATATGATACACAACGAATACAATAGCAAACTTTTAAAAGTCAATTCTAAAACTCAAATAAGTAGTAAGTAATGTCTGGAAACTTAAAAGGTAATATAACAAACAAGAGATCTTTCTACTATCATAAACTAATTGGAGCTTTAAACCAAAATACTTTGGTCAACATTTCTATAATTCAAGGATATAGGCAACAGATAGAGCTATAAGGATCTTTTAGCACGTGGATGACATTAACATGAGGGCGCTGGTGTGCATATTCGCAACAAGAATCAACTCAATTGTCTGTCAAAAGTGATGGTTTATATATGACGGCATTAGTTCCTAAGTTTCAGCTAAAAATAGTTAAACAGATAAGTCATTAAACAGATTTTAATAGAACACTAGTTAGCGTCGCGATGAAAAATTACCAGTAATTAGGCTTATTTTTAACTCGATTAAATTTTGTCAGGCTCAAACCAACCACGGCAAAATAGATTTTTAAAAGTTACGTGTTTTATGACATTTTTAAAAGTTTAGTTGTAAGAGTTCTTTATAATTTATTCCTCACTTAATGGATTTAAGTTATTTTGAAACCTTGATGTAACTAAAGTATTGGATTCGAACCCCTTCGGGGCAAGCTTCCCCTAGTAAAACTCCGTTTTGTCACGTTTGCTTTCACAACTGTCAAAAATGTCAGAAACAGCCATTACATTTGAAAAGCGAATATTAGAATACCAAATTATTAAGATAGAGTCGTGGAAGGACTTGGGTTAAGGCTAGGAAAAAAAATATATGCTTGTAAAATATTTACGCTGTTTTAGAATTTATGGTATTTCGATTTATTATTTCAAATTTTATGTTCTCATTTACGAAAATAAAAATGCAAAATAATTGTAAATGTTGAAATATATTTTTGTCTTCGGGTAAAATTAAGAAAAAAAACATATGTTTTCAAATTACAAGAAAATTTCAATTTATTTTCTAATAATTAAAAAATCAGCAAAAAGAACAAAGTGACAGTAAAAAAAATATTTTACAATCACAATTAAAAACAATAAAACATTGAATTTACACATTACCTAGCTCTTATCCACCTAAACATAAGATACACTTTCGCCTGATTAGTCACAAAATAACTTTGCACCACCCCAACATTAGTTCCGCATTTGAAATGCACTCAAACTGTAATGGCGGCTGACGTTCCGATTCGCGTATCGAATGATATTATAACATTCGTAATGCTTATAAATTGTGAAGTGTGATATTTGCAATTCATATTTATTGTGTTTTGAATATTTTAGTAAGAATTTGGAGCGGGATATAAGTGACAGATAGATGTAGGTTAGTTGTTGCGTTCTAGCATGGTGAGACTGCATCTGCAGAAGAGAGTAATGGTTTAGCAGCTAAAAGCGATATTCACCCAGGCGAAGCGGTGGACAATAGCTACTCCCATATTTTTCTCAAGCTATCTTGCAGTCTGTCCTTTTTTATATTGAATACTGTACTTTACGGACCGACTACCCACCTGCCATCAGTTTGTAGAGTACGTTAAGATTTTCGAATGAAAATCGGGATGAATAGCTTATGTGCCTTTAGTTATATGATGGTACTGTTGGTCTAGTGGTTAGTGAGTGGCCCTGATTGCTATACCGGAGGTCGTGGACTCAATTCCCACCCAGGACAAATGTACTTCTATAGTAAGGTACCCCGCAAGTACTTAATAGTTTTGAAGTGGATGCCGCCCGTATTGGATCAGAACTCGACTATTTAACTTATAAGATAATCAATTAGTAAGTATTTCATAACTACTTACTTACTGCTAGGTAAGTGTCATAGACAATAAAAATCTCCTTCTCTTTTGATAAAGAAATTGAAAGTATGTCGACGAAATCATGAGATTTTCTGTAAAACAGTATTTTTGTCACCCCTGTAATAAAATTCATACACAAAATATACCAACAAAGCATAAATTATTTATATCTAAAATCTCAAATTAAATTACCCACAATAAACAAATTACAAAATAATTTAATGAAACGCAAACTCTAACGATATTAAAAATCGGCGGCGGCTGAACGCGGCGTGTCATTTACACATCGTTAATGAACGAAAATTACAAGAAAAAAAAAACGTCAAGCGTTTCAAACTTCGAACCGTATTAAACGACCAATCATGGCGCCGGGATTTGATTGCGGGGCGTGACCGCGCTCATTACTTACAGAACAATTCAGCCGACGAAGTTACAAATGTGTAGCCATCTCTTTTCTTTTTATAGACGGGAGAAAGAGACAGGTATATTAGGAAGCAATTTGCTCGGATCGTTGAACAATTCACAGCGTGTTTTAATATTTAATTTTTTGGCCGTATTAAGTTTGTTCTGAATAATATTATTATATTATTGTGGATTTATGTTGGGGGCGCGGTAATGGCGCGTTCGCGATACACATTACCGGCTGGATGTGATTTGTTCGCGACGGGACATGATTATGGGACCGCGGTAATGTCGGGTGAACTATTAAGCGTCGTTAAGAACTCACAGGAGATTTGCTTTGAGTTTTAGTTGTAGATTCACATGAGAAAATACTTACCTACTGATTGAGTGAGAGATAAACTGTAAACCCACATTCGTTTTATTTGATGAATTGATTTGTTTTACAACTAAAATTCATTGCAATGATTGCATTGTATTGTACCTGTTAAAAACTGAACTTTAAAATAAGTCTAACTAAGGTTCATAATCACACCTACTGCTGCTAGTTTAAATTTGTTACTTGTAAAGGTAATTTAAGTAGGTACAAAGTTTAATGTTGAAGAGACGAGAATTAAGTACCAACTTTCAGACATAAATTTTAAAACCGGCAAGATCAAGAATCTCTTAAGTAAAAAACTGGTCAAATGTCAAATGGTCTACCTAAGTTGAACTCATTGACCAGATTTGACCATTTGACCAGACAATCCTAAGAAAATATTCATATTGATAATAAAAAACGGAAAACTCAAAACCAGTTCTTGATTTTTAAGATACTGGACCCTAAAACCGCCAAATATTCTAATTAAACTAGCCTACGTCTTGTAATCTATTGTTTTATATAAATCTATTCAGCAAGCGTGTGTTATTTACTGCAGCGACGGGCGCGGGAACGGCAGACGAGACCAGACTAGGAACGGAGAGAAAGGAATGTGCCCAAACTAGATACTGACTAAAATACAACAAGGTATTTGTTACTCTCTAGGTATTTAATATATGATTTAGTCACGGTTTACGTAAATAAACGAGAGACAGACGTTCAATTTGAAAAAATCTTTCAAATCTTACACGTAGGTAGATAGATGCTAATGTCGCTAATGAATTTGAAATGAGTATGAAATATTGGTAAGGCTGGCGATTACCTACTCGAAATAGAGGTCTATGAAAATTCTGTGAAGCTTGAATTCTATCTACCTAGGGGAACTAGGGGCATGATGGGGACGCTAAGGGAAAACTACAAAAATACACAGATCTAATTAATATAATGTTTTCATTTATTTATGGCACATTAGTTACTTAATCAACTACAAATTGGCATATTCTTTGGACGGACATGTCATCACAATTTTTCATTATTAATTATTTTTATTAACACATAAAAAAAACCATCTTACCCCACGTACGGGGTAAGATGGTTTACGATAAATGCGGCAAGATGGGTCTAGGGTACTATGGTCTAAGGCCGCCTTCCTGTATCCTGACTTTTTTGTCATAACTTTATCTATTAAGACTTTTTGTCTTTTTCTTGTAGTTTCTAACCATTTTTATCTGAAAAAGAAAAATGTAATGAGGTCAATATTTTAGGCTGTGATGATGAATTTCTTTTTGTGAATCAATCTAGCCGTAAATTGAAAAACAAAACACAACCTAGTAATGTTTAAGTTATAACTTGTTTGAAAATCGATGGGCCATGATGAATCTCACTATGCCCCGTAGGACCTACACCATCTTGCCCCTGACACTATTTTTTAAATATTTAAATTTTTAAAATAAGTGCTTGGGACTAGAATGATTTTGGATGTGCCTATCAACAGCAAGTAAAATGTAAAAACAAAGTGCATAAACACAATGAGTTCAACTGTTTTTCTTACCTTTTTCTGATGTCGTTCACGTGCACATAATATTATATTAATTAGATTATTAGATGCACTGTAGCAGTAATTAGTTTATAAACGAAGAACGCACGCACTCTCACCGACTGTTATGGCCGCACTGAGTATTGTTCTATAGCAGCTTCTGATTGGCTAATGCGCCGTGTCATAGGAACGTTGGGATTTTCGTATGAGTGCGTGACCTCGTCTTACCTCATGGCCCCATCATGCCCCTAGTTCCCTTACTAGTTTAATATGTAAAATAGGGTATTAAAAAAATCTCTGAGACAGAGAGAGAGTAGAGTTTTTCTAAACGGACATGAAATTAAATATGCAGTTTTTTCTGCATTTACGAGAAATGTTATCATTTTGGCATGTAATTATGCCTTACCCAAAATTACGTGACCCAGTGATAGCATTCAGCTTGCATAAAAACATATTTTTCGATTTATAAAATGTTTCCTCAATCAATCAATCTAAACTCCTATTAGAATTAAAACTTTTTCAACAATTTCCCAACAGAATAACACAACCTACATCATTTTTAACTTTTATCAGAGTCCAGTAATTTCCCAGAATATCCTAACCAACTTACAATTTTTGAATCTCACAAGAGTCCAGTAATTTCCCAACAAAAAACACAACCCAGTACCCACATAATTTTTACCTCTTGCCAGAAATCATCATCAATTTCCATCCATCAATTCCTCTCCATCATCAACCATCTTACAAAGCTACCATTCCCAAGCTATGAGTAATCCGGCATCACATCAGCGGTGTACCAAATAGCCACAATCAATTTAGTGGGGGGCGGAGGGGGACAAATTGCTCTCTAATGACCAACTCTCGGAGAAATGTGGTGCTGGCTTCAGATTGGGTAGTGGCCACTGGAATGAGAAAGGGATTAGTGGGTTTTTTAATTGAGATTCTTGTAGAATGTAACAATCAATTGTTTTTATTTGGAAGAAGGCGTTGTCACTTTTGAAATGTTTATAATTTATGAGCGGTTTTAAAGTGTAATCTGTGCGAGGGAAAAGGCAGCCTTTGGGTCACGGGAAGAGTCAATAAGACGCTTTGCAATGTCTTTGAGTAGTGAGTTATCTCTCTAGCACCACAGCCTGAGAGTTTCAACACGTTGATTATGTAATTTAAAATCGAAAATGTTAACAAAGTTCATAAGATCACCTCGGTCTTCATTTAAAAAAAAAGTCGCATACTTTCATAAATTTTCGATACGTGTTTGTAGGAAGTCAAATTAGATTCCAATTAGTATCAAAAGTTACGAAATTCTTATCTAATCTTTTTAACTACAGCAAAGAAGGTAAAACTGTCAGAGTTTATTATTTTGGTACGTTTACAATAAATTTATCCACTCCACATCTACAAGCACCAAAAACAAATTCTTCGCTCTTCTCTCATATTTAAATACCAATCATCATCATCTTCCTGCGCAACAAATGTTTTTCTTCCATTCTCCCCACTATCATTTACCTTTTTACGTACTTATTCCTTTTAACGTATCAGACGTCACACTATCATTCACTCCTTTTTCATTCATAGGTATCATTCCTTATACAATCCATCCATCTTTTCTTTGATAATATTAGTAAGATTTTCCCGACATACAAAATCTAATAATACTACCGCTTAATCACCCATAAGATGAATTATAAAAACAAACAAACTGGCATATAATTCATAGCTAGCACGTGACTCCGTCCACATCCCCTGGCTCCTGGCTCCCGAGGGACTAGATATGAATGCTACAGTGAATGACTGACACGCACTTAACTCACTGGAGATTGTGATAATTATCATATTGTTCTTAGTATTATTCATTCTCTGGATGTAAGCTGTGTTTTTAACGATTTTTTTATAGAATTGGAATTGATTTTCAGGATAGATCTAAGCAGTAATGAACACAAGATTTGCTTGTTTCAACTAAGTTGTTTCTTTAATTGTACAAAAGCAAAAAGATATTTTAATTCAACCAATATCAGGGTATCCGAGGAAAAGCTGTTTGAATGAAAAAGGTAAGTCCAGTGAAACAGTTGAAGCTCGTTAAAGCTAAAACTCTGGGTAACTGCATAGAACTCTTCTAGAAATATAAAATATCCTTTGTAAAATTATAAAGCCGACTTCCTATCAAGCTATTAGGTATATTCATAGATGGAATAAAATATACTAGGTTATCTATTAACTAATATGGGTTGTCGAACTTAAATAGACAATCGCTGTTGATGATATTTAGCTCAATTCGTTGAGACAGGAAGCTACTGCTACTACACAACAAATAACAATACTTACAGGTCTTAGATCTAAAATCTCTATTAACACCTAAAATAACCCTTAAAATAGCAAAAAACAAGAAAGTAAAGTATCCATACTAAACGCAGCACAAAACGATAACATTTCTCCTCAGCGCTGACATCGACAAAACATTGTGATCGCCAATTACCGATGTACTCTGCCTCCACAAATACCAATACGTTCATCTCTTTCTACCACATACAAAAATCCCTTGCTGACCCTTTCGCACACACACAAAAGAGTTCTTAATCATTTGTTGCTTATAGCAAAAAGGTTGTGAATGTTGACGTGTGTGAGGAATTTTAAATCTTAAGTTTGAAAGAATAAGGTTTCGATTTGATTGTATCTTGGATTTTTCTGATTGTCATTAGTGCTTTAGTAAAGTAAGCTTTATGATTAAGAGGATTAAGTTTATTTTAGAATATTTCGGTGTTATAATAGGCTTGTTAGCGACGTACTTAGTGGATAATAACAGAAGTATTATGATGGTTGCAATAAAGCTTACATTCCCTTGTCCTTTAGTAATAAAATAAAATAGCGTTTGGACTACACCCTGTAGGAGGCGTGGCGAGTGAGTGAGCGCGGGGATCTCGCCGTGAACAGACGTATGCACGTAACACAAAACCGTGATTTTATTTTTTGAAAAATCATTTTTAGACGCAAACAATTTTTTCTACAGTGATTAAAATTTGTTTTTAAAATAGTGTGACCTAGTGTTGAGTTGTCGAAGTGTAAAAAGCAATGGACAGACAAGCAATAAACAAAGACTGAAAAGTGACTGTGTGATAATGGAATCAAATTTAGACTTATCGGAAACACAAACGCAGAAGAAAATACCCAAACCATTCTCCATAGAATCTTTGATCGGGGATCGAAAATCGCCAGAAATTGATATAGAAAATAATGTATCAGAGAGTTCAAAAACGTCGGAGGATGATGAAAGTGAGAGATTAGACGGATTGAATCAGATGAGATATTACGCGCCGTTTTTGCAGCAGAATGGGTTTCCTTTTTTGTTGGGGTATCCTGAGCCGTGGCTGCGGGTGTTGGGGTCGGTGCCGGCGCCGGTGGAGCGGGAGGACAAGAGGGAGAGTCCTGTGAGCGTCGGGAGCGAGGCCGACAGTGATGGCGGAGAGGATACTAACCCAGGTTTGTAATTGCTTTAATAATATTTACAACAAACGGGTCTAGTACACATATTTTATGACAAACGGGACGTATTCACGATATAATTCGATATTTCTTTTCTCCTTGTCCACCCGTGACCACGGCCGGTGCAAATCGACCGAAACGTCGGGAGGAACTTACTCTTACTCGCGATATATTTCGATCTATACCTACATATCGTGAAAGTTTAAACATTAATTGCTTTAATAATAAGTAAACGATTCAGGAGGTTTGAGAATTAACCAGAGGAAATACCTAGGCGGTATATTGTAGACTGGTTTTGAGGCATAGGATTAAAGGTTTGAGCGCAAACGATTTTGATATTAAGAAGATATGAATGAATTTATTTGTGTGTATTTTCTGGTTTTGTGTCTATTGTCTTAAGATCTATTTTCCAATATATCTATATATATTTATACTAGCTGTTGCCAGCGACTTCGCTCGCGCAAATATCAGATTTAGTGGTAAAAGCATAATCTCTAAAAAGCATAATCTCTGACGCAGTCGGTTAAAAAGTAGCCTATGTGTTATTCCACGGCGCCAGTTAACTTCGTACCAAATTTCATCAAAATTGATTTAGCCGTTTGAGCGTGAAAGAGTAACAAACATCCATACATACAAACTTTCACGTTTATAATATAAGTATAGATTTCTATAAATCAACTTCCAATTTCTTTTGATACTAAATATCTGACTTAATATTTACAAAAGCCTTCTCCAAAGTTAGATTGTAACTACCTACTTACTTGTTTAGTGTAATCGTTGTAATAGACTGCAACGGCTATTTGTTTCTAATCTCAACATAATACTGAAGATTGTTTATTTGATTCAACGCACTAATATCGAAATTGAACAAATATTTTGGTTTTAGATAGTCTTTAATCGAAAAGATTATTTGCTAAATACTGCACGCTACATTTAATGAGATAGGAAAGAATGCGGGTGTAACAGCGAGGCTCAACTAATCAAGAACAAAAATAGATAGATAGATAGATAGAATACTCTTTATTGTACACCATAGTTACAGCTATGAAAAAGTAAATTATATACAGTAAGGGTACAATGGCGGTCTTATCGCTAATAGAGATATCTTCCAGACAACCTTTGGATGGACAGGAAAGAAGACGATATACAGGGTGTAAGGAAACTACTATAACGACCCTGAACAGGCGTATACTACTATCAATCTAAATACCAGAAAACGTATTTTTGGAGGTCAATATCAAAAACTGTTAAAGTTATTAATTTTTGTTCCATCCATCTAACGCAAAATTCTCCCCGAAACTCGGCAAAATTTCATAACACTGACAACACTGATGCCGCGGTGGTGTGGACACCACCGCGGCATCTATCTGATCTATTGTACTATTGCTTTAAAGGAGCCGACAGGTCCAAAATAAAATAAAATGTCAAAAAAATAATGTTATTTATTTTATGTCAAAGGAACCGCCAGCCTTTCGGCGCGTACACAACTACCGCGGTTTCCTTTGATGATGCCGCCGACCGACCGAGCGACGCTCAGTCAGTCTCAGTCTCGTGTAGAAAGCGCTTCTGACAAGACTTCCGTGTTCTTATTAGATTTTCGCTAATTGTTAAGATGTCGTACTCTAACGAAACTTATTTCGATATGTTAATGTGTCTCGGTTATTGTAACTGCAATTATGCGGCTGCTCGTAGAGAGTTTGAGGTGTGTTTTGGTGCGCGAGGTATACCAGTGCCGTCCGTACAGGCATTTCAGCGTCTCCACGTCAGAACGTTCCAAACTGGCAATGTTCACAGTACGGAGGTGCAACGTGCTGATACCGGGAGGCCACGAACACATGACGACCTCGAAGAAAGTGTTCTTGGTATGTTTGCCGTGGATCCTACGCAAAGCACGCGTGTAGCTGCGGCGGAGTTAGGGACAAACCATATGCGTGTATGGCAAGTCCTAAATGAAAATGGACAACGTCCTTTTCATTATCAACGCGTACACTCTATTCTGCCCAGTGACTACCAACCTAGGGTCCAGTTCTGTACTTGGCTTATTGGTAAAAAAGTAGAACAGGACCAGAGCTTTTTGAACCGAGTGCTCTTCACTGACGAATGTTCGTTTGTTAGGACGGGTGTATTTAACAGCCACAACGAACATGTGTGGGCTCTCGAAAATCCGCTCGCCATGAAACCGAGCCATTTCCAACATCGTTGGCGCATTAACGTGTGGGCTGGTATTCTTGGCGACCGATTAATCGGCCCGTATTTTTTACAAAATACCATGAACGGCCAAAACTATCTTAGTTTCTTGACCGAACACTTAAGTGAAGAGTTGGACGACTTAAGTCTAAATTTTCACCGGGCAATGTGGTTCCAACACGATGGTGCTCCCCCACACTACACACGTGCAGTGCGCGATTATTTAGATACCCAATTCCCGCGGCAATGGATCGGGCGAGGAGGACCAGTCTTATGGCCAGCTCGTTCTCCCGATCTTACTCCTTTAGATTTTTATTTGTGGGGTCACGTCAAAGAAATAGTTTTTAAAAAAGTGTGCGATACGGAAACCGAGCTTAGAGCTCGAATTACCGCCGCTTTTGAAACTATTCGAAACGACAGAATGACATTAAGTAATGTGCGCGACAATGTCATCAAACGGTGTCGAAGATGTATTGAAGTCGGCGGCAGGCACGTGGAACACGACCGCAAAAGTATACAACAAGTTGATGTTTTGTTACGCACGTAGCTTGCCGGAAGATTGCAGTTACAAAACCATAAAAAAAGTCCTTTTCAGGGCTACATTTTGTTCAATGTTTCTTATGGATGTCTAACAGCAGATACCTACACACGCATAAGGTACATCAAATAATAAACTTAATTTTCATCATAAATTACACACGAATAACTTACAATCACTAAAAACATTCTAAGACTCGGTAGGTATTTATTCATTTAAAAGAAGGCCAACCTAAAACATAAGAAAATAGTTCCTACGTAACAGATACCTACTTCACTACTTTACAACATCTAAAATACTTAATACCTTAGCTTACAAAAAAATGGTTCCTTAAAAAACGCAGTAGGAAAAGTACTAAACCGCCAATACATTAAAAGGTATTTTTAATTCACCATCATTGAAGTTACGTTTATCACATTTTAATGACGAAAATATTTACAATCGTTAGAATAATTTTATTAAATATTATTTAGAGAAACATGATTAATTCTTTTTAGCAAGCTCATTACGGCCAATCTAATTTATAAACACATTTTTCATTTGTCTCTTGACTACGATATCCAACAACTTCAAAACAATTGTAAATTCGTATCGTTAGTCGTACGTAGGTACAATAATAATACTATCGTCTCGCATGCGACAGCAACCACTAAGTAAATAAACCACTTAAGAGTGCTTACTTTACACAGAACATAAATATTATCTTTCTCTAAACTAAATTAAAATACATTATCAAAACAGGTACCTAAGATTTTAGTTATTACAATAGAAATCTGTATTATCACTTATCACTAAATTCAACTACTAACAATAAATGGTTAATTTGCCTACAGTTGTATACCCTACGAAAGATATTGTACCCAAATGTATTGTTAGTTTTCTTTACTGACAAATAATCTCAAAATTATGTTGACTCGTCGAGCGCCTAACTGCCTATTTTAAAAAACCAATTCGATGCTCACCACTGGATTCATTATTTTGTGGTAGGTATTACAACGATACCACCGTGACTCACCGTGGCTCTTTTGAGTGTGAATCGTAAATAAAAAGCTAAACATCAGCATATGATTGTAAATCTGCAAGGTAATGAATTTCGTCTTTAAAACACGTAGCGTAGGTAAAAATAGAACAAATATCATACGTTTTGCGATGAAAATATTAATTGAACCTAATGCCTTCACAAATAAGGTTGCCTTTGCAAAGGTGCCGTCTTGCGATAGCGGCACCTTTTTATTTTATGTCAAAAAAGCCGACCGTCCTTTCGGCTAATGCACTAATTTTCTTTGTTGGGACCGACATAGGGACATGATCGATATTAGAAAAACATCGATATCTAATATCGATGTTTGACTTTCATCATTCAAAAGCGTTTAAGTTGACAGTTTTTTATTACTCTCTCAGGAAATAATAAGTAAAGAAATAATTTCTCTCCTACTTGAGTGAGAGTCCGCCATTTCATCAGTATTTTTTTATGACGTTGTCACATTCAACTATCGTCAGTAAACCGACGTTACAGACAACCGTTTTTTTTTCTAAAAAGATCGATTTAGCGAAATTATCAAACTCAAAAGTACGATTGATTGATGTTTTCCAGCTAAACATCGATATTTCTTCACCATCGATGAATATCGATCATCCCTATCCCGACATCAGTGCCAGTCTGCTCACGGATCAGTCGCGTGTTTAAATTCGTCTCGATAAGACCTCCGAATTGTTATAATTTTCGCTAGATGTTATGGTTTACTCTAACGTTACTTATTTTAATATCAAGTGCCCGAAGGAAGTTTGACGCGCGATGTAGTTCGCGAGTGGTATATCAGTGCCGTCGGTACAAGTATTACTAGCATCGTCTTCACATAACGAGCCAAACTGTGAGTGTTAAGGCGAGTCTTAAAGCCAGTACAGGTGTGAAAGTAACAGTGTTATTAAGTGTGATGTGATTAAACGGTTCAGAGGAGTGTTGAAGTCGAGCACGATAAACAAAATTTACAATTAAAAGTGTTAACTTTATTACACACGTAAATTGCCTTAACACCAGGTCGCTGGCCACCGCAATATCAAAAAGTCCTTTTCAGGGCTACATTAAGTTCATAGTTTCTTATGGTTGAGTAACGGCAAATACCTACATACACCTGTAAGTACCATTAACATTGTTATCATCTCACATTACACACAAATAAAATTAAAATAATCATTGCGACCAACGACTCGCTAAACATACCTAGGCTAATTATTCAAGTGAAGTTCATACCTACATTCCTTTCTCATAGTTATTATTTTTAGTTAGAATTGTGTTGAAAGGTCAACTGAGGTAAATAGTTGGTAGGTAGAACAGGGATTTTCCGAATCAACTGCTTCAGGCGTTCGCAAAACCGTAGGTAGTTTGTATGTCGTAGCCGTTGACGAGATCTCCCAAGTAGTAATTGTTAAGAGTTCTCGATCGTCAGCTGACGGAGCCACGCGATCGACGAGTGAATAACGCTATTTCGAAAATCAAGGTACGCTACAACTGGACTGCGACAACCAACAACTTATTAATCATCGTATCGTTTGTCGTACTACTAGTGTAGTATTGATATTATTTTGTGGTAGAAACATGCAAAATTACTGTTCAATAATAATGTCAGCTCGCGGTTCACAACGAAGATACCGCCGCGCGCCGTAAATTTGTAGAAAATAGAAAATAAATTAAAAAAATGGCATACAATTTATGATGATTTACTTAAAGTGAACCTTATGTCGTTACCAGTAAAGTTGAAATTGATTTGCAACAGTATTTTTGGCGGTATGGTCAAACACCTGCGCTTGCGGTAACGGCCATCTTTGTGTTCAGGTCGTGACCCGAACGTTATCATATGTTCAGTGTGGCCAGTATAGCGGTGGGGAAATTTAGCATTATGAATTAATTTGAACGGGAAAAAATCATAATCACGTATCGAAGTAAAAGTCGCAGCAATGTGTTTGTAACACGAGTCTACATATGCCCCTTCACGATCGTTATAGTCGTTTCCTTACACCCTGTATAGAGGTAGATGACTGGTGCACCGTTGTAAATATTACCTACACAAAAATATTCTCATATAGAAAATACCAAATATATACAGCATACGACATAAATATATGCAAATAAATAAATCAATAAATATATACATATAGATACTACATACATACATAAAATAAATACATACAGGTGGAGGAAGCTAGTTATGTGAAAGAAAGTATTCATATACAAGTTTCTTGAAACTGTTGAGTGACTGAGCTTGTCTTATTGATGCAGGGAGTTGGTTCCACAAACGTACACCTTGAACAGTAAAAGACCTGTCGAGGAATCCCGTGGAGTGTGGTGGCATCTTAAGTCTCAGATCCTCCGATGATAAAAATGAATGAAAAATGTCGGATAATAGTCAATGAATCTATTAGATATTGTTTATTTGTATTAACATGAGTAAGAACACATAAAAAAAAGATTTTACATGCAGTGGTGTTAGGTATCGTATATGAACTACATGTTATGCCGTCTTGGCGTACAAATATTTAAAATTATATGTAATTAAGGTAGTAAGTAACAATATAAAAATAGTAAACCTAAATGAGCAAAACAGAGGGAAGACAAAATACACAACAGTTCTTCGCCTTCTGAGGCAGTACAAACACAGAAACAAAATTACGTAAATAGTTTAGAATTAAATATCTAAATCATTCAAAAAATCTTCTACATTATAATAACATTTCAAATGTAACATACGTTTGAGTTTAGTTTTAAATAAATTTAAGTTCAATTCTTGTATAGCTTTAGGTATTTTGTTATAAATTTTAGGACCCAAACATAATATGCTTCTGTGCAACAACGTAGTTCTAGACGGATGAATGCAAATGTTATTTTTACGTCGATTTCTGACATGATATTCAGACAAGCGTGGAAACAAATGTAAATTGTTTCTAACAAACAATGCTACTTCAAGAATGTATAAAGAAGGAAGTGTTAAAATTTTGTGTTCACTAAATAATGGCTTACAGCTGTCCATACTTTTTATTCCGAACATAGCCCTAATGCAACGTTTTTGTTGCTTGAAGACTATATCTTTATGAGTAGAATTTCCCCAAAAAATTATCCCATACCTAAGTACCGACTCGACAAGACCGTAATATGCAGTGAGTAAAGTTTCTTTATTCACTGTGGGCGCCAGTTTGTAAAGGGCATATGCTGATTTACTAACTTTTTTACTTAGTACATCAATATGGTTTTTCCAATTGAGCTGCCTATCAATAATTAAACCCAAGAATCGAGTTGTGTCTGCTTTTTGTATGGTGTACTCGTTATATATTAGGTTAACAGGTAATAAATTATGTATGTTATCTCGCTGTCTAAAGTGCATTATACTGGTTTTTTTTAGATTAATTTTTAAATTATTGTTATTAAGCCAATCGATTATATTTGATAATGAATTATTTATTTCGAAATTGTAATTATTTAAATCTTTAGATTTTATTGTTACGGTGCTGTCGTCAGCGAAAAGGACCATAGGTTCTGTTGTTGCCGAAGGTAGGTCATTTATGTACAATAAGAACAGAAGAGGACCTAATACACTACCTTGAGGGACGCCGAAGGATACTTCACGCTTTTGAGATGTAAATATCTGTTCAATTTTAGTTTTTGGATTAAATTTTGTTATTTCTGTTATTTGTTGACGACCTGTTAAATATGATCTGATTAATTCTAGTACATTACCTCGTATACCGTATGCTGAGAGTTTGTCTATTAAAATATTATGGTCTACGCAGTCGAAAGCCTGTGACATATCGCAATATATTGAGCAGACTGGCAAGGATCTGTCGACATGTGTGTAAACATTGTACAAGAACTCATATACTGCCATGTTAATATTCTTCTTTCCTTGTCTAAAACCCTTTTGATTATTACAAAGAATCTTATGTTTTTCTAAATAAGAATTGATCTGAGTGTAAAAGTATTTTTCAAAAATTTTAGAAAATATAGGTATTAGAGCTATGGGTCGGTAGTTCTCCATCAAAAATTTATCCTCTTTTTTGTGCAATGGTTTTATAATAGTAAGCTTTAAGTCTTTTGGGAACGTACCATTTACTATACACAGGTTTATGATATGGCTTAAATGACATGCAATACCTTTATCCACTGATTTAATTATTTTAGTGGGTATTCCGTCATAACCTACACTGTTTGTGTTTTTTAAATTATTTATAATTCTCAACATCTCATTCGGTAGACAAGGCGACATGAACATGGAGTTTGTGTTGTGGCTGATCAATCTCGTAGATTCCTTACCGGTATCAACGGTTGATTGTACTTTTTCAACAAAGTATTTATTAAATGCGTTTGCTATATCTGTAGGATTTTGGATAAAAGTGTTATTAATTTTTATTTTCTCTATCGATTCATTTGGTATAGAAGTTTTGTTATTGTTAATTACTTGCCATGTTGATTTACTTTTATTAATTGATGTAGTTATTTTGTAATTATTTTGAGCCCGTTTTGTTAAGTTTATAATTTTTTTAATTTTTTTCGAATAGTTTTTATAATTGAGTTTATTTACAAGTGTGGGTTGACGCCTAAAGTTCCATAGCATCTCCTTTTTCTTTTTCGAACACATTTTAATTCCACTCGACAACCACTTCGGTTTACTATTTACTCTTATTAATGTTTTTTTTACCGGAAAACATAAGTCGAAAAATAGTTTAAACGTATCCATAAAGTTACTATATGCTAGTGTTGGGTCATCAGTTTCATATATTTCACTAAAAGACAAACTTTGTATACACATTTTAAATTTTTGTATATTTTCCACGTTATAATCTCGTGTAATCTTATACCAATGTTTTAATTTTAGCATTTTTTTGACCGGGTATTATAATAATGCTGATTAGACAGGTTACCTCTTATCAAGAGACTTGTTACCATTTAGTAAGACCGATATATTGATGGGATGATGTCGGAAGATGCAGATGGCATAAAAAAAATAGATTCAGGAAATTAAAAAGAAATTCAAGTTTCAGGAAAATGGTAAATTTAATTTAATTGCATCAAAATCAGAATTTGACCTTAATCTACTCGCGGCTTCGTTCAAACTATACCATAATTAGGTATACGAATAATCTTTAAAGTTTAACGCTAACGTTTATTGTTATCTTGTAACACCAAGACCTGTTTTCGTACAAGTTTTTCACCCTGCATGTGTTCCCTGAGAGAATCTTAACATAAATTAAACAACTCTAGGATATTTGTATAGTTATAGACAAGTTTTGCCGCCCTGACATATTTATTCTTCCTTTTGATTTTTATATTTTTGTAAATCCGACGGTAAATAATTCGACATGATGCGCCCGTTAGTAGACTTGTGAATCACAAGTCATTTTCAGTATCACAAGTTGTGATACTGAAAATTGTTTGAGATTGTAAGTTTGGTGTTTTCTGTTCTTTCCAAAATCATCATGTTTATTTGTAAAAATGATCATTTTGGCTTCATTGGCGTGTAATCAGAAATAAATTAGTAATTTTCCTGCACGTTGTATTTACATTTTCGTACTAAAAAATCAGTGCTAATTCTATAAAAGAAGATGATGTAGAGTGAATTATTAAGAATGGTGTAACCTGCGATGTCACCAAAGATAATTTCGGAAATAGCGGTAAAAATATTACACCCCTCTAATCAATCGATTATAATTATTGGTGTAACTTAACTCCATAATATCAAGTTACGTCAAAATGAAATCAACGTTTTCTGCATGTAAAAGTAACAAATATTCATCCATAATCCATATTAAAAACTGTGACGTTTTTAACAGTAGGAACAAAAAAAAGTCTACCTACTGATTGATCTACAAATAGTCTACATTACCATTCAATTTTCTTAGACTTCTACCCAAAAAATCGGCCAAATCTGCCAACCACCATAACAACTCTACGTGATAACTCCCCGTAATGGATTTCCTGAGCCCTGCCACCATACATCACGTGTATTATGACGTATCGGCCAGAGACCCGCCTACAAGGCATTACCAACACACCTCGGAGGTTAGAGCACATCCTTATGACGTTTTTACCCGATTACGCTGAAAGGTGGGTCATGATTTTGGTCAGTATGAAGGTATATTTCTCTGTGCCGTAAAACTTTATAAAAAATCTTAATTCGCCCTGATTCTTGCCGCTATAGTTAAGTCTTTCAAAACAGATCATAAAATAACAAATCATCGTCTGTCGTTTCAGAATGTATCGATTCAAAGGCTGGTGAATAATATATAAAATAATAAAAAATACATAAAAACTATCAGCTATTTCACCTGAAATGTTTCAGGTTTACTGCTTTAACTACAAAACTGGATGAGATTTATCTGACTTTTCTGCTATGGTGTCTATTTGAGTGGTGACCAATTGATAAGAGCAGAAGATGGGTAACCTCCAACAAATTCGTCTTCTGAATTACCTTTCAAAATTTTTCTTGATGTCTTATTACCCAAAATTCTGGTTGCGTAGGCAGTATTTTACTTTTTTTGAAGGTGTGATAGCTTGTGGCAAGACCGTAGGACTGCTAAGTCAGAGGTCTTGAGTTCGGTCCCCACGGCGCGCACCGACTTTTCGAATGTTGTGTGCGTTTAAGAAATAAATATCACAGCTTCCGTGTTTCGGAAGGCACGTAAAAATGTGGGTCCTGCGCCTGATCTCTCTCCGGTCGTGTCGGATTACCGTCCCATCGGGCTATGAGAGTAAAGGAATAGAGAGTGCACCTGTGTTTGCGCACACGCTTGTGCACTATAATATGTCCTGCGTAGCTGGCTGGTGTCATAGCAACACTGGCCGCCGTGGCCGAAATCGGTCGGACCGCTATTATTATTATTTTACTTAGATCGATGTCCAGATATCTGACCTACGAACACATGTTTAATTAACACTGGTCACACTAGAATGAATTAAACTCGCAAAATTTAACCATTTCCACTCAAATAGTAATTGAACCGTATCGTCATTAATTTAGAAGTTAAATTCACATGAAAATCAAAACGATTCGTCATCCCCAATTCTGAATTCTAAGCTCCAAATTTTCCCACTCGACCCCCGGCCTTATGATTTTACGGTAAAATCAACAAATAACCCAATTATAAATGGCTGCTTGACATGTAAGAGATTGCGTCACGCCACTTCGGCGCATCTGTGCCGTGAAATTGACGCGAACTGTTCACTTTTGGCGGGAATGGCGCCAGGTGAGAGCTGTCACTTTTTTTTTTGTGGCTCGTTGATAGGAAATAGTATAACAGATAAATCAAAATTGCTGTGAAATTGCATTTGCAAGTTTGGAATTGTTGAGCTATCGAGATCTTCAAACATGTTTGTCTCATACGTTACATATCCTTTAAATTAACGCAATCCCGTTACAGTTGCAAAAAACCTAGTAAAATAGATTAAATGAGCTATATCGTTCATTAAATGTAGCCGTTGTCACCAATGGTCACCAAAAATGAACAGCTTTTTGTCACTTTCAGTTAATAAGCACCATTATCATTCCTCTTCCCTTATCTCAATTATTAGTTTTGCTCGGCACAGCATGTCTTCTTTCACACGTTCCTATCTGAGGCCAACTGGCAAGTACTCTTTGCAGCTATATCATCTTCCAAACAATTCATCTATCGTTTCAATTAATTAGCATGTGCTTTTAAAGTGACATTTCTAGAACATCCCTAAAGTAACTCTATAAGTTATTGGTTCCGAGACTTTCAATATTTTTTGGACGTTTACTCCGACGACCAAAGCAAACTCCTATTGTTGACTATATCAACAATGTACTTAGTATTTTTTACTTGATCTCAACCTAATATTATGTCTGTACCTATGACGATTTCAAGATACGTACAGCCATCTACCTACTATCTCTTTAAGTAATAATATGAAGCTGTGATAGCCTAATTGCAAGACCGTAGGACTGCCAAGTCAAAGGTCTCTTCAAATTAGGTGATGGTCTACCTAAAAAAAGATTCATTATGTTTGTTGATCTAAAGGTTTTTTAGATATCCTATTTTAATAATCTTTATTCGTTCAGTGAAACAGTTATACAATTATAATTAATGAATAAATAAATATTCCAGGACTTTCTCGGAACGCCATCTAGTCTCAAACTAAGCAGAACTTGTACCATAAGTAGGTACTCGACAACTGATAAACATACTTAAAACTTTTAATTACATACTGTAGATAAATTACAACCAAACACGGGACAAATGATTGTGCTTATCATACAAACATTTGTCCTGGGTGGGGATCGAACCCACGACCTCTGGTATAGCAGACAGGGCCACCAACCACTAGACCAACAGGCGTGATTAAAAATATACAACGTTGATAAAAGCGAGAGGCATTAAATGAAACCACATATTCTGTATATCATTACAAGGCTACACAACAAAAATCAAATCAATGTAAGCAATATTTTTATAATAACTTTCGTGAGGATGATTCATACTTAAAACGTTATAACGGTTTACTCACGCGTATTTATCGGGATAGCCCGACTAGTTTCAGACCCAACCGGAGCCAACTAGATAACTATGCCTATAAAACTTAGTCACCTAATCAGGAAGATACAGCATGTTCAAACTAAAAAAAAACTAAAAAAATATCCTGTGACTAAACTATTGCTTACATTGATTTGATTTTTGTTGTGTAGCCTTATAATGATATACAGAATATGTGGTTTCATTTAATGCCTTTCGCTTTTATCAACGTTGTATTTGTGTTAATTTACTTAGTGCGCATAATTAGTGTGCAAGTGAGTATTTTTGGTTAAACTTTTGAGTATCTATTGTGTGCGAAAAATTTGATACAAATATCGATTATTAGTGCAATAACTTAAAATCAACGAATTACCAATAAGATTATTGATATCAAGATAACTACGACTATACCCTTGCCATAATACTTTTTTTTAATCCAAATTCTTTCTTCAAATTCTTAAATCCACAGAAAGTTTAATTTCTAGTGCACCCGTCGGGAATTTAGTTCCTTTAGACCTTCATACACAAATCTAGAGCTCTATTCGCAATTACGTAAAAATATTATTTATTGATGAAATGCATTTAAGTATTAAAGTGAACCTAGCTGCTTAAAGCTTATAAATGACAACAACGACAGTAAGCGGTATAAAATGTTAGTGTCACCGTCTGTGGATTAGGTAGGTACTTACTGCAAAAGCGCACGCTACGCACGCAAAAACGATTTTTACAAAACAATACTTAATAAAAATATGTGAGAAAATTCCAACGAAATCAATAAAATTAAACAAAACAATTCAGCGTAACCATAAACCGTAATTTACAATCATCACAAAAATGAAATAAACAAATACATCACAATCCATCTCATTCGAGGAAACCTGCCAAAGTGACAGGGAGAAAATTTAAACTGAAATAATTCGTGACCGCCATTTTGATACCGTAATCGATTCATCTGATTCGAGTAACTCGAGTACACAATCGATTTAACTCGCCGCTACATTCTATAAATTTAAAATTCGAATCGCGAATGCGCGGGGCTTTATGCGTCGACAAAGTTAGCTTGCAGTTGTGTTTCTCTTTTCTCTATGGAATCTGTGCGTTATGGCGGCAAATATTAAGATGGCGGATTTTACAATTCGTTTAGCGCTCTCGATAACTGTCAATCGTTGTTCGCTGGTGAGGAATAAATATATTTATTTGTTAAAGGGAGCCTTTATCGCTGTGTTCATGGAAATCGAGTTGTTGAGTGTTTTTAAAGAGAATGCTAAGTATAAGGAAAGATGTTTTTAATTTGTTTGTTATCAAAACGGGACCTTTTGGGTTATTGGGTATGGTAATTTATAAACGCAAGTTGAACATTTGGTATTAATTTGTTTTAAAATTAGTAGTAAGTGAATGTGGTTTAAAAACACTAGTTTTTCCTGGACTTATACAATTTGATCATTAGCTAAATAGGTCCTGCCGTTCTTGATGATGTATAGAGAAAAATAAAATATACACTTACAAATACGAGAACAAATGCCGTTTAATAATTATAATAGTTAAACTCGCCGCCATATTATTAGATCTTATGGCAACCTTCCAAAATACGAAGCTAAGAAGTAAGGATCAATAGATACATTTATGCAGCATTCATGTTTCTTACTTCCTCATCAATAGTAATTATTTCTTTGTATTCATAATATTACTTTCAAATTTTATCTCTTAATACTTCTACCAACCTAGTGATTAAGTATCATTATTGTAGACGAAAAGAGATTGATTTAAATGGCTTATTACACGTACAGTGCAATTTTGACTATTTCGTCTATGAAGCTGTGATAGCCTAGTGGTATGACCGTAGGACTGCCAAGTCAAAGGTCTCGAGTACGATCCCCACGGCACGCACCGACTTTTCGAATGTAGTGTGCGTTTTAGAAATAAATATCACAGCTTACGTGTTCCGAAAGGCACGTAAAAATGTGGGTCCTGCGCCTGATCTCTCTCCGGTCGTGTCGGATTACCCTCCCATCGGGCTATTAGAGTAAAGGAACAGAGAGTGCACCTGTGTTAGCACACGCTTGTGCAATATAACATGTCCCGCGTAGCTGGCTGATATCATAGTAACATTACATTACGGACATTATTATTAACCATCACTAACCCCCGCTAAATCCTCACAATTTTAAACTATACAGTACACTCTCTCAAAACAATCATCTTTTTCTTCGTCATCATTTAGCACCCCCCTTGCAAACCTCCTCACAATCCGGGGTTAGTTCAAGAAGGCGTGGCGCTGACGCGGCGATGCCGGCCATCTCTTTTTATAGACCATTCGGACTTCTTGCTGTGACGACGTAAAAACTGGGGACACTGACGCGAGATAAAACAAATGAGATTTGATTTTTGTAGGGAAAGTTTAGATGTGTATGTTGGTTGAAAGAATGGCAAGCGTTTGTACATTTTTACCCGATTATGCGCAAGAGGAAAGGAGGGTTATGATTTTGATCTGTTTGTGAGTATGTCTGTTCGTCGGTTCTATCATAACTTTTAAACCACATATAGTTATTTGGTATCGTATTTAATTTAGAATTTGTGTAGCAAACACAAATAGAACTACTTTTAAAAAGGTTACATAAAAACCAATTTGAGTAGCCCCAGGATATTACTGCTATTTGTGGTAAAATAAATATTTATTCCTCCTAAAATACTAGGTATAAATAAATGTAATTTTCGTAGCAGTTTCCAAGATAGTCAATTGTTTGCCCTACACCGTTGAGATTAAATATCTTGGTGGTATTCGTCGGTTTCTTTGTAAAACTTGGATTACAGGAGTGATAATTAGAAATTAAGAATAATTTGCTACAGAACGCAATAAATGGCGACATCTAGTGGACAAAATCAGAAAGAGTCACAATCTACAGCAATAAGGGATACGACTAAAAAGAAGAAACATAATTAGAAAAGTGGAGAGGTTAAAAAAAATACCTTTTTTTTGTACAAAACCACTTCCGAAACTCGTTTTTAATGGCAATTGTAACGTTTTCAAGTTAACGAAATCTCCAACAAATTGAAGTAACCTTTTAGACTATTTACTGCTTCGCAATAAACTCGCTACCGATCCAGCAATGACAGCTAAACCGCCGCCATTACAGAACGCGCGGGAAATGGGGAGCGCTAATAGTTTGCCTGACAGATCGCCACAAATCATCGTCTAATAGCTTAGGGTTTTTGTCACATGAAAGTAAAGAATTGTGTTTTGATTTTGGTATTAGGTAATAGAATAATTTGTATTTCTGAATTATTAAAATATTCCTGAATCATAATTGTCTATTATTGTGTTAATTATTATCTAAACCTCGCGGTTCGAGACGCATTATTCAGTGATAATGTGATAAGGTAAGGGTTAGGTTTTCTTCGATAAATTAACTAACTAGCACAAGAATAATTATTAAATTCAAACCAAACCACTCATCAGCTTCTAATACATTGATCTAAATTCATCTAGGTTGTCCAACCCGAAGCAAATTTGCTTATTTTTCTACCATAATTAACACTAATGCATATTAATAGCCCAGACCGTCAGTGGGTGACACCACAGACGGTCTGCTACACAAAATTTGTGCCTACGTCCTTAAGCAACAATTGAACAGCCTTAAGCCTGTGGCAAGTAAAATATTAGAAGAGCAAACGTTGATAAATCAATTAAACGTTTTGAATATCGATTACCGAAAAGGATTGTCATTCCTGGATACGTAAAGTTTTAAATTCGTTCTCCATTCTAAACGATTTCACATAGTCCGGACCCCTATTTTTTTGCTATACTGTATAGGTAACGAGTCGGAGCCCAAATTTGTTCTGTATTCTAAGCTATTTCACATACTCCAGGTCTCTATTTTTTTCCTATACTTCTGTAAACCAGTCTAACCTTTCACCCTTTGTCCCATAGGTAACGACTCCGAGCCCGACCCTGAGGATTCCACAGACAACCCGCGGGAGAGCAAGGCGCGCCGCCGCCGCACCGCCTTCACGTCCGAGCAGCTGCTGGAGCTGGAGCGCGAGTTTCACGCCAAGAAGTACCTCAGCCTCACCGAGCGCTCGCAGATCGCCTCCGCGCTCAAGCTCAGTGAAGTACAGGTATGGAGAACTCAGTGCCTAATGTATATAAATAACCCTTTTTTGTTTTTTTTTTTCGTGGGAAACCATCAAATGACCCCGCTCGCTGTGAGTTCAGCGGGAGAGAGTATCAGACTTACACTGACTAAAACCCACTATGTTCCTCCTAGAGCCCTTTGTGTGCCAGGGTCGTGGTAACTCTTATAAACACCCCGCATCCCCAGCAGACTTGTATATTCCGGAAGTACCGTAGATAATCGGCTAGTAGACCTACGTTGTCCTGGATTAAACAATTTATCTTCTCCTAGAGAGGCTGGCAGCAAAAGTATGTGGGTGTATTTTACTACGAGAATGACATTATCTGTTGTCATATCTTATGCACGGTATATAAATTCATAGTAACTGTACCTATCTAGCAAAAGGTGGGATAACGTTCTGAGAAAATCTGAACTTTAATGACTTAAATGAATTCCAAGTCATTTCAGAACAGTCTATAGTTTCTATTTTATTTTCTATTCAAAAAGATTCAAAATCAACCCTGAATAACCCACTGTTGAAAGCCCCCCCTTTGTGTATGCCATTCTCCTCTGTCTCTTGCCCTTCGCATCCATCCTATTCCTGCTATCTCTATTATATCGTCCACCCTTCTCATCCTCTGTCTGCCGGGATTTCACCGTCCAAGATTTGGCCACCATTCAGTTACCGCTCTGCTCCATCTACCATCATCACTAGTTTTCTGTCCAGTTTTTAGTTCTGCTGATATACTGCAAATTTTCAATATTCTAACCAAACTTTTGTCCACAGGTAAAAATATGGTTCCAAAATCGTCGAGCGAAATGGAAACGAGTAAAAGCCGGCCTCGCCTCCGGGAGCCACTCGAGCAAAAACACGTCAGGGACCAAAATAGTGGTCCCGATACCAGTGCACGTGAACCGGTTCGCAATCAGGACCCAACATCATCAAATGGAGAAGCAGAACCTGCAATACAGGCTGGAAAGACAGCAGCCACTGCCAGGCAGCTTGCTCCAGTCACAAACGTCAGCTTTCCTCAGTGCGAGTAAAATCGATTCGAATCGTATCGATCGCGAATCGATTTTGAATCGGAATCCTTATGACGTTCCGGGGCGTATGTCCATGAGTCAGGTTAATTTGAGACAGTTTAGTAATGGACGGCCGAGTTAATTTTTAGTGATGTATTTATTTTTGTCGACTTGGTTTTTGATTGATTTGGATGTTTAATTTGAAATAGTTCAATTTCTAGAAGAAAAATAGTGTGATTCAGTTCTGCTTGGTAAATGTATGCAATTATTTGGATTTATTTCTAAAATGCGTCGATTTTCTAAAATGTTTACAAATGTCGTTTCATTTAGATAAGTTACATAACTTAGACATTTCACTCCATACATTCAAGCGACTCTATCCGCATAATAGTGCTAAAAGGATCTTTTGTCACGTGGCTGAAATCGGAACTAATGCCGTCATATATGACAAACCATCACTTTTGATAGACAGTTGAGTTGATTCTTGTTGCGAATATGCACACCAGCGCCCTCATGTTAATATCATCCACGTGCCAAAAGATCCTTGTAGAAATATTCATGGATATTTCTACAAGGATCTTGGAATGTTAATGTTTAATTAATTTGTTTTTTGTATTATCTGAATAAAGTACAAATATCCAAAAAGCTCTTGAAAACCAAGTCGACGCGTAGTGTAACATGTATAATAATATTATATGATAAAACAATGCCTATAATAATGTCAAATTATTATCAATATTAAAACGTGTGATCTGTATTCTGCGATTTCATTTAACGTGTTTTAACCACGCCTTAATTAACTGACTCCGGTTGCTAAAAGATTGATCAATTGAATCTACTTTCAAATGTCGACAAGCCTGTTGGTCTAGTGGTTACTGGCCCTGACTGCCAAACCAGAGGTCGTGGGTTCGATCCCCACGTAGGACAAAAGATTGTGCGATGAGCAATTTGGCCTGGAGTTAGCTGATACCCTAGATTAATACATAGGCTACTTTTTAACCGACTGCGTCAGAGGCGGTTAATATTTTTGCAGCTTACAGCTTACATACGCGCGGGCGTGAAAAATGATAAGAAAATAATTAGTACAATGACATGCAGATATTATAGCGAAACCTCATTTATTGGTTTGATCATACAGTTTGATAAGCAATAAACATCGACACATATAATTTCTAAAAACATTACCCACCTTTCTGTGGCAGTCGGGTAAAAATAACATCAATCGTCCTCACCCTGTATGTTTGAGGGGGCGTGTCTGATGCTCAGTTCTCTTTCATGATAACCTGTAAACGAAATCCAACCTTATGTAGAGTCGATGAAGTTTATATTCCTATAGCAGTCATTCGATTTGAAAAATAGAACACATTTTCGTCAGATTTCACTTACATTTTATTCGATGAAGAACGAAAGAAGGTTTGATATAATTGGTTTGATTTGTGCTTTGATATGAAATTAAGTTAACTTTATTATGTCTAGATTTCTAATTCGACCAGTTAAATTTCTTTCCGTCGCTCTTGGGGTCAGAGGAAGCTAGTTTTCATCAAATTGGTCTAAGATGGTACAGTTTGAAGCTTTAGTCCTAGTCAAATGATTTATGAAATCGTGAAATTTTCATTTAAATTATAACATAATTATCTAAACCTAAAGTACACGAAGTGTCGGCGCGGCGTCGTGTTTCGCTGACTAGTGTCACGTAGCTGGCCCCGAAACCGCCGGTACATAACACCTTTCGGCCAAAACTCTTCTTTAAGGAACTTCTCAAGGTGTTGTGTCGGAACGCGCACCACGAACGACTTAAAGTTGGTTTTATATCGCGGCTCCAACAGCTCGACCCTCAAAATCCAGTTGGTCTTCACGCGTATGTATTCTTCTTCCTCATACAGTCATCATCAGCCCGTTGCAGACCACTGCTGGTCATAGGCCTCTCCCAAGGTACGCCACAGAGCCCGGTCTGCTGCTTCATGCATCCAGTCGCTGCCGGCCCTCTTGTGTAAGTCGTCCCGCCGTCTGGCCAGAGGACGTCCCACGCTACGTTTACCAAGACGTGGTCTCCACTTCAGGACCCGTTCCTCATACAGTAGTTAAGTCCATTAATACTACCAGGTGTTTAAACCACCATTTAACTTTTGATTTTTGACTTTTAACGCTTTACGATACACAATAATACTAGCAGTGTGTCATTGTGTCACTCCCCTGCCGCCACGCCCCGACTCACTAACATCTGCGACTCACAACTGTTCACTTTGTTATTAATACTGGATAATAAATAAATCTCATTAGTCTATGCTTTTAATGTTGTCGGATTTGTGACCGTATGTGTTGTTTGTCGAGTAATTACTTGTTGTATGATTTTAGTTAATGGTACAACTATGATCAAACCACGTCTAAAATAAGTAAACTATTCCTAGTATGTTTAGATTTCTAATTCGACCAGCTAAATTTCTTTCTGTCTATCTTGGGGTCGATCGCTTCGAAAGAAGCCAGTTTTCACCAAGCTTACCTAAGTTGGTACCCATTCAGATGTACAGTCACGACACGTTTATTCTGCAAATAGGATAAATGTTATCTCTTTTATAAATACGCCATTTTGTTTTAATATATTCTCGCTGGATTTGACATTTCTTAACTGGTAGTCAGTTAGGAAGTCAGTGAAGAAACGTCGAAACCAACTCTGACTCAGGGGTCATCGACTCTTTTAAAGTCCAGACAATCCAGGTGATTGCGTCATGTATCCCGAAAAGAGATGTTAGTGGCCTTGCGGTTGTTTGTATGGATTTGTATGCTAGGTGCAGGTTAAATCCCAGCGCAGGCAAGTACCAATGTGACTTTTTCAAACTTATGTGTACCTACTTTCTTAATGATTCTAAGACACTACTGACAAACGGAGAAGGAAATCTGGATTCCAAATACTGAAATCTGAAATCGCCAACCCGCAGAGAGCTAGCGTGGTGATCAATGCTCAAACCATCATATGGGAAGATGCCTGTGCCTAGCAGTGGGACGTATATAGGCTGGTTTATTATATTATCGACATATTTAAACAATAGTTAATTCAAGATCACAATCCTAAGTACACTCACACAGTCAATTAGTTACGTGTGGCGGTGTGTAGGGGGCGTGGTTGCCTGCAGTGGGGTGCTAAAGCTATTAGAGTGCAGACACAAGTGTGGCGAGACAAATAAGTAGAAAGCATGAGACAAATCGGAAAGACACACATACTGACGGGCCTGTTGGTCTAGTGGTTAGTGACCCTGACTGCTAAGCCAGAGGTCGCGGGTTCGATTCGATTGGTTAGTGAACTACTAGACCGACAGGCCTGTCAAAGGCAAAGGATAGGCGATTTAAACCTGCTGAGACCGCTCCGTGCCACTAATAGTGGGAGCTAAGAAAGAATTTAAAGTAAGTATGTAAGCTAGAGAATGAGTGACTATTTAAATTGCCCTTGAGATTACATCTTACAAGTAATTCCGACCGAATAAAAGTGCTACAAAGACCTTTCATCACGTGGCCGAAATCGGAACTAATGCTGTCTTTTTATAATAAACCATTGCTTTTGACAGACAGTTGAGTTGAGTCTTGTTGCGAATATGCACTCCAACCCTCATGTTCATGACATCCACGTGCCAAAAGATCCTTGCAACTCATAGAGCTTTTTACTTTTTTGTTGAAATATAGACATCAATAAAAAGTTTTCGTCTTTTTGATCTTACTATAAAGTACGGCTAAATAAATTCAATACAAGTCTACTTAATTTGTTTTCATTGGAATCAACTAATCGGATTAGCCCTGACTTTTTTCTGCGTTATATTGTTGCTAAATTATTAGATATTCACACAGTTTTAGCCGCACTACCTACATCTAAAATTAAAATTCTTCCCATTACAACTCCTCATATCACCCAGACTTTATTGACAGTATTCGTAATGTAACGGTAACAGCTATAACAATGACATTTTATCCCGTATTATATCTGCCGCCGTTTGGCCGTCACGCCCCGAGACATTAACGGCACCTATTTGTGGGCGGGTCCCAACTAATCCATCCATTATAACCTTATTAATTGTCCTAAACTAGGGTCACAAAACGAAAAAACCGGGAAAGTGCGAGTCGGTCTTGCGCACGAAGGGTTCCGTACTAATATCTTCTTTAGTAAATAATCAGGTTGGTTATAAGTATGCTAATATTCTTCCTGTTTATTAAGTTTGAGTCAAAATTGCTTAAAAAGTACTTTTGTTGTATGGGAGGCGAGTTATTCGCTGGTGAATCGTTGTATCGGTGAAATAATAAAAAGTGAAACGTTCTGTCGGTGAAAAAATTAAAAGTGAATCGTTCTGCCGGTGAACCGTTCAACGACAAAACGATTGTCGGAGAAATGTTTCAGAAACTTCTAGCTGTCACGGTTTATGTGATACAGCCTGGAGACAGACAGACAAATAGACAGACAGAAAGATAGACAGACAAATAGACAGACAGACAGATAGGAAGCTTAGAAATAGGGTCCCGTTTTACCCTTTAGGTACGGAACCCTAAAAATAAATCCATGTCAACTACATCTACCACGTTTTAAAGTAATCTATTCGTGATTGTGGAAAAGGGATAGTGCTCTACACGCCGTATACCGACGTCTCTTTTCCACAACTGCGATAGTTTTATTTTAACAGTTGGCACCCCTGTCTGTCAAATGATATTAACAATTGTTGTTCACGCTTTTTGATGTTTATTGATGATAAGTGATGCAGAATATATTGTTTGTAAGATATTTGATAGATTGATAGGTATAAAATATGAATCGTGATTTAAATTGTAACTAAAGCCAGTGACCTTTTTACAAGGGGTAATTGTGATAGTAATTGTTCTGATGTTTAGCATTATGTGATTTTGTTAAGACAGCATTAAACTTAAGTGCAGCTAAAAGTAATTGAATTCATAATAATTTAGGTAACTACAAAACGTGTATGTTTTCCTACCCCATCCTTCGGAAAATACGAAAAATCGTAAAATGAGATTTTATCCATGTTAATTAAGATATTGAGCTAAATTCTGTTGACCTATAGGTGTAGCTCACCGAAAAAGACTAGAATAAAATAGCTGAGAAGAATAGCTGAGTGGTATAGGTCACCACGTTATTTGCCAATGTACGCTACGATCCCCGCGTAGGCCATGTCTTTGTGCAATCAACACATGTTTGTTCTGAGTCTGGGTGTCTTTGTAGCCTGTCCATTACATGTCTGTGAAACCCCCCGCGACACAAGATATCCGAACCGATTTCGGCCACGGCGGCCAGTGTTACTATGACACTGGGACTGACTATGGGACATATTATAGTGCACAAGCGTGTGCTAACACAGGTGCACTCTCTAGTCCTTAACTTTCATAACCCGATGCGACGGCAATCCGACACGACCCGGAGAAAGCTCAAGAAAGTGCAGGGCACACATTTTTACGTGCCTTACCAAAAACGAAAAACAAAAGAAAAACAAGCTTAGAGTGTGCCGTTAAATCTTGAAACCAAGTCTTAATAAATACCTACAGTAGTAAAGTCGTAGTACAAACATAATATAAGTACATATAGTATATCTTAAGCTCCACAAACAAGTGGTAATGCGATAATATCTGTCGGATGAGCTCCGCTCGTGTTGGCGAGGGAGGCTGCTATGAATGTTATGCACCACTGGTTTTAGGGATGGGGTGTTATCGATAGTTTTAATGGAGAGGGGTGGAAGGTAGAGTAAATGACGACTGGTTTTAGTAGACTGGCAGTAGTAAACTGTAAATGATAGGTACTTTTACGAGAAACACATACGCAACGCTAGCAGAAGTCTGTATAAAAACATAAGGAATTGCATTTTTAGCGTCCGTAAAAATATTTAAGTACAGTCACGAGCAAAAACATGAACTCACGACCAAACAATTAAGCTTAAGTCCTAGTCAAATGATTTATGAAATTTCGTGTTTAGCTTACAATATCAGGAATATTCCATAACAGCTTCATAAATTTCGCATAAGAAATCTACAGCAACTGTTTGGTCGTGTATAAGTACAAGTTTTTACTCGTGACCGCAATGGTACATATTTCCACTTTAATATTACAATACTTACTTCAACCAACAAAAAATCTGTTCGAAATACCATCTGAAAGATTCCAGTTACGTTTTAATTTCATTGACTACGTACTAAATGCATAAAGAAAGTAGACTATTGAGTGTAATTTCCAAGCTGAGAACATGCCTATCCACTTTTGCCCAGTAGTAAACCGAAATAGCTCGTGCTAATTTCCTGAAATATTTCGATAGAAAATATCAAATTTGATAGTATCGACATCCCCTCACCCCCGCCCTAGTACTTCGGGGGTACCGTTTACACAAACGACAGGCATTTACATAACAAATGCGACATGGAAATAGATTTAAGCGGCGCGCTGCCGCGGGGGCTGCGGTGAGCCGTGGCATAGCGGGATGGCGAACAGATTAACTTACATTATTACGTGAAATAACAATTATACATCGGTGGTAAGTGATACTATTATCGTATGTCGTTTCAAACAGTAAATATGAGCAAACTGCACATCAAATTCTATGGAAGTGAAGTCTGTGGCAGGAGGAACGTTACGCCTTATTAGGTAGTCTACTTCCGACATCTGGTGTGGTTTACTATGAGGATCTTGTCGCCACTAGAGCCAATTTTCTTGGTTTTAGACTTTTTGTTATACTTATTATAATAATACAATTTGAGGCTGTGATAGACTGCCAAGTCAAAGGTCTAGAGTTCGATCAACGCGGCAGGCATCGACTTTTCGAATGTTGGGTGCGTTTTAGAAATAAGTATCACAGCTTCCGTGTTTTGGAAGGCACGTAAAAGTGAGGGTCCTGCGCCTGATCTCTCTTTGGTCGTGTCGGATTGCCGTCCGGATACCCAATTTTTTTTTTATCTTTTTTTTTCGCAGAAATGTTATAAAGGCGAGCAACAGTCAGTTATTTTATAAATCTTAAAATTATCAGTAAGGTTGAATCATTATCCTTAAGCACGAAGCTGGTAAGGAAACCCCAGAGCAAAAAAAAACAAAGAAAATTGAAAAAATCTCACGAATTTAAAACTGCGGTAGGCGCCATCTATGCTTCCCTTACGCATACTAAACAGACAGACCACAGATAAGCAAATCAAATCAATTTATTATGACATAATCTGCATTGTTCGTTTTTTTACAAAGGCGCTTATAAATCCTTTTACGAAATTAATATTAAAAAGTTATTGTAACATATTTTTTTGGAATCCGGCAGGATTATAAAAACTGTATCTAGGAAATTTGATAAAAAACAATGGCGCCACTCCTACGTGTGCGGAATAAACTAAGATGATTGTATTGTAATGATTTGATCATCCTATTAGAACAATAGCTTATCTGCATTTTGTCTGATAACTTAGCTATTGATCACTGTATTAGTGACTGATTTAGGTAAATTATGTGGTAGGTTGACTGATTGATTTAAACGATTAGTAAAGGAGTATCCTTTACTAATGATATCTAAATACCTAGTGAAATAATAAATGTCTTCTGTTGGCGGAATGATTAAAAATGCATTTTACAAGAGACTTTACCAAGAAACAAAAACAAACGAAGAAAACTTTGATTATATAATTATGGTTTGAGGGGCCTGTTGGTTTACTGGTGCTGACTACAATTCAGAGGTTGTGGGTTCCACTTCCACCCAGAACAAATGTTTGTGTGATGAGCGCAATTATTTGTTCTGTGTCTGGGTGTAATGCATGTATAATATGTAAATTTACAAATATATAAGTATGTTTATCAGTTGTCTAGTACTCATAACACAAGTTACTCTCGCATAATTAATTTGGGACTAGATGGCGTTGTGCCTATGTTGAAGAATATTAATTTATTTAATGATTGGATGAGATACTTAAGAAATTAGGAGTCTGGCATGTTGTTAGATCTTTACTGATTGCAATTATTCAAATTACATTAATTGTCTGAACTTGGCAGCAGCTCATTAATGTACGATCTATATCTCTTGGTCAGTATGGCCATGTGTAACGAAGAGGAATTCTTCTTATCACGGTTCCCATATTATAACTAGGAGTGTCATATTATTATTAGTGCCATCTGTGCAACGTCAATTGAGCCAGTAGAACTTAAACAACGTGTTCAAGCAGACTCCGTTCCTAAACCTTTTAAAATATAGCTTCCTTGATTTCTTCTCGAGTTTCAGTCCCAAATCCAATTTGTCATGAGCTGATCAAAAATTATATGGGAGTACGAGTTTTTATTGGACCAAAATTTTGTTTTCTGGGAGAAAATTACTCAGTTTTAACCACACAAGCGGTTAAATATGATCAGGCTTCGACAAAATACAATAAGAATGATTGTCGTGTAAATGAACGCGCTTTACTTTAAGCTTTCATTAAGAAACATTTCAAACACAACATTTGATAATTTAAACGTCCTGCAGTAACGCACCTAATCAAATATGTTCCCAACAACTCCACAATTTATTTAAAATTCAAACAATTACAGTTTTAAATAATCAAACCCGGCCATCATGTCCCGCGTAATAAACTAATCAATTCATTAGAAATTCTGTGTTGCAACCTCCTTTGTGACGCCGCCGTGGCAATAGACAATGCGGTGTTGTCTATGGCCCTATTTCTTTTTAATTTCTTTACATCGCCGCCGTTCATGCGTTCGGTGAATATTGTGAATAATCGACAAGTGCGCGTGCGCAACATTCTGATTGCTTCGACTTACGCAGGAATATCAGCCATGTTGGATTTTGTCGATGATCTATTAATGTGCGCGTGACTACGCTTCTGTTGTTCGCCGACAGCGTGAGTCCTGGACGAAGCCTTCAAGTCATTGACATCGCTTCCAATTTCTTGTTCCTTTTTGCAAATTGTCCTATTGTCACTAACCACGGGCTTTTGGAAGCGTAATTAACAAAAGAGTAAAATAACAGTCAAACCTTATTGCTAGCATTCTATAGAGCTACAAGGATCTTTTTTGGAATGTGGCAGTTCGGAACTAATCCCGTCATATATGAAAAACCATCATTTTTGACATACAGTCGAGTTGATTCTTGTTGCAAACATGCTCACGAACGCCCTCATCCTAATATCATCCACGTGCCAAAAGGTCCTTTTAGCACTATACTTGAAACTTAGACATTTCGTCATCCAGTTACAGTCGTGATGATTAGGTTCGACTAAATCAATCAATATATTTTGCTACTATCGAAGTAGAAGGTAGCTTGGTAAAGTAGCTATTATCAAATTAGTAAAATAGAAAAAAGCGATACTGCTGACATCGACAAAAAAAATATACGTATTTTTTGTGCAAATTAACAAATTCGAAACGTTGGTTTAAAAACCCTGCCTCACGCATTATGGTGCACTTAAGTCTTCTGCACCTTTAGTAACTGTGGCCCTAATAACGTATAGAAAGTCATGATCATTATTGCTGTCATTCATTTCGATCGTCGTGTGATAAGCTATCGGAAACCTTCGCCGAGTCAGGAGCATAATGATATGCGACACATACTTTCTTCAACCGTATTGAATGTGTTGCACTTCATTGACGGGTTTAACAGGGTAGCAGGGCTAACACCCCTACCTTCTCCTAGATAGTTACTATATGCATTACTTTTCAAGTTTTAAAAAATGTTGACTTTTATAAAAGCTACCGATACCCGCGTTAAGAAGAATAAATAAAATAACATAATGTGAATCGACATAGGGGAAGAGGACGACCAAAGAAACGATGAATGGATGTGTGAAAGATGAAATGGCTGCAAAGAGTGTTTCTTGCGACATAACGTTAGATATGAATATTGGGATAAGGGCAGAGGAATGATGAAATGATAGCATTCGTATAATATTATTCGTATAGTATAGTAGCGCGTAAAGGTACTGCTGATTTCTTTCTGCAGACCTGCAAAAGGAAAAAAATATTAGAAAAATAGACATAAGTGCACAATACTGGAACGAATAATGAGACAATACTGTTGAAAAAAAAGATAAGCAATTAAAATGGGATAGGTACTATAGATACTTATTTTTCTTTCTCAAAACCTCAATCACACCCACCAATCTTTCCAATAACTCTATTTCAGTCACAGGAAACCAAAAAGTTCAAATACAAAAAAGCGTTTATTCGAATATAAAAATAAAATAAAACCATTTAAAAAGGGCTTGTATCTAATTAGTATTTCCATCGCGTGCACCCGATAGCATCCGTCTTTGATGCGCTCACAAACTTACTTGAAACGTCAAGTAACTGACAGTTGTGGAATAACAACCTTATGCCCTTTGCCTTGGATGGAAAAAAAGTTGACGCTCATTGTCTATGGTGAGCGTGTAATTGTCAATGCATTAACTTGACCAGTTTATGTTGAGCTTTAAGGTGCGAAATTTAATTGAAGTTTTGTTCTAATGTGCTGGAGTTTGGTGTTATTCATATATTGGAATAGGAAGCAAGATTAGTTTTAAATAACTGTCTCAATTTTGTTTACTTCATACTTAATTGTGCTGTTACAACCTAGCTGTAATTTGGCTTTTCTTTTCGTGATAAAAAATCGTACCCATAAATTCTGGAAGGAAAACTACCTACCAAGTTTTAAAGCAGAACTGATCTCTTGTGGAAGAGGGACTTGGGCTACGCAAAAAGAGGTGGTAAATACAGAACAGAAACAAAATCTTTAAATAGGTAGAACAATTATTAATTAGTCTCATCATTAAAAATCGCGCCAAAATTGACAGCTCAAGTAAAGATGGCGCACTTAAAATGGCCGCCACGCACGTATTTATGTTATGGTAATTGATTAATTGGAATCGAGCGCTGTCGGCGCGACAAAGTGCAGTTTTGTGCCGATCAAATAAAATGTACGTCCATTTAATTTAATTTTCACATCACTTCAATACAACTGTTTCTTAGAATCCGCTTGGGAAGGCGTTTTTGTTCATTTTCCCGCCATAATGCTGTCAATTTTTATTTGATCGTATTTTTTCAAGACTGCTTGTTTGTTGGCAACTTGTTTTATTGATTCCAGAGAAAGAAAAAACATAAAAACAACTTTTCAATACATTTAATAGCAATACACACCACATATTTTCAAGAAATTAATATTCAAGTTACCCAAACATTTTATTAAGAGAAATTACACTAATATATTATTTTATCAAACAATTTAACCTAAAATAAATATATAAAATCAAATAATTGAAACCACAAAAACGTTCTAAAATTTGAAAGCATTGCCAACATAACGAGCGGCTAAATCAATTAGGCGCGTTCATTTCATTGCACCAGTGATTACATTACGATGCACGGTGTGTGCGTTCGCTTTGTGAGCCGCCACTGTACGCGCGACGCATACGCCGCGTAGCGAAGGGGCTACAATTAACGTTAAAGATTTTTCTTTTAAAAGGTTCGTTTTTATTGGAGTGATTGGTATTTTTTTCGTAGGAAGTTGTTTATATAATCGCTATCACTATTTAGCACATTTTTAGTTGATTTTTCTCGATCCCAATTATTATTTAGGGTGTGCGCAGCATGTCTTCTTCTTCCACACGTTTCTATCTGATGTCGTCTCGCAAGTCACACTCTTTGCAGCCGTATCATTTTTCACACAATCCATTCATCGTTTCTTTGGTCATCCTCTTCCATCCACTTTCATGCCCAGCACCTTCTTGGTTGACGTTTTTACACTAAAAAAAATAATACCTTTGAGACAGATTATTTGGAACCAAATAAATTGAGACGGCTGGAATAATAATATTGATACCATTTAAATTCAAAATACAAGCCAGGAGGTCTTAGGGCCTGACCAGGCCTGGTGGCGATAAGTGGAACTGGATGGTGACTGAATGGTGCTAGGATTTGGAAGGCGTAACTCAGGTAGACCAAGGGTGAGATGAGAGAAGAATAAAAAGAAATAAACAGGAGTAGGTTATACAGAAGAGGCAAAGGAGAATGGCATGAATAAGGGAAGGCCCATGTCCAGTAGTGATTGATTATCAATATTTTTCCAAACAAATGGATAACCTTTTATTTCTTCTAGCTAAACTGACAATCAGTGGAATCCACCCTTAACTATAAGGATGTCGTTAATACAGTGTAGATTTAATGGCGGATAAAATAGCGTTTTATTACTTATAGGTGCACTTATAAAAGTCACCTAAGCAATTATCTAGCAACTCTCTTTGTATTGGAGCTAAATCGTTGAAACAATTAAATTTGAAACCCAGAAAACAATATTGTCTACTTTCTTGACACAACTAGATTCAATGCCTAAAAGAATTTTGATATACATACAATTTGGTGTTGCTACAATGATTACTTAAGTAAAATCAGTACATAATCAGGCGTCGCACGTCACAATCCCCTCACTATGTTAAAATATAAAAGTGATAATAATATGTCTACTTAATAATCAATAAAGTTTAATGTGTTTTCCAAGATGAGTCATATTATACCAATGACTAGGATGTCCGGTCATTCATTTAACGTAACAGACAGACAGGCAGACCTGGGCCATTAAAAGCCGGATATATGATCATACTTACATAACTGTATTGACAAAATTTAACTTAAGGCTAATGATACATTGAAGAGGAAAAGGCTGAGAAGCGCAGACGAGAAAAATAATTTGCCAAAAAGATAGGACAAAAAAATGCAACACCGTGATCCTTTAAACTAGAAAAATTGAAGACGCTAGCTCAAAAAGCTACCACGTTAAATTGGAACTAGGCTGGGCACGTCTGTCGTATGCCAATAAACAAATGGGTTTAATAGTGCATCTATTACATTGTATACAATACTACCTTTAGTCTGTGGCTCCGACTGCATGGATACCAATATTTAGGCAGAAAGATGTATACAATAGCTGATCCAGGATTTCAGCACATTAGGGCATGATGACAGGGTACGAAAGTTAAAATCTTTGTCAAAAAATATATGACATGTATTTTTATGTTTATCCAAAAGATATGCCGCTTTTAAAGTTTAGGAGAGGGGCTAGTAATGCATTCAAAAAATTTATGCCATAAAGTAACTTCACGTGTAAGTTTCATTAACTTCGTGTTTGCGGAACAAATTAAAAAATACGTTTCCAATATTATTCAATAAATACACGACGGACATTAAAAAAGAAGTTGTCGGAATCCCTATTATTTAATACAGAACTTAAGTATAATTTTAAAGCTAGATAGATCATTAATAGCACTCAATTATTTGTAAAAAAATTAAATAATTTGTAAAAAAAACCGAACCTCACAATTTTTTTTTCTAGCCTATAGTGTCCCACATATTTCTTTATTTTCCCAAGCGTAAATTTGACATAATCGTTACATAAAGGTAATAACTGTCAGAAGTGTCAGTGGTGACATACCAGGGACAATATAACACAATATCGGTCGGTTCACACACGGACGGGAGACAGGCAGCGCCGCGTGCCTGCACGCTTGTAACGACAGCAACGCAAGCCGAGGACGGACGGAACGATATTTCTTTTCTCCCGACGTTGTGAGTCCACCCGTGACTACGGTCGGTGCAACTCGATCGAAACATCGGGAGAAAAGGAATTTCGTTTCATAACGCGAATAAGTCCCGTGTTTCGGAATCGACGTAAAAATGTGTGTACGCCTGTACGCGCCTGATCTCTCTTCGGTCGTGTCGGATTGCCGTCCCATCGGGCTATGAGTAAAGGAACAGAGAGTGCACCTGTGTTAGCACACGCTTGTGCACTATAATATGTCCCGCGTAGCTGGCTGGTGTCATAGTAACACACGCCGCCGTGGCCGAAAATCAGTCTGGACACATTACTATCATTATAATAATATCTCTTCTACATGTACCATACATATGACTACCCTGAGAAGAAATGTCGAAACAAACTCAGTGGTCCCTGTCTCTTTTAAAGTGCAAACAATTGTAGTTATCGAAAAAAAAAACATTTCACGACTTTTACACAACGCCCTCTATAAATCAATTGACAAGAAAATCGGTCTAGTCGTTACGGAGGAGTACGGTAACTAACATTGTGACATGACATAGATAAATTACACCCAGGACAACATAACTACTAGAACGTCGTCAAACGTCGAACTTTCCTATGAACAAGAAAACATTTTCCAAATCACATAAAAAACTACACTACAGCTACAAGGATCGTTTAGGCACGTGGATGACATTAACATGAAGGCATTGGTGTGCATATTCACAACAAGAATCAACTCTATTATCTGTCAAAAGTGATAGTTTTCCATATAATATGACGGCATTAGTTCCGATTTCGGCCACGTGCCAAAAGATCCTTGTATAACGTGACCAGACGTCCCGTTTTGATCGGGACTGTCCCTTTTTACAATGACGAGTCCCGGTTTCCCCAAAATGAACTGTAGGACACGAAAATGCACCGTTTTCATAAACCACGCGATATGTAAACGCGATATGTGACGTCTTTGGATATTCGTCTACTTAAAAGAAAATGAATTGTCGAAATCGGTTCATAAACGATAAATTTATCCGTGAAAATATAAAACTTATCCGGGTCTAGAAACCTCATTTTTGAAGTTGGTTATAAGACCACTAGCTGTGGCCGCGACTTCGTCCGCGTGGAATAATTATTTTGGGCATCAATTATTTTTGCGGACAACCTCCTTAGCTTTATAAATTATAGCTGTTACCCACGACTTTGTCCTCGTCATTTTCTGTTATTATTTTAGACAATTTAGTTTTTAATTTTTTAAAAGAACATAATTATTTTAACGTACCTACTTCTGCGTAAATTACATTTTTAGTTTTATTTTCTTGTGGCAGAAGTACATATTGATTTTCTGCACAACCTGATACGTTGATACAACTCTTAACAAATGCATTAATTTCGACCGAATTTGATTACCATAAAAACGGTTCTAGTGAGTTAATCTTAAAAGATAGACATATACTGTCCTGGACATTTTTTTAGATCATTTCAACAGGAATAATTCTTTTATACATATATTTTTGGTATCTTGAACCGTTTTCGGAGCGCACGCAACGGAAGCCCTCAAGGATGAATAATTTTCCCCGTTTTTTTCACATTTTCCATTATTTCTTCGCTCCTAATAGTTAGATCGTGATGTTATATAGCCTAAAGCCTTCCTCGATAAATGGTCTATTCAACACAAAAAGAATTTTTCGATTCGACCCAGTAGTTCCTGAGATTAGCGCGTTCAAACAAACAAACATACAAACAAACAAACAAACTCTTCAGCTTTATAATATTAAGTATAGATTAGTATAGATTTATTTAATTGACTACCTATTATTTGACCTAATAAACCAATGTCCCTTTTTGAGTCAAAGAATAAATAGTCACGTTAGTACCCCACAGTAAGTCTTGTAAGAATTATAATGGCTTAACAACTGTTATATTAAGACTGTAGTTGCTGTCGCTACTTATCGGGCAGCGTCCGGTATTGGTCGAGCTAGCAAATCTGTAAATTATGATAATTGCCGAACATTGTAGTGCCTTCCATTATACACTATTAACGAGCTATCGACAGCTAATGTGCTATCACCGTTATTATAATCGTTATTATTTTTAAATAAATAAAACATTACCCTTTTTAATGCAGTCAGTTAAAAAGAAGCCGGCCAGTTTTTATTTTTAAAACGACTCCCGTGCTAAGTACTCAATTTTATCCTTGTATCGCGGGGGGTTTCACAAACATTCAATTTACATGCACAAAGACACCCAGACTCAGAACAAGCATTTGTAAAACGCACAAATTCTTGTCCTACGCGGGGATCGGACCCGCGACACGTCGTGCTCTGTGGTAATTGGCGTGCTGACCTATACCACTCGATTATTTGTGCAGTCAACTTAAAAGATAATTGAAGGTCGCTTCAGTCGATTAAACTAGAAAGTGTTCTTGCAAAAGATGTACCTCTCTTAAAACAATTGAATCTATCGCCTGATACTCTTAACTATGTTCTGCATGAGCTCTTGTCACGATTGGTCACTGAACATTACTTACAGTTAACCACAAATACCTAGTACAAACATCACTAGATACATCACGAAAACTATGAATTCGTGACGAATTTTCGAGCTTAAATCAACCTCGCACTAAGGTACTAGTCAAAATTGGCGCGCCAATACAAGTCAGTGCTAATGTGTTATCTTGATGGACTTCCAATTGACCAACTTACAAATTTCAAAATAAAGAGCGTTACACACACAATGTAACTTAAGTTAGTTCGTCTGAATACTGTTGATTCTCGTCGTTAGTATCAATTAATTCCGAAACCGTTTATTTTAAAATTTGTCTTTCTTTTATTGGATAAAAATATTAGGGAGGAGTGAAATAAAATCTACACCTCCATAATTTTGTGAAGGCTATCGTAGACCGTTTTTTTTTTAAACACTCCCGACAAATACACAAAATACTAATATCTACTCCCGACTAATACACCTTTCAAACCATGAAATAAACAAAATAAAAATCGGCTCGCCCATACGAGAGCTATAATGCGACAGACAGGTATGCATAGACACGCATTTATAATTGACCAATTTATAATTCGTACTCATTTTGCGTCGCTGGTAAAATTGACTTAATTTAATATATTCTATAGAATAGATGTCTGTTCAAAGAACAATAAGTTACATTGAGTTAAAGTACGTCTCAAAACTCTGACCGTGTCAAAATAATGCACGATTAGACGAGTGGTATAGGTGCACACGCCAATTACGTACGCGACGTGTCGCGGGTTTCATCCCCGCGTAGGACAGGAATTTGTGCGATCCACAAAGGCTTGATCTGAGTCTGGGTGTCTATGTACATGTGAATTAAAAGTCTGTGAAACCTCTCGAACCTAAAAAAAATATAGCACACCTTTTTGGGTATCACTACGAATTAATTAACAACAATTACACATTTTCCTTGTCTTTGTTACCCATAGTAATCTACCAACAATTCTGCACGTTTGACATTATTAATGTCACAATCTGACGTCATTACACAATGACGTAATCGAATAACAATTGCAACGGTTCGTGATGAATTATCATTCAGATATTGTTCGCAATTTGGGCTTATTATCATAACAATATTCAGATGGAATATTTTAAAGTTGGTTGATTGTTTTAAATGTCCCAGACGACTTATAAAGAGACTGAATGCAAGGAGGTTTGTTAAAAGAATTAGTTTTGAATTGGTGACCCAATTTTGGTGGTATTGGAATGTTGCTTTTTAATTAAATTTGTAGGATATAGTATTATAGGTTTTTTCTATAAGACAGTTTCCCAATGATAATTTATATATATATTCCTATTTCTATATTTTTTTCTATTTTCTACGTCGATATTTTTAGTTTCATTTCCTTGCTCTAGGTAGAGTCTTATTTCAATTTGTGATGATGGATTTTTCCTCTTTTTCGTCCCAATCTACAAACTATTATATAATATAAATCATACTTAAAGTATAATATTTTTATTATCAACACATAGTTATTTCGCAGTCGTAGCTGGGCAAAAGCCTCGTCGCATACGAGATAAGCCATTGATCACCACGCTTGCTCATTCACAGATGATTTCAGATTAAATTACATGACGAAAACCAGTTTTCCTTAAACATTTTCCATCACTAATCTATGATATCTTAAAATTCTATTTGCATACATCCCACATTTGGACCACACAACAGACCATAATAAACTGCCATTAAAAAACAATTATAAATAAAACTAACGCAACACCTAATTAAATATAATAAGTAATACAATATTACTACACAATTAGATGTCGTCATTAATTAATATTAAAGTAATTGGCCGCCATTGTTACAAATTGGTCACAATAGCGTTTGGCGCGAACGCGGCAGTTATGGCGGACAATTATGACAGCGCGCCAAATACGCTGTCAACGATTGTATGCAAAATTCTATGCATAGACAATTGATTGATAGAATGAGTAAACGTCAAAGTTTTAATGTCATTAATTTTGTACATACTTTAGTTGATAGGCAAATTATAATTTACAAGCGAACCCCTGCTTTGCCCTCTTAAAACATTATTTAAATATTAACGGGTCTGTTGGTCTAGTGGTTAGAGACCGTGCCTGCTATACCAGAGGTCGTTGGTTCAATTGCCACCCAGGACCTATGCTTGTGTGAGCACGATCATTTATTCTGTGTCTAGGTGTAATTTATCAGTTGTCTGGTACTCATAACACAAGTTACTCTCGCATACTAAATTTGACACGAGATGGCGTTGTGGGAATGTCGAGGAATAATGTATGTTATGGTCGAATGGCCCTACGACCAATAGGTTGAGCGCCACTGTCCACTTATCGATCGCATACAAACGACTCGATTATCGATTAGAAATCAATTTTTAAGAATCGATTTTACGATTAAAGGATATGGAGTCGGTAATGGATGATAATTAAGTTATTACCGTCTTTATTATTAAACTTTATGTGTGTATCGTCTATTGTTATAATAATATATAAACATAGTATACTAATATATACGGTATGAAGTCTTCATATGAACAGGTGCAGCGTGAGTTATGCCTAGATCGTGGCATGATACAGTCGCGAGCGTGTCGCAGTGACGAACAGACGGTGTGTTGTTGATGTAATTAAAATGCTGTAGGTGGGCAGCCCTATCGCTGTTACGTACCGCACGGCTGTAGGCATTATTTTTTTTGAAAAGCCAGTGTAAACCACTGTGTGTATTTATACTGTGTTATATTATAACTATTAAGATTCTGAGGCGGTTTACAATTGGCTAGTATTTTTATAATGCAGTTTTGTTTGTTGATAGGTTTTCCTTGTACTCCGTGACGCATTAGTAAGTCTTTTAGATATAATACAGACTGCTAGGCTAGGTTAGAAGTTTGCCACAGCATTCGCAAGCGTCCCGAAACTCTGGCTTTGGCAATAGAAGGGGTCCGGGAGTCCAAGTGCGACTCGGACTCGCGCACGAAGGGTTCCGTACTATCATACTATCGTCTACCTGTTACCGTTTTTAATATTGAGCAAAAAAACACGTTTATTGTATGGGGACCCCCCTTAATTTTTTTTAAGTTTCAGTATTTGTTGTTAAAGCGGCAACGGAAATACATCATTTGTGAAAATTTCAGCTTCCTAGCTATCACGGTTTATGAGATACAGCCTGGAGACAGAGGCATAGTAATAGGGTTCCGTTTTACGCTTTGGGTACGGAACTCTAAAAATTAACGCTTAACACCCATAAGACCAATAACGACTAAAACTTCTATGAAACTATAAATTAACTGTCTGATCAACAGTTATTGTGGATTTAACTGCTACATGGAACCGATAAGCCGTTTATTATTCCAACCACAAGTAATTCGGAAGCAATCATAGAGTTTATGACCACAGCCAATACTGACGCACCTGGCTGAGTATTAATGCCTTGTTTATGGTCGCTGTCATTTTATTGATGACATAAAGAGGTGTGACTCTTTGTCTATGATTTGATGCATTCGGTATTTGATTTTGCCGCGACTGTTAATTAGAATCAGTGGTTTAACGTTTTGAAAGTGCCGATAAGGGCTTTCTTGAAATAAAAAAATGATTTTGTTTTTGACTGTTTCTAGCTCTTTTCTACTTTAAATCCTTTTCCTAGGTCAGAGGTTTGTTAGGACTGTTATTTCTTACAATCAGGTCTTCTGGCCTTTACTTATGCTTGCAAGAACAGAAGGCATTGCAAGAACTTATTAACTGACAAGTAAAATAGACTAGAAGGGGAGCTGAGTGATCACCACGCTAATTACTGTATCTACGACGTGTCGCGGCGACGGATCTTGCGTAGAACAAAAATTTGTGCGATCCATAAACTCACACGAATCTGTTTAGTAAGTACATCCGTTTACTTGTTAAGAAAGTTACTAAAACTAATGAATGTACCACAAATCAATGATAAGCCAGTATACATTAAACGAATAATAAACAGGTAATTGAAATATTTCCTTTCTTATCGCCACTTCAGAGGCGACGCCGCGGGTCATACGAGTGTGATTTAACATTCAAGGCGCGTCACAAACCTCGTTTCTATAGAATCGGCCATCAATCATTAGCGACGAGTGAAGCCACGAAATAAAGACTAGTATCGCTTCTAGAAGTCCCTGTTAGTCTATGGTTTTTGCTGAATTGAAATGTCTTCTAAGATATAAGAATATAAACCCAGTTTAGAAGTTAAGGTAAGCTTGTTTGTGTAAGCTAGATTAAAATTAGGTGATATTATTAAGTGCATATTGTAAAGATTTCTTGAAGAAATAAACTGTTATTATAAATGAATGGTTTCGCGACTGAACGTAAGATGCTGTTGTTGATTCGTAGATTGGTGAAGAATTGAAAAAATTTGGCACATTGAGGCGTTGCTTCTATTTACTACTCTAAGACGTGTTTCAGATTCTGCCGAATCTGGTGAAATTGAAAGCTGTGTTTAAAATAGCTTGAGAAAGGACTTGACTATCTTAGGCCGTGGGGAAATAAAGGAATTAATAGGTAGGTACTTTTTTAAAGATCATTCTGACCTGCTTTAGTTTAGTTTCAGGGGCCCTACACCATCACCGCCATATTAAAGTAATATTATTGCTCTCGTGATTTGTAGCACTATAGGCGCTCACTACTTCATACGTCAAAATATGTCACCTACGTCACTACCAGACTATTACGGCCACTTAGACGTAAAAAGCCCATAAAGATGCTATCTAGACATCCTATTGTTCTACCCATAGACAAAGGACTTGTCTATTGTATTCGATACACGGAAACTATTATCTTTGGTTTCCTAGATTGAGTTGTAAAGGTTGTCTGGACCTAGTCTGTTAAAGACTGAGGATAATAAAGTCTGTATATTAAATGGCTATACGTACTCAACACCCTTTGTTATAAAACTTGCTGTTGCCCGCGACTTCGTCCGCGTTAATGTCGGTTATAGCTGTAAAAACATTACCTACTTCTGACGTTTTCTGACATTACCTAATTCTGCTACTTATATCGAACGCAATTATTGCTATTATCTATCCCACCGATGGGCAAAAGTCTCTCCTAATTCGTTCATGATTTCATTCATCTGACCATCTGTTCCTGGGCCTCATACAAAGCCTCTGGTACTTAATATCCTGATTTCGGCCACGGTGGCTAGTGTTACTATGACACCAGCCAGCTAGGCGGGACATATTATAGTGCACAAGCGTGTGCTAACACAGCTGCACTCACACATTTACGTGCCTACCGAGACACGGAAGCCGTGATATTTTTTCTAAAACGCACACAACATTCGAAAACTCAATGCATGCCGTGTGGATCAAACTCGAAATCTTTGACTGGCAGTCTTACGTTCTTACCACTAGGCTATCACAGCTTCAATACAAAACCAATTATGTTAAACATAATATTATTAGAAAAAAACATAATCTGACCGGATGTGGCAAGTGTGAACAGATCAATTTCTATCAACCAATGAGATACGATGACATGCACAAAAAGAAAACAATAGGCCATAGACAACCGCGCCAAAATTACCAAACAAACGCTCAATGGATGGCCCTGATATTATCTGTGGTCTATTGGTGAAGTGGGGACTTTATGACGTAAGAATGGTTCCTTACAATTAGGTACGGTAAAATGTTCCTACTTTGCTCCTATAGGGTTAATTATGCTCCAAATATTTTCACTTTTTTATCGCCTAATATGTTTGAATTTGCGCACATTTTACTTACAAGCATAACTTTGCTCAGAATGCTTCTGTAATGAAGATGACCTGTGAAATATACCCAGGAGCAAAGTTAACCATGACCATGGCAAACTTTGCTCCTTATTCATACTTTTATATATACTATGGAATCCTTAGTTACATCGATTTATTTAATAAAATACGTTGGATAACATATTTTTCTTTTAATTAATACATCTGAGTATACTTTATAATTAATAGTTTATGCAATATTCATAATTCTCTTTTTTGGAGCAAATATTGGAGCAGAGTAGGACCATTCTACGGTACTTGAATGACTTGGGTATATATTTTAGACAACAAACGAGTCTTATTCGCGATGTATTCTTTGGTCCCGACGTTTCGGCCGAATTGCAACGACCGCGGTCACGGGTGGACTTGGGTATTAAATAATCTAATAAGTCCTTCAGATAGAAAGAAAGACGAAGACGATACAGAGAAGTAAAGTCTCGTGTGACGTCACGTCTCAGTGCACTTTTTAATGACAAAGGACGTTACTCGTCCCCACTTCCATACTAGGTATTCACCATATTTGATTCCTTATATCAACTAGGCACGGAATGAGATCAGTGTTAAAACTAATATGTACCTACGTACATAACCCCATACATATGGGAATAATTTGAAACCTACTTATTCGTAACTTTCAAACAAAAAACAAATTTAGCAAATAGGTCCAGGCGTTTTTGGGTAATCGGTAAAAATAACATAAAACAGGACGAATTTAGAACCTCCTCTTTTGTAAGTCGGTTGAAAAAATACGTACCCTATGTTTTTTTGGGAATCTATCTGACGGACTAAGACGATTCTTTAACCCAATTAATTCTACGCAAAGGATTTGCGAGCATAACCTGGTTCACTGCGGTAAACTAAACTTCAGTATTTGTAATTTATAGTAGTAGGTATTCAAAGGATCCCCAAAACCTTAGATTAAATAATAAAGTGGAGAGGAAAGTGACAGAACAAAATGTAAATAGCGTTATTTAGGGAGTGCTGCGTCACGCAGGCAATCTGTGGCGGCGAGCGAAGCCGCGCTATCGCACGAGTGTTGACTGAGCGGCGCACGAGAGGTGCTCGTGATCATATTGTAGAACTTCATGTACAGTCACGAGCAAATACATGCATGTACACGACCGAACCGAACCGAATAGCAAATGATTCATGAAATCGTGAAATTTTCTTTCAAATTAAATATTTTATGTTAACTTACAATATCAGGAATACTCCATAACAGCTTCAGAAATTTCGCATAAGATGGCATCGTGCAGCAAAGCGTGCAGCTTGTAACTCTTATAAATTGTTGGAATTAACTTACCAACAGCGTACAAAGATTTCGATAACATTGAAATTCGTCCCTAAAATAACTCCTGAAAATGAGAAGATCATGTAATTTTTTAATTTTTTGATGGGACACAAAAAAAATACATTTATTGATAAAAAAAACTTTTTGGACTCGACTCCACGCCACCAACATCACCATATTGAAATTGGAACGCTCAGTCATAGACAATGACGATGGTATCGATTGCCGTTTAGCATACAACATCGTTTAGTTTGGCAAAGGTATCGGGCGTACAGCCGCAGGCCTTTTTTGTCCAACTGTTATTAATATTGTATGCCGATTGATTTTAAAATGATTGTTTTTGTTTTATGGCGCCTAAATGTATTGATAAAATGAATCATATTTACATTTAATAAACTGTTATAACTGTTAATGTTATAATTATTTGGAGTTATTAGCGTCCCAGCGCGAGTGTAGGGCGAAAGCTTTCCTTTACCATTTTCATAAATCGTTCATTATCGAATATCAATCCGGTCTATGGCTAACACTTGAATGAAAAAAGAGTAAATGATACTGTGACGTCTGATAGGGGAGTATTGAAGAAAAGAAGTGTTGCGACCCCAAGTAAAATGGGATAAGAGCAGGGAAATGATGATGATGGCTAACACTTACCTATTTCCAGAAAAGGAATCAATTTGAATCATTTATTGTTTTAAAATTGATAATTTAGTGACTTATTAAACTTAGACAAGATGTCAGGTTTCATTCAATTGGATTCGCAATTATAGATTCCAATATTTGGAATACAGGTTTCCTCACAATGTTTTCCTTCACTGTCTGTAGCGTCTTGGGGTTATTACGGAAGTATGACTTTGCAAAATGAAAGTTAGTATTTGACTGAGTTGGGACTGAACCTGAACCTCGTGCATAAATATCCATACATTCCTAATACCCTCCTATATAACTGTATAGTAAAAATCAAAGTCGCTTCACGCGTCTGTCTGTCTAATACTATAGGTACAATGGATTTTGATGGCGTTTAGAGGTAAGTTTACATGTACATTACATCAGTATTGCACCCGTGCAAAGCTGAAGTTTGGTCGCTAAAAGTTTCTAAATCTCTAGTCTTGCCATTGTAGATCACTTGATCAATGACATTTCGCAACCGCGCAACTAGCGTTAGTAACGTTTTGAAAGTGCCTGAGAAGTGCCTACTCGGAATAAAAACCTTTTGATTTTGTTGCTTAGCGAATCATTTTTCTAACCACTCCGACGTGCCTTCAGAGTGTACGTTACCTAATCCTTGATTTAACAACTAACAAATGACCTATCAATACCAAATCAGTGAATTAATGAGTCGTATCTTTAATTAGAAGTATATTTAATTAATGGCTGTTAGTATTGGCTTTGGCTGTAGATTTATGGCGCGGTAATTACTTTGATCGTCTGCTAATAACGATTCTAGTGGGTGTTTGACAGATCATTATAAGAATTAGAACTGTCTCAGCGTTAGTCATGGAACATAGACTACTAGAGGAAGAACCTAGTAGTAAGTGTAGAGCTAGAAGGATCTTTTAGCACGTGAATGATATTAACATGAGGGCGCTGGTGTGCATATTCGCAACTAGAATCAACTCAACTGTCTGTCAAATGGTGGTTTTGCATATATGACGGGATTACTTCCTATTTAAGCCACGTGACAAAAGATTCTTGTAGCTCAATATTGTTTTCCCGTGGGTGTTTGACACATCATTGCAAGAATTAGAACTGTCATACCGTTGGTCATGGAATGTAGACAACTAAAGGGAAGAGCCTCTACACGGCCATAGTACTAGAACCAGTATGATTCTCGTCGTTTGTCAAATAAGTATCTAATGTAAAATAATAAAAAACGATGAAGCATATCCATATTTGTACAGTCTAAACATGCCAAAAGGACGATATTATGTATCCAACGTAAAATAATAAAACAATACCCGTACCTACTTGTTTAGCCCTGACGACAAAAACAAAAATAATTATAATATTTTTGGGATTTGTAACAAGTAAAAACCTGATTATAATTATGCATTTGCATTGTAATATTTACTATCCAGTTACGACTTGAAATGCGTCCTACCGACATTATAACGCATGAAAACATTTGATTTGGGGCCTAAAACTCCCACACGACAAATAGATTGCGGATGTTTTAGATAGGCGCAGCGGTAACTTCAGAAATCACTGGCAATGATTAAAATTAAAAGCCGGACTATAAAATGAATTCGTCCTCGACGGACACTGTGCACTGTACCAAGCACTTTGGGTCACCCGAATGGTGGCGGGTAAACAACCAACAATCGCATTCCCAAAGAGGGTTAGTGTCAGGCAGGCGGCCGACTATAAAACCATAGCCAAAACTTTAAGCAACATGTCTTGAAGACGTGTTGCGCCGACCCCAAGGGAAATGGGATAAGGGCAGGAGGATGATGGACGCTATCTAAACCTAGTTTTTGCATATTTTGCACATTTTACCAATTTTCGAGCATATTTCATGATGTATGATTCTAACAAGCTTTTATTATTTTGCGTTTAATCCGGTCTGTAGTCACATCTTTCGACTTTATAAGTTCCATGGAAATAGCAGCGGCGACTGCCTTGACGGCAAACATTATTCTAATCATTGCTTGTCGTAGATAGAGAATTAAACTATATTTTTAAAAAGTACAATGTGTGACAGAAACTATACTAAACAAAAAATATCTACATTTAAAGCTAAACTGATCCATCTTATATATTTTTAAATCATTACTGATTTCTTTAGTCCTGCGAGAAAAGGCTGTACAAAGTTCTGAAGAAGTATAATTATTATCTTAAGAATTTACTGTTAGGTACATAATGGTAAATCAATATTAATATCATAATGACACAGGGGGCCCTAAAATATAAATGGGAGCAATATTGTTTGAAGCCTTCATATAAATTGCTAAGGATATTACGTTAGGAACGTTTTTTATAATGCTGCTAAATTAAGATTCTGTATCGTAACAGTTTTGCCTAATTTATACAATCAAAACGTGTTTCTTTTAGTAGCAGATTCGGTAACAAGCAGTGACTACTAACGCCATCTATGATCGAGTAGCGCGACCAATATCTATTTATAAAACATAACCTTGTCTATGGCACTTGGCACAAGTACCCGAGTGAAGTTCAGTTTTGACAGTTGTAATGTAACAGTGGTCATCCTAGTTTTTTATACCTCCTTGCATTTTGATACCAAAATATTAGATATTCGTAAAGTGGTATTACGTGAACAAGATGAAAATGAGAGCCCACGCACATCGGGAAAGGTGGAATGCGACCCGCTAGCGACGGTGAGTACGACATAAGTACCATAGTATAATACTAGTGCCTGTATTTTTAACTGATTAAAAAAAACCGTAGTCAATTGGTTGTTAACCTTTTAACTAAAAGCGGGAGACGCGTAATTCGACGCTATGCCGTGTATAATTTTATTACTATTCGCTCGACGGCGCATACATTAGCGAGAGGACGTTCGCCCACATACGTTTTCGGTCTATAGCATTAAAACGCCTAACTGTAATCGTTACTTATCAAACGTAATTGTTTCTTTATCTATATTAGTACAAATTTTATATTTAAACCCTTGATTGGGTGTAAACTGCTTGATAATACACATTAACTATATGCAAAGCATTATTATCTTTCAAATAGTCATCAGTGATTGTAGTTTTTAAATGTGTTATATATTATTGGCTGTACGCGAGATTCTCGTTCTATATTTTTAGTGCGAAAAAAAAATGTCAACAGGTAAGTTTAGTTTTATACTTTTTTGTTTTACTATCAGTTTTCTTTTAATTTATTTACATTATTTTAACCAGAATATTTATCAGTTTTGATTACATTCTTATTATCATTTGTTTTTTTCCCAACATTGTGTTGCTAGATTAAGAGTTATTTATCTTTTAAAACTAGTACAATAAACTTATTAAACCTTTTTGTTATTCGGAGTTAAGCCTTTTTGAATTATTTTGGCAGATATATTTTCTTATAAACAATCAACTGTAAACAGTTACACTACAATATTTAGTCCTTATTAAATCATTATTTTTATTAAATAAACCTTTTTGTGTTATTTTCTAAAACTAACATTATGCTACCGCACCTCTTAAAACCAGATTAGTTTCTGCTAAGATTATTTTTTCAGAAAACATGATCAATGGTTTCAAATAAACTTGTTTTGACTACAAACCGAATTAATCATTTAAATTCTTAAACTTTTCAAAAAGTTTATTTACTGGTTAGTTGCTGTGTCCAAAATTTTATTCCAATCTCTTTGGCTGAATGAGAAAATGGCATAATCTAAAAAAATACTTTTATTGACAATAACAAAAAAAAATGGCGCATTTTTACGTAAAACTAAAACATCATAAATTTAAATCTTTAGTTATTTTTAACAAGTATATGTAAAAAAAAACATTTGTGATACTAATTTATTTAAAACATAAAACAGATCTATAAATAGTTAAGACTTAACAATCTTAAAAGTTTAAGGTCATTGTTTAATAGTAAGGACATAGTTTGACGATCAATTAAATTTTAATTCTGTTATCATTGATAAGGAGTCCATATCTTTAGGAACAGTTAGTTGACAAGCTAACTACTTTAGTTGTTCTGAATGTCCAGTTATCTTAAGATAACCATCCGTCATTATTATCTTGTGTTAACTTTTTTTTTAATTTCATTATCTGTGATTAGCGGTTTATGTCATACTTGGAAGCCAGAATAATTTATTTTACTACTTAGACTTTAGTTTAGTTAATTAAGATTGTGGATAGAAATTACATAATGAAATATGTAAATACAGTATTGTCTATAATATCTACATAAGCTACCAGATCTTTTGTGTTTTTTTTTTTACAAGCTGAAGCTTTCGAATTCTCCCGCCTTTTTTACGTTTCTTTAAGATAAAACTATTTATTTTTTATCTGACAACCCTTAAATTGTTTTTGCTTATTTTGCTTCTTGCTAGTAAATAGCGGTTTATCAAAAGCGGTACAGCCGCAACAGCAAATAGGGCAATACAAAAAAAGATTATATTTTTTTCTTCTACTTTTTTTATTTTACTGGAATTTAACACTCAATTGAAAATAGTATAAAAAATTGTCGGATATTCGTCGCTCGTAATATTTTCGTCGTGGTGGCAAATCGTTTTAATCGACGACGACTAAAAATTTTGTTGTTCTCCGAATTTAGCGCTTAAATTGCTTTTTAACCGTTATAGCACCCAATGAACGACACTGATTTGTCAACTGTGATGGCGAATAAGGCTTGACTCCCGCAATAAAAAATAGACACCAATATAAGGTATACTTAGTTGAAAGAAAAGTTGTATCGATTGTATAAGAAATGATATGATTGAAAAAAGCGTAAATGATACTGTGACGTCTGATAGGAGATAATGGAAGAAAAAAACGTGTTGCGCCGACCCCCCAAGTAAAACGGGGTAAGGGCAGGAAGATGATGATGATGATGATAAAGTTTATTTATTCTAACAGTTACTGTCATACGGAAAATCCTATTGGAAAACCTTCAACCTAAGAGGCATCTTTTATTTAGGTAAAACTTCTCCCAACATAAAGACTTATTCTTTTTTCACGTGGTCTCTTATAAATTTAGATTAGGTATACGCGCAAACACATTCAGACTTAGAACAAACATTTTTAAATATGACAAATATTTATGCCTATGCGGGGATCGAACTTGTGGCTTATTACGGACAGTGTTATGGAGACCAGAGCTTGTAGACAAGTTACTTGTAACATTTTTTTTTTCTTGGGAAATCATCAAATGACCCCGCCCGCTGTGAGTGTAGCGAGAGGGAGTATCAGACTGTTACTGACTAAAACCCACTATGTTCCTCCTGGAGCCCTTTGGGTGCCGGGCGAGCGGTAACTCTCACGGACATCCCGCAGCCCCGGCAGATGTCTCCTCACCCTAACACTGACAAATCACTCAAATGTCAAAATGACAAGTTTATGATAGTCATTTGTTCAAAAGGAATGTCATTCCCATACATTTGAAGTTTCCTACATGTTTAATATTGTAATGCGAAGTAACGTTTAGGCTCTCTGCACGACTAGGCTATCCGTGCACTAGACATGATAAAATGCAATACCGTTATAGCCAAATATCCAAAGCTTGTTATCGCGAATATCTAATGTGGTACATACAAATATAAAGAAGAATTTAATAGTATCTTCGTGGAATATATCAGTGGTTTTATGTGTAAAAATGTTATACGTAAATACAATATTTGATTGAGCCTCTTTAAGTTTTATATTGTGGTGTTAATGAGGCAAATAGGACGATATTTCAGAAGGTTCTTCGTGGCTGGAATCAAGCACAGTATGTGCGTTTGAACTCGCGACGCCATTCTAGGGAAAAGGCAAAGGAAGGTGTGTTTGTAGTCGGTCCAAGTCTAGAACATCCAAACGCACCCCTGTCAGTCCAAAAAACAAGACCTAGTAGTAGTACCTATTCAATACGCGATATTACACTCCTGATGAATTTAAAATTTCATAGGCATTTTCAATTTAGGCCTATTTTCTTTTTCAAAGATTTTAATTTACAAGGCCATATCATTATGGCCTAATAAATTTAAATCTTAACGCAACTGAAAAACTGTTCGCATCGAACCGTCCTTACTTTTATTGAGAACAATTTTCTAAAATCAAATCCTAGCATTTATTTTACGAATATTTCACACTAATAAGCAAGGGAATTTAATAAGCCATTTTCATAATGATAAGAACCAGTAATATCGAGCTGCAGAGCAAAGGTAATCCTTTCATCCTTCCACGACTTTCTCTTCGCCTATTTTAGTCCATTAACCATTTTCGATTTTTCTCAAATCAACCAGCTACCAATACCTCCAGTAGCAATGCCTAGACTTGCCTAATTTATAAATAAAACTAGTTCTCACTTAATATCAGAATCCGGTTCCAAAGTCACCTAGTCCCGCCCCAGAGCGGCCCCGCCCCGATGCATTTTAATAAACATATTTATTTATGAATAAAAAAGAAAAAATGCAGGTTATTGCATAACAGATTGTTTAACAGATATTTTAACAGAGGTTAGACGTTTGTAATTAAGACTCTTTGCTTAATCTGTGCCGATCCATTGGTTTATTATTTCGTTGTGAGGAGGTTGCGACCCAGAGGTCGGATATAAGACCATCATGCTTTTTGAGGTATGTACTCTTCTTATGGAACTTATTAAAAAAGTAACTTATGGAGTTTCTTGCCGGTTCTTCTCCATCAGAATGACTTTTTGGAACCGCGCAACTAGAGTCAGTAACGTTTTGAAAGTGCCTGAGAAGGCCTACTCGAAATAAAAATCTTTGATTTTATTCTTTAGGTCCGATATTTTCGTAAAACGTATTGTCCAACTAGATTGCTTTTCTAACTGCCTGTATAGGTTGTGGCATTTAGAAATTTAAAATTGCAATTTATTTTACTGTCTCTAGTTTCTAATTACCTTACTAGCTGTAGCCCACAAGAATATCGGATTTGGCTCAAAAACTTCACCCCGATCTGACGCAGTTAAAATATAGCCAATGTGTTTGTTCAGGATTACAGCTAACTCCAGACATAGTTTTATCACAATCGATTCAGTTGTTTAAGCGTGAGAATGCAACAAACATTTATCTATCCATCCATCACACTCATACTAACAAACTTTATCTGCAAAAACATTACTCTCTTTTGAAGCAGGCGGGTAAAAAGTACCCTATGTGTTAATCCAGGATGTCAGCTTACTCCATAGCAAGATTCTTCAAAAATTTCCAGCTCCAACCGTTTTGGCGTCAAACAATACATACAAAACTTTCATCATATCAATCCATACTTACAAGATACATCGTTAAAAACGTTGAGCGATCTCAAAATCCCTAAATAAAAATATTATTGAAAAAAATCCATAGCTACCTGACACGAGTTTTGTCCACCGAAAGATGAATTCTCCATTAATTACAAAATCATTTTATCTTTCTATTAAAACCAAGATGTAAGTAATACCTACAAGTAATAAAGGAAACCTTAATGGTTAGATTCCTTTCCCGAAGCAAATAAAAAGCTATTTAATGTGGTTCAAAACTTATAATGGCCGGATAATACATGTACACGAATTGTAACTGATATGAATATTTATAACTTAAGGACATCCGCCCACGAAATATTTGTGTGGAAAGAAATTTGATAATTCAAAGTAATCCTTTTATATTTTAAGTCTTTTAAGACACAATCGGGTATTAATTTACGGTAAACTTTTAATTTAGATAATGTGCAACTATAATCAAATCAAAATCAAAAGGTTTTTATTTCAAATAGGCCTTCTCAGGCACTTTCAATTACTGACTCTAGTTGCGCGGTTCCAAAATGCCATTCTTATGGAGAAGAACAGACAAGAAACTCCATAAGTTACAGAAAAACAAAGTATACACATTAAAATAAGTATGCAACAACAACGTAAATTAGCAAAATGTAGAAATTGCTAAATGGGGGAATAAAATATTGTTTAATGAAAGAAAATAGAAAACAATTAAAAATGAAAAGGTATCCGAGTATTTTACTAAAACTTACGATGTTGATACATGTACAAAGCTTATGGCACACAAAAAAACACAATAAATATGTAGTCCTAATAAAACCCTAACAGGAATGTCAAGGCATCTAGAAGTAGGCGCTACCCAACTCATAGAGGTTCATATCGACTTTTGAGTTATCAAATGTCGAAGCTTTTATTATAAAGGGCCATCATGTTATAACACATATCCATCTATATATTATTATCTATTATTTACTTGGAAATACTGTGGTCTGCATATGAAATCAATATTATATTTAAACAAAAAACGAGTTCAGCACCCAGAAAATCTTTGTGTCCTATATGATTTTACCCAAACTGCTATGGTTCACTTAATAAGCTGCCCAACGAGCACACGCGAGAACCTTTACCATATTTTAGACAACAAACGGGAAGATGCAAAACATTGTTTAAAGCTATGATAGCCTAGTGGTAAGACCATAGGACTGCCAAGTCGAAGGTCTCGAGTTCGACACTTCGACCCCCACGGGGCGCACCGACATTTCGAATGTTGTGTGCGGTTTACAAATTAATATCACAGGTTCCGTGTTTCGGAAGGCACGTAAAGATGTGGGTTCTGCCCCTGCTCTCTTTCCGGTCGTGTCGGATTGCCGTCCCATCGGGCTATGAGAGTAAAAGAACAGAGAGTGCACCTGTGTTAGCACACGCTTGTGCACTATAATATGTCCCGCGTAGCTGGCTGGTGTCATAGTAACACTAGCCGCCGTGGCCGAAAACGGTCAGGAGACACTATATTACATTGTTTACGATGATATATCAATTTCGATACCTAAGCAGCGCAGCTCCTCAGTGTATTGCAACTCACATCACACGTCATATCGTTTTTTTTTAACAAAAAACTGTACGGAATTAAACCTTGTGTCGCGGGGGGTTTCGCAGACATTCAATTCACATGCACAAAGATAGAGGCTTTAGAAGAAACAATCGTAGATCACAAAACTGTTTGTTCTGTCTATCCCTATATAATATGCCAATTTCGGTCATGGCGGCCAGTGTTACTATGACACCAGCCAGCTACGCGGGACATGTTATAGTGCACAAGCGTGTGCTAACACAGGTGCACTCTCTGTTCCTTTACTCTCATAGCCCGATGGGACGGTAATCCGACACGATCGGAGAGAGATCAGGCGCAGGACCCACATTTTTACGTGCCTTCCGAAACATGGAAGCTGTGATATTTATTTCTTAAACGCACACAACATTTGAAAAGTTGGTGCGCACCACGGGGATGGAACTCGAGACGTTTGACTTAGCAGTCCTACGGTCTTACCACTAGGCTGTCACAGCTTGAAATTAAAGCCTTCACAACCATGGGTGCCTTTTATAGCACACATTATGTTAATAAGACATTTTGAAGGTTAAGACCTTGGCTTTAATAAATCACTAGTGTATGCCATCGGCGTCACTCGCGATAATGTCAGGTTATCAGGTATGGCGGAAAAAACAAATGTCATATTAAAAAAAAACCCTATACTCTTATAGCCATTTTCTTGTATGTTGATCTATACAAAAAACTTACACGGTCGAATTAAGAAACCTCCTCCTTTTCGAAGTTGGTTGAAAATAGTTTATCGTCAGTCAAATTTCTAGAAGCTCTTGTTAAATTATATGATTGTATGCAATTGATCAGCGTTTAAGAAAACAGTGAGTTGAATTTATATCTCTGATGATGACTGCCTAAAGAAACTCGAAAAAGTGTAAACAATAGTGACAAAACAATGTATTTCTTTCACTTCTTTCATTTTTTGTGTATCCGAACGAAGAATACCCAATACTCAATTATTTATTGCATTCCATATGTTACAGAGACAGTAATAAAATAAAGTTAAGATCAATATGGACCCTGTCAGGCACGCAAAAATTTAGGTGAGAGGAAGAGGGCTGAAATAGTAATTTATTAAAATCAATATTGTTATAAATTATAATTATCTTATAGTATTAGAGTAAGTTCAAAAGCTAACACCAAAATCGACAAACCTTATTCATATTAATCATACTTAATACATATTAAAGGTCGAAAAGCTCTTGTTGGGTAGACTTTTTTGTATGTCAGTGAAAATCCTCATGGACAATCCTCCGTCAGGGGGTTGACGAGGAGGTGTGCCGGACTGTTACCGGCTAAAACCACTGGAGCGTCCTCATCTGCCTATGGCCGGGGGTACGGGGTTCGCTTTCGCATTCACCGCGCTTATTGGGTGGCCTAGTCATACAACCTCTTTTTACTAGTTGCTATTCATAAAAATTAGTTTTAGGATCTGCAGTTGCTCCGTAAACTATTGTACTCAGCCATTGAGACCCATTGTGAACCCGAACAAAGAATACCTCTCCAACCCCTTTTTCCTACTTTGTTGAGCCCGGCATGGTCTACTAATTATTCGACTGGACGGTTAGTCTAGCGGTTAGTTTCATCATTTATTCTGTTTCTGGGTGTAATTTCTCATCAGTTTAACAGTCATCTAGTACCGTGTGGTGTCTGGATATAAAGATTAGCACCACCCCATATCCTCCACTGGGTGTCGTAAAAGGCGACTAATGGACCTTAAGACCCAGTGCACTGTACCAAGCACCTTGGGTCACCTGAATGGTGGCGGGTAAACAACCAACAATCGCATTCCCAAAGAGGGTTAGTGTCAGACAGGCGGCCGACTATAAAACCATAGCCAAAACTTTAAGCAACATGTCTAGAAGACGTGTTGCGCCGACCCCAAGTGAAAAGGGATAAGGGCAGGAAGATGATGAAGATGATTATCAGTCATCTAGTACTCATAACACAAGTAACTCTCGTATATTTAATTTGAGACTATATAGGTGACGTTGTGGGAATGTTGAAGAATATAATAATACGATATTTATATATCAGTATAACCTATATAGATACACACAGTTAGTTCGATCAAAGGCTTTGAATGCCTCACAATTACCAGATTATTTTAATTAGTCTATATCTATAAATAGCCGCGTGATTTGTCTAAGTCTAGACTGTAGTTTATGTCTAACTTCCTGGTTAACTACAGCGGGTCCCGAGTTCAAACGCGGCGCGTGTGACATTCACATTTTGTTAATAGCTCAACTATACAGGGTGCTACAGTTTTGCTATGTATATTTTTTGTGATAACTTTTTTATATCTATTGGTCGTTGATATGTTGATAGGTACGTGTAAAAGATTTATTTTAGCTAATATAAGACATGTTTTATAACTATACATAAACTAAAAAATATATTTTTTTCCTCAAACAGTTGCAAACGTGGCGACGGAGATTTAAAATGCACAAGAGTTGCAATAAATCGGTTCACGTCAGTTCTTATTAAAATCATATATCAACACTCTGAAAACTAATTAACCAATATTACATAACAATTCTAAATATGTTCATAATAAATACACATAAATACACGAAAGTAAACCTAAACATATCAAATTAAATATTATTAATACAACAAAATAAAAAATAAAAACATTGCAAAAAAACAACAGCCTGTAACTAACACGTGTATTACTAACGGCTAATGATAGCCGAATGATTTTACGAGGGATAGATATAAATATATATGATAATGTATGTATGTATTCATCCATGGTCCATACAACATTAGCATACTAGGTGGAAATGACGAGTTTATCTATAACACAATTTTTTTATTTAGACTTAGACTTTGCCTTCAATACATAGTATAAATAGTCGCTTTCCGCTGTCTGTCTGTCTGTCCCTATGTATGCTTAGATCTTTTAAAACTAGGTTAAGGATTTTGATGCGGTTTTTTTAATAGTTGGGACGTTTTAAAAGGATAATACAAAACAAAGTCACTTTCCGCTGTCTGTCTGTCTGTTCCTATGTATGCTTAGATCTTTAAAACTAGGTAATCGATATTTAAGCGTTTTTTTTTATAGTTAGTATGTTTCAAGAAGGTTTTTAAGTATAATACATCAGTATTGCACCCGTGCGAAGTCAGGGCGTGTCGCTAGTTTATAATACATTATTATTCTTTTGTATCCAATATTTTCTAATCCAAGTTTTCTTACGAAGTTTTCTTTCATCGTCTGCCAGTTGTGTCTTAGAATAATTAAGAAAGTACAATTTCTTTTTTAGTAGGTACTTTTTCCTATCGGTCAATTAGTTTTGTATATTTATATCATATGATAATACGATAATCCGGTGACAGAATTTGACATCGGTCACCACGCCAATTGTTACTGCGCGACGTGTCGCGGGTTCGATCCCCGCGTAGGACAAGAATTGTTGTGATCCACAAATGCTTGGTCTAAGTTTGGGTGTCTTTGTGCATGTGAAATCGCCCGCGATACAAGGGTTAAATTACTTAGTGTTACATTTTTTTAAAGGACGCCTGGTCTTTTAAAAATATGATCTGCGTATGACAGTAAAAACGATTGCTTTGATTTGGTTCTTTAATTCGAGGTACGGGAATGAGGAATCAGACCTCTAGACTTAACTTAATTATTCCGACACTAAGCTATTTTCAATATAACTTCAAATGAACCCGATAGCCAGTTAGTACCCGACCCGTGATTCGATCCCGAAAAATCGTACCCTAAGAGAAAAAAAAATATATTTGTCTACAATATGCTTAGAATCGATTTTTTGTTTCCTAGCCTATAGTTCCCCTCTGCTGGGCAAAAGCCACCCCAATAACCTTCCACGATTCCCTAACTTGTGCCGCCGAAAAAATCTAACATTTTTCAATTCTAAATTAATTACAACAACATCAATATTATTAGTAATATTTTATTTCTGTATGTATACACATGTTTGAGCAAATAAATTTCTTATTCTATCACTTTAACTAAAGCATGTGTAATTAATGCACACACACACATAGTAACGTCACTGGTTCAGTGCTACTGTACCTACTGCAGTGACAGTAACCCGATGCCACAGACATTCGAGACGTCAACAGAAATTGATGCCAATTAACATTGTAAACATCACACATTCCTTATTACTAAAGATGGTCTGAAACTTACAGCTAGATAATACACCGTGATTTTTAGGTCGTTTTAAAAAAGTCGTCCACACAATGTATCCGTCATAAAATACCTCTAGGCGCGAATATAATTTTTTTATCATTAATTAAAATAATATGCATGAAAAAAATGAATAATACATTGGAAATATGAAACATCCTGTTAAAAATGTTTACGTATCAAACTGTTGAAGATACATGCTACATACTTACTGCGAACATTATGATTGCAATAGTAAGACAGCTGTTTTACGCTAAGGTGAATGACCTGTGATAAGACGCCGCCGCGCCGCCCGCGCGGCCCCTTTGGCACAAGGTTCGGACCGCGCTCACTACAGAGTGTTCGTAAAACTGCCTTGTGTCATAATAATGAATAATATTTTTATTCATTCAAATCTTAAAAAAAACATATTTTTTTATTATAAACGTTTACTAGTCATTGGATACATGAACTGGGCTGCTTTTTTAAAACGACCTAAAAGTCACGGTGTATATGTGGATCATATTATTAAGGTGCTAGTGATGGAGGCGATCCAAGCAGTCCAATGCGCACCTTTTAGTAATAATAAATAAAAATCCTTTATTTCGTCATCTTCCTGCTTTTATCCCATTTCACTTGGGGTTAGCGCAACACGTCTTCTAGACATGTTGCTTAAAGTTTTGGCTATGGTTTTATAGTCGGCCGCCTGCCTGACACTAACCCTCTTTGGGAATGCGATTGTTGGTTGTTTACCCGCCACCATTCGGGTGACCCAAGGTGCTTGGTACAGTGCACTAGGTCTTAAGGTCCATTAGTCGCCTTTTACGACACCCAGTGGAGGATATGGGGTGGTGCTATTCTTTATATCCGGACACCACACGGAATCATAATGAACTAAATGTGGACTATAAAAGTTATTGCATAAAGTCCTATCATGTAACATTTCACGCGAGTGCTCGTCAGTCAAGGAGGCTGTATTGTAATGTAACATGCTCGAATTCTAATCTAAAATTATGCATTTAAAAAGAAAAACGACTTCCGCACAAGAAATTTAATTCTTGTGTCGCGGGGGGTTTTACAGACATTCAATTCACTGCACGAAAACATCCAGACTCGAAACAAATCTTAGTGGATCGCACAAACTCTTGTCCTACGCGGGGATAAAACCCGCGACACGTCGCACTCAGTGGTAATTGGCGTGGTTACCTATACCACTCGGCTATCCATGCCGTCATTACACTGGTACATTAAGCGATAAAGGAGCGCCTTTAGGTGCTTTAATGATTCTACGGCTTTCTTCCCTCTCCTATTGGCTGTAGCGTGATTTATAGCCTTTCTCGATACATAGACAGACTATCGAAAAATAAATACAAAATTAATCGCAACTTCATCCACTAGTCAATCACATGTCACCGCACTACCTAAATTTAAAATAATGAAATAGGTTTCATTGCATATTTTTACGAAAGGATTTTTTTATTACGAAAATTTACTTAAAATCTGCATGCGGAACGTTCCCACACTATATAAAGGCGATTTTTTAATAATGCTTCTATTAATATTAATGAACAATTCAGTATAAAATGAAACAAGATTTTTTCTATATGACGTCAACAAATTAACTGAATGTCAAATTAGATTATCTCACTATTATTATAACCGCGAAAGTTTGTAAGTATGGATAGATGTTACTCTTTCACTATCAAAGGTTTTAATCAGACTGCGCGGAAACACCACCATATATGAAAAATCATCATTTTCGACAGACAGTTGAGTTGATTCTAGTAGTGAATATGCACACCAGCGCCCTCATGTTAATGTCATCCACGTGCCGAAAGATCCTTGTAGCTTTAGAATAATAGCGGTCCGGACCGATTCCGGCCACGGCGGCTAGCGTTACTATGACACCAGCCAGCTTCGCGGGACATATAGTGCACAAGCGTGTGCTAACACAGGTGCACTTTCTATCCCTTTACTCTTATAGTCCGATGAGTCAGACATAGATGGTAAAAAGAAATCCAAAATCGGTGTTTACGAAGATTATGTAAATTTTTTTTAATGTCAACCTAAGAAAAAAGGGCTACAAGAATCTTTCAGCACGCGGCCGAAATCAGAACTAACACCATTTATACGAAAAATTATCACATACACAGACAGTTGAGTTGATTCTTGTTGCGAATATGCACACCAACGCCCTCATGTTAATGTCATCCACGTGCCAAAAGATCCTTGTAGCTCTTAAGTAATGACACATATGAAAACTTAAAACAAAAAACCTTTGTAACTATCATTCTTTAAGCAATAGTTTTAATTAATAGTACAGTTACAGACACAACAGATAACGGGAAATCAGTACTATTTATAACAAAACCAGTTTTTTCGCTTTGACCTTTTTTTAGTGTTATCGGCCTCTATAAGCATATCCTACACGTGTAATGCTAATTTAATAGAAATTTGCTTAAATTGAAGCCGTGAAGTAAAATCGCATAAATACATAGAAACTAGAACAATAAAAAGTGAATTGGTATTGAATATCAAAGGTGTGTCGCGTGGAGGTTGGTTGTTAGATGGGTGACCAGACAGCTTAGAAATTGGATTATTTTGGGTTGGACTGTCATATGTTACGGAAACAGATATCAGGAATTGGAACTCTGTGGTCCCGACTGTCAGAAGTGCATCATAGACTTTCCTTAAGACTTTTGTCAAAATGTCAAATATTTCCTTTCCATTATTTCCTAGTAACTCCACTTAGTGAAAAGTGCTACAATAATCTTTCAGCCGAAATCGGGACTAATACTGTCATATATAATAAACCCTTCACTTTTGACAGACAGTTGAGTTGATTCTTATTGCGAATATGCACACCAACGCCATCATGTTAATGTCATCCACGTGACAAAAGATCCTTGTAGCTCTGTCAGTCCCTATAGAATCCTGTTGTTTCTCTTATTGTGAAGTGGAATATAGAAACAAATAAATACTTATGAACGTCATTAAGTGTCGTTTATAAAATTAAATATGGTTGATACATATCAGCTGTCATATTTATAATTAGACAAAACTAACCATGACGTCGTGGCCTTGCAGTTCTATGTATGGATTTTTATGCGCAAGTTGCAGGTTCAATCCCAACGCAGGCAAGTTCCAAAGCTTCCAAAGTGACGTTCAAAGTTATAATTTCTTTATTACTTTTTCAATTATTATAAAAACCAATTAAAAACGGTGAAAGAAACTTGGATTTCTGAATTTTGAAATGTAAAACCGCCAATCCGCAGTGGGCTAGCATGGTGATCAATGCTCAAACCTTCTGTATTCAGGAAGAGGCCTGTGTCCAGCAGTGGGACATCTTTAGGCTAGGATTATAACAATTTTTAACACTTGTGCTTTACCAAGCTACAAATAGCATGAAAGTTGCGATACATTGCCTGCTATGGTACACCAACGTTGATAACAAAGCTAAGCGGTTCGGCAATGGATACAAATCGAATGATATTCGCGTCACCTTTAAAATCTATAATCAACAACTTGCTTAAACGTGATTAATTATAATCAAGTAATAAAGGCCTTTCTCGCGAAACACTTAACTTTAATTATATCAAGCAATTATTAGATTTCTTTTCGAAAGTTCAAATTCTAACGGAAATAATATCTATTACCAGAACGCGAAATATTTAGCGCAAACTGCTGTGATTTATAAACTGTCATTTATATAAACTGGTAAATAATCTAGTTTTTTTTATTAACATAATTGTATGTTAGTCTGTTTGTACGTGAGGCGACGCAAGGCGATATCTGACGATTGTAGTGTAGCTTACATATTCATAGAGGTTCGTCGAAGCTGTGATAGCCTAGTGGTAAGACTATAGGACTGCCAAGTCAAAGGTCTCGAGCTCGATCCTCACAGCGCGCACCGACTTTTCGAATGTTGTGTGCGTTTTAGAAATAAATATCACAGTTTCCGTGTTTCGGAAGGCACGTAAAAATGTGGGTCCTGCGCCTGATCTCTCTCCAGTCGTGTCGGATTGCCGTCACATCGGGCTATGAGAGTAAAGGAACAGAGAGTGCTCCTGTGATGTTTGTGCACTATAATATGTCCTGCGTAGCTGGCTCGTGTCGTAGTAACACTGGCCGCCGTGGCCGAAATCGGTCCGGACATTATTATAAGAGGTTTTCGTATCGCACGGCGATGACTACAGTCGACGAATACCTGAGAGGTTGTGTTGCCTCGTGTGTAAAGGAGGTTTATTTTTATAGCTTTAGGCTTATAAAAAATAGTAGAAGTAAGCTTTTTAGAAATCTTTTTATAGCTGTATTGGTCACCAACTTTTACTAATGAGAGATATGTTGTGGGTTCGATCTCGGCGTGGGACTAACGATGTGGTCCATAAATGCTTGTTACTCGTTGCAAATACGTAATTATATTATAATAACGAAAGTTTAGTATGAATAGATGCACTGTTGTTACTCTTACACACTCAAACGGCTGATTAAATTTTGATGTAATTAGGTAAGACGTTAGCTGATAATCTGGGTTAACACATAGGCTCCTTTTTAACCGACTCCGTCATAGAAGGGTAATATTTTCGCTGTATTGTCCTTATTTTTTATTTTCTCAAAAAAGAAAAAATGCCTACGAGTCCAATAATTTATGGAAATGTGATGGACTAATTAGATTTTTTTTTTTCCAAATACCCAATTTCTCCCACAATCTGGAGTCTAAACCTTAGCAAATAGAATCACAAATTCCTAGACACGGAATCAAGGAACGTGCGCCAGTAAATTACTCATAAATAACACAACAGGTTCTATTGAATTAACATTTCGAACTGAACTAAGTTAGGAAAAAAAAACACCGGCAAAGTGCGAGTCGGACTCGCGCACGAAGGGTTCCGTACTATCATCTATACACAGCGAAAATTTGAAACGTCTACCTGTTACCGTTTTTATTATCAAGTAATAAAGTACAAAAAAACACGTTTATTTTTTTGAAACGCCCCTTGACATTTTTTAAAATTTGTGCTATTTGAAGTTATAAGCGGCAATAGAAAATACATAATTTGTGAAAATTTCAGCTTTCTAACTATCACGGTTTATAAGATACAGCTTGGAGACAAACAATCAGACAGATTGACAGCGGAGGCTTAGTGATAGGTTTCCGTTTTACTCTATGTGTACGGAACCCTAAAAAACAAGAATCAAACAGATATTTGTAAGTACTGGTTTTGTAAATGCATACACGTGCCGTTTATTTCGACGCTCGTTGACCCTCGAGATGTGTCGCGAAACGGCGGGACTATGGCCTTGGGGGACACCATGGATTCATATAAATAGAGTTCATGGTCAAGAATTCTTGTATTATACTTATTTGAAGCTTTGAGATCATTTTGAAAGTTATTTTTTTCGGTTTTTGGTTTAAATTAGGTGTGTATGAGGTTTTCATTGATTTATTTTTTGCAATAAACGATTTTTCATTTTCGTTTGTTTTTAAGCTTGTCGACAACTAGCAAAGTGCTTCAATATGCACTAGTGTTCCCCGCGACTTCGTTCGCGAAAAAAAATAGGAATGAAAAGTAGATAGTTTCGGAGGAGTACAATAAGTAACATTGTGACACGGGAATTTTATATAAAATATTAATTTTAAATTTTATATAAATTTATAATTATTTAAAGTTTTGAGATAATTTTAAAAGACTTATTTGGTTTTTGGTTTAAAGTAGGCGTGTATTAAGCTTTTGATTGACTTGCTTTTGTTTTTTAAGCTAAGTGACGTGATTATACCGGTAATTTACAATCTGACTAGTAAAATGCTTTATTATGTACTTATTTGAGTAGTAAAGAGACGTCACCGCTTTTTTTTTTTTTTTTTCGTGGGAAATCATCAAATGACCGCGCCCGCTGTGAGTGCAGCGGGAGGGAGTGTCAGACTGTTACTGACTAACACCCTCTATGTTCCTCCTGGAGCCCTTTGAGTGCCGGGCGAGCGGTAACTCTCACGAACATCCCGCAGCCCCGGCAGGGGTGACGTCACCGCTTCAATTACCATTATGCACGATATGATATGAGTTCGATCCCGTAGTGTTCAATCTACAATGCTTGCTCTGAGTTTGAGTGTGCATGTAATTTGAATGTCTGGGAAACGACGTTAACACAAGGCTCCTTAGTATGGGATCCAGATTTTTCGCAAAGAAATGTGATTGAACTGTTTTTTCAATAGCTGTATTTCCCATAAAAGCTTTCATTATAATTTCTATAAGAATTAACGTTGAAACATATTTCGCTTAAATAGTACTTGTAGACCTTTGTTTTCTGTAAATCACATGACTAAGTGCAGTCATTTCCATATATTTTAAGCAATTTGATCAACGTTTGTTACAAGTTGTCTGCGACTTCGACCACGCGAATATCAGCTATAGCTGCAAAATCCAGCTTAGGTACTATGGAGTAAGCTGGATAAATCTTTTTTTTGCTGGAACAATTTCAATGATTTTTGGTATGGACCAAATATCATTATACTTGCTTTAGCTGTTAAAAATGACACAGTTACAAACATCCATACTTGCAAACTTTCTCATCTATTATACTAGTAGGATCTATAATGGAAGCTGTGTTATCTCAAAAGTCCTTAAATTCAGGACGATAGAATATCCGTAGACCTGCCGAGCCCGCTCAAATCACCATATAAATTGATTAATAAGCTACAAGTGCGGCTGTGGCCAGATGAGGACTTCGCGTTCTCAATAGGAACGGTCAGGGCTAGATAAATAGAGGCGTAATGTAGGCAGTTCAGTTATTATATTAATATGCACAATATCAGACTACACATTACACAAATATAACGTTAAAAGAAACTGAAAAATAAAGAGCAAGCACATTTGCCTTTTTGACGAAATTACTACAATAACTAAAAAAAACCAGCACAGACCTCTTTCCATATAATAGAGAAGGATTGATCACTGCGGATTGGCGATTTCAGATTCCAATATTTGGAATCCAGGTTTCCTCACGAATTTTACCTTCACCGTTTGTCAGTAGTATCTTAGAATAATTAAGATACATAATAATTATAACTTTGAAAAAGGCACACTGCCCTTACTCCTGAAAATTTTGTTCTACCTTAGATTTTATTCGGTTCTCAATTTTATCCTGAAATTATACTATAGAACTAAATCGCCGCTATACGAAAGAGCACTAGTGTCGATATCCAGAAAACCAACTTAATCTCAATTCGATAGATATACAACTCGATATAGTAGGAAGTAAGCATGCTAAACATTTTTAAAGTCTGAGATAAATGAAATTTCTACAAGCGCTAACTATCGACAAGTCGATACTTCCTCTTTTCAAGATAGGTTATATTTAAATCCTACAAGCAACGCTTTGATACCTAAAAAAAAACTGCAGGGGTTGAAGAAAGATATCGCACTACACGAGGAAAGCGACGTTACTGCACAATTGCAAGTATTTCATTAAGAAGAGTGGTTACTCGCAGAAAAACTGATATGTAAGATAATCGTAAATATGTAACCAGCTTAATTCGCTTCTTTTTTTGTGTTCGCTTGCTCAAATGTTACCGGAATGTCAAACGAGTCAAAACTATTCATGTATAGCTATGATATGTATCTATGTAGCGAATATATCCTGATATTGATAGCAGACATACTAGCCTGTGTACCTAAGTGTCACTAGTAGGCAAAGGCCTCCTTCCATATAATATTCCTCAACATTCCCACAACGCCATCTATTCTCAAAGTAAGCTTACAAGAGTAACTTGTATTATTACTACTAGACAACTGATAAACATACTTATATACTTCTAAATACATACACAGAACCCATGCAAAGAACAAATGATCGTGCTCATCACACGAACATTTGTCTTGGTTGGGAATCGAACCCGGGATGGCAGTCACGGCCACTAACCATTTTTATTTTTGAAGGATTCCCGCACTAAGCAGTTTAATAATCCTTGTATCGTTTGGGGTTCACAGACATTTAATACACATGCACAGAGACACCCAGACTCGGAACAAGCATTTGTGGCCGTTTTAGCATGTGATAAATTAATAACTCTAGGAGTTAGAACCTTTGACTTGGACTCTCCGGATTAGCAATTTTTATTCCAATATTTGGAATCTTAACTTTTTCTCATGATGGTTTTTCTTCACCGTTTGTCAGTAGCGTTTTTTACTACTTGACCAAGATAGATGCAAATAGTTAAAACTGTTAATGGAGTTATTCCGTAAAATTGTCCTCATATTTTTAGTAAAACTAATAAATTAGTTCTAGATAAAATGTGATTAATATTCCCTGTTCCATTTTACTGCGAGCCATAAAAAGTTTATAACTATAAGTGGCTTGTCTGCTCTGTATTATTGGAATCAATTCTATTTCTTGGCTGTTTTTTCCTTTGTCACCTGTGTGAACTTAGCTTAAAAATAGTCCTTATTCTAAGCTGTTAACTCCATTGGTTGAAAGTTTTATGGTCAACCAATCACAGTCGTGATCAGTTGATTTAACAGCAGATTCAATTGATCAGCCTTCTAGATATCAAGGGTAGGTGACGTGTTCAATTTTTTAAGGCGACTTTTATCGGTTTAATTATTAAATAACCATTCACCCAAATAACCTGGATGTTTATTGGTATAAAATAAAAACAGACATTAAAAACTGAAAACTTATAATCTAAATGACAAATGATGCCGTCATATCACCTAATCAGTGAGCAATGTGAGCATATGTAAAAAAAAATCTTAAAAGTTAATGACGAATTGAGAATCACCTCTTTTTTGAATTCGGTAGAAAATAATTCCCAAATCATTTCTCTACATGCTGTGATTACGTCACAAAATCACAAACTTAGTTACTAGTAGTAGTAGATAGAGCAATTGCTAAAAAAGCAACAAGTGACAATATTTGTGTCACGTTGCTGTTTTGTCCTATTAATTGTCATAATTATATTCTAACTAACTAGTGACCCGCCCCAGCCTCGCACGGGTGAAATACTAATGTATTATACATATAAACCTTCCTCTTGAATCACTCTATCTATAAAAAAAATGCGTTAGAATCCGTTGCGTAGTTTTAAAGATTTAAGCGAACAGACAGACAGACAGTGACTTTGTTTTATACTGTTCAAATGTAAAGATAAATTACATTCGCAAATAAATAAATTACTTATCTTTTCTAAGAACTCTAGCATAACATTACAAAAAACGTAAATAGAATTTCAATATCTAATACTCTTTTTTTTTTTTTTTAAAGTCGTTAACATATAAATATGTATTTAAAATCCTTAAGTGTATTTTTGAAAAGTTATTTATATAAAATTTAGAAATTCTTGTTGAATAGCCTAATCTCTATACATACATAAATAAAATTGCTTACCTAAGACAGGGTTACCACGGTAACATAATAATAAAAATCTCCGACAAATTGAGAATATCAACTTTTTTGAAGTCGGTTGAAAAATGGTTGTAAGTACGGTTGTAACATTTGTACTTAATTTTTTTTTTGTGTAGATTGCTTAAAAGTGTTAATAAAGAAAACTTGATACAGATTTATTAATACTTAAAGACTGGTTTTGGTCACAGCCACGGATATAAAATTATTTCCGATTAGTCTATAGTCAGGGTTTTTAAACACATTTGTTAAAAAAAAAACCTACTACTAATAATATTATTAACGCTAATTACGGCTGGAAATATGGATGGATGGATATTTGTTACACTTTCACGCTCAAACGGCTGAAGCATTTATGATGAAATTTGGTATGGAGTTAGCTGACATCCTGGATTAACATAATATATAATACTTTTTACCGGATCGCGAGAGGAGTTATATTTTTGAAGATATAACCTAAATTGGCGCAGGCGAAGTCGCAGTCGCCAACTAGTAAGTAATATGTATGTATATTTGGTTGTCCAATTTGCAAAAAAGTATTCGCTTTAGTCTTTACGTATATTAGCTTTCACCCGAGGATCCGCGTAAGTCAGTCAGATATGGTCACAAAAACTAGCTTAAGACCATTCCTGAAGTACAATCTTACCAATACCAAAATTCATCAAAATCGGCCGAGCGGTTTACTAGTAAAAGTTTAACAAACCGAGTTACTTTATAATAAAAATATATTTTTAAAAGCTTTTTACCTTTTGGCAACCCTAACTACTAACTTCCTTAGTATGCGACACTTATTTTTTGCTAATTAATATCAGGTTTAATAGTTAAACGCGAGAATACTGTTAAATATATTATCGCTATTTATACTACTTCTAAAAATAACCTGTATGTGAGCTAAATAACCGCTTCTAATAGTTTTTATTACGCTCTTAATATTTCAGGCCTATATACTTTTAAAGACTGGCCTGTTGGTCTAGTGGTTAGTGGTCCTGACTGCTGTACCAAAGGTCGTGGGTTCGATTCCCACCCAGGACAAATGTGTGATGAGCACGATCATTTGTTCTATGTCTGGGTATAGTTTAAGTATAATATGAATGTATTTCGAAGTGTGTAAGAATGTATATCAGTTGTCTAGTACTCATAATACAAGCTCTGCTTAATTTGAGACTAGATGGTGTTGTGTGTAAGTTGTGATATAATATAAAAAATCAGAAACTCGGGTCCCGTTTTACCCTTTGGGTACGGAACCCTAAAAATAAGATATTTGCCTTGAAGTGAAACATTCACAGGCCGGTATTATAAATCACTTAGAATAGAAAGTTTTATTAAACTAATCAAATAAATGATCCACGTTAATGTAATTCACATGTACCTATCTACTTTCTTACGCATAAAATTGTACTTCATTATTTCAATTTAATGTCATTTGCGAAAACAGGTGTCAATGTTTTAAATGATATAATAAACCAGCCTGTCTTATATGTCTTATCGCTAGAAAACCCCTTTTAGAATAATCGGAAATGTTATATTTCATAGTGCTACCAGGATCTTTTGGCACGTGACCGAAATTGGAACTAATGCCGTCATATATGGAAAACTATCACTTTTGACAGACATTTAAGTTAATTCATTTACTTCTTAAATAATGTTTTTAACTGTTAAAATAAACGTTTTACTCTCATTCTTCTTTTCTCTACGGTTTACTCACACCTATTTATCCGCGATAAATACGCGTGAGTAAAGCTCTAGATAGACTGAATGCAGTTGACTGTTTCGACTGTATGCTAACCTACCGTGCAGTTCTATTGCAGTCCTGTCAACTGCATCCAAACTGCAATTTGCGGTCGGATTGAAGTTGAAATGCGGTCCATCTGTTTAGATCTTAAACCGTATATTTAAAAATTTCAGCTCTCTGGCTATCACGGCTTACAGCCTGGAGACAGACAGACAGCGGAGACTTAGTAACAGACTCTTGTATTTACCCTATGCGTACTCCCTCACGAAACTTATAACTCCTTTATCACACATTTCAAGCTATCCCTTTCTCCCCCTCAGATTGATATGTCAACGCGCAGCACGTCCACATCGTTCCGCGCTCGCCGCGGCCACAAGGAGCGCTCCAAGAACTTCACCGAGCTGGAGAAGCGCACCGTGCTGGAGCTCATCGCCCGCCACCGCGACGTGCTGCGACAGGGCCGCTCCAACAACGCCACGAACAGGAGCAAACAGGTACACAGGAGCCATAAGTCCAGTAGCACATCATCATTCCCCTGCCCTTATCCCAATTTTTACTTGGGGTCGGCGCAACACGTCTTTTAGACATGTTGCTTAAAGTTTTGGCTATGGTTTTATAGTCGGCCGCCTGCCAGACACTAACCCTCTTTGGGAATGCGATTGTTGGTGGTTTACCCGCCACCATTCGGGTGACCCAAGGTGCTTGGTACAGTGCACTGGGTCTTAAGGTCCATTAGTCGCCTTTTACGACACCCAGTGGAGGATATGGGGTGGCGCTATTCTTTATATCCGGACACCACACGGATTGGAAGTCCAGTAGCACATCAAGGATCATATTCGCTTGCATGCCACTGCGTATACATGTGTGCGTGACGTCAACGCAAACATTTCACCGTCATACAGTATAACTACAAGTACCACACTAGCACCGGAATCAGCATGTCGTTCCTGTGGTTACTCCTAGTTGAGTTATAATAGGTCAATCGCGATATCTGTTCCTGTTCGTCGTCTAATGCCTGAAACTGCGTTAAGCGGTCGCCCGCAACGGGTAACCGTCGCGTTTCTCCCCGCGTCGACACCATTGTGGGCTCCGTAGGAACGCGCTGGCCCCCGTCGCGGGTCCTGTCGCGGAGGCTGGATTATTTTATTTATACAGTGTCGCTAGTACAATTTTAACGGTGTGTATAGTCCTTTCGATGAAAAACTTAATATATTATTACGTAGCCAAACGACAACTAGTATAAAAACGATAGTCAGTAAGCCCTTTTATTGAATCTAGGATGCTAGTATAGGTGCAGGGCACGGCTCCCCGTGACGGACGCAGGCGCCGACGTGATAGCCTAGTGGTAATACCATAGGACTGCAAAGTCAAAGGACACGAGTTCGACGCCTACGGCGCGCACCGATTTTTCGAACTTTACAAATAAATATGACAGCTTCCGTGTTTCGGAAGGCACGTAAAAATGTGGGTCCTGCGCCTGATCTCTCTCCGGTCGTGTCGGATTACCGTCCCATCGGGCTATGAGAGTAAAGGAACAGAGAGTGCACCTGTGTTTGCGCACACGCTTGTGCACTATAATATGTCCTGCGTAGCTGGCTGGTGTCGTAGGAACACTAGCCGCCGTGGCCGAAATCGGTCAGGAGACATTATTATTAGTATTAACTAATAGTTTTTTTTAAATGTCTGAGTCATAGGACCACAAACCAACATGATTTAAGTAGCTACATTTGTGTCATATTTCGCATGATGAAGCAAAATGCTAAGCTTATCGCTAGATTACAATATTACCAATTATTCACTGATTACAAAAACAAAGAAACTTACACATGTCAGTATATTCCAGTGCAGATTATCTTATAGACTTTAAAGATTGATTTACAGCCGAATATTTTAACTGTCGCTATGTTTATCCTAACAAAATTTCATACCTTGCAAAAACTACAGCAATAGGTAAAAAAAAATGTAATTAATCCGTCAAATACATTTTCCAAAAAAATAGTATAGGTACGTATTTTTTCTTTTATCAAACCAGTAACAAAATACAAAGATATAACGCATCAAAGATGGTGAATCGTATGGAAATAGGGGCTAGTAACGTCACTTGTCAGTAAAGTGTATTGAGATGTGACGTCAAAGGAGATTTCAACTCATTGTATCGTTTTCAGTGTTATTTATTATTTATTTACGCGAAAAAAAACATGTCCTTTTTTATCTTTTTTTTTTAGTTTTTTTGTCATTTACTAAACGGCTTCCCCGGTAAGAAATTTAATCCTTGTTTAATCTATTTTACGTACTAATTAGTTTTTCTCACTCAAAAACCTAATTAAATAGTTATATTTCTAGCTATCTTTTGAATATACATGACGTTATTAAAGTACGCAATAGATCTTAAAATTATAATTATGATAAATGGAGTTATCTTTGACGGCAATGATTGTGCAATTTTGCCACAAGTTTTCTTTTCAACGATACTTACTGTTTCCGAATGCCTCGGATTAGTCTTAGTAAAGACATCCAGATTAAAAAACACAAAAAAAATGTATTTTGAAGTTTAAAGTATCATCATATTTATACCATTTAAGATGCAACTCAATATCGACTTTAGAACTTAAAATATAAGTTTCAAATCAGTGTGAGGTTTTCGTATCGACTCGCCAGATAATGATTAGCTGAAATAAAATAATCACAGTATGTTAAGAATAAATTAATCAATTAGTCATTTTACCTTTTCAATTAATGTCTCAATCATATACATAACGAATACGAACAATTTTACACTCTTAGGCGAGACTAACGATAATTTGCAACTTTAAGTAACACTAGCGACTTGCCCTAGTTGTAATATGTGTATTACACATACAAACCTTTTTCTTGAAACATTACATCTATTCTACTACTTTGATATAATAATGAACTACTTAGATAAAGTTCGGACTGCTAAGTCGGAGGTCGTGGGTTCGATTCCCACCCAGGACAAATGTTTGTGTGATGAGCACGATCATTTGTTCTGTGTCTGTGTGTGATTTATCTATAATATGTATACATATATTTAGAAATATATAAGTATGTTTATCAGCTGCCTGATTACCATAACACAAGCTCTGCTTAGCTTGGGATCAGATGGCCGTGTGTGGATATTGTCCCAAGATATTATTTATTTTATTATTTAGTTAAAGAATCAGTCTTAATACAACACTAACATGCTATACTTTTATAGAGATTTATGATCACGTTATTTAACAAATCAATCTATTATTGTAATTGTTAGATAAGGTAATACAAAGTACATACATACGTGCCTAATATGTGTGAATAATCTACACAATTGACATTACTAGGTAATGTATAATAGGTATTAAAAGTAGAAGTTATGGTCAAAAAAGGGGCTTAATATAAATTACTGAACTGTAATAATGAGGCTCCGCGTAAACTGGCCTCTGGTGGCCAGCGAAAGCCACATAACATGTTTTTATCATAGATTTGAAAAAACTTTTTTGCTAAAACTCCAATTTATTTAAGATGTCTACACACTTAGCCTAAGCGCAAGCTTTCGATTTTCGACGATAAACGGACGGTAGAAATCATCAAGCTATTGCCAAAAGGATCAGAGAACTCGCGCAAAATCGGGAGCTTCAACTACCTATCAATAATCATGTTTTACGGAAACGCAATTAACTGGACCGGCTTTTAATTAAATTCCTTTACATTATCACCAAGATACAGTTAGCGATACGATAAGATAGCCCTTATCAATCGTTACCAATATCTTCGGTAGTTAACTACGTCAACCGTTATCTCTAACTTAACGGCACAGTTATCAATATTATGTAACTTATAAAAATAGATATGTACGCAAATATGGGATTAACGTTCTTTGTACTTAGTTCTAAAAAGTAGTATATGTCGAAATTGTTTGTGTGGCTTTGTTTTTTTAAAGCTTCGAAATATCTTGTTTTTGACAAGGCGGGCTAATCCTTTAATCGAATCAAATCAAAAGTCGTTTATTCAAATTAGGCTACAGTATAAGACTTTTCTAACGTCACAATTATATTAGACAGCACCCCATCGCCCACCATTCACCGCTTCCTGTGCTTTCGCTACGGGAGAAGAAACAGAGCAACAAACTCCCCAGCAGCACGCTGTCTTTCTTTTACATGGACAGCCATCTACTTGGAGGAGGAAGCGAGTAATGTCACTCTCACAGATTAAATCTCAACTGCCATCGCGCCGTGCAATGTCTCCCGCGTTTGATCGGTGCGTGACGATTGGTTGCAATTTATCCCGCACCGACAACTGAGCATCTTTGATAAGCTTTTAAATACTTAAATTTTAAATACAAATTAGAATGAATGTATATTTAAATATACATCTATTCTAATTTGCTCTTTTTTTCGTGGGAAATCATCAAATGACCCCGCCAGATGTGGGTGCAGCGGGAGGGAGTGTCAGACTGTTACTGACTAACACCCACTATGTTCCTCCTAGAGCCCTGTGAGTGCCGGGCGAGCGGGAACTCTCACGAATATCCCGCAGCCCCGGCAGGATGTATATTTAAGCTCTTAGCTCTAAATATCCCTTCAGTACCCAAAAAATCTTACTATTTTTGTTAACTGAATATCTGTCGAGTATATTTGTTATCTACTAAATTGTTCAGTAGTATCAACAGCTTAAATGTAGAGATACAAGTATAGATTATCGATTGTAATTGCTAAGTACGCAATGTACTGCGAGTTTGATCTCCGAATGAGATTAAATATTTGGGCGATCTACAATAATATCCCATTTAAGTACTAGTGTTTTTAAGGAAATTTCATTATAATTATCCTCGGGAAACTCATTTTTCGTGAGAATAATAACAGAATTAAACGTATGTACAGCGTGAGGACTGGTTCGAAGCGGCGCAAGATAGAGAATCGTGGAAGGACTTAGGGGAGGCCTTTGCCCAGCCGTGGGACACTATAGACTAGAAAAAAAATCAGGCGTCATTGTGTCTGTATATTCTTTTGTGATATTCAAATAGGTATCTAAATTTGATATAATGGATAAGCTATCATATCTCAACTAGGGTAAATTCCTATTGCGTTATATTGCATATAAATTCTCTTTAATTCTCCAATAAAATGCTTACGGAGAAATCTTACTGCGGGGCTAATTGGTATCTTAGCAAGATAGACGTTGCTCTAAGCTGTGTAATTTCGGCCACGGCGGCTAGTGTTACTAAGACACCAGCCAGCTACGCGGGACATGTTATAGTGCACAAGCGTGTGCTAACACAGGTGCACTCTCTGTTCCTTTACTCTCATAGCCCGATGGGACGGCAATCCGACACGACCGGAGAAAATCAGACGCAAGGCCCACATTTTAACGTGCCTACCGAAACACGGAAGCTGTGATATTTATTTTTAAAAAGCTTACAACATTCAAAAAGTCGGTACGTGCCGTGAGGAGTGAACTCAAGACCTTTGACTTTGCAGTCCTACGGTCTTACCACTAGGCTATCACAGATTTCGCTAAATATTACGGTAGACTAGAGACACTTCGATCTCACTTAAATGTGTTGGTTGTTTAAATATCATGACAAGACTGACTTATTAAATTATCTGTTATTTCGCATATGTTATTACTCAGATTTGATCAATATCGGTACTCTTATTTAGCCGCCAAAGTGTTATAGATTATTTTTCATTTATATTAATAATGAGATGTAAATCATGTAAAATCTAAATATACAATGTACGTTAATGACGCTTTGTAAATATGTTATTTTATAGTTACATAAGTTTAGTTATAAATGTAGATATTTCTCGTTTAGTATAGTTTCTGTTCAATAATGTACGTTCATAATATATTGCTTAAACAGGGATGAATGGCCCTTGGAAGATTGGCCCCATCACATTTTAGATTAAAGTTCTCAACAAGGCCTCTGCATATTGGGCATGTGTCCCCGTGTAAACCTTTAAAAGGGACCAGGTTTCTTCCTTTGAAGTAATCTCGTAAATTAAAAGTGATACAAATAGTAATAGGTATGCAGATTCTATTTATAGAAAAAAACGTTACTTAATCATCCATAGACGTGATAAAATAAAACGAGATAAGGATAACTTAACTAATCGAATAAATAAATAAGAATATAATACTTAATAATAAAACAGGAAAACAGTTAAAACTGGAATGTTTATTTAAAATACTCGAAAAGTAATGAAAAACTAGAAAATGTTGAAAATGTCAAGGTTAGTACATAAGTTCACAATGTTACACGAGGCAGCTTGGTACGGTCAGCAGAATGCAGGCTGCTGACCGTACACAGTATAGAGTTACTTAGGCGCGTGTTAACTTTTAATGCGCAGTTAGTAATACTAGTATATTTTACGGTTTCGCTCGTGATTTTAGATTAATTATAAGTTGGTCTTTTAGTACGGATAAATTTGGATTTTTATGTAGAATATACAAGTGGTGTTATTCAATTTGTGAATGCAATGCGTTTCATCTTAATGCAGACGTCATTTTTAACTTAATATTAAATTAAATTCATGTTTAAGTACTTAATTACAAAGCGGAAAATAGCGGCGCATGCGCCCTACGCAAAGTATTATTTTTTTGATTATTAAACATCTTTGGGTACTAAAGTACCTAAAAATGTACCTGAAAAGAAATAATAAAAGAAACTTAATCCTTGTTACTTTTTAAAGAGATATTAGGCTCTTGTGTCGGTGGTTTTCAATTTTTTATTTAATACTTTCATAGGTACTTTAAGTTAGGTTTAGTTAGACTTAGTCAATCCCAAGATATTTAAAAATACAACAAAAAGAAATTGAAATTACTGCATTCTTTCGGGAGTTATGATGCCCCAGACAGACAGACACGTCTAACTTATAACACCCCTTTTGCGTAGGGGGTCAAAAAGGCAATTTTAAAAGATATGATAAACTCTCTTTTATGGGCAACGCGTTACCTCACTTCATCACTACATATTTTAAAATAATACAATCATCATTCCCCTGCCCTTATCCCAATTATTATTATTTGGGGTCGGCGCAGCATGTCCTCTTCTTCCACACGTTCCTATTTGACGTCATCTCGCAAGTCACACTCTTTACAGCCATATCATCTTTCACACAATCCATCCATCGTTTCTTTGGTCGTCCTCTTCCCCTATATCCATCCACATTCATGTTCATCACCTTCCTTACCACGTGATCCTCTTTCCTCCGCATGACATGTCCATACCATGACAGCCGGCTACCACGAAGTTTTTCAGTTTTTTTTTTTTTTAAATAATACAATATTGGTAAGTATTTAAATTTTTATTAGGTCATACCATTTATACCATGCAAAAATGACAGGAGCTACAAGAATCTTCTGGCATGTAGATGACATTAACATGAAGGCGCTGGTGTTTATATTCGCAACAAGAATCAACTCAACTGTCTGTCGAAATTGATAGTTTTATATGGGACGGCATTAGTTCTGATTTCAGCGACGTGCCAAAACATCCTTAGTCTTCATAAATGAGTTGTGAAAGCAACATAATAGTACTTTCGAGTGCGTCTGATGAAGCCAGACGGTTGCCATAGCAACGCCAGTAAACAAAATTTATGTACCTAATTATGGTTTAAAAAAAAAAAGGATTTCTCTTCAATTTAAATGTTTTATTATGTAGTAGCACGCGAGTTCGCCCGCGCAATTGTCGGTTGTAGCTGCAAAAACATTACCCCCCTCTAACACAGTCAGTTACAAGGAGCCTATGTGTTAACCCAGGGTTTTAGCTAACACCATACCAAATTAGATCGAAATTGTTGGAAATAATTAACGCGGGATAAAGTTTAACAACGTTTATTGAGCGGTAAAGTTTTACAGAACAGGAAATTGACACAGTAGCGCCACACGTAAGAGAGACGAACTAAAAATTACGTTTGGATACACGTAGTGATTGGATTGATGTTTATACTATTTCAACATCCTCCCTTAAACTCAAATCAATCCCATCTTGGAAGCGCAGTATGCCAGTTTTGCATATGGTGTCGCTTTGGTGAGTGCGTCTGCTGCCATCAAGTCCGTTTGTATATATTGTACATCAATGGCCCCTTCAACAACTTTATCACGTACATAATGATGCCTCACATCTTTATGCTTGGTCCTGGAATGATAGCCATCAGATTCTGAAAGTTTAATAGAACTTTGATTATCACTGTAGACAATCATTGCCTTATTCTTCAGTAGAGGCCAAAATGTTTCTTGAAGTTGCTTTAGCCACATAGCCTCTTGAACACAGGATGACAAAGACATATACTCTGCCTCGGTTGTTGACAGAGCAACAGTCGGCTGGCGTTTAGAATTCCAGCTAATTGCTCCTCCCTGAAACAAGAATATGTACCCAGTACATGAGCGCCGGTCATCTTCTGAACTTGCCCAGTCTGCATCACAGTAGCCATGAGTCATATTTTCTTCTGAGTTTTGTTTATAACTCAATCTATATTCTTCAGTACCTTTCAAGTACCGCATAACTCGCTTCAATAATAGCCAATGTGACATTTCAGGTTTCTGATTATATTTACTCAACAAATTTATGACATAACTTATATCTGGTCTAGTAATTTGTGAAATATACAATAAGCATCCAATAATCTCTTGATAAGGAATTCCTTTCAAGGTATCTGTCTCCTCAGATATACTTTTTAACTTTGTATTAACATCCATTGGAATCTTAACACTTTTGCAATCAGACATGCCATATTTATTTAGTACTTCTCTTATGTATTTTTTCTGATCTAAATAAATGACTCCTTTCTCTCTGTCTCTTTCTACATGTATACCAATACAATAATTGATATCTCCCAAATCCTTTATTTTAAATTGTTTCCTTAACTCCTCCTTAATCTGATTTTTAGACTCCATATTATTTGTAAATATAATTATGTCATCGACATAAGTAGCCAGAAAAATCATATTATTGCAGTCTACAATTTTATAATATAAACAAGGATCTAACTTGTTTTGTGATAATCCAATTCTTTTAAGTGTAGAACTAAGCTTCTTATTCCATTGCCGGCTTGCCTGTTTTAATCCATATAATGATTTCTTTAAACGACATACTTGTGTACCATTCTCATACATTGGTGGTTGCATCATATAAATCTCCTCCTCTATATCGCCTTGTAAAAAAGCTGATACAGCATCCATTTGACAGATGTCTAAATCAAATTTAACTGCCAATGCAAATAAATATCTCAAGGAAGCATACCTTATCACTGGTGAAAACACTTCTGTGTAATCCACACCAGGTCTTTGTGAACAACCTTTAATCACAAGCCGTGCTTTAAACTTTATTACCTCTCCATTTTCATTAGTCTTCCTTTTGAAGACCCATTTGCATGGTATGGGACGTTTGTTGTCTGGAAGGGTAGTAATGTTCCAGGTATTATTTTCTAATAATGACTGATACTCCTCATCCATTGCTGCTTTCCAATGTTCAGCATCAGAGCCCGACAATGCTTCTTCAACAGTTAGTGGATCTGAAATCTGTTGAACACACATGAAATTATTGTGTCTCTGATGAGATCTAAGAGTGATATTTCTTGAAATACTATCAACACTACTATCATCATTGGAGCTGGAAGCTGGATAATATGTTTCATCGTCAGTCATTCTATTCATCACACTATCCGACGACGACGCCTCATCATAGGTTTCACTCTCTAGTGTATTATCAACAGATATCACCTCATCATTTTGACTTATAGGTATATTAACAAGCTCTTTGGTAAGTACAGGTTGCTGTGTCTGATTATCACTATGAGATGTTTTCTCAATAAATATGACATCTCTTCTAACTACAACCTTTTTATTTACAGGATCATACAGCCTATATCCTTTGGTTTTATCACAATATCCCACAAAAATTAATTCTCTTGACTTGCGATCCCATTTTAATCGATTTTGTTTCGGAATATGTGCCATAGCCGCAGAACCAAAAATCTTTAAATTTGAAAGGTTTGGTTTCTTACCAGTCCACTTTTCATAGGGAGTTACCTCAGCCAAAACCCGTGATGGTGATCTGTTTATGACGTAGGCAGCAGTAGTGACTGCCTCTGCCCAGAACTGTTTTTGCAGCTTTGCTTCAAATAACATGCTCTTTGCCCGTTCCACCAATGACCGATTCATCCGCTCCGCTAGCCCATTGTGCTCAGGCGTGTAGGGAGTACTGGTCTGATGTTTGATGCCGGAAGCTGCTAGAAAAACAGAAAATTCGTTATTACAGTATTCTTTGCCATTGTCACTTCTTATTATCTTTATTTTCCTTTCTAATTCATTTTCAACTTCTTCTTTGAATTTCTGAAATACTGACTTAATATCCATTTTGTTCTTGAGAAAATATACATATACTTTACGGGAATAGTCATCTATAAAGGTTATGAAGTACTTCGCACCACCTGCAGATGGTGTCTCCATCGGACCACATAGATCAGTGTGTACTATTTCAAGTAATGCTTTTGCTCTTGAACCGGAATGCGGAAAAGGTAATCGTGTTTGTTTAGCTTCACAACATGGTATACAAACAGTATCAACATCTTTATTTGTGATAGTTATACCCTCAGCACATGATTCTAACCTCTTTACATCAGCCAAGTTTAAATGACCCATCCTCTTATGCCATGTCATAATATCAGTCTTACTTTCACAAGCTACAGCATAAGCATTCACAGAAGCAGTGTTAAGTTTATACATGTTATTCAATAGTCTTGCATTTGCTATAAGAATCTTATTGGCATTAAATATATTACAGCCTGTGTCAGTAAATTCCACTTTACAACCATTCTTGGTTAATTGACTAACTGATAACAAATTAACACTCAGCTCAGGAATATATAAGACATTTCTTACCTGGATTGGGCATTCATCTTTGCAAAAAATGGTCTGTATGTTTACTTTACCCATATTTTGCACGGAGACAACATCATCATTAGCCACTTTAATTTGGTGAATCGGAGATGCTTGCATGTCATACATCCAGTCTGAACGTCTCGTCATGTGCATTGTGGCACCTGAGTCAATGTACCACTCATCTTTATCCACATTGCTGTAAGCTGAAAAAACTGCTGAAAAACTGTTTTGATTAGATCTCTTCTCTTGGCACTGATTTTTAAAATGTCCGTATTTGTTGCAATTATAACAACGAGGGCCTTTCCCTTTTAGCTTGGCATTGGTTTTAGAGGTATTCTTGTGCTTTGTAAATAACGCTGAAGACTCGGAAACTTTTACTTCCTGTAAAAGTTTTGTCTTGACGAAGTCTGATGAAATTTTAATGCCGGAACTTTCCAGACCCATGATCATTGGTTTATAATTATCCGGTAAACCCGCCAACATGAGTGTTCCCAACCATTCGTCATCGACTTGAAAACCGATATTTCGTAATTTATATGCGGTACTCATAATTTTATTCACGTATTCTTCGACGGTTGCGCAGTTATCTAGTGTTGTGTTGATTAAATCCCGCAATAAGCCGACTTTTCTTGATAACCCGGAGTCCTCGAAAGCATTTTGCAGGTTCGTCCATACTTCTCTAGATGAATATGCATTTTCAATATGGACGTAATTTATTGGTTCTACCAACAAAATAATTTTGGACTTGGCCTTTACATCTTTCTTAAAATCGACTTCGGTGCCGGGATCGACACATTCCCACAAATCTTCGTGTTGTAGATACGATTTTACCGCAAACTTCCAAGTAGAATAATTTTCCCGCCCAGCTAACTTTTCAATTTGTAGGTTAGACATTGCCATTTTTGATAAAATTACGAAATATTTACTACTGTACGATACTTTATCACAATAAATGTTAAACTTTGAATTATTTAGATATATGGTCTGGGCCCATAACCTGTTGGAAATAATTAACGCGGGATAAAGTTTAACAACGTTTATTGAGCGGTAAAGTTTTACAGAACAGGAAATTGACACAGTAGCGCCACACGTAAGAGAGACGAACTAAAAATTACGTTTGGATACACGTAGTGATTGGATTGATGTTTATACTATTTCAACAAAATTTATCCAGCCGTTTAAGCGTGAAAGAGCGACAACCATTCATCCATATTTACAAACTTTCGCGTTTATAATATTAGTATGTTTGGACAAAATCGCATCAAATTACCAAAATTCCGCAATTAGGTTTTGTAAAACGTTCTTTATTAAATCATATCAACAAATTAAATTACTTATACCTATTTCAAAAGTGTGCTAAACAAGCGATTCTTGAAATTTGCGAACTTAACATAAAATATCTACGTAGTATAGAATTTTATTTGTCAATGTAAGTTAATTAAAGCGGTATTAAGTTGACAAATGATTTATAATATTTGAAATAAACGTTTTTGATTTATTTGTTGTAAATGGAACAGCAGAGTCAGTTGTATAATTATGTAAGTAGATAACATTTAATTCAATATTCCCTACCACTAATATTATAAACACAAGTTTGAAACTTTTAGAAATATTTTCAGGTCGTAACGAAAGAAAGAAAAATTCGTTAGAAGATAGTAATACGTATGTGTGTATATACATATGTATCTTTACATATGTATCTTTCTTTATTTTTTAAAAATAAACTCTATAAACTAAGTGCTTTAGCTGTTTACGGTCAGCGCACACCGAACTGCAAAATGCTCGCGTATGATCGAGCAATATTTTGACTGCTCGACCATGCAGGCGGCATGCTCGCTCCTCCGTGAGCAAGCTCCGTTGAAAATACTTTGGGTTGCCAGGTGTTGCCCATTTCTTGAGAGATTCTCTCCCAAGCATTGGCTTTAAACATCCGATCGCTGTATGTTGGACTGATATATTGTACAAACATTCAAAACGCTGCACCAAGCCGAGTAAATCTCGCTGTGGCAATACTGAGTGCTTGTACACGTTGACTCGCGGGCGCGGTGGCGGGCGATGTCACGAAATATCAAACATATGAGGTGCTTCCGAGTGTTCACGTTCAAAACGCACGTGCGGTCCAACTAGCGGGCTAACTAGCGACTGGCGCGCGGCGGCGCGGCGGCGGGCGGCTCGAGCGCGCATCTTGCAAGCTCGAGCATGGTCGAGCATCAAGTTTGGACGTGTATTTAATTTTGCAATGTATGGAATTGTCATAAGGTTAATTTTTCAATAGTCTCAGAAAATGCTCTGCTCTGCTCTGCTCTTGGTGTGCGCTGACCCATAGACGTAGGTGTCATCACTGCAATCGAGTGGGTATATTTATATTTAAACTATTATATTCTGCAAAAAAGGGGTATTAAATACACAACGTATTTAATATAAGAGATTTTTTTCTAATTATAATGATGTTAACGGTTTACGCGTATTTATCGGGATAGCGCGACTAGTTTCCGACCTAACCAGTCTTTATTCGTGAGCTGACGCTTAGTACTGATATAATGAAGTGTAATTAATCTCAAGAGGCCTATGTCCAGCAGTGGACTGCTATAGACTGATGATGATGATTCTAAATCATGGTTATTTTACAATTCCAGTTGGTGTGGTCGACAATATGCGAGGAGGTGAACAAACGGTGCGGCGGCGAGCGGCCCCGCACGCCCGCACAGGTCAAGATGTGGTACGAGAACTATAAGAAGAAGTGCAAGATGCGCGCGCACGACACTCAGGTACGCGGTGCACAGTACACAGGCTGTAGGTACACAGTACACAGGCTAGCGGTACAGGCAAGATGTGGTACGAGAACTATAAGAAGAAGTGCAAGATGCGCGCGCACGACACTCAGGTACGCGGTACACAGTACACAGGCTGTAGGCACACAGTACACAGGCTGTAGGTACACAGTACACAGGCTGTAGGTACACAGTACACAGGCTAGCGGTACAGGCAAGATGTGGTACGAGAACTATAAGAAGAAGTGCAAGATGCGCGCGCACGACACTCAGGTACGCGGTACACAGTAAACAGGCTGTAGGTATACAGTACACAGGCTAGCGGTACAGGCAAGATGTGGTACGAGAACTATAAGAAGAAGTGCAAGATGCGCGCGCACGACACTCAGGTACGCGGTACACAATACACGGGCTGTAGGTACACAGTACACAGGCTAGCGGTACAGGCAAGATGTGGTACGAGAACTATAAGAAGAAGTGCAAGATGCGCGCGCACGACACTCAGGTATGCGGTGCACAGTACACAGGCTGTAGGTACACAGTACACAGGCTAGCGGTACAGGCAAGATATGGTACGAGAACTATAAGAAGTACTAGATACGCGCGCATGTACCCAGTACACACCACAGGGGTACATGGTACACACGCCGTAGGTAAACGGAACTTGGGTACACAGTACACACGTTAAAGGGAGAACTTTTGAACACTTTAAGAATGTTTTTCTCCTAATTTAGGGTTATGTTTTTAGTCGAAACCCTATTCACAACATAATACCGTACAAAATTTCACTCCTGCCTGGTTTCTGTGACAGTCATAAAATCATCTTGCTATAACTGTACTAGCTATATATAACTAGTACTAGAACTAGCTGTATAACTTGCTATACTTAATGTAATTTATTGTATGTTTCAGCAAACCCAGCCGGAGGCGCCGGGCCTTCTGGACGGCATGCTCTGGCAGAACATACACCCGCTCGATGTCAAAGGTACAACACTTCTTCACTACATCACTGTCGCTACATAGTATAAAACAAAAACAATGTCGCTGTCTGTCGGTTTGCTTAAATCTTCAAAACCGCGCAACAGATTTTCGTTCATGTGTATGCTTAAATTTTTAAAACTACAAACAGATTTTGAAGCGGTTTTTACTGGGTTTTTATTGAGTGATTCAAGAAGAAAATTTATATGCATAATACGTCAGTATTGCACCCGTGCAAATCTGGGGCAGGTCGCTAGTAATACGTCGATACACTTCTCCTCGCACTAACAAATCGCTTCAATGTATTGAACTGACAAGTCAAAATCATTCCCATATATTTGAAGTTATCTATTTGCTTTCTAATCTAATGCGATTAAACGAATCTCCTTCCTCTATCCTCGACTTCTCGCTCTAATGTCGGTTATAGCTGCACAAACACTTCCACCTCTGACACAATCTAATTCCATACCAAATCTCATTTAAATTGCTTCAGCTGAGCGTGAAAATCAAAATCAAAATTCATTTATTCAAATTAGGCTACAATGTAGCACTTTTCGAACTTCAATAATTTAATAGACAGCACCCCATCGCCCTATCCCTATATTCCTGTGCTTTCGTTATGGGAGAAGAAACGGCGTAACAAACTCCCCAGCAAGAAAGTGAAAGAGTAACATTCACCCATACATACAAACTTTCTCGTCTATAACACTAGTAGGATAATACGTGTGTACTTGCAGACGAGGAGTGCGAAGCCACGACCAGCGCAGAGCTCAGCGGGAAGGATGAGGACCACACGCCTGTTAACGTGAGTGTGATACGAGTATGTGTGGGGACACCCGAGATCTATTATACATTACTTCTTATATACGAGGTGTGTTCAAAAAGTATCGCGAATTTTGTGTTTTTTCAAAAATTATTTATTTATTCATGAATATCTATTTTGTCCCCTTCAATGTAATCCCCATAAGATATTATACACTTGTGCCAACGGTTTTTCCAATCTTCGAAGCACTTCAAAAAATCATTTTTTTTTTATCTTGTTCAGCTCCTCCTTCGATGCCGTCTTTATCTCGTCAAGCGTAGCGTAACGTCGTCCTTTCATGGGCCTCTTCAGTTTAGGGAACAAGAAAAAGTCACAGGGGGCCAGATCTGACCCTCTGACCTCTCTGGAGCAAATTTGGGTCGTCGCGGACAGAGTCCAACATCTCTATAGCAATGTTCATGCGATGCTGTTTTTGGTCGCAATTGAGCAATTTTGGTACGAATTTCGCGGCGACCCGTCTCATGCCCAAATCATTGATAAAAATCGAATGGCACGAGCCAATCGATATGTCTAGGTCCTCAGCAACTTCTCTAACGGTGATTCGACGATTGGCCAATACCATTTTCTCCACTTCATTAATTTTTTCGTCTGTTGTTGAAGTGCTCGGGCGTCCGGCACGCTCTTCGTCGTTCACATCTTCTCGGCCTTCTGAGAACATTTTGTACCATCGATAAACGTTGCTTCGGTCCAAGGTAGCTTCTCCGTATGCCACAGTCAACATTCGGAATGCATCCGCGCACTTAATTTCGTTTGTCACACAAAATTTGATACAGGTTCTTTGATCCATTTTTTTGAATAGGTAAAAATCGAAGACGATCCAAAACACGTGCAAGCAAAGCAGCTGTCAACAATTAAGTGAACATTCAAAATGGCCGAGCTTGTCGGCATAAGTGAGAGACATGAGTACCAACATAACGCCACAAAAAAATCGAAATTCGAATATACGTAACCCGCGAAAATTCAAAATTCGCGATACTTTTTGAACACACCTCGTACATACATACATAAACGTCACGCCTCTTTCCCTTGGGGGTAGGCAGAGATCACATTTTTCTACGCTACGATCCTAGCATACCACTTTAGCTTCATCCACACTCATCAATCGCTTCATACACGCCCGTCGGTTTAGGGTACTCCTGACCTCCTTATAAATATAGTTGATTTACTACCTAGTGTCAGAGTCTTAAAGCCTATAGGCCTGTGACGTGGCAAAGGCAACACATCCTTGAAAAATTCTCAAGTTTATATTTCCTCAAGCGTTTTTTTTATCGAAATTGTATGTATATTGTATACAGTGATAAAATAAAACGCACAGGAATTCGAAAAGACTTTGGTGCGTGTCAAGATTTGAACCCACGACCTTTGAGTTGACAGTCCAACGGTCATACCACAAGGCTATGACTGCGTTTTATTCCCATGATACCATTATACTTACCATACGAGTTATGGAACATTAGTTCACTAGATCGCCTCTAGACCTGTTATAAAAGGAATGGAAGAATTTGAACTCTCGGTCATCGACCTCGGTAGCTTAGTTGGTTAACAACTAATGCGTTTACCCGATAGTCGCAAGTTTTTACCCCGTCTAGTCTATGGGTCTTTATGACTCCCGATAGTCGCAGATTGTATCCCGTGTGTAGAGACTATTTTTACTAATAACAATTGCTTCTTTGACCTCGTTCTCGTAACCAACAGATGACAAACGGCCGACTATCAAGTACGAACGAAAGCGAAGACACGATGCCGAACGTCCTGGAGCCGCACGTGACCATCATCCCGCAGTCCCCCCCCTCCCCCTCCCCGCGCTCCCCCCCGGGCCCCCTCCCCCCCCTGCTCGCCCCCCTCCCCCTGCTCGCCAACCCCCTCCAAGCGATCGAACAAGCCAGGATACAGCAGAACTTCCTCCAGAAACTCAACGAATTTTCAAATACTCCCCTCAATTTGAGCAACTTAGACGATATTAAACGAAAGAACGGCCACGAAAGTCAGGAGAAGTTGGAAGAGCAGATGAAGCAAGACTGTGGGAGTGCCACCGAGGAGGAGAGGTTATACTTCACGGCTAAACGACAGCACGCTATTTGGGAACACGAGGCCAAGATGAAGATCCTGAACATGGAACTGCGCCAGAAGGAGGAGATCTTCTCGCTGCAGAAACAGCTGTTCCTCATCGAGCTCAGGCTGAAGATGGACTTCTTGGAGAAAGCCAGCGCTAAATGATGTGGTGAGTACAATTAATGAAATTACTGGTCGATTTTATGTCCTTCTTGTTGGGTTTTAAAGTAGAAGGTGGTACAAGGTATTTAAATAGACACTGGTAGTGTACATGTAACTTTTGTGCATGGAAAAGAACTGTTTTTAGGAAGTCAGGTTTCATTTTTTGTTTTGTAAAATGTGCTGCACTAAAGATATGAATCCTTGTGTCGCAAGGGGTTTTAGAGACATTCAATTCACATGCACAAAAACATGCAATATACAAAATTGTTCTTAGCTGATTAAGATTTGTATGAAACCTGATAATTTTTTTGATGAATAGCATATTCCTAGAAAGTTATTCTTACACAAAAACGGTATTAAGAGCTATGTATAAGTGCACAGGAGTTGATCCTAATGATGACACGATATTGCACCATAATATGAAATCATAATGTAATATCAGATCAATATACTAGTTTTAGTTACGTCAAAAGTATTAACACTTATCTAACTAAAGAATATTTAAAACAGGGTTTTAGTAAATCCTCTTTTCTCAATGTGCTTTGATTGAATATTATAGATTTGTGTTTGCTTAAAAAAAAAAGCTAAGGAATGATATGAATGAAAAAGGATAAATGATAGTGTGATGTCTGATAGAGGAGAATGAAAAAAGAAGTGTGCGCTGACTCCAAGTAAAATGGAATAGGGGCCATGAAAAATGCCTTTTTAGACGACTTTAATCAAACAGTTTTAAAGTCAGTCAAACAAGTCAAACAGTCTTGAGAATAAATTGTGTATTTTAATCTTTTTTATATCTAATTAATAAATGAGCGTATTACAGTCTACTGCTAGACACAGGTCTCTCCTATTGTGCTCCATCTGTGCCTATCCTCGCAAAAACATATTTATTTTATATCGATTGCTAGAAAAATTTACTACATCTTCGTGATTTTTATTAAAACAATTTTATAATTTGTATATTTCTACCACAGACAGCGCTGCGTAATGGATTGCCGTCATCCCACAGTTTGCTACAAGCAAACCCAGTCGCACAGCCGAGTGTTATCTAGTTGAAACGTGCCATCTAATGTAGTTACCTAAATATTCCTCAGGTTGACACTAGTGTAAACATTGCTTAAAACATTCGTGTATAAAAACCTTAGGTACGTACAAAAATGAGACTTGTTGTAAGCTAAAAGCGACTTTAAGTCAAGCGAATAAGGTTGAGTTTAAGAAAACGTAATACGAATTATTAATGGCAACATTTGTTCGGAAGTGTGTAGTGGGTTTTTATACACAAATGATTTTAAACGTAACTTGCAATAATTCTTAAAAGTAGTCACCAATTATACAAAGGCAATTGGTGTTTATTTACATTTTTAATTATTTATTGCTAGGCCTTAGGCCAGGCTGAGGCCGTGGACCAGGCCACATGGCCTTATGAACAACGAGTTAAGCAATATTATGATAGATGCCGCCTTGTCTAGTATTTATATATTTTGGAGCCTTCTTAGGTTTCAAATGTTATAAAATAAGGACTGAATTTTTGAATCGTGATGGCCAACGACCCTGTTTTGAAGGGTTTTGTTTGTCTCTTACAGCCTAAAAGGTTGTAAGGGCGAGAGAAAAGGACCATAAGACCGAAATGTGGTCCTTTTGGGCGCGTTCTGAAAGAATGTGCGCCTAGGCCAATGTTTTGTCCTAAACAAAGCCTCAAGCTAGGCCAGTCCACGGCCTCATAAGGCCACGTTTAATGTGATTACGAAGTTATTTTTGTATTCGTTATACATTTGTCTATAGCTTATTTTTTATGTTTTTTTTTTCTTTAGTCTAAGGGAAGTGCTTAAGTCCGTAAAAAACGCTGCGTTTTTTATAGTATTATCTGTGGCAGCTCGTAGGGAGGGGACATGTTGCGTCAAGTATTTATCGATCTTTCGTATTAAATATTATTTTTCTTTGAAGTATTTAAGTCTGAAAGACAGTGTTATTTATTGTAATTGTCAGTATTAATATAGTATTTTTAAAATGTATTATTCAGCTAAAAATTCACGCATATTTTATTGTTTTTGCAAATAATAAGGGGATATTAGAAGCCGTTTTTGTGCGATGAATCTTGACGCAACGACACCATTGCAATACTGCCAAAAGAATGAAGCATACTTTTTTAATTAATATAGTACTTAGGACCGATGGTCTGACAGTTTTCTGGGGTTGAAACTGTAGTTACGAATATTACATATGTTACAAGCAAAAAAATAAAATATCTAAGTAATAGACCAACAGACGTCTATGTAGCCGTTTCTTAAACTATATTCAACTACCTGTATTTTATACCCAAATATAGGTAACATAGTATGAAAATCTACCATAAGTATAAAATCTACTAAAATGGTAGTTTTTTTTGTGTGTATGTAATATTCGTGCTACAGTTAGAAGAGGGCGTATCGGGCGTCGTTTCTGTAATGACGGCCGTTTTGCTTGTAAGCTTTAGAACTACCCTCCGTTTGCAACATTTTTAGTGCTGGGATTTTTTCTTTAAACTTATCGATATCGATAAAGTTTTTTATAGCTTATCGATTCGTAAGACACGCTCAATATTGTTTCTAAAGTTTATAAGCGAAACGAAGGGTTAAACCTAGTCTTAAAAATATATTAATTGTATGGAATGGTTATTGCTGCGAAGAGGTAGATTTTAAACATTTATGTTAGCAAATTATTATTTTTTTGTTTGAAAAATGAGTTAGTGTTGCCATTTTAGTTTAATGTCTTGCCATCATTTTAGTATTAGTCGGAGATTTCAAGCTGTCTACCTCTTTTGTCCAACCGCATCAAAACGGGCTTAGTTAGGATTGTGATATTAAAATTGGATTAGAATGGAAAGAGTTGACTTTTATATCTTGGGATATATAACCTCAACGCTTCGGATGGCCCGTTTTCGATGCGGTCGTAGCTATTCCATACAATCATTATCTCGAGTCAGTGACGTGCCAATAATCGAAAACCATTGTTAATAATAAATAATAATAATAGTTATTACATATATAAGATATTGTTATAATAGATTTTTAGATACGTAAAGAAGTTAGGCAGACATATTGGACAGTATGATGATATTATTAATATTAATAATTAGACAGGAAATAAAGAATACAGTACAAAGGCCCCGAGCGGGTCGTTACCTCAGTGCAGTGTATTGTAAATAAATAAATAGGTTTTAGATGTAAAAAGTAAAGTTTTAGACATTTTTTATATGGGGGCGACTTACACCTTCAAATTTTCATATGTTTCGCAAAAAAATATGATTTGCCAGATAGAAATAAACTTTAAAACCGACTGGCAATACTAAATTAGAAATGTGTAAATATAATTATTATTTTTATTATTAATTCGAACTTATTTGGCCGAATCGGCGATGGGTGTAAGCACCTCGAACATGGCAATACTTTATAAAATATTTTAAAATGGCAATGTAACATTGTGATGTATTTTACGATCTCAATACAGTTTAAAAAAGATATTTTTTTTACCTCCGACAAAATTCTGCGTAAATTTTAGAAAGTACTTGCAATATTGTATGAAATACATTTTTTTTTATTCAATGACTACGTTAATCTGATAAAATTGGATATTATTAAAAATAAAGAATTTATTTTCTGTTCCGATGATTTTTATTGACATATTTCCCTGAAAACGAAGTCTTATCCAGCCAGCTCACAAAGGAAGACGAAACACCAGATATCGCACACCCAGGGAAACAAAGGCGTAAGTCAAAAACACTAACTTTACAGGAGAGTAAAAAAACTGTTTAACCAGGTATATCTATTATATTTTTGATGCTATGATATTTTGTTATATGCCAAAAAAAAGTAAAAAAATCAAGCTTTCTGTTTATTACATTAGAAATATCTCAAATTATCTCAGTGATTAATAAATTGATAATTAAAGTTTTACAGACGTTTTCCTTATTTATTTATGACTAATCCTTAAATGTAAATATATTTACTCCAATTATCGTTTTTTAAGTAATGAACATACTTTTACTATTCATGGTTACGTCTTTTATGAAGTTCTGTACTATGTTAAAATACCGAGGATAAGCACTACTTACGTCCTTTTTTGCTTAATTATGTTTAACAGCATCAAAGTGTAACACGTGTTTACAGCATTGTTTGTTAAAAAATAAAAATGAAATGTAATGGTAAGCCTGAATGCCGACTTTTTAAATAGTATTTTCAGTTAAATCATAATTGTTACCAATGTTAAGCCCCTATGTAAAATACATTTCATTGGTGTAATAAAACAGATGATTAGAAAATTGCACTTTATTATAATTTTACACATTGTTACAATAATAAAACTAATAACATTGAATCATATTCATTCTAATAAATGTAACATAAAAATAACAACTTCTTAAAATTAGTTAAAATCCTCGAAAAAGCTTTACAAACATGGCATTAAGAAAAATCCTTAAAGTATTTATAATTTCAGTTATTAAACATTTAAAAGAGTAATTAATAATATTGTACTGAAACAAAAACATGAATTCTCATTTATATTAATCACTAGTTGCTGCCCGCGACTTTGTCTGCTTGGTATTCAAGGTGCTGTACAAAAAGTAAAGCTAAATAATGTTTAATGCCAGCTCCCTAATCCAGTTCCGTTCCAAACTAATTTCTTAACTTCATAATCCTAATCCACATTCCGTGTGGTGTCCGGATATAAAGAATAGCGTCACCCCATATCCTCCACTGGGTGTCGTAAAAGGCGACTAATGGACCTTAAGACCTTGTGCACTGTACCAAGCACCTTGGGTCACCCGAATGGTGGCGGGTAAACAACCAACAATCGCATTCCCAAAGAGGGTTAGTGTCAGCAGGCGGCCGACTATAAAACCATAGCCAAAACTTTAAGCAACATGTCTAGAAGACGTGTTGCGCCGACCCTAAGTGAAATGGGATAAGGGCAGGAAGATGATAATCCTAACCTCTAGTCTTACAAACATATTTGACTGTTAGTTAATACTGCTAGTTTTTTACTGTGGCCACTATCTTGCACTGATTTGACAATTGGGATTGAAGGACTTGAAAACGGGCGATGGCAAAGAAGTGTGCCGGACTCTTACTGGCTAAACCGCCGGAGTACTTCTCAGTATCCTATTGTCGGGGGCCACGGGGACGCTTTCGCAATCTAGCGCAAGCACCGACAGGAGAGCTCTTTTTAAAGGGAGCTTCTTCGTTAACGTGGAGCCAGCTTTCGCCAGCCCTTATTAAGAGGCGCGCGGAAGCACCGCGCCAACCGTCTTTGCCTTTACCCAGTACAGTAGACTGCCCCGAGACTGCTGCCGTAGGCTATTTATGGTGGTTGAAGGAGGGCAAATTAGGTCTTTCTTCAATCCCTTGCTCGTCGAACATGGATCAGGTGGTCAGATGAAGCCTGTCGTGCTCTTTCCACTTTTCCTTGAGCGTCATCACTTCTTCGCAGAACTTGGTGACGGCGCACCACCTAACCGCGGACACTTCGGTCACTCTAGGCGGTGTGACATCGTCTTTACGGAGATGTCGCATTCTCACTGGTTGTGAGAGGGGTCTGTATACCCAAATTTTGTTTGCCTACCTATTTAGGTTCTCAGCGGTTGGATGCTTTCGGAACAGGCCACTGCAAGGTGGGCCGGTAGACCGGGCGGCAGATGTTCCTGAGGTAGGACATAAGTAGTAGGTATACGTCGGTATGCCAAGATCTTGCAGCTAGCTCGAGTTGGAGTTTCAATAGTAGTCAGTGTACATCGGAGGAAGCTCTTTTGGCTTTTAAGTCTACCCGATTTAAGTCTCTCCTAACGTCAGGTAGAGCAATGCTAACCAGGGGGAGAACTTATTGAGCGGGGTTGGTCTTAAATAGCCAGATATTATATACTACTTATGTCCTACCTCAGGAACATCTGCCGCCCGGCCTACCGGCCCACCTTGCAGTGGCCTGTTCGGAAAGCATCCAACCGTCTGAGAACCTAAATAGGTAGGCAAACAAAATTTGGGTATACAGACCCCTCTCACATCCAGTGAGAATGCGACATCTCCGTAAAGACGACGTCACACCGCCTAGAGTGACCAAAGTGTCCGCGGTTAGTTGGTGCGCCGTCACCAAGTTCTGCGAAGAAGTGATGACGCTCAAGGAAAAGTGGAAAGAGCACGACAGGCTTCATCTGGCCACCTGATCCATGTTCGACGAGCAAGGGATTGAAGAAAGACCTAATTTGCCCTCCTTCAACCACCATAAATAGCCTACGGCAGCAGTCTCGGGGCAGTCTACTGTACTGGGTAAAGGCAAAGACGGTTGGCGCGGTGCTTCCGCGCGCCTCTTAATAAGGGCTGGCGAAAGTTGGCTCCACGTTAACGAAGAAGCTCCCTTTAAAAAGAGCTCTCCTGTCGGTGCTTGCGCTAGATTGCGAAAGCGTCCCCGTGGCCCCCGACAATAGGATACTGAGAAGTACTCCGGCGGTTTAACCAGTAAGAGTCCGGCACACTTCTTTGCTGTCGCCCGTTTTCAAGTCCTTCAATCCCAATTGTCAAATCAGTGCAAGATAGTGGCCACAGTAAAAAACTAGCAGTATTAACTAACAGTCAAATATGTTTGTAAGACTAGAGGTTAGGATTATGAAGTTAAGAAATTAGTTTGGAACGGAACTGGATTAGGGAGCTGGCATTAAACATTATTTAGCTTTACTTTTTGTACAGCACCTTGAATACCAAGCAGACAAAGTCGCGGGCAGCAACTAGTGATTAATATAAATGAGAATTCATGTTTTTGTTTCAGTACAATATTATTAATTACTCTTTTAAATGTTTAATAACTGAAATTATAAATACTTTGAGGATTTTTGTTAATGCCATGTTTGTAAAGCTTTTTCGAGGATTTTAACTAATTGTAAGAAGTTGTCATTTTTATGTTACATTTATTAGAATGAATATGATTCAATGTTATTAGTTTTATAATTGTAACAAGGTCTGTTATGATTGTAACAAGGTATGTTCGGCACGCGCACATGCGCTGTAAGAATGAGTATTTGCAAGTTTCGACTTGTTTGTGAGACGAGTTCGTGACTACGTTTGCGAACTAATTAATCTTATGAACGGAAAAAAGGCGTAAGCATGATTATTGCTTTTTTTATTAAGTATGAAATAGCATAATAGGGATTACGTTTATTAAATATTTATATTATAAAATGAAAAAACAGCTTAAGTACGATTAGATCTATTTTCTTATAATTTTACGTGCGTATGCTGGTTTATCGACTTCTTTAATTAATAAAATAATTTAATTTTAGAACGTCAAAAAATCTTTTTTTGTAATAAAATCCTAATTTTACGTCAAAAATTCACGGAAAAAATTTACTATATGTATTTTTACTTGTACTATTCAAATATGCAATAAAAAAAAATTGACGTATCTGCACTTACGCCTTTGTGGTTCTGGGGGTGCGATATATCAATCAGGACCTCTAATCGCTAGACCAGAGCCTGACATTCCTGTTAAGGTTTTAAAAGAGTAACTTATGGAGTTTCTTGCCGGTTCTTCTCCATAAGAATGACATTTTGGAACCGCGCAACTAGAGTCAGTAACGTTTTGAAAGTGCCTGAAAAGGCCTACTCGAAATATAAAAAATCTTTTGATTTTGCTCCCAAACTTTATTTTTCTGGTGGAGCCCATGTTTAGATTTAAAGCTAATGAAATGAGGTGGCGATGTGGTGACATTCACCGACTGATCTCGTCCGTGTCCACCCTTGCCTTTGCTAGAGCAACGGGATGGTTTGCACATATTTTTTGACGGCTCTAGAGGGCGTCACTTCTCGAGAAAGCTCTTTCAGACGAGTAGGTGTCAATTAAGGTCAAGCCTGCTTTCCCTTCCTAAAACTAAGTCTAGCCGCTTTCACACGCTAGGTAGGTTCAATAAGTATGTTTAACGCTGTCTTGTGGACCTAATTAGCAGTACCACGTCTTGGACTGTTCACGACCGACTTGACTAGACAAATTACACCCAGGTACAGAACAAATGATCATGCTCCTCACACAAACATTTGTCCTGGGTGATGTCCTGGAACCCACAACCTCCGGTATAGCAGTCAGGGCACTAACCACTAGACCAACAGGCCTGTAATAATGTCCATTATGTGTATAGGCTTGACACCGACTTCATTCAGTAACAAGGTGATGTGATGATATCTTTCATCATTGAAATTAATTTGTACTATGAATTTCAAAATAGTTCAAGCCGGTAAATTTTTAAAAGATTGTTCCAAGCAAATTGTTAAAGATGTTTATCTAATTTAAAATATACATTCACTATGATTACATTAGCAAATTATAAACTAATAATTATTATCTGTATCTCTGCACAACACTAATAGTCAATTGACATTTGACGCGCGTCATGTCGAGTTTGTTGTCTTTTGCCTGTTTCTAAATCAACAAAAATATTTAATAATTTTAACACAACGTAACATGGAAATTAGTGTACAATCATTAAAAAAAATATGCCGCGTATGTCTAATAGAACGTGCCGACATGAAATCACTGTTTTCGAAGACAGATGACGAAGAGCGAAATTTATTTCAAATACTCGAATTTACTGCGAATATTAATGTTCAAGTCGCGGATAATTTACCTAAACAGGTCTGTTGTGAATGCCAAGATGTTATGTGCAAGGCTGACGCGTTCAAACGCCGCTGTCTAGAGTCTGAGAAGATTTTAAGCACACTTTGTGACTCAGGAATAGATAAAGAAGAAACTCGTAGTTATAACAGTGATAATTACAGTATTAAACACGAAAACTGTGACATTGACGACCAGTTAGACATCAACGACAGTTTCCCGCCGAATGATGCAGGTTTTGATGTTAAAAATGATGAGTTATTTAAAGTTATAGCGGTGTACCCTTCTAGTGAGGAAAGACTTGTGAATGCAGACACCAATGAATCTGATATACAAGTCAAAGTAGAGACGATCAACAAATACGAGGAAGATACAGACTTAATAAACAATTTCAATGATGCTGAAGAAACAAGTTACCCAGAAGAAAACACAGAGAAAAAATCAAAAACCTTTTACCAATGCAATTGTGGCTCAATACTTAATACCGTAGATAAGTTCAAAAGTCACTTAAAATTAGGAAATTGTAAACAAAAGAAAGCCAAACAAAAATCGAGTAAAAAGGCTGCAAAAAAAACTCAGATTCTTTGCGTCTACTGTGGAAAGTACCTCCCGTCTCTATCAACTTGGGAAGCGCACAGACAAACACACCATGGCGACATCATAGACAATACTGAGACACACCAATGCTTAATATGCTCTAAAACATTCAAAACCAAAGAGCTACTGGCCGCTCACAAACATGAAAACCCAGAAAAAAAGGAATCCTTCCAATGCTCACTCTGCCTACGAAGATTTAAAAACAAAAGCGCACTTTCCGCTCACATAAAAAGGCATAAAGAAACAGATAACATTAAACATTCTTGCGAGATCTGTAAAAGAGAGTTTAAATACAAAGCGTTTTTAGAAAATCATATTTTAACCCTGCATTCGAAGAAAAAAGGTTTTTCTTGTGATATTTGCAGTCAAAGTTTTGCGAGCACACAAATGTTGGAAGAGCACAGAGATAGCCATAACAGTAATAAGAAGAAGCACCAATGCACGGTATGCAGCAAGCTGTTTGTCATGTCTTGTACTTTGAAGGAGCATATGCGGACACATACGGGGGAGAAGCCTTTCTTATGTTCGCAGTGCGGGCGAGGGTTCAGCCAGAAGACTAATCTGGCGCAGCATATGCGGCGACATCAGGGCTTGAAGCCTTTCAAATGTGAAAGCTGTGAGAAGAGGTAAAATTCTTTTATAACTTACATTTTTATAACTAGGTTATAAAGTTTGTCGGTTATAACTTTGGTATTAGGTAGGTAAAAGTACTTATTATCCAGAAGCAACCAGTTAAAAAGAAGCCTATTTACTATCAAGGGTGTTAGCTAAATCCATACCAAATTTCATTCAAATTGATTTAGCAATTTGAGCGTAAAAAAGTAACAAACACAGTACATGTTTACAGTATTAGTAGGGTATAAAAACTTGTCTTAAAAGTAATCATTTTTTATATCTTTTTCATTTTAGTTTCACAAGTTTTCATGTAAATTGTGCCAATGCAATGCAAATCCTTAATATTATTTCCCAGATTCGTTTCAAAAGGCGAGCTCGACGCCCACACCAGGAAGCACAGCGGCGCGCACCCGTTCGTGTGCGACGACTGCGGCAACGGCTTCACCACCTCCAGCGCTCTCGTCAAGCACCGCCGCATACACACCGGCGAGAAGCCTTACCTGTGTGACTTGTGCCCTATGAGGTTCGCCGCCTCAGGTAATAAGAGATGTTTGTTATAATGTTAAGGAATTTTTTGTGTAAAGTTTTTTTTATGTAAAAGTGAATTAGACAAAGAAATTGATCAAAAGTATCAATTTTTAAAAATAAGGTTATTAATTATATTATACTAGCAGCCCATCCCGGCTTCGCATGGGCATATTTCGTATGTATGTGAAAGTACTGACTGTGAAAAATACGGCACTGTATGTGATAAATATGTTCCCTGCTTTCCTGTTTTTCTCTTAATTATTTTCCTGAATTTTCTTTGGTATAAACCTCACGGAGCCCGAGACCTTTCCAACGAATGCTAAACCGTGTAAATCGGTTCGTGCGTTCTGGAGTTATGGCGTCAGAAATGAAAACCCGACCTATTTTTATAAATTCGATGGTTGTGTTAAATTTTGCATATTGTATTTAATTTTTCCGTATGTGAGGCTATTAATTTATAAATCATTTCATTTCAGGGACCCTCAAAAACCATAGAAGAACTCACACTGGCGAAAGACCGTTCCAATGTTCATATTGTGAGAAAGCTTTCGTGCAGCGCAACGATTTGATCTCCCATATAAGGTGCCACACCGGTGAGAAACCATACACTTGTGCCGAGTGCGGGCAGTCCTTCAGAAAGGCGGCCGCGTTGAAGACGCATCTTAAAATGCATGCGAAGGAAGCTGCGGGCATGATGCAAGGGGTCATGATGAATGGAATGCAGTGTACTGAACAATAAGGGAAAAATAAAGTAGATTTTTTTAAGCTATTGCATAGCTTGAGCGTGGAGACCGAATCGAGAAATTCCGTAACGAAAATAACCTAACACTCTCCACTCCGACTGGCACAGCGGTGACACTTTTTGCTTGCCATCTATCGATGAATAGCAGAACTTTTAATGAGTTTTTGAAATATCACGCTTGTCTCTTTAGTTCAGCAACTCGCCTCTAGGTGGCGTTGAATGCTGTGCAATAGCATTACCGCGACAGTCTCCGAGTGCCACACGTCTTTTTTTTAAGCGACTCCCGCACTAAAGAATTTAATCCTTGTATCGCTTGAGGTTTCGCAGACATTCAATTCACATATATTAATTTGTATCATTATTCAAATACTTGAGCAATGCGATCAGTTTATTGTAAAAACGTCAGAAAGGGAAAGTATTTTTTTATTTAATAGCTATTTGAAACCACCGTGTAGTATTGACAAATAATAATAATAATAAATATTCTTGATATAATAAAATCGGGACCAATATTTTGTTCACCGTTAGTTTTATTAAAATATGTATGAAACTGTATTATTTACTGAAATATGAAATGAATTAATTTTATTTATTGTGTTACATTAAATCTCTTTAAATTTAATCTTTTCTTCAACTAACGGTAACGGCACGAATATTCTCGAATATCTTTTATTATTTATTATAGTAGTATTAACCTCAACTTGGGTAACTTTGAACAGCGGTCTAACTTTGAACAAAGTTGTGAAAGTATTTATTATTTTATTATATGAAATTTGTTGGCGTTGCAATATTATTCCTGCGTAAAACAAATGGCAAAAAACGTATTTTGTTAAGTTACGAAAAAAAGTAACTGTCAATGTTATAATTTGGTAGATTCCCGCGTTTTTTCGTAGTAAAGTTGTGACAAGAATTGTTGCAATTCTGTTTTGAAATCGCAATATAACGTCGTCCTTGATTCAGGTCAACACCAAGTTGACTATAGTATTTATATGTCACGATTAATGTCATATGAATAGATTGTGATTTTTATGACAAAAATACCCAGGTCTTTTACCCAGATCTTAAAATATTTGGGAATTTTACCTGTTCAAAAATTTTTGTTCAAAGCTACCCAAAAATCAGGATAACTTTGAATTTGAGTTTAAAGGCAAATTCTGGATAGTTTTGTTGTTTTCCCTGTAAATTTATTGCATTAGATTAAAAAACTAGGTCCAAAGGACACTATTTATTCAATAAAAATAAGGGTAATAAAAATAAAACTAGTTTTAAAATCACGAATATTGTAAAAAATGTTCAAAGTTACCCAAATTGACTGTATTGAATTTACTTAGTTTCTTCTAAGGATACACTTGTTTACTCAAGTTCTTGAAATAAATGGACACCAACTAAAACTATGCGCATTTGAATTAAAATTTTGTGCCTGTAGAAAAATATTTATGTCAATTTATGATATTTTTCTATCAAATTTAGGTAAAATAAAAAATATAATTGTAAACTTGACTTGCTGCTAGTATTGTCTTTTAATTAGGGACAACAGGTTTACAAAGTCTTTGGGCATTTAGGCGACGTATCTATAGCCTCCTCGGACATACTTCGAGCTATTTGCTAAACAGACACAATTTCAAACTACCTGTATAGAGCTACAAGGATCTTTTGTCACGTGGCCGAAATCGGAACTAATGCCGTCATATATGAAAAACATCACTTTTGACAGACAGTTGAGTTGATTCTTGTTGCGAATGCACACCAGCGCCCTCATGTTAATGTCATCCACGTGCCAAAAGATCCTTGTAGCATGTTACTAGTGGTAAACATTAATATTGTAATTTATTTACGACTAAAGTACTACTGCACCCAACGTTTCAAGAAATAACGTCCATTTGAAATGATATTGTTTGTAAATAATTATGTAATGTATCGCTAACATGTGTAATATTGTGAAATTAACGAATACTCGAATATACTATTTTAAAGTATACTGTACTTTTATTTTTTTCCCTTTAACCGCTGCGCACTGATAGCGGCGCAGTCAACAAACACACAGGGCGAGCATCTCCGTATAGACTAGGTCTAGTGGTTAGTGACCCTGACTGCTATATCGGAGGTCGTGGGTTCAATTCCCACCCCGGACAAATGTTTGTGTGATGAGCACGATCATTTGTTCTGTGTCTGGGTGCAATTTATCTTTAACATGTATCTGGAAATATATGAGTAGGTATGTTTATCAGTTGTTTAGTACTTATAATACAAGCTACTTGGTTTGGGACCAAATGGCGTTGTGTGAAACTCGTGGAATATTGGTTAATATCCAAAGTGTCCGCACACTTGCGATCTTACGTTAGCCAATGGTGCTTCAATTGGTGTTGCTAAATTACTAGGTGCATCAAAGGTAATAAAACCATACCAACGACATGAAAAAAAAGCGGTGCACTCCAGACGACGTAACACAGGTTTTAAGCCGCGTCCAGACATCGCGAGTCATGTGCCGCGAATGGTTTGTGTCGCATGCCTCGCGCTGTGTGTGTGTGTGCTCATAGTGAGCATTCGCGTCATACGATCGTTGCGAACGCCACCACACGAGCCGTGCGCTCCGTGTGGACGGATAAGTGTTGTTTGCGATGTTCGCTCACTTAATATTGAGCTTAATATTTAATGAATCACTATAATATAAGCCGTAGCTGCAATTTCCTCGTCTCGCCTTGTCGAGGCCATTTTCTACTGGCGAACACCGTGCGTGGTGGTTTGCGTGCTCAGCTTGAGCATGTGTCGTTAGGGACGCACGCAGGAATGTACCGTCGTATGCCTCAGGTTGAGGCATACGAGGCCATACGTGACGAACCATCCGCGGCGCATGCCTCGCGACGTCTTGACGCGGCTCTAATCTTTGTATTTTTCAAGGCCGGTCTTAATTTAGACTTTAAAAGTTGGGGTAGTATGAAGTGAATCGGCTACGTTTGATGTCTGTTTGGATATATAGGGAACGTCGAGATGAGTCTGGAGTTGCATGGGTATGCGATCACCAAGGGCGGATCCAGTTTTGACGCCAGGAGGGGGTCACATAGAGAGAGAGAGATCAAGTCAAAAGCTTACAATTTAATTTTGATAACAAGTTAAAAGTAGGCAATTTATTAATGTACATAAGTACTGTAGTTAAAAATTGTTATTCGTTAATGTCCACTTGAAAACTTAACACATAATTTTATTAAACAGAAACAATACTACCTAAACAAGAAATATCCATATTTATAACAAAATTTATGTAACTAAAAACCACGCCACCACTACCACGCTGAATGGCAACGCCAATTCTTTGCGCGAAATACAGTCCAGCCCTCTGATCACGGGTGGAGTCGACCAAGCGCTTAGCGAGTTCCTTATACAGAGCTCGTGCACCCAGCCCTCATGTCCCAAGCGTCTAAACCCCAAAGGGCTCAAAAATATAATTGCCCGTAAGGTTATTATATTTTCACTTTAGGGTTTCCGCAGCTCCAGCAGCAGCGCCGGACACACATAATTACTTGTGCATGTACATATTGCCATCTTCTCTGATATCTAGTAATAATGTGAAACTACTCAGTAGCTAGTTATTTTACAGTTTTAATGTCTTCATTACTGTATTCGCTTTTTGCGATCAAAACGCTTATTTCAAGCTGGGGCTTGAATGGGTACGAATTTTGGCCACTATCATCTCTTAAATCTTTTTTATGAATGATATCAATCTCTAGAGAAGACAATCCATATTACGGTTGGTTTTCCAAAAATGGTTTTCCCAAAAAAAATTAGCAGGGTCCATAAAATCGATTTCTAATTCACCCGTTTTTATGCGGGTGTTTGGTAAACTAAGTATAAAGTTATTGGAGTATTTTCTCAATATACCCAATAACCGTTCTTTGTCTTAAGCTACGAGGTCGGTATCTATCGCATATTCGTTAAATTACGAAACTGTTGTACAAGAGTTAGAAATATTTTTCTCAGTAAAAGTTAAACTATCGTTACTAATCTGAGCGGAAATCCCTAGTTCTAAAACATTACGGCCTACTAAAACTTCTTAACAAAGAAACTGAAATTATCTGGCAAAGCGTGATACGTAATGATTAAGATTTTGGAATTTAGTAGCACACTTAATTTGTAGCGGAGAAATCACATTACTACTTCCTACAGAAAAACTTCCTCAAGAAATTTACAATGGCTTTACTTAGACTACATTCTGAACCGGAATCAAAAACAGAAGGCAAATTGAGACGCCTAGACGGTCGAGGATTCTTTGGTTGGAGGACGGTGGTGGCTCCATCTTGGCTGCCACTGCAAAGATTTTCACGCCGAATCTGTTTCTGCCGCGACAGTCTTGACCTCGGTGACCATGTCTCCCGCAAAAGTGGCAGCTGCCGCGAAACGAAGTAGCGCTTCTAAAGCGTTTTCCATCCAAATCGGATGAACCAGTGTCTGCGTTACGACGAAAATGTCTATTTTTAGTTAATTTTTAGTTAGGTTAGTTAGGTTTTTAGTTAGGTTAGGTTAGGTTTGTTTCTGAGTTAGGTTAGGTTAGGTTTGTTTCTAAGTTAGGTTAGGTTTGGTTTTTAGTTAGGTTAGGTTTGTTTCTGAGTTAGGTTAGGTTAGGTATGGTTTTTAGTTAGGTTAGGTTAGGTTTGTTTCTGAGTTAGGTTAGGTTAGGTTTGGTTTTTAGTTAGGTTAGGTTAGGTTTGGTTTGTAGTTAGGTTAGGTTAGGTTAGGTTTGTTTCGGAGTTAGGTTAGGTTAGGTATGGTTTTTAGTTAGGTTAGGTTTGGTTTTTATTTAGGTTAGGTTAGGTTTGGTTTTTAGTTAAATTAGGTTGGGTTTGGTTTTTAGTTAGGTTAGGTTAGGTTTGGTTTTTAGTTAGTTTAGGTTAGGTTTGGTTTTTAGTTAGGTTAGGTTAGGTTTGGTTTTTAGTTAGGTTAGGTTTGGTTTTTGGTTAGGTTAGGTTAGGTTTTCTAGGAATAGCTGGGATAGAGTTCCCTAGGGATAGCTGGGATAGCCGGGATAGAGTTTCCGAGGGATAGCTGGGATAGAGTTCCCTAGGGATAGCTGGGATAGCCGGGATAGAGTTCCCTAGGGATAGCTGGGATAGCCGGGATAGAGTTCCCTAGAGATAGCCGGGATAGAGATTCCTAGGGATAGCCGGGAGAGAGTTCCCTAGGAATAGCTTGGATAGAGTTTCCTAGGGATAGCCGGGATAGAGTTCCCGAGGGATAGCCGGGATAGAGTTCCCGAGGGATAGCTGGGATAGAGTTCCCTAGGGATAGCCGGGATAGAGTTCCCGAGGGATAGAGTTCCCTAGGGATAGCCGGGATAGAGATCCCGAGGGATAGCCGGGATAGCTGGGATAGAGTTCCCTAGGGATAGCCGGGATAGAAATCCCGAGGGATAACCGGGATAGCTGGGATAGAGTTCCCTAGGGATAGCCGGGATAGGGTTCCCGAGGGATAGGCGGGATAGCTGGGATAGAGAAACCTAACCTAACCTAACTAAAAACCAAACCTAACCTAACCTAACTAAAAACCAAACCTAACCTAACCTAACCAAAAACCAAACCTAACCTAACCTAACTAAAAACCAAACCTAACCTAACCTAACTAAAAACCAAACCTAACCTAACCTAACTAAAAACCAAACCTAACCTAACCTAACTAAATACCAAACCTAACCTAACCTAACTAAAAACCAAACCTAACCTAACCTAACTAAAAATCAAACCTAACTAAAAACCAAACCCAACCTAACTAAAAACCAAACCTAACCTAACTTAACTAAAAATCAACCTAACCTAACCTAACTAAAAACCAAACCTAACCTAACAAAAAATCAAACCTAACCTAACCTTAATAAAAACCAAATCTAACCTAACCTAACTAAAAACCAAACCTAACCTAACCTTACTAAAAACCAAATCTAACCTAACCTAACTAAAAACCAAACCTAACCTAACCTAACTAAAAACCAAACCTAACCTAACTAAAAACCAAACCTAACCTAACCTAACTAAAAACTGAACCTAACCTAACCTAACTAAAAACCAAACCTAACCCAAGCTAACTAAAAACCAAACCTAACCTAACCTAACTCAGAAACAAACCTAACCTAACCGAACTAAAAACCAAACCTAACCTAACCTAACTCAGAAACAAACCTAACCTAACTAAAAACCAAACCTAACCTAACCTAACTAAAAACCAAACCTAACCTAACCTAACTAAAAACCAAACCTAACCTAACTAAAAATCAAACCTAACCTAACCTAACTAAAAACCAAACCTAACCTAACCTAACTAAAAACCAAACCTAACCTAACCTAACTAAAAACCAAACCTAATCTAACCTAACTAAAAACCAAACCTAACCTAACCTTTTTTTTTTTTTTGGTAAAGCGGGGGAATCCTCATGGACACCCGCGACCCCGGGGGGAGCCGCGAGTAGTGTCAGACTCTTACTGACTAAACCTCAACCGCTGTGCTACGTCATCCGCGTTTTTTGTGTCGGTGCATGGCAGTGCATGGTACTACTTCATGCACCGACCGCGGGCTTCCGCCGGCCAGTTGAGAGCCGGCGGGTTGCATTTCGCATTGTTGATGGAGGCCGACGTGTAAAGGGCGTCGGCCTCGTCGCCTCGTATTGGGACCACACCCGTAGCACCGAATGAGGCCCCCCGTCGCGGGTCCTCTACTACGGACGGTGGCACCCCCGTGCCACCGTCCGGACCCTGGTTAGGGCGGGAGGGCGCGCTCATGCGCGTCCCTTCGCCGCCCCACCCGACGTCGGCGTATTTGGGGCGCGTCCGGATCGTTTTCCCGGACGCGCTCCGCGGCCTCCTTCTGCGACATAACGGTCTCGCAGAAGGAGGCCAGTGCGTCCCACGCTGCGCAGCTGCTGAGCGCGGCTGCGACAACAGCCGGCAGCGCGGAGACGTCTACTCCGCCCAGCGCAGACACGAGGACGGTGCGAGGCCCATCGAAGGCCGGACACAGGGCCAGCGTGTGCAGTGCGGTGTCGTCTGGATCACCGCACTGGTGACACTCCGTGGTGGCCTCACGCCGGGCCACCCGACACAGGTAGTGCCCGAAGGCCCCATGTCCGGTCAACATCTGTGTGAGGCGGTACGTCAGTTTTCCGTACCGCCTCTCCGCCCACTGTTGTAGGTGTGGGCGGATAGCCTCGACCGTAGTCCTCCCCGCCGTCGGCCTGGAGAGCCGAAGTTCCCAATTTCGAAACACGACGAGGCGGGCTTGTCTGCGCCAGGTTTCGCGCTGCCCTGGCGAGGGCTCGATGCCCCGGGACCGGAGCGAGGTGCAGCGGGTGTAGAGGTCCGCTAGCACCTGCGCTTCCAAATCCCAAGGCGGGGTGCCCGCCAGGGCACACGCCGCCTCCTGCCCGACGGTGCGATACGCCCGAGCGGCCCTGTTTGCCATTACTCGTTGCGCACCAAGCAAGACCGCCCGGTTGTCACGTGACAGCGTATCGCACCATATGGGTGCGCCGTAGAGGCCCATAGATCGAATGACCCCCGTGTACAACCGGCGACACCCAACATCTGGACCCCCGACATTTGGCAGCAGCCTTCCGAGAGCGGCTGCGGCGGCTTGCAGCCTTGGAGCCAGCCGCTTGAAGTGCTCCCGGAAGGTGAACCGCCCGTCGAGGACCAGGCCCAGATATTTCATCGTGCCCGACAGTGGGATTTGTGTGTCCTCCACCGTCAGGCACGAGTCGGGCAGGGGCCGGCGGCTCCGGGGACCGCGCAGAAAGATAGCTTCGGTCTTCCTCAGAGCCACCTCCAATCCGAGCATGCGGATGCGACCCACGACTAACTGGACGCCGCAGGTCGCAAGCCGCATGCATTCCCCGGGGTCTGCACCCCGGGACAAAACGAGTGTGTCGTCCGCGTAGCAGACGACCTGCATGCCGGGGTATAGGGCCCCTCTGAGGGCCCAAAACCTAACCTAACCTAACTAAAAACCAAACCTAACCTAACCTAACTAAAAACCAAACCTAACCTAACCTAACCAAAAACCAAACCTAACCTAACTAAAAACCAAACCTAACCTAACCTAACTAAAAACCAAACCTAACCTAACCTAACTAAAAACCAAACCTAACCTAACCTAACTAAAAACCAAACCTAACCTAACTAAAAACCAAACCTAACCTAACTAAAAACCAAACCTAACCTAACCTAACTAAAAACCAAACCTAACCTAACCTAACAAAAAATCAAACCTAACCTAACTAAAAACCAAACCTAACCTAACCTCGCTAAAAATCAAACCTAACCTAACCTAACTAAAAACCAAACCTAACCTAACTAAAAATCAAACCTAACCTAACCTAACTAAAAACCAAACCTAACCTAACCTAACTAAAAACCAAACCTAACCTAACTAAAAACCAAACCTAATCTAACCTAACTAAAAACCAAACCTAACCTAACCTAACTAAAAACCAAACCTAACCTAACCTAACTAAAAACCAACCTAACCTAACCTAACCAAAAACCAAAACTAACCTAACTAAAAACCAAACCTAACCTAACCTAACTAAAAACCAAACCTAACCTAACCTAACTAAAAACCAAACCTAACCTAACCTAACTAAAAACCAAACCTAACCTAACTAAAAACCAAACCTAACCTAACCTAACTAAAAACCAAACCTAACCTAACCTAACAAAAAATCAAACCTAACCTAACTAAAAACCAAACCTAACCTAACCTAACCTAACCAAAAACCAAACCTAACCTAACCTAACTAAAAACCAAACCTAACCTAACCTAACCAAAAACCAAACCTAACCTAACCTAACTAAAAACCAAACCTAACCTAACCTAACTAAAAACCAAACCTAACCTAACCTAACTAAAAACCAAACCTAACCTAACCTAACTAAAAACCAAACCTAACCTAACCTAACTAAAAACCAAACCTAACCTAACTAAAAACCAACCTAACCTAACCTAACCAAAAACCAAAACTAACCTAACTAAAAACCAAACCTAACCTAACCTAACCAAAAACCAAAACTAACCTAACTAAAAACCAAACCTAACCTAACCTAACTAAAAACCAAACCTAACCTAACCTAACTAAAAACCAAACCTAACCTAACTAAAAACCAAACCTAACCTAACTAAAAACCAAACCTAACCTAACCTAACTAAAAACCAAACCTAACCTAACCTAACTAAAAACCAAACCTAACCTAACCTAACTAAAAACCAAACCTAACCTAACCTAACTAAATACCAAACCTAACCTAACCTAACTAAAAACCAAACCTAACCTAACCTAACTAAAAATCAAACCTAACTAAAAACAAAACCCAACCTAACTAAAAACCAAACCTAACCTAACTAAAAATCAACCTAACCTAACCTAACTAAAAACCAAACCTAACCTAACAAAAAATCAAACCTAACCTAACCTTACTAAAAAAGAAATCTAACCTAACCTAACTAAAAACCAAACCTTACCTAACCTTACTAAAAACCAAATCTAACCTAACCTAACTAAAAACCAAACCTAACCTAACCTAACTAAAAACCAAACCTAACCTAACTAAAAACCAAACCTAACCTAACCTAACTAAAAACTGAACCTAACCTAACCTAACTAAAAACCAAACCTAACCCAAGCTAACTAAAAACCAAACCTAACCTAACCTAACTAAAAACCAAACCTAACCTAACCTAACTCAGAAACAAACCTAACCTAACTAAAAACCAAACCTAACCTTACCTAACTAAAAACCAAACCTAACCTAACCTAACTAAAAACCAAACCTAACCTAACTAAAAACCAAACCTAACCTTACCTAACTAAAAACCAAACCTAACCTAACCTAACTAAAAACCAAACCTAACCTAACCTAACTAAAAACCAAACCTAACCTAACTAAAAATCAAACCTAACCTAACCTAACTAAAAACCAAACCTAACCTAACCTAACTAAAAACCAAACCTAACCTAACCTAACTAAAAACCAAACCTAATCTAACCTAACTAAAAACCAAACCTAACCTAACCTAACTAAAAACCAAACCTAACCTAACCTAACTAAAAACCAAACCTAACCTAACCTAACCAAAAACCAAACCTAACCTAACTAAAAACCAAACCTAACCTAACCTAACTAAAAACCAAACCTAACCTAACCTAACTAAAAACCAAACCTAACCTAACCTAACTAAAAACCAAACCTAACCTAACCTAACCTAACCTAACTAAAAACCAAACCTAACCTAACCTAACTAAAAATCAAACCTAACTAAAAACAAAACCCAACCTAACTAAAAACCAAACCTAACCTAACTAAAAATCAACCTAACCTAACCTAACTAAAAACCAAACCTAACCTAACAAAAAATCAAACCTAACCTAACCTTACTAAAAAAGAAATCTAACCTAACCTAACTAAAAACCAAACCTTACCTAACCTTACTAAAAACCAAATCTAACCTAACCTAACTAAAAACCAAACCTAACCTAACCTAACTAAAAACCAAACCTAACCTAACTAAAAACCAAACCTAACCTAACTAAAAACCAAACCTAACCTAACCTAACTAAAAACTGAACCTAACCTAACCTAACTAAAAACCAAACCTAACCCAAGCTAACTAAAAACCAAACCTAACCTAACCTAACTAAAAACCAAACCTAACCTAACTAAAAACCAAACCTAACCTAACTAAAAACCAAACCTAACCTAACTAAAAACCAAACCTAACCTAACCTAACTAAAAACCAAACCTAACCTAACCTAACAAAAAATCAAACCTAACCTAACTAAAAACCAAACCTAACCTAACCTAACTAAAAACCAAACCTAACCTAACCTAACTAAAAACCAAACCTAACCTAACCTAACTAAAAACCAAACCTAACCTAACCTAACAAAAAATCAAACCTAACCTAACTAAAAACCAAACCTAACCTAACCTAACTAAAAACCAAACCTAACCTAACCTAACAAAAAATCAAACCTAACCTAACTAAAAACCAAACCTAACCTAACTTCGCTAAAAATCAAACCTAACCTAACCTAACTAAAAACCAAACCTAACCTAACTAAAAATCAAACCTAACCTAACCTAACTAAAAACCAAACCTAACCTAACCTAACTAAAAACCAAACCTAACCTAACTAAAAACCAAACCTAATCTAACCTAACTAAAAACCAAACCTAACCTAACCTAACTAAAAACCAAACCTAACCTAACCTAACTAAAAACCAAACCTAACCTAACCTAACCAAAAACCAAACCTAACCTAACTAAAAACCAAACCTAACCTAACCTAACTAAAAACCAAACCTAACCTAACCTAACTAAAAACCAAACCTAACCTAACCTAACTAAAAACCAAACCTAACCTAACCTAACTAAAAACCAAACCTAACCTAACTAAAAACCAAACCTAACCTAACCTAACTAAAAACCAAACCTAACCTAACCTAACTAAAAACCAAACCTAACCTATAATAATAGCGGTCCGACCGATTTCGGCCACGGCGGCCAGTGTTTCTATGACACCAGCCAGCTACGCAGGACATATTATAGTGCACAAGCGTGTGCGCAAACACAGGTGCACTCTCTATTCCTTTACTCTCATAGCCCGATGGGACGGTAATCCGACACGACCGGAGAGAGATCAGGCGCAGGACCCACATTTTTACGTGCCTTCCGAAACACGGAAGCTGTGATATTTATTTCTTAAACGCACACAACATTCGAAAAGTCGGTGCGCGCCGTGGGGATCGAACTCAAGACCTCTGACTTAGCAGTCCTACGGTCTCGCCACTAAGCTATCACAGCTTCCTAACCTAACTAAATACCAAACCTAACCTAACCTAACTAAAAACCAAACCTAACCTTACCTAACTAAAAATCAAACCTAACTAAAAACCAAACCCAACCTAACTAAAAACCAAACCTAACACAAGCTAACTAAAAACCAAACCTAACCTAACCTAACTAAAAACCAAACCTAACCTAACTAAAAACCAAACTTAACCTAACTAAAAACCAAACCTAACCTAACCTAACCTAACTAAAAACCAAACCTAACTAAAGTAAACTTGGATCTCTTAAGGAATCTTGTCATTGCACAGAGATAGCAGGGAACAGGCAAAGCCAGCGATCACCATCTCGGGTATATTCACTTCAGTTTTTTTTATTTGATTGCCATAATCGCATTTCAGTAGAGCTCTCTTTGCAATCCAACTGAAATTTGAAAATGTGGTCAAAATGATCTTGAATCCTCGAAAGTTTTGGGAATGTCGATATCAGCGTTTTTTTTATTGCCAGCCATGATATTTGGTCCGGCTTGACATTCGTCAGACAGATTGCTGCACGCCCCATTGACAGAATGGGTTAGAGCAGAAGTAGAGTAGAATTGAATCGATCCCTTTTATCAGTTTCTGCTTAACTATCATTTCGCTAAATTCTGATTCAGGTTCATCAGGGTCTTAGTTGACTAATTTTATGGATCCATCATGAACAGGTTCACGAGATGTTATATTTTCAGCAATTTTTCCGAAAATTGCTTCCATACCGGACGAAAATGACATCATTTGCTCCATTTTTTGATTACTTGGTTCGTTTATGACTTTAAGGAGCTGTGACTTTAATACTATTCGTAGCAATCCAGATTTGCTACTAGATTTGTCATTTGTATAACCCCGGGTTTTTATCAGATCAGTCTATCATTGTTACCTTTTCATTGTAATTCGTATGACTAAAGTGATCTGAAGCCAGATTTAACAGATTCAACAGGTAATATAAAATAAAACTTCATGATTATATAAATAAAATATTATAATAATTTATTAGAGTTTCAGGTCTGCGATGCGTTTCTTGAGGTCCAGCAGTTTGGTGACCTCGGGCTGCCACACCGACTTGTCTTTAGTGGAGGCTTTCAGCTTGCGCACTTTGTCTGCCTGTAAATTAAAAACAGATACGTTAAATATAGCACTAGCTGTTGCCCTTGACTTCTAACAACTACAAAATATTATTTCCCTTTCATCTGATCGAGTAGATAGCCTATGTGTTTCAGGGTGTCAACTAACTCCATATCAAATATTATCAGAATTGCTCCAGCCGTTTGAGCGTGAAAGAGTAACAAACATCCATCCATCCATGCTTATAAAGTTTCGCGTTTATAATATAAGTAGGATTGGAAGATTCAAAAGATTGCCTTACAAGCGATTCTTGTAATTATCGAACTAGAAAGTAGGATGTACGGGAAAATAAATAAATGTAGACTTTATTCGGCATCGCTCTTATGGATAGGTTTTCTAAACATTGATAATATTTTAAATCAAGTTGTCATTCTCCATCACCCTTTAGAATCAAAATCAAAAGATTTTATTTCGAGTAGGCCTTTTCAGGCACTTTCAAAACATTACTGGGAAACTGGACACAAAGGGTGTCACTTGCGAGATGACGTCAGATAGGAACGTGTGGAAGAAGAAGTCATGCTGCGCCGACCCCAAATAATAATCAGGATAATGGCAGGGGAATGATGACTGCCGGGGCTGCGGGATATTCGCGAGAGTTACCGCTCGCCCGGCACTCAAAGGGCTCCAGGAGCAACATAGTGGGTGTTAGTCAGTAACAGTCTGACACTCCCTCCCGCTGCACACACAGCGGGCAGGGACATTTGATGATTACCCACGAAAAAAAAAAGGTATAGGAGTTCAATGATGGAAACTAATTTTGAAGTTAGAAATCTGGGATGTGCGATGTAAAGTTATTTAAAAAAAAATATATAACTATTAAAAAAAATGTCAATCTGCAATCTGGCAGACCAAATTCTACGCGAGCGAAGTCGCGGGCAAAAGCTAGTTAGATATATTGCATGTTTCTCCTCTCTCCTACTTTTGCCGTGCCCGACAGGGTCCACGATTGTTACTCTTAAGTTTATTTTATCAAGACCAAATGTATTCATTGTGGAGTTCAAATAAAGTATTGAGTATTGACTGTGGGACTGTGTCCCCTCACCTGTTCCGCTAGTTCCTTCTCCAACGCCTCAACATTCCCGCCACCTGTTACTTGGGTAGTTGGTGTGGGTGTGGCGGCGGCTGCGAGTAGTTTCTTCAGTTCCAACAGTTTGTTGACCTCCGGCTGCCACACCGACTTGTCTTTTGTGGACGCTTTTAGTTGACGGACTTTGTCGGCCTGGGGATGTTAATAAAGGTATTTAATTTATGATGTTTAATAGGTATATGAGACATAATATGAAATTTTAGTGGTTAAAAGAATTATAACATAATTGTAAATTATATGTCAGCTTGATTTAGATAGTGAAGGTTTTCATGACAGAGTTTGGTGATATAGAATAGTACACAATGATTTCAATAAACATTTTCGGTACACCTAAAAATAATGACAAAAGAAATAATTTCACTTTTTAATCATGAAAACTCGGTCACAACTTGTGTTATGTGAAGTATCCTCAAAATTTATTTATCTGGCACGATACCTATTTATTTTTTATATTTCAGAACAAATGTTCTAGTTCAAAGGTTCCGTGTGGTGTCCGGATATAAAGAATAGCACCACCCCATATCCTCCACTGGGTGTCGTAAAAGGCGACTAATGGACCTTAAGACCCAGTGCACTGTACCAAGCACCGTGGGTCACCCGAATGGTGGCGGGTAAACAACCAACAATCGCATTCCCAAAGAGGGTTAGTGTCAGGCAGGGCGGCCGACTATAAAACCATAGCCAAAAACTTTAAGCAACATGTCTAAAAGACGTGTTGCGCCCGACCCCAAGTAAAAATTGGGATAAGGGCAGGGGAATGATGATTTTAGAACAAATGTTATTTGACAGACAACGTGCTGCTGGGGAGTTTGTTGCGCCGTGTCTTCTCCCGCAGCAATAGCACAGGAAGCGGTGAAGGGTGGGCGATGAGATGCTGTCTATTATTTATAAATTTTGACGTTCGAAAAGTGCTACAATTTAGCTTAATTTGAGTAAATGCATTTTGATTTTAACACATCTGATAAACTATACTGGAAGTCGAGGGGTTCGATCCCCACCTAGGACAAATGTTTGTGTGATGAGCACGAACATTTATTCTATGTTTGGGTGTAATTAATCTACTTAGTATACTGAACTTGAGACTAGATGGCGTTGTGTGAATAAATAAATATTCTTCAACATTCACACAACGCCACCTAGTCTCAAGTTAAGCATACTTAGTAGCTTGTGTTCAGAGTAATAGACAACTGATAAACAAACTACTTCTAAATACATACATATTACAAATGAATTACACCCAAACACAGAACAAATAACCATAATTATCACACAAACATTTATCCTGCCCCCCCCCCCCCCTCGAACCCACGACCTCCGCTATAGCAGTCAAGGGCCACTAACAACTAGACCAAACAAACCAGTCTTGGACTTCAGATACAATTACTAAAAATCTAGTTCACCTGTTCGGCCACAGCTTTCTCCAGACTGCTAACATCACCACTGGGGGCTGGTGTAGCTGGTGCGGCCTTCTGCGCAGCTTCCAGTTGTTTCTTGAGCTCTAACAGTTTGGTGACCTCTGGCTGCCACACTGCCTTGTCTTTTGTTGAGTGCTTTTAATTGCCGCACTTTCTCGCCCTGGATGTTTATGAATGACAATCATGTATCGAAAAATTAAGTACGGTCATTTCAGAATTATTTCTTAATGTTATATTACGAATATCGGGAAAATTATGTATATTAAATAATTATGTAAAACGAAACTATTATTTAATATGCTTATTTTTTTTAATTCTCAGCCAAGCATTAGCAGGTAATATTCGATTTAAAAATCTGCAGTGGGACTACCTAATTTTCGATAGGGATAAGTTTGAAATATCGTAAAATTGTGTTTTTGTCAGTTTGTGCAATGATTTTACAAAATAACACTCTCGAATTACTCTGGGTCGAACTTTGGTTAGGTCCGAAACTAGTCCCGCTATCCCGATACATACGCGTGAGTAAACCGTTAACTTATAACTAATTTAATGGTAATTTTTAATGTTTGTGAAATTATTAAGCATTGGGTAATATTGTATTAAATTGATCTCTAAAATGTTATAAGTACTCTAATATTTTTTATGTAAACATTCAGATACAATGTAAATTGTTCTTTGAATAAATAAATGAAATGAAATTAAAGCCTGTATCCCCCTCACCTGTTCAGCCACAGCTCTCTCCAAGTTACCCACATCTCCACTCGGCCCTGTCGTCGCTGCGGGAGCTTGCTTCGCGGCTTTCTGTGCGGCCTCTAGCTGTTTCTTCAGCTCCAGTAATTTGGTCACTTCTGGCTGCCATACTGTCTTGTCTTTTGTCGATGCTTTTAATTGTCGCACTTTCTCGCCCTGGTGATTTGATAAAGATATTTGTTATTACTAGAATCTTAGTAATTTGGTTCTGTCTATGTTGGTCATATAGGCTTGCTTTAAATCTGATAATAAATGTTATTTGAAAGACAGCTTGCTGCTGGGAAGTTTGTTGCGCCGTTTCTTCTCCCGCAGCGAAAGCACAGGAAACGGTGAAGGGTGGGCGATGGGGTGCTGTCTATAATTTATGAATATTGACGTTCAAAAAGTGCTGGATTGTAGCCTAATTTGAATTAATGATTTTTGATTTTGCTGTGTGACCCACTGTTGGGCAAACAATTCTTTTTTATAGATAGGTTTGTTTAAACAAAGTTTTGTACTAAATTCGTATCATTTTATCTCACCTGTTGTTTTACTGCTTCCTCTAATTCTGCTACGGCCGGTGCTCCATTTTCCTAGAAAATAATAAAACAAATATTCGTCTAAAGTTGTTAACGTTTGAAATACAATAAAAAGGATCATAATTGATCGATTGAAAAAAATATAAATTAATATTACAATTTATGGAAACTGATAGGAATAGAACGTTATAACATTTTCTTAAATATACAAAATTACATCCAGACACAGAACAAATGATTGTGCTCATCGCACAAACATTTGTCCTGGGTGGGGATCGAACTCACGACTACCGGTATAGCAGTCAGGGCTACTAACCACTAGACCAACAGGCGTGTTATATTTTACATGGCGTTACCTTGGCGGCCCTCTCGCTCTGCGTGCCGGCGTACTTGGCGCGCAGTGTGTCGAGCAGTTCCGCCTCTAGCTTAGAGAACAACGGCTCTGGCTTGCCGATAGTGTGTCCGGGGGGCAGGTACGGGAGGAATGATGGGTTCCTGGGAAAATGGACGAGTATTAATCATACTAATAATATTAATGTGGGACTCTTTAGTGAAATAAAGCCATTTGCTTGATGGAAACCAGTATATTTGTACTTATTATCAAAAATATTAACAATTACGTCTATAGTCTTGAACGTCTTACGTTTTATCTCTCTATTTCTCATTAATTTCCTTCAGTATCACTCATGCATTCTGCTCTGCTCGTTCATACTATCCCTTTTACGCATAATTTAACAATCTTTCACATTTATGTGAAAGTTTATGAGTATGGATGGTTGTTACTCTTTCACTCTTTAACGTCTGGATTAATTTGGATGGCATTTGATATGGAGTTAGCTGAGAATATGGATTAACACTTATACTGCTATTATTGGACTGCATCAGAACAAAATCAAAATCAAAATCAAAATCAAAAGGTTTTTATTTCGAGTAGGCCTTCTCAGGCACTTTCAAAACGTTACTGACTCTAGTTGCGCGGTTCCAAAATGTCATTCTTATGGAGAAGAACCGGCAAGAAAACTCCATAAGTTACTCTTTTAAAAATAGAGAATACAATTTATATTTACAATAATAATTATGCATCAACAACGCAAATTAGCAAAATGTACAGATTGCCAAGTAGGGGATAAAATATTCCTTTAAATAAAGAAAATAGAAAATAATGTCAAAAGAAAGAGGAACCCGACTATTTTACCAAGTTTACGATGTTGATACATGTACAAATCTTATAGGCACAAGGAAATAAAATAATAATAATTATAATCTTACATACAAAAAATATGTAGTCCTAATCGAACCCTAACATGGAATGTCAAGGCATGTCAAAGATTCTCGAAATAGACGCTAAGGGAAAGCTGATGAAAATACGCAGTAATAATAATACTATATTATAAGCTAGCAGACTGCCAGGGAGACCACATGTGCAGAGATACTACATCCACGCGCGCCTATCCTCTACGTAATCACTAATCGAATAGTAGAACAGAAATGTTTTTGTAGTTATAAATAAAATATTCCTCAACATTCATACAACGCCATCTAGTCTCAAATTGAACATACTAAGTAACTTGTGTTATGAGTACTAGACAACTGATAAACATATGTATTTCTAAATACATACATGCTATAAATAAATTACGTTATACTCAGACACAGAACAAATGATCGTGCTTACCATACAAACAGGAATAACTTATATTATTTTGAACATCAAATAATAATATATAATACATACTGCGGGTTGATCCGTAAGGTCTCTGGTTTGACGTTGAGCTGTTCCCGCAGCTTCCTGGCGGAGTGCGGCATGTAGGGCGCTATTAATGCGGCCAGCAGCGCGGCGAGCTGGACACACAGGCCGATGGCTGTGGCGCCACGCTGTCTGGGGTGAAGGGAAAGGTATTGGTCGTTATTAGTACTTACAATGTTCATTTTGATGTCAAAATGCAAATCATCAGCTCATTTGAGAATATTTTTTACATACATGAAATTTACACATTTTCCATTGAGACTCACTTAATAATAGGAAATTGAAAATGGCAAACAAAACAAACATTTTTATTAAAAAAAAAACAAACAATAATTATTAATTTTTAGAGCATCGATGACTCTTTATAGATGGCCCATAACATTCTAGATTCAAGTTCTCAATAAGGCTTCTGCATATTGGACTTGTGTTCTCATGTAAAGCCGGAATGCTTGTTTAAAAGGACCGGGTTTTCTTTCCGTTGAAGTTATTCCGTTAATCAAAAGACATACAAATTATAATTTATTAAAGAAATATAATATTAATATTTTAAACTTTCGCGACTTTTTGACGTTTCAGCCGAGTTGCACCAACCGTGTTCCACCACGGTCAGTCCACCCGTGACCACGGTCGGTGCAACTCGGCTGAAACGTCGGGAGATAAGAAATATCGTATTATATCGCGAATAAGACCTGTTTTTTTGTCTAAAATAAATGTAATATACTAACTTTTTTTGTAATAACTTTCGTGAGGATGATTCATACTTAAACGTTATAACGGTCCGACTCGCTCGCCTCCGCCGCCGGTCAGCTCATGATTAAGGACTCCGGTTGGGTCCGAAACTAGTCCCGCTATCCCGATACATACGCGTGAGTAAACCGTTATTACGTTTAAGTATATAATACTAACTTGTCATCATCAGACCCCTTGAGCAGTACCCAGGGTTGTTGCGCCTGCATGTGCTGGTTGCCGAGGCGGGACACGCTTAACACGTGTCTGAGAGACTCCCGCAACCGACCCTTTTCCATATGCTGCACGTATGCTATGAGAATATAGGGGGATAGTTAGTATTTGATTGGTAGTTGGTTGTTGCAGATTTTTATAGAACAACTAAGATAAGGAATGAATTTGTAAGTCTTAATGGCAAAACATAGTGTACCTTATTTATTTTATCTATGATCATCTTTGTTCACAAAACCCAAGTTTAACAAATAAAAATAATTTGATTTGAATAAAATACTTAAATAAATTTTCCTCGGCATTCACGCAACGCCATTTAGTCTTAAATTAAGCATACTAAGTAACTTTTGTTAAGAGTATTATAGTTTGACTAAACTCGTTGTACCGCAACTTTGGAATAAACACTAGACCAACAGATTAGCCTATTGTTGCAAATTTTAATAGAACAACTAAGATAATAAATGAACTAAATTTACATCAGTCAATATTGCAGTTTATTAAAATAGGCACAGATGGAAAGAACTGGTTGACAAAGAAGGATGGAGTAATTTGAAAAATCTTTTACTGTTTTAAAGTATTTGAAAAATGTGTAACTTTTTCATTCGTTTCCTTTATGTATCTATGTATAATGGAAGAAATTCAACTCTCGGTCAATGACCTTGGTAGCTTAAAT